>HG992167.1:7352030-8039296 GCA_905220505.1 Laothoe populi | reverse complement strand
GGGCTAACATTATTAGCTCGTACCAGACGGCAATACGCCTTTCATGGCTATTGAAACAATTTTGATAAAGTTTAGCATCAAGATGTTGAAAACACTGAGAACATAGGCTAAGTTTTTCTCGCAAAAAGGGTGCGATAGAATTGTGAACAATATAGCTGGTGGTAGGATACTCATATCGCCCGGATAGCAACCACCGTACACAGTGTGTAAAACCCGCCATAGTGGCACACGCAAGCACACGCGTTCCGGGATCAGCCAGTGTACAACCAGTTTTTGTCGGGGGTCTAGAGTTGGGTACAATATTTGGCCGTCTTGAGCGTTCTAAGTACTCTGACACTAGACCCTCGATCGTTTCCTCACCTTCTTGCCCATGGCGTAGAGTGAAGAAGCAGGCTGGCATGATTGTGTTGAGTAGCGGGGATAGATCGTCTCTCGCTACTCGATACTCTAATTAGACGGCACTGCGCTTACCATCAGGTGCAGTATTGTCAATTTGCCGTGGCAGGATAAAGAGAAACAATAGTACATCATACTTATATTATTATTTTACAAAGAATAGTTTTGTAACACGCACAAAAGCCGACTAATGGTGAATCTCGTGAAATTCTCATGTTACATAACCTATTATACGAAGTGAGCCGCGCATGTGCCCACTAAGTGATGAAAATTGAACCTCCATTACAGGGATGTCTCACCAGCTTACAAAGGTTCTTAGGAGAATGTAATTTTATCAGGCTAATAGAGTGCTGATAAGCATGTTTACTAGAAGGAAAGATGTGATGAATCAAGCTTGATGGTGGAACAAGGACATGAAAAGATTCGCCTTGTTTGATTATGTAACTAGATGGTATATACATTTTTTCGTTTCTGTATTGTGTGTGTGGAAAAATAAATGGTTTAAATACTTTTTTTTTAAATGGTTTTGTGTAGCCCGCATTATCTTAATATATTTATTTATTTACACTTTATATACAAGGTATATAGGCGGACTTAATGCCAAAGGCATTCTCTCCCAGTCAACCTTAAGGTGGTGCAGAGATAAGTAGGGTAGGTGCATAAAGATAATAATAATTAAAAAATATATTTATCAAATAAATATTTATCAATATAATATCAAATAATATATTCACCTGTACGTGTGTTTCTCACCTAATTCCTCCAAAACGGCTGGACTGATTTGGATAAAATTTGATGCTAGTATGTTACATATGAATAATTATGTAAATAAGACCTTACGAAAACTATAACTAGATTGAACAGGTATGTATCATTCATGAAACACAATATATGAAGTGATACATTATTTTAACATTTTTATAAATAAATATTTACCATAGATTTTTCATTGCGTCATACCATAAATTCTAATAAAATATTAGCAGCAGCACACATAAACACAATAATAAGATCTATGTGATTTTACCCAAAGACGAGTTTTAATAACGGTGCCAGGCGGGATGGCAGATTAAATTTGCCAACAGGGTCCGGCAACTAACAATATTGTCATCTTAAGTCCCTCAGTTGACGACCCGTGTAATCATGACGATGGCACACGGTATAGTAAAGTTAATTTGACATGGCGCAACGTAATATCGCTCAACTAATTAAGTAAAATATCTACTGCAAAGGAAAAACACTTTAAAGTTATATTAGTAAGTATTTTGTGTTTACTCGTATACACAAGATGTGTAGATGTGTAGATGTGTAGATGTGTAGATGTGTAGATGTGTAGATGTGTAGATGTGTAGATGTGTAGATGTGTAGATGTGTAGATGTGTAGATGTGTAGATGTGTAGATGTGTAGATGTGTAGATGTGTAGATGTGTAGATGTGTAGATGTGTAGATGTGTAGATGTGTAGATGTGTAGATGTGTAGATGTGTAGATGTGTAGATGTGTAGATGTGTAGATGTGTAGATGTGTAGATGTGTAGATGTGTAGATGTGTAGATGTGTAGATGTGTAGATGTGTAGATGTGTAGATGTGTAGATGTGTAGATGTGTAGATGTGTAGATGTGTAGATGTGTAGATGTGTAGATGTGTAGATGTGTAGATGTGTAGATGTGTAGATGTGTAGATGTGTAGATGTGTAGATGTGTAGATGTGTAGATGTGTAGATGTGTAGATGTGTAGATGTGTAGATGTGTAGATGTGTAGATGTGTAGATGTGTAGATGTGTAGATGTGTAGATGTGTAGATGTGTAGATGTGTAGATGTGTAGATGTGTAGATGTGTAGATGTGTAGATGTGTAGATGTGTAGATGTGTAGATGTGTAGATGTGTAGATGTGTAGATGTGTAGATGTGTAGATGTGTAGATGTGTAGATGTGTAGATGTGTAGATGTGTAGATGTGTAGATGTGTAGATGTGTAGATGTGTAGATGTGTAGATGTGTAGATGTGTAGATGTGTAGATGTGTAGATGTGTAGATGTGTAGATGTGTAGATGTGTAGATGTGTAGATGTGTAGATGTGTAGATGTGTAGATGTGTAGATGTGTAGATGTGTAGATGTGTAGATGTGTAGATGTGTAGATGTGTAGATGTGTAGATGTGTAGATGTGTAGATGTGTAGATGTGTAGATGTGTAGATGTGTAGATGTGTAGATGTGTAGATGTGTAGATGTGTAGATGTGTAGATGTGTAGATGTGTAGATGTGTAGATGTGTAGATGTGTAGATGTGTAGATGTGTAGATGTGTAGATGTGTAGATGTGTAGATGTGTAGATGTGTAGATGTGTAGATGTGTAGATGTGTAGATGTGTAGATGTGTAGATGTGTAGATGTGTAGATGTGTAGATGTGTAGATGTGTAGATGTGTAGATGTGTAGATGTGTAGATGTGTAGATGTGTAGATGTGTAGATGTGTAGATGTGTAGATGTGTAGATGTGTAGATGTGTAGATGTGTAGATGTGTAGATGTGTAGATGTGTAGATGTGTAGATGTGTAGATGTGTAGATGTGTAGATGTGTAGATGTGTAGATGTGTAGATGTGTAGATGTGTAGATGTGTAGATGTGTAGATGTGTAGATGTGTAGATGTGTAGATGTGTAGATGTGTAGATGTGTAGATGTGTAGATGTGTAGATGTGTAGATGTGTAGATGTGTAGATGTGTAGATGTGTAGATGTGTAGATGTGTAGATGTGTAGATGTGTAGATGTGTAGATGTGTAGATGTGTAGATGTGTAGATGTGTAGATGTGTAGATGTGTAGATGTGTAGATGTGTAGATGTGTAGATGTGTAGATGTGTAGATGTGTAGATGTGTAGATGTGTAGATGTGTAGATGTGTAGATGTGTAGATGTGTAGATGTGTAGATGTGTAGATGTGTAGATGTGTAGATGTGTAGATGTGTAGATGTGTAGATGTGTAGATGTGTAGATGTGTAGATGTGTAGATGTGTAGATGTGTAGATGTGTAGATGTGTAGATGTGTAGATGTGTAGATGTGTAGATGTGTAGATGTGTAGATGTGTAGATGTGTAGATGTGTAGATGTGTAGATGTGTAGATGTGTAGATGTGTAGATGTGTAGATGTGTAGATGTGTAGATGTGTAGATGTGTAGATGTGTAGATGTGTAGATGTGTAGATGTGTAGATGTGTAGATGTGTAGATGTGTAGATGTGTAGATGTGTAGATGTGTAGATGTGTAGATGTGTAGATGTGTAGATGTGTAGATGTGTAGATGTGTAGATGTGTAGATGTGTAGATGTGTAGATGTGTAGATGTGTAGATGTGTAGATGTGTAGATGTGTAGATGTGTAGATGTGTAGATGTGTAGATGTGTAGATGTGTAGATGTGTAGATGTGTAGATGTGTAGATGTGTAGATGTGTAGATGTGTAGATGTGTAGATGTGTAGATGTGTAGATGTGTAGATGTGTAGATGTGTAGATGTGTAGATGTGTAGATGTGTAGATGTGTAGATGTGTAGATGTGTAGATGTGTAGATGTGTAGATGTGTAGATGTGTAGATGTGTAGATGTGTAGATGTGTAGATGTGTAGATGTGTAGATGTGTAGATGTGTAGATGTGTAGATGTGTAGATGTGTAGATGTGTAGATGTGTAGATGTGTAGATGTGTAGATGTGTAGATGTGTAGATGTGTAGATGTGTAGATGTGTAGATGTGTAGATGTGTAGATGTGTAGATGTGTAGATGTGTAGATGTGTAGATGTGTAGATGTGTAGATGTGTAGATGTGTAGATGTGTAGATGTGTAGATGTGTAGATGTGTAGATGTGTAGATGTGTAGATGTGTAGATGTGTAGATGTGTAGATGTGTAGATGTGTAGATGTGTAGATGTGTAGATGTGTAGATGTGTAGATGTGTAGATGTGTAGATGTGTAGATGTGTAGATGTGTAGATGTGTAGATGTGTAGATGTGTAGATGTGTAGATGTGTAGATGTGTAGATGTGTAGATGTGTAGATGTGTAGATGTGTAGATGTGTAGATGTGTAGATGTGTAGATGTGTAGATGTGTAGATGTGTAGATGTGTAGATGTGTAGATGTGTAGATGTGTAGATGTGTAGATGTGTAGATGTGTAGATGTGTAGATGTGTAGATGTGTAGATGTGTAGATGTGTAGATGTGTAGATGTGTAGATGTGTAGATGTGTAGATGTGTAGATGTGTAGATGTGTAGATGTGTAGATGTGTAGATGTGTAGATGTGTAGATGTGTAGATGTGTAGATGTGTAGATGTGTAGATGTGTAGATGTGTAGATGTGTAGATGTGTAGATGTGTAGATGTGTAGATGTGTAGATGTGTAGATGTGTAGATGTGTAGATGTGTAGATGTGTAGATGTGTAGATGTGTAGATGTGTAGATGTGTAGATGTGTAGATGTGTAGATGTGTAGATGTGTAGATGTGTAGATGTGTAGATGTGTAGATGTGTAGATGTGTAGATGTGTAGATGTGTAGATGTGTAGATGTGTAGATGTGTAGATGTGTAGATGTGTAGATGTGTAGATGTGTAGATGTGTAGATGTGTAGATGTGTAGATGTGTAGATGTGTAGATGTGTAGATGTGTAGATGTGTAGATGTGTAGATGTGTAGATGTGTAGATGTGTAGATGTGTAGATGTGTAGATGTGTAGATGTGTAGATGTGTAGATGTGTAGATGTGTAGATGTGTAGATGTGTAGATGTGTAGATGTGTAGATGTGTAGATGTGTAGATGTGTAGATGTGTAGATGTGTAGATGTGTAGATGTGTAGATGTGTAGATGTGTAGATGTGTAGATGTGTAGATGTGTAGATGTGTAGATGTGTAGATGTGTAGATGTGTAGATGTGTAGATGTGTAGATGTGTAGATGTGTAGATGTGTAGATGTGTAGATGTGTAGATGTGTAGATGTGTAGATGTGTAGATGTGTAGATGTGTAGATGTGTAGATGTGTAGATGTGTAGATGTGTAGATGTGTAGATGTGTAGATGTGTAGATGTGTAGATGTGTAGATGTGTAGATGTGTAGATGTGTAGATGTGTAGATGTGTAGATGTGTAGATGTGTAGATGTGTAGATGTGTAGATGTGTAGATGTGTAGATGTGTAGATGTGTAGATGTGTAGATGTGTAGATGTGTAGATGTGTAGATGTGTAGATGTGTAGATGTGTAGATGTGTAGATGTGTAGATGTGTAGATGTGTAGATGTGTAGATGTGTAGATGTGTAGATGTGTAGATGTGTAGATGTGTAGATGTGTAGATGTGTAGATGTGTAGATGTGTAGATGTGTAGATGTGTAGATGTGTAGATGTGTAGATGTGTAGATGTGTAGATGTGTAGATGTGTAGATGTGTAGATGTGTAGATGTGTAGATGTGTAGATGTGTAGATGTGTAGATGTGTAGATGTGTAGATGTGTAGATGTGTAGATGTGTAGATGTGTAGATGTGTAGATGTGTAGATGTGTAGATGTGTAGATGTGTAGATGTGTAGATGTGTAGATGTGTAGATGTGTAGATGTGTAGATGTGTAGATGTGTAGATGTGTAGATGTGTAGATGTGTAGATGTGTAGATGTGTAGATGTGTAGATGTGTAGATGTGTAGATGTGTAGATGTGTAGATGTGTAGATGTGTAGATGTGTAGATGTGTAGATGTGTAGATGTGTAGATGTGTAGATGTGTAGATGTGTAGATGTGTAGATGTGTAGATGTGTAGATGTGTAGATGTGTAGATGTGTAGATGTGTAGATGTGTAGATGTGTAGATGTGTAGATGTGTAGATGTGTAGATGTGTAGATGTGTAGATGTGTAGATGTGTAGATGTGTAGATGTGTAGATGTGTAGATGTGTAGATGTGTAGATGTGTAGATGTGTAGATGTGTAGATGTGTAGATGTGTAGATGTGTAGATGTGTAGATGTGTAGATGTGTAGATGTGTAGATGTGTAGATGTGTAGATGTGTAGATGTGTAGATGTGTAGATGTGTAGATGTGTAGATGTGTAGATGTGTAGATGTGTAGATGTGTAGATGTGTAGATGTGTAGATGTGTAGATGTGTAGATGTGTAGATGTGTAGATGTGTAGATGTGTAGATGTGTAGATGTGTAGATGTGTAGATGTGTAGATGTGTAGATGTGTAGATGTGTAGATGTGTAGATGTGTAGATGTGTAGATGTGTAGATGTGTAGATGTGTAGATGTGTAGATGTGTAGATGTGTAGATGTGTAGATGTGTAGATGTGTAGATGTGTAGATGTGTAGATGTGTAGATGTGTAGATGTGTAGATGTGTAGATGTGTAGATGTGTAGATGTGTAGATGTGTAGATGTGTAGATGTGTAGATGTGTAGATGTGTAGATGTGTAGATGTGTAGATGTGTAGATGTGTAGATGTGTAGATGTGTAGATGTGTAGATGTGTAGATGTGTAGATGTGTAGATGTGTAGATGTGTAGATGTGTAGATGTGTAGATGTGTAGATGTGTAGATGTGTAGATGTGTAGATGTGTAGATGTGTAGATGTGTAGATGTGTAGATGTGTAGATGTGTAGATGTGTAGATGTGTAGATGTGTAGATGTGTAGATGTGTAGATGTGTAGATGTGTAGATGTGTAGATGTGTAGATGTGTAGATGTGTAGATGTGTAGATGTGTAGATGTGTAGATGTGTAGATGTGTAGATGTGTAGATGTGTAGATGTGTAGATGTGTAGATGTGTAGATGTGTAGATGTGTAGATGTGTAGATGTGTAGATGTGTAGATGTGTAGATGTGTAGATGTGTAGATGTGTAGATGTGTAGATGTGTAGATGTGTAGATGTGTAGATGTGTAGATGTGTAGATGTGTAGATGTGTAGATGTGTAGATGTGTAGATGTGTAGATGTGTAGATGTGTAGATGTGTAGATGTGTAGATGTGTAGATGTGTAGATGTGTAGATGTGTAGATGTGTAGATGTGTAGATGTGTAGATGTGTAGATGTGTAGATGTGTAGATGTGTAGATGTGTAGATGTGTAGATGTGTAGATGTGTAGATGTGTAGATGTGTAGATGTGTAGATGTGTAGATGTGTAGATGTGTAGATGTGTAGATGTGTAGATGTGTAGATGTGTAGATGTGTAGATGTGTAGATGTGTAGATGTGTAGATGTGTAGATGTGTAGATGTGTAGATGTGTAGATGTGTAGATGTGTAGATGTGTAGATGTGTAGATGTGTAGATGTGTAGATGTGTAGATGTGTAGATGTGTAGATGTGTAGATGTGTAGATGTGTAGATGTGTAGATGTGTAGATGTGTAGATGTGTAGATGTGTAGATGTGTAGATGTGTAGATGTGTAGATGTGTAGATGTGTAGATGTGTAGATGTGTAGATGTGTAGATGTGTAGATGTGTAGATGTGTAGATGTGTAGATGTGTAGATGTGTAGATGTGTAGATGTGTAGATGTGTAGATGTGTAGATGTGTAGATGTGTAGATGTGTAGATGTGTAGATGTGTATATGTGTAGATGTGTAGATGTGTAGATGTGTAGATGTGTAGATGTGTAGATGTGTAGATGTGTAGATGTGTAGATGTGTAGATGTGTAGATGTGTAGATGTGTAGATGTGTAGATGTGTAGATGTGTAGATGTGTAGATGTGTAGATGTGTAGGTGTGTAGATGTGTAGATGTGTAGATGTGTAGATGTGTAGATGTGTAGATGTGTAGATGTGTAGATGTGTAGATGTGTAGATGTGTAGATGTGTAGATGTGTAGATGTGTAGATGTGTAGATGTGTAGATGTGTAGATGTGTAGATGTGTAGATGTGTAGATGTGTAGATGTGTAGATGTGTAGATGTGTAGATGTGTAGATGTGTAGATGTGTAGATGTGTAGATGTGTAGATGTGTAGATGTGTAGATGTGTAGATGTGTAGATGTGTAGATGTGTAGATGTGTAGATGTGTAGATGTGTATTTATTTATTTATTTATTTATTTATTTATTTATTTATTTATTAAAGTTCTCCAACAAAGATAACACATTTTACATGTATAAAAAAATGTACAGTAATAAATGAACCTTGTGCATCTTAAATCTAAGGAGACACAGCATGCGAAAATAACAATTTCAAAATTTTATCTGATATAAAACTATACTAAAATATTAAATAAATATCCCTAATTGTATTTTCTTTATATAAATTTTAAAATTTACAACAATTGAAAATAATAAAAATAAAGTTAATAACATTCAAAAATAAAATAAAAAATAAGAATAAATTAAATTATAAATTGAGAAATAAATTAAATTATAAATTGAAAAATAAATTAAATTATAAATTAAAAAAAAAGACAAATAATAAATTAAAATAAATTGAAAACACGTGCACAACGTTTACATATTCAATTTGGCTTCTTTAATAAGATGTTTGAAAGTGGTTAAAGAATTGTTGAAAACATCTATTTCTGGCAGGACGACTACAACTTCATTATATTCTTGCGTTAGTCTAGCGATCGGTGAATGTTTACCAAGGTTGGTCCGAGTTCGAGGTGGTTTGAACAATGGATAAGGGTAACGTGGAATCCTACTAGGTACATTGATGCAGATCTTACCAAGCAGGTCCGGACAATCAATACCATTATTCAAAAGCTTATGCAGAAAGACAAGATCAGACATTTTACGACGAGACTGGAGAGACGTTATATTAAAGAATCCTAGTCTTTCTGTGTACGACGGTATTGTGGTTTTGACTTTGGCCCGTGACGCTAGGTTACGTACCAGTCTTTTCTGCACATTCTCGATCCTCGCTATATGAACCTGATAAGTCGGATTCCAGGTCGTGCTGCAGTACTCAAGTCTGCTCCTTACGAAACTGTTGTACAATAGTATCGTTGTCGACAGCTTTTTGAATTCCTTAGTGGAACGTAGGACGAATCCTAAAGACTTAAATGATGTACTTATTATTTTATCAAAATGTTCTGTAAAACGAAGCTGGCTGTCTACATAAACACCCAAATCACGAATGACCCCTACTTCCGTTAGTTGTGTGCCCTCTAGTTTGTATGAAGACAGAATTTTATTTCGCCTACGAGCAAATTTTATGTGGTAACATTTATTGCAATTCAGAGACATTTTGTTTTGTGCACACCAATGCTTTAAGGCGTCCAAATCTTTCTGCAGCAGATACGTGTCAGGTTCAGAATGTATTGTCCGAATTAATTTTAAGTCGTCTGCAAAAAGATAAGGTGTAGAATATTGAAAAATATCTGGCAAGTCATTAATAAATATATTAAAGAATAAAGGACCTAGGTTAGACCCCTGAGGAACGCCAGAACTAGCAAGAATAGGTTTAGACTCTTCTCCATCAATTACTACAGCAGATTGCCTATCCTTTAAATACGTACTGCACCACCGTAAAGTGTCATTAGTAATACCCATGAATTGCAATTTTTGCAGAAGTATATTATGGTTTACCTTATCGAAGGCTTTCGAAAAATCTGTATAGATAGCATCTACCTGTAGACCCTGATCCACAGCGGTTGATACATCGGTAACATACGTAACTAGGTTAGTATCAGTTGATTTCTTGGACACAAAGCCATGCTGATGATCAGATAGATAATTTCTCACATGATTATAAAGCATCGGATATACCAAAAGCTCAAAGGTCTTGGACATAGCTGATAAAATTGAAATAGGCCTATAGTTAGAAATTAATTTACGATCTCCATTTTTATAAATTGGTACGATTCTTGCACGTTTCCACTCGCTAGGAAATAAACCAGATTTTAACGAGGTGTTATATATAAATGCAAGAGGGGTGGATAATTGAGTCGCGCATCGCACTAAGAACGATGACGGTATATTATCCGGACCAGGACCTTTGGCAATATCAAGTTTTAAAAGTTTATTTTTAACCATGTCGGAAGAAATTGTTATGTTATTTATTTCAGGTAAAGGACATTTTAGGTTATTTGTGTGTAAGCTGATACCATGGCCCTGTGGTTCATAAACTAATGAGAAATGTTTTGCAAATAAATCACATATGCTTTTCGTGTTATCTACTTGTTCCTCGTTAAAAGACATATGTGAAGGATACGATGACTCACACTTACGTAAGTTTTTAATATGAGTCCAAAAATATTTGGGATGCTTAGTTATTGCGTTCTCAATGTTTGAAATATATTTTTTATAGCATAAATTTGTAAGTGCTCTAGAATCTTTTCTTAGATAATTAAATTCAATTTTGTCTAGTGGGTCATCGTATTTCTTGATCCTTTTGTGTAACTTAGACTTCAAGTTAAGTATCTTTTTAAGCTCTTTGGTGTACCACGTAGGATATTTACCCCGATGGATTTCTGTTTCTGGTACATGTTTTTTAATTATTTTTTTTATTAAATTGTAAAATTTGTCTACCATATTATTAACATCACTACAAGATTTAAATTCTTCAATCCAATTAATATCATTTAATACATTGGTAATGGCTTCGTAATCGGCTTTAAAGTAGTTATATTTTTTAAAGACTTTTGATTTATTTTTTCTTTCAAAACCGATCACAGGTATAAATTCAATTGGTGGATGATAATTATCAATTTTTTTAATCGGATCAATGCAATTACTGATTTGTATTATGTCAATGTCTGATAATATTAGGTCAAGAATTTTATGTTGAAAATTAACAATATTATTGAACTGTTTTAAGCCATATACGTTTATAAAATCAATCAGAGTATCTCTAAAGTAGCCGGTGCCAGGACTAGGAGCTAATGTATAGGGATCATTAGGATATTTTTGTACCCATTCAATGTTACTGGAGTTAAAATCGCCGACGATAATTGTATGGTTATTGCAATGAGAGTCCAATACCGAAGAGCAGTTTTCTAAAAAATGATCGAATGATTCCCTATGTAAAGGTGGAGGTAGATATACAGCACATAATTTTAAAGGTTTATGAGTACTATTGTTCTGCAAATTAATCACAACCCATAAGTCTTCACAGTTACTTTCCCACTCGTAAACGCGTCGTGAATACAGCCTTTTTGAAACAGCGACTAAAACCCCCCCTCCTGCCTTTTTATGATTGTTTAAAGATGACGTTTCCCGATCTCTTCTATACAATGAAAATGTGTCATCAAACAACTCGGCGTCATGGACACCACTATTAAGCCAGGTCTCAGTTAAAACACAAACATCATACTCAAAGTTGTGCAAATGTTGCCGTACTTCAACCAAGTTACTATTTAATCCTCTAGTATTTTGGTAGTAAAATTTAAGGTTATCGAATCGATTAAATTATATACAAATCTATCGTGTTCAAATATAGAATCAATTAGCCTAAATTATGCTAGGTTACTTAATTTTTCTAAATTACTTATAAGTATAGTTTGCGACGATTCTTCTTTCTTCATGAAGATTTTACCGTTACGCACCCACAGAAATTTATATCCTAGTTCTTTGGATCGGCGACGTGCTGCTGCATGGATAGCTTTATTCTCCGGCGAAAGATGTTCTACAACATATATCGGTGTAGGATTATCCGCGGCAATTCCTAAGTGTGCAGTGCTAAGTTTGCCTTGTTTGTTGGCCTTGTTATATGTTATAGCCGCAGCAAGGAAGCTGTTGCGTATCCGAGGACTAATGAACTTTACAATTATGGATCGGGGTCTTTTATTTTGAGGGTCCTTTTTGGCTATTCTCGTGCAGTGCAATATCTGAGAGTCATTGATGTTACATTTAATTACTGTAGCAAGTTGTTTCACAGTGCTTACCAAGTTTTCGGCACGATGCTCGGGGACACACTGCAACTCCACGTTATTAGAGCGAGCATGCTGTTCTATTTGATTTACGCGTCTACTAATATCCATCATAGAGGTCTGCAAAACCGTATTATTTTTTTCTAATTCCCGAATCTTGACTGATTTTTCCTCCAAACTCGTTTTCATCTTTTCATACATCTCATTGAAAAATGCTAATGTCTGTTGGAAACCATCTATCAGTTCGTTGACTTTCTTGAATTGTTCATTCATAATTTCACGGACCGTTTCTTGTAGTGCCTCGCCTATTTCTTCTCTAATCATGGTTCTAAGTGAGTCGTTTGTTACCTCGGACATTATAGTATTCGATTCATGCTTGGGTGCTTTACGTTGTAGTGTTCTAGTGCGAAGAGCGATACCAGTAGTACCAGTAGCTGGGGAGTTATTTTTTGTCGACATAATTTAATACGGTGTTGGTGTATTTGTTTTGGATGCTTCCCTCTGTCGGTAGTAAGGTAAATTATGTGATGCGAAGTTTATTGTTTGTATGAGATCTTGACAGTTATTGATGATAGATGGCATCCAAACACACACAAATATAAATTAAAAATTTTATTGAACGTGGGTCTTGAACCTCCGTCTCAGCGGGCAGTCGGAAACAGTCACAAAATAGATTGAGCTAATTTCACACAATGATTCTTGATAAAATAAGCTACCATACTATTCTTCCCAAACAATTTAGAGAATTTGAATTTGTAACAGTTTTTGTAGTCGATGTATAGGTTATAAATTTACTATTTTGCAGTTTTCAACACTTATAACTCCTCATCACACGCACAAAGTGACACTGTATGTCGTTATTTCGTTATAAACACTGATTACACTAAGTTGAGTTAGTTCATGCAGTTTTTAGTCCCAGCACTTCTATTGACTTATTACTCCATGAATCATGTGTAAAATTTCTAGATAACGTTTACACGTACTTGCTGTAAGGTATTCTTCCACACTTGACACTTTTTACTATAATTTAATGATAATTTAAATTTTCAGAAATATTTTAATATCGAGCAAAATGTTTTCTGGCAAAGCGCCATCTACCTACGATAGATGGTAGATGTGTAGATGTGTAGATGTGTAGATGTGTAGATGTGTAGATGTGTAGATGTGTAGATGTGTAGATGTGTAGATGTGTAGATGTGTAGATGTGTAGATGTGTAGATGTGTAGATGTGTAGATGTGTAGATGTGTAGATGTGTAGATGTGTAGATGTGTAGATGTGTAGATGTGTAGATGTGTAGATGTGTAGATGTGTAGATGTGTAGATGTGTAGATGTGTAGATGTGTAGATGTGTAGATGTGTAGATGTGTAGATGTGTAGATGTGTAGATGTGTAGATGTGTAGATGTGTAGATGTGTAGATGTGTAGATGTGTAGATGTGTAGATGTGTAGATGTGTAGATGTGTAGATGTGTAGATGTGTAGATGTGTAGATGTGTAGATGTGTAGATGTGTAGATGTGTAGATGTGTAGATGTGTAGATGTGTAGATGTGTAGATGTGTAGATGTGTAGATGTGTAGATGTGTAGATGTGTAGATGTGTAGATGTGTAGATGTGTAGATGTGTAGATGTGTAGATGTGTAGATGTGTAGATGTGTAGATGTGTAGATGTGTAGATGTGTAGATGTGTAGATGTGTAGATGTGTAGATGTGTAGATGTGTAGATGTGTAGATGTGTAGATGTGTAGATGTGTAGATGTGTAGATGTGTAGATGTGTAGATGTGTAGATGTGTAGATGTGTAGATGTGTAGATGTGTAGATGTGTAGATGTGTAGATGTGTAGATGTGTAGATGTGTAGATGTGTAGATGTGTAGATGTGTAGATGTGTAGATGTGTAGATGTGTAGATGTGTAGATGTGTAGATGTGTAGATGTGTAGATGTGTAGATGTGTAGATGTGTAGATGTGTAGATGTGTAGATGTGTAGATGTGTAGATGTGTAGATGTGTAGATGTGTAGATGTGTAGATGTGTAGATGTGTAGATGTGTAGATGTGTAGATGTGTAGATGTGTAGATGTGTAGATGTGTAGATGTGTAGATGTGTAGATGTGTAGATGTGTAGATGTGTAGATGTGTAGATGTGTAGATGTGTAGATGTGTAGATGTGTAGATGTGTAGATGTGTAGATGTGTAGATGTGTAGATGTGTAGATGTGTAGATGTGTAGATGTGTAGATGTGTAGATGTGTAGATGTGTAGATGTGTAGATGTGTAGATGTGTAGATGTGTAGATGTGTAGATGTGTAGATGTGTAGATGTGTAGATGTGTAGATGTGTAGATGTGTAGATGTGTAGATGTGTAGATGTGTAGATGTGTAGATGTGTAGATGTGTAGATGTGTAGATGTGTAGATGTGTAGATGTGTAGATGTGTAGATGTGTAGATGTGTAGATGTGTAGATGTGTAGATGTGTAGATGTGTAGATGTGTAGATGTGTAGATGTGTAGATGTGTAGATGTGTAGATGTGTAGATGTGTAGATGTGTAGATGTGTAGATGTGTAGATGTGTAGATGTGTAGATGTGTAGATGTGTAGATGTGTAGATGTGTAGATGTGTAGATGTGTAGATGTGTAGATGTGTAGATGTGTAGATGTGTAGATGTGTAGATGTGTAGATGTGTAGATGTGTAGATGTGTAGATGTGTAGATGTGTAGATGTGTAGATGTGTAGATGTGTAGATGTGTAGATGTGTAGATGTGTAGATGTGTAGATGTGTAGATGTGTAGATGTGTAGATGTGTAGATGTGTAGATGTGTAGATGTGTAGATGTGTAGATGTGTAGATGTGTAGATGTGTAGATGTGTAGATGTGTAGATGTGTAGATGTGTAGATGTGTAGATGTGTAGATGTGTAGATGTGTAGATGTGTAGATGTGTAGATGTGTAGATGTGTAGATGTGTAGATGTGTAGATGTGTAGATGTGTAGATGTGTAGATGTGTAGATGTGTAGATGTGTAGATGTGTAGATGTGTAGATGTGTAGATGTGTAGATGTGTAGATGTGTAGATGTGTAGATGTGTAGATGTGTAGATGTGTAGATGTGTAGATGTGTAGATGTGTAGATGTGTAGATGTGTAGATGTGTAGATGTGTAGATGTGTAGATGTGTAGATGTGTAGATGTGTAGATGTGTAGATGTGTAGATGTGTAGATGTGTAGATGTGTAGATGTGTAGATGTGTAGATGTGTAGATGTGTAGATGTGTAGATGTGTAGATGTGTAGATGTGTAGATGTGTAGATGTGTAGATGTGTAGATGTGTAGATGTGTAGATGTGTAGATGTGTAGATGTGTAGATGTGTAGATGTGTAGATGTGTAGATGTGTAGATGTGTAGATGTGTAGATGTGTAGATGTGTAGATGTGTAGATGTGTAGATGTGTAGATGTGTAGATGTGTAGATGTGTAGATGTGTAGATGTGTAGATGTGTAGATGTGTAGATGTGTAGATGTGTAGATGTGTAGATGTGTAGATGTGTAGATGTGTAGATGTGTAGATGTGTAGATGTGTAGATGTGTAGATGTGTAGATGTGTAGATGTGTAGATGTGTAGATGTGTAGATGTGTAGATGTGTAGATGTGTAGATGTGTAGATGTGTAGATGTGTAGATGTGTAGATGTGTAGATGTGTAGATGTGTAGATGTGTAGATGTGTAGATGTGTAGATGTGTAGATGTGTAGATGTGTAGATGTGTAGATGTGTAGATGTGTAGATGTGTAGATGTGTAGATGTGTTATGTAACCTTACCATCACATAAAAAAATATAAAAACAATGGATTCTAAATCTTACTTTGACTCTATAATAAAGGATATAGGAGCTTATATCGCCTGATGGAAATTATTGTTAAAATATAATAATAATACTAGCCCTGTATTAAACATTGTGCCAATGCTGGGCAAGGGCCTCCTCTACTAATGAGGGTTTAGGCCTTAGTTCACCACGCTGGCCTAATGTGGATTGGTAGACTTCACATACCTTCGAAATTCTTATAAGAATTCTCAGGTATGCAGGTTTCCTCTCGATGTTATCCTTCACCGTTCAAGCAAGCGATGATTAAGAATTAATACACACATAACTTTTAGAAAAGTTAGAGGTTCATGCCACTTGGGTTTCGAACATACAACTTTCGTCTTTCGTCTGGGGTCCTAACCGCCGGTGGCTTGGATCCTAGGCCTCGCCATCGGAGGGTGCCCATTTTGTAGTTTTCAATGTATATTTTTATAAGGAAACTAGCTGTTGGTCGCGGCTCCACCCGCGTGTAGGTCATGATTGGGAGAAAAAGTATACAATACAAAATACCAATTTTCATCCGTTTAACTTCAAGAATGAAGAATTTTCATACAAACTTTCATACCCTATTTTACCCCCTTAGGGGTGGTATTTCCAAAAACCCTTCCTTAGTGGATGCCTCCGTCATAAAAGGTACCTACTGTCAAAATTTCAAGTTTCTAACCCCAGCCGTTTAGGCTGTGCGTTGATTGATCAGTCAGTTTCTTCTTTTATATATACAGATTTATAGTTTTCAATGTATATTTTTATAAGGAAATTTATATTTAAAAATGTAAAAAAAAGACTGTTAAATGACGACCGACGAAATAATAATTGTCAGAGGTTTCCACAAACTACCAGTTCTTTTCAATTTAGTTTGAGTACAAAGAAATCCTTTTACCTCGGAGTATAGGTACAAACACTCAAATCCAAGTATAAAACCGCACGTAAAAAGCTGAACTTTGAGAGAAACTGTTTGTGTGCTAAAGATGGCTAAAAGTAAAGTGCGCTCAGATGGTATCGCATCGGTTGAATAACCGTGAATGAGAATTGCTTAGTGAAGTGCAATTGAAACCTATATTTTGTTAGGTAAAGATATACAACATGTAACATGATTAACGCACACTCTGAAAGTAGTTTGTTCAGAATAAGCGACTGAATCGATATCAACATTTTTTTGATAAAAAAATAATTAACACTCAGGTAAATAATAGTCAGACTTTATTTTAACGTTTAAGACAAACAAAACTGAGACATAACTCGATGCGATAAAGTCTTTTCTAAATGCAATAATAAACGAACACTTTATAAAATCAAATAAACTTTATGTCAAAAATTAGTACAACTAATTTCATAAAAAACAATATTTATATTCATCGCAGTCTAATTTCAACACATGAATTATGATTGTAATAATATTTTTAAATTGTGGTGTCTGAGGTTGTGCGTTATTCCCGTTACACGTAGTATATTATATCATTACGTTTATCCTTGGTGTTAGGATGTATTTCTAAAAAAATATTTTCCACATTAATACTGCGATTTTCAAAGCATTCCGTTTTTGTAGGTGTATAATATAATGCAAATAAGTTTCATCAAATAAGTTGACATTTGCGTCATTAAACTCAGCAGAAAAACTAATTGAAATCATATACCCCTTGAAATATAAATTACCTACTAAGTATAGCAAATCTATTAATCATTCACGCCATAAACTAAGTTGCTATCAGCATCTGTCTCATTGTCTGCTTAGTTCTAACTTATGCAGTGAGCATATCGATCCGTTTTTAAATAATTTCTCTTATAAAGATAATGATGAAAAAATTATTTTAATTAAGTTTATAAATAGTGGAGAAAAGCTGATATTCAGCAATCAAGTCGTCAAAAACGCTAGCTGGACCTTATGAGATAAAATACCTTCAAAAAAGTCTATCATGGCATGAGTGTATCTTCTACGGATGAACCATAGAAACCACGTGAAACCGGAGCCGCTAGTTACTAATAAGTTATTAAATTAATCCACTTTCAACGACATCGTTAATATAGATTCAGGCCATTGAAATGCGGTCGAAATCGGTATTATAATCCGTATGCGGTGCTTTGTGGATTAAAACCGCATACAGAAATGTTGTGCTATCCACACACACGAAGTATGGTAATGAAATTAATAATAATAATAAATAATACTAGCCCTGTATTAAACATTGTCCCACTACTGGGCACGGGCCTCCTCTACTAATGAGAGGGGTTAGGCCTTAGTCCACCACGCTGGCCTAATGCCGATTGGTAGACTTCACATACCTTCGAAATTCGTATAAGAATTTTCAGATATGCAGGTTTCCTCACGATTTTTTCCTTCACCGTTGAAGCAAGCGATAATTAACATTTAATACACACATAACTTTAGAAAAGTCAGAGGTGTATGCCATTTGGGTTTCAAACATACGACTTTCGTCTTGACAGTCCGTACCGCAACCAACTAAGCTAACGCTGCTTTCTAATGAAATGACTCTCCTAATTTGCAGTGTAGGTGTACCAACGTGTCGGTTTAATAGCACGACATTTACGAAGCCTGCATTACCGTCTTTGCATTATGTAAATTATACTTGTTCAGCGTTGTTGCTTGAGCACACAATTTTTGTTATACGAATTTTATTATGAAAATGGGGTTATGTGTATTAGCATTTTTATTAATATGAGATGAAATACCACGGGTGGATGTTGAATATGGTTGGTTAGATCGAGTTGTGAATATGACAGGTAAATTTTTCGTTTAACACGCGCGTTTGGGCTTTAGATAAAGCTTATTATTGAAAAAAAGAAAGCACTTTTCACTGCTTTTTTTCGAAGATTGATATAATAATTTTTAAAATCTAATTTAAATATATAGAAGAATAAATATAATAATAGAAATAAATATAGTAGAAATAAATATAGAGAAGGCAAGTATAAACTAATAAGCTTCGGTTAAAAAACAAATTCAATAAACTTTCTTTCTTAAAATTCAATTCTACTGTTTCTTATAGACATTTATAAACCCCTTGAATTTGATCACAATTTTGCAACTGATACTATTGATATTGAATGATAAAATTATCGATCGTCGTATCCATGACAGACCTATAGGTTATTTTCATTGGTTGTTTTTTCTGCTACCTTAGGAATAACCCGATTGGGAATATTGGGGTAATTCATAAATTGACAAAATAAATAGACCATTATAAATGGACCCGATCTGATTAGAATGAATTCTTTAACTAGATTTTCTCTACCCTACATTCGATAATTGCCATATGATATGATGCTCCCGGCCGTTTTCGGCCATGGCGACTGCATTCTACTCCAGATTTTTTCGTCGTTCGTGTGCTCGCATGTGGCTTATGTAGCCAATCTTCTTAGAGAAGATCCTCGCACATTGCGGGCATGTGAGCACACCACTCTCAAGGTTATACGTGATCGCCGCAGGTGGTCGGGCTTTGAGATTGTCACGCTTTCTGTCCAATTCTGTGCGCCGTTTAGCTTCAAAATCGAAGACTCTGGTTTTAACCAGAGATCTCCATTCCTGTCGCTTGGCGGCTTGCTGCTCCCACTGTAAAGGCTCTATTGAGCAGCTTTTCATGTGCCGCTTAAGGACATCTTTGTACCTGAGGAGTTGTCCGCCATGCTTACGCTTACCCTCCTCAAGTTCCGAGTAGAAGATGCGCTTTGCCACCCGCTGGTCTGGCATCCGTAATACATGGCCGCACCATCGAAGTTGTCGTCGGATGAGGTAAGACTCAATGCCACCTACGTTGGCTTTATGTAATACCTCTGTATTCCGCACGCAATCGGACCATTTGATGTTAAGAATCTTGCGTAGGCATCTGAGGTGGAATCGGTCCAGCATGCGTATGTGGCGGCGATAGACGGTCCATGTTTCTGCAGAGTACAAAATGTTAGGCAGTACGATCGCCATGTATACTGAGATCTTAGTAGCCAGCTTCAAGTCATGTGAACAGAAGACCTTGGAATGTAGTTTACCAAATGCTGCAGCTGCAGCTGCAATCCTACTATTAATTTCGGCATCAAGGTCACACTTTGATGTTAAGCAGCTCCCCAAGTAGCGGAACTTATCAACCTGCTTCAGCTCGTCTTCCCCGAGTTTAATGGTCAGCGACTCGTGACCTTGAATGTCCAAGGACATCACTTCAGTCTTCTTGACGCTGATCTTCAGGCCAAATTTGTGGCAAGACTCGTTGAAATTTGAAGTTAGCTTTTGCAGGTGTTCTGGGGTTTCTGTCACAAAGCACAAATCATCCGCATACATAATCTCAGAGACCAATGCATGGGAGACCTTAGTGCGAGCCTTAAGTCTGGCCAAGTTGAAAAGATTACCGTCAGTGCGAAAGCGGATACGTATTCCTTCAGGTGTTGTCTGCAAAACTTCTCGGACTACAACTGCAAAGTACATTGCGAACAGTGTGGGCGCTAGAACACACCCTTGTTTCACCCCACAGGTAACGGGAAAGAAATCTGACTGTTCATTGTCAACAGCGACACAGCACTCCATATCATCATGCAGGAGTCTCAAAAGTTTCACGAACTTCTCCGTGCACCCTAGCCTTCCAAGCACAATCCAAAGGGCTTCTCGGGGCACACTATCAAAAGCCTTCTCAAGGTCGACAAAGCAGAGGTACATATGACGCCCCTGTTCCCTACTCTTTTCTTGCAATTGTCGCAGTGAAAAAATGGCTTCACAAGTGCCCCGATTTGGACGGAAGCCAAATTGGGTTTCCGGTAAAATCTCCTCAGACAACTCCAAGAGGCGATTTAGGAGCACTCTAGCAAATACTTTACCAGGCACAGATAAAAGCGAAATACCGCGATAGGAACCGCAATCGGAACGGTCACCCTTGTTCTTATATAGTGCCTTAATGCGTGATACTTTAAAAGCAGATGGCAGCTGTTCTTCTTTAAACATACGATCAAAAAGTTCCCATATGGCCGAATGCAGCTCCTCACCGCCGCACTTAAGCAATTCAATCGGTACTGAATCAATGCCCACCGCACGTTTATTCCGCTGTTGGTTCATAGCTGAAACTACCTCACCACGCCCAAGTGGCTCGTCCAGTTTATTAAATGTAGGTAGCTGGGGAATAGAACAAATATGATCTAGGTCTGCAGAACGATCCACATTTAACAAAGTGCTGAAGTGTTCTACCCATCGTTTGAGCACTTCCTCCTTGCTTTTTAGAAGGCCTTCACCATTGGCAACCTTAAGAGGCACTAATTACCAATACATGTATAGAAATAGCATTTGCGCTCCAACGCGGAGACATCCCGTAGCGCCTATATCAGATTAATCATTTGACAATTTACTTTGTTATGGTTTTATTTGATTTATAAAGATCATTGACCTCGTTATCGTAGTAGTAATCTTAACATGGTTTTATATCTCGATTTAAATTCAGCTTAATTTTTCTGGTTTTAGGTGAACTGCGGGTTCTACGTCCATTTAGAATTACATAGGTTAATTGTATGGTTGGGTTTCTTAAGAAATTCTATAAGTTTTTTTTATAGCATAGTACGAAAAACGAGCCAGTGGGTCACCCGATGTTAAGTGATCTCCACCGCCCATGAACATCCACAATACCGAAAGTATTATGTATGCTCTGTCGGCCTTAAAGGTCAGGAATAGGGATTAGGGAAGGGAAGAGGGAATCTGGGCATCCGGATATCTCACTTACCATACGAAACGCGACAGTTAACTGTCACTTTACGTTGGTTTTTTGTGAGACAGTGGTACTACCCCGGTCGAGCCGGCCCATTCATGCTCTAGACAAATATGTCTACAGCGTGGCTCTACCACTATAAAAAAGTGTAATATAATGTGTATAATAAAAACTAATAGTTGTTCAGCAGATTGATTACATTAGTTTACAAACTCTGTCCTAACTTTGTATAGAAAACAGGTGAGGTCTTTCAGGCGATCGCACTTTGCCATGATAAGAATTTCTGCCTGATTTGACTAGTAACTCTCCACCAATAACAGTGTCAAAAATGAATGTGGATGTTATAGTTGCACTTCCTTTCAAACTTACAGACGTGAGCTTATCAAATAGCGATAAAACGAAGACTATTTTAATACAATGTGCTAGTTTCAACTATAACATACATTGTATAATAATAATAATATACATTGTTCGTATGTGTAGACAAAATAATATATTGAACAAACTTAACCCTACTGTAGACACATTTAACAATAATTTAGTTTTTTACAAAAGACTGATTCACAATATACTCAAAGATTCGTAACTCGTTTTGTACCTATTTTATAATTAAGTATAATTATTACTCCGTTACTCGTACTTAGATATAACTATCTGGAACACATTTTTTGGGTTATAATTAGTGTTCGACACACGTGCTCTTATAATTTGATTGCAAACAAGATTGTAACCTGCTTTGTGTTTATTAAATAAATATAAGTCCAACTTAATTAACTGTAGTTCTAACTTGACATGAGCAGCCGCTAAAAGTGCTTCCAAGTTATACATGACTAGATGTTGCTCGGAGCTCAGCCCGCGTGGAGGTTATTTTTGGATGAAACGGTATGCAATACACATAGGCATCTTTAGCTATTACACCTTTCTTATTTCTTAAGATGTTTATTTATGGGCAATAGTTCATGTAGTTTGTACTGTACCTATTTTTATTTTTCAATAATATGTTAGAGAGTCACCATAAGACGCCACTTGGTCTACTATGTAATTGCCGTATAAGTAACTAGGCACCGGCAGAATTACCAGCGCTTTGCTTTTAGGAGCAAAGCATCATGCTGAGCTGGGGCCTAATTTCGGCCGCAATGTATGTACATTATACTGTAATTAGTTTATAGTTATTTTTGTCTTCTTTTAAGTTAAGTTTAATTGTGTATGCATTGTTGCTTAAATAAACTTTTTATCTGTCTATCTATCTTTCTATATTTTGCTATCCTATAGGGAAACCGTGCATTTTTCCGGGATAAAAACTGGCCTTTGTGCTACTCTAGACTATAATCTATCTCTGTGATAAATTTCAACCAGATCCGGCCATCCGTTGTAGCGTGATTGAGTAACAAATATCCATCCATCCAAATATTCCCATTTACAATATTACTAGGATTACCTGTATAATACTTGTCTTTCCGACAGCAGGTGCTCCGAGCAGTACAACTTTGACCAGGTCCAGGCTATCAGGACTTGGCTCCACGCTCGGAGCGCCACCCACTGTCAAGGTTCCACCGCCACCCCGCTCCAGGTAATCTAAGTCCAATTCTGGAAAAAGAATTGCGTTTAAATATTCAAAAATAAATACGTGTTTGATTTTAGATACGACTACGAAATTTAAGGGATTTTTTAAATAAAGAAACAAATTTATTGAAGTGATGGTTGACAACACAGGTTTTAGAGATTCTTTATCAAAAATTTTCAATATTTGTGTTTTAATTCAATATAACATTTTCATTAATAGAAAGACGACATATAAATGGAAGCACAAAACCTATATTACTTATAAATCAATTATAATTATTGCAAAGGCGAACACAAATAATCGTAAAACAGAGAATTCGCCAATAAAACAGGACAGCTTATATTGCTGAACGGTAAATGCCGTATATTATCAGGTTATGACAACAGTAAACTCGGGAATCCATGAAAAATAGTGTTTGTTGCTGTCGATACGACGTCATATAATAGTCATGCTGCGCAATCCCGGGAGAAGCTTTCAACTGTTCTTTTTGTTACATTTTTTAAAATAAAACACAAAAAGAGACTGAATTTAACGGAAAATGTGTGCAGTCTGCATTAAGGTTAAGCCAGTACTTAGCTAATGCTGACACCAGTAAAACAGTATAAGAAGCCCATAATACAACTAATGCTGAACTCGTAGGGATTATCCAACCTAGTAATCTGAGAGCTCCCGTATCAGATTTACTTTAATCGCAACAAAAGAATTTTCAATTCCTTGCACACCTACTCTACGTCGTAAAATTGGCCAAAGTAGTAGTAAGTTCTTACTTAAGGTATGTTGTGGGAATATGATATTCTAATACAAATATTTTAAAGTTCGCCAGCTAAACCAGTAGAAGAGTACTATCATAGAACATAAAGACCAAAGAGAATATAAAATCATAATATTCAAACTTCTATCTGAGAGCCTCGGTGGCGTATGCGGTACGATTGCTGAGCTGGTGGAATCTGGGTTTTTTTTTCTCGTGTTTTGACGTGTAAGTGTTGTTTTGTTTCGCTGCATAGAGTTGTGTATGTAATGTGGGGTGTGCCCGACAAAAGGATTAGGACCCTCGCTATTTGATACGTAGATCCATCCTTTGCCGGTTATGTGTGCGTGTAGGTGATTGAGTGTGTGAGTTGAGTGTGGTGTGATGAGGAATACGGATATATTTTTATCTGCTTAAAATTACAATTACATTAAAACCACAATAATGACTGGTTTTGCACAACAAGCTCAAGGTCCAGCCGGTGTGGTCGCCTGATGTAGGTCTTGATTTGGCTGAGGATGGTATTCACCAACTCCACGAAGGCCGTGAACGCCCCCTCCCTTCCCTCGGCGAGAATTTGGGAAATGTCAAACGGTGACACCCCAAAGCGGCGACACACCATCTCATTGATCCCTGGGTCGGGTAAAATTGACCGTAGGCTTTACTATAACTTTTGTCAATAAGCTTGCCTCCTATCACATCATGGGACAGTAATAAGCTTGGTAAAATATGGGTATACTAGTTACACAATCTACATACCCTTTTGGAAATTACAGGCGTATGTAGATATAAATATAAATTTATATAATATATATGACGGGTCGGGCGGTCATCGGCAGAGGCAGTGAGAGGGCTTACACGACCCTCTCTGATCTCCAGGTATGGTCAGGATGGATAGCGTATGATAGTTCGGTAATAAAACACGAGATTAACACTTCAGAGTCTATTTAAGCTACCACCAGTTCGGAATGCAGTCATCCATGGGGAAGAGCTGGCAAGAAACCCTCATGGTTGCTCTTTTAAACACATCACAGTTTATATTACAATATGTGGTACACAATAACACTTCCACATCACGTTAACTTACTAATTTAACAATATTTTGGCATTACGACCGACAAGTTACTAACTGTTTCAATGATTATACACGAATGCCGCACCAAAGACGAGGTGCTCTTTTATATTGTGATTTTCGTTGTGACCCACTCCTCCGAGAGTGAGATCACTCGATAAACAAGTCGAAACCACCTTCAAAATAGCAAAACAAATGGCGTTACCCACAGTTTACAATAAATAAAGTTATCAACAAGTTCAATTCAGTATCCATATTCATCACGCTCCGACACGGCCGTCCTGACAGCTCACACGTCCCAGTGTGATGTACCTGAAAAGAAAATACCACACAGTATCATTCACGCTCGGCCATATCTGACCTAATCTTATTACCCACACAGATTGGACCCACATAGGCTTTTGCCACATAGAACACTGGTACATAGAACCCCTCACACAGACCCCTTTGCCACATAGGCTCCTCACACAGACCTCTTTGCCACATAGGCTCCTCACACAGACCTCTTTGCCACATAGGCTCCTCACACAGACCTCTTTGCCACATAGGCTCCTCACACAGACCTCTTTGCCACATAGGCTCCTCACACAGACCTCTTTGCCACATAGGCTCCTCACACAGACCTCTTTGCCACATAGGCTCCTCACACAGACCTCTTTGCCACATAGGCTCCTCACACAGACCTCTTTGCCACATAGGCTCCTCACACAGACCTCTTTGCCACATAGGCTCCTCACACAGACCTCTTTGCCACATAGGCTCCTCACACAGACCTCTTTGCCACATAGGCTCCTCACACAGACCTTTGCCACATAGGCTCCTCACACAGACCTTCACACAGACCCTCCCTCATATACCTTAAGCGCGGACCGCGGACCCGAGGTCACTCAAAATACATTGAGTAGACAATAACCAGGCTACGGACGCAAGGTATAGACTAAACCCTCATTTTAACATCTCAATTAATTGCTCGCTTTAACAGGGGGTATAAAAACAAAACCAGAAGCGACTCACCAAATTTCACATAAATCCACGCGCACACAACATGTGTAAACACGCAATGTACACGCCATTGCACTTCGTACACCTCAACCACACCGATACAGTTGCGCCACAGATCCGCCACAGCTCAGCCACCGCATATGGAATTTAAACACAAAATCATTAACACAGTAATCATCAACGCTTCATATTTTCCAGATTGTTCATAACGATCGTTTAATCACGACTTTAATTAGAGACTTATTACAATTTGTCAACATAGAACATCAAATTGATTCGAAAACGCCTAACTTTTAAATTTACAGTAGACCACAGTGCATTGCGCACTCTTTACTAAGTACAAAACTATAGAATACTACAGTGCTCTTGAGGCAACCTATACCATCACTATTTTGATAATAGAATTCTAATAGAGTCTCTTTGGATAACCCAATAAAGTTCGCGCATAGAGCCAACAACCAATGTTGTCTAATCTGTCAAAAAAAACAAAAATAACACTTTGGTACTGTGTGTACTATTACATCACCTGATTCACGATAGTGGGTGTTGATCCTTTATCCCACTTCTGATGACGGGTCGGGCGGTCATCGGCAGAGGCAGTGAGAGGGCTTACACGACCCTCTCTGATCTCCAGGTATGGTCAGGATGGATAGCGTATGATAGTTCGGTAATAAAACACGAGATTAACACTTCAGAGTCTATTTAAGCTACCACCAGTTCGGAATGCAGTCATCCATGGGGAAGAGCTGGCAAGAAACCCTCATGGTTGCTCTTTTAAACACATCACAGTTTATATTACAATATGTGGTACACAATAACACTTCCAAATCACGTTAACTTACTAATTTAACAATATTTTGGCATTACGACCGACAAGTTACTAACTGTTTCAATGATTATACACGAATGCCGCACCAAAGACGAGGTGCTCTTTTATATTGTGATTTTCGTTGTGACCCACTCCTCCGAGAGTGAGATCACTCGATAAACAAGTCGAAACCACCTTCAAAATAGCAAAACAAATGGCGTTACCCACAGTTTACAATAAATAAAGTTATTAACAAGTTCAATTCAGTATCCATATTCATCACGCTCCGACATATATATAAATTTACATGCGGAACAACGAAAAGTTACTGAAGTTAATAAATAAAAATTTATTATGTACAAGATTGAATGGACTAATAAACAATGAATTCATAACGCACCCCATTATTCAATTAGCAAACTTGAAAGGAGGAAAAATTAAAATGGATAGCAGAATTCCATTACTGTTTTCTGTGCCAGTTAATTTTTGACATTAGATGGGAATCACAAAGGATGCTGCGAACAGACTTTTTATAATAAAACCCGACCAATAAACGAATGTAAATTTGACGTGACGCTGACAGCCTTTGATAAAGGATTTAACTTTATTATAATGACATTTAAACTACGTAGAACAGTATAATTTGTTTTATATTTTAGTCTTAATTTTATAATAGAAATTGGTTAGCTTTATATTTTGACACAATTTTTGACATATTTGCTTCACGTATTCTGACAACTATCCTAATTTTTCTAGCGCTAGGACAATGAATATCCTCTCATGTTTCAAAAGGATAACGGTGTTCAGAAAAGGGTAACAAGAAGGGAGTAAATACAAGCCAAAATCAATTTTATTTCCATAACATTAACGTTAAAAATCGCGTGTAAGAATAGCGAGTGTATTTGTCGTTTTTGGAAATAATTTTTTATCATTTATTGTTCATATTTCTCGTACCTATGGTGTTCATGTCATCTATGTTCATGGCGTTCCCATCCAGATTTACTATCGAAACCTTAGAGCAAGTGTTGTGTAATACAAAATGTATAGCTTTGTACGTATGCAATCCCCATCTGTATATATAAAAGAAGAAACTGACTGACTGACTGACTGACTGACTGACTAACTGACTGACTGACTGACTGACTGACTGATCGATCAATGCACAGCCTAAACGGCTGGGGTTAGAGACTTGAAATTTTGAGAGTAGGTACCTTTTATCACGTAGGCATCCAATAAGGAAGGATATTTGGAAATACCACCCCTAAGGGGGTAAAATAGGGGATGAAAGTTTGTATGAAAATCCGTCATTTTTGAAGTTAAATTCATGAAAATTAGTATTTGACATTTTAGTTAAAAATAAAAAATATATGTTTCAGGATTTTTGGAAATTCCGCCCCTAAGGGGGTAAAATAGGGAATGAAAGTTTGTATGATAATCCGTCATTTTTAAGTTAAACGCATGAATATTGGTATTTTGTATTGTATACTTATTCTCCCAAACATGACCTCCACGCGGGCGGAGCCGCGAGCAATAAAGAATATAAATCTTTATCTTACGTAGGTAGGCAGGTTTGGTGGAAGCATCGATTGCCTAGCGAAGAGTGGAAAAGAATACCTGATGACGCAGGTTCGATTCCAGACCCAAAGGCACATAGTTATGCGTATTTTCATCCAATGTGGTATTCAAAGTGGTCATCCCTTTCACTGATAAAGGAGATTGAGAAAGTATACTAGAACAGATATAACAGAGTTTGGCAACTTATTTTGTGTATTATAAATATAAAACCCTTAATTAATGTTTTGTCTTGCCTTTTACAGTATTTTCTTTTAATAGCTTTCTATCATCGGACGACAAGAGACTCGCTGAAGCGTCATCGATACATGGTTGATATTCCACCAGCGCGCACGAAGCGTTTTGCTAGTACATTTATCATGCGCACCGCTAGAGAGTGGAACTCTTTGCCGGAGTCTATATTTCCCGAAAATTATAATCTGGGTATCTTTAAGTCAAGAGTGAATAGGTATCTTCTAGGCAAGCGTGCTCCACCGTAGACCACATCATCACTTACCATCAGGCGAGATAGTGGTCAAACGCAAGCCTATTTAGGTAGAAAAAAAAATAGCACAGTATAAGTAGCTCTAAAATCCTGAAGCAATTTAAACTATATAATGTATATATTGATTAAAATGTTCATTGTAAAAAACCACTCGATAATTAATCCAAAATCAAAACCATCACCTACAAGCGTTTCCAATCCCTAATTACTTAAGGAGATTAGTGTAAGCGATTTGAATAATATAATTACATAATACATA
This sequence comes from Laothoe populi, assembly GCA_905220505.1. Lineage (NCBI taxonomy): Eukaryota > Metazoa > Arthropoda > Insecta > Lepidoptera > Sphingidae > Laothoe > Laothoe populi. The sequence goes on along the minus strand of HG992167.1, from coordinate 8,010,072 downwards.
CACAATGTAACAACGGATCTTATTAATTTGTATTTCATTATATAATCTGTGTCATAGAAATACTAAATTAGAATTATTAAATCAAATTACATTCGAAAAGCTTAACGTTTTAATGTTCAATCGTTACTTAGAAATTTATAGATTTGTATTATGAAAAATAAAATATTAATATGCTTGATTCTGCAGATATTAATTGGACCGATAAATTTGATTTTTACATCTTACTGGAGAGTAAGATACATCGAGGATCCGCATAGTGCAACTTATAATAACTTCAGTGTATCCTAAATATGATTTCAGCCAACGAGGGACGCTCCATCTCTTCGTCGCCAGAAAAACTACATTATTCCTCACTACATTATGCACTGGTTGATTTACGTACGTAAATGGGTGAATAAAACCACTACGGTAAGATTTTTCACAGGTGGCCGCTATACAATAAAATGGACAATGGTGTTTTATGTGTTTTTTTGTCCCAAGTACATTTCTACCTGACGAATGTTAAGTCTGTGGTATTTCTGGCCTAACTTGACACATATGGTCCTGTTGAGGAATATTGAGATCAATTTCTATTAGTATAGTTTTTTTTTCCTTTTGATGGGAGTATGTTGTTTATCTTTACATATTTAATTGGTATTTTACTTTATTCGTACCTTGAGTTAAGTTTATGACTATAGTAATTACATATATGTTTACAACTAGTCTTAAGTGGGCGAATAAAGTTATTTCATCAAAAATAACCCGAAGCTTGAGTGTTAAAGTTTGAATGCGCATAAAAGATATATTGAAAATACGCAAAATTGAAATTCGATAGCAGCATCATATGCGAAATATTTATGCCCCGCTCGTCATAAATTCACTGTAAAATATTTTAGTGCCATTCCGATGACATTTAGGTGCTGAAATACAATTTGTATAAAATATTGCAAACATCAAAAATCATAATATAAATGTTTTTTTTTGTTTCATAGCGCCTTCTTCCAAAACCTTATAAAATTAGAAACGTATACGCAACATGTTATAATATATGGGAAAATATGATTATCAATTAGCCTCCATCTTCAAAATAATTTGCGTGATTTATAATTGATTAGCCTTATATATGATCACCCATATATGTAGATAAAACACTCCATCTAATTTCGCTTAGAGTTTGCTCCCACTTAGCAGCAACTAGGTTCGACGACTTGAATGCTCTCCGAGGCACGTACTTACGCGAGTTCGAGTAGGGACTTAAGATTTCACCCAGTAAACGTGATCATTCTCTGTCGTACATTTGAACACACTTCGTAAAGCTACATGATATAGGAGCTGATCCTCTCATGATATAGATTCTGATACTTCATTTTTGGTTTAAGCGTTTATGTCTTGTTATAAGATATGAAACTATCCAGGCCTAAATGAAAGACACATACATAATTGACAAACCGACAAAGATAATCATCTATTATCTGTTGTGAGACCGTAGTTCTTGATACCCTCGATACAGGTTTGAACTAGTGTGTGGTCACAACTATGTGTGTGACTGTTGAGTGTATTTTATCTAATGTCATATTTTAATTGGTTCGCCCTAAAGCTACTATAGTTCTGCTCACATAATGCGTAAGGTAAACGCTAAACTCTTGTCTATAGTCAGTGTCAACATCACAAAATACTGCATGATACTGGACTAAAATATTGTTGGGAGCAATCCTACTAATATTGTAAATGCGAGTGTTTGGATGGATGGATGATGTTTGTTACTCAATCAAGCTACAACGGCAGAAAGGATCTGGTTGAAATTTGGCACAGTGATAGATTATAGTCTTGAATAGCACATAGGATACTATTATCCCGGAAAAAATTATAGTTCCCGTGGGATAGTTGAGTTTTTCAAAGAGCAAGGGATTGACATGATTTCACAGTAGCAGTTTAGGGATTAGAAGATTACATAGGCCACTTTTTATCCCGGAAAAATACACGCTTCCTAAGGGATAGTAAAATATAGAAAGGTGTTATAACTTAAGCAGCCTCCGTGAATTATATACCTTTTCTTCCAAAAATAACTTAACCATATAGTCTGTCTATAAATCTGTTTTTTTTTTGCTTTACTAGAACCCTCTGATTTGGTATTTGCACAAGTCTCCCTCAAGTACCCCACTCACCAAGAATTTTGTTCTGCTTCGTACAGTTTCCTTTTTCATTGTCATCGTCTTCTCTATCTCGTTTGGAAATATTGTCGAATCTATTCATTTCAATAAAACTATCACGCACACAAGCACACCATTAACGTTATACATTATTTTATTTATTTTAATGTCCGTATCTTATTTGAAATGTCTCCGAAGCATATTACTTACTGTGGAACTTCATAAAGTGTCTATTTATGAATGAGCTTTATATTTTTTAAATTTTAAGCATAAAATACTCAATTTGTTACACGATTAGTCCTGACTTCATTTATTTTTCCACAAGGTGATTACAAAACACATATTTGCCATTTATTTATTTCAATACAAACCACATGGGTACTAGAAAGCAATTTTATGATCTTCAATTTGAACCACATATACTTATTCCAATTTCGTCTTTTTATATAACTTTGCTTATTTCACGTAAACACAGGTTGTAACAAACTTTTTCATCCGATAAAAAGTTGCGCAATCAAAATAAATGTCGTCGTTCCGCAAGTTTTGGCGGGCAAATTTACAAAATGGCGACGCGTCCTTGCCTCCGTTATGGCGGCAATTGACTGACGCGCTTGCCGTGTGGCTGCTATCGCCTATCGGACAGATTTTAGCTATCTGTCGCTTTGGAAAATGTATTAATCTTGAGCTATTTTTATTGTTTAATAGCGTAAGTTGGTTATTTATTGTATCTGAGTTTATAATGGCCCTAGTATCATTCTTTGTTGTAACTTTTTCAGATTTATTGGTATGTTTTTGTGACTTATTATGGGGTTACAGACTATTTTTAGCTAGATTGATGATCGATATAGTGAATCTATTTAAATATACTAAGGTAATCTATTTAAAATATAGTCCAAAAATTATTTATGTGTTATTATTTGGTGGACTTGTTACTTATCGCAAATTGATTTGTTCCGAGGAGAAATTTCTCTAGATTTACTAACCTACCCATAGGGGTATGGGTACCCAATACCAAGAAACCCTGATCTAATAGATGAACATGAACAAAAAAGGTCTGCGATCGAACAATAGTTAGAAAATTCTTTTTGTTTTATGTTCTATTCCGTGATTGGATTTATGCCAGAGACGCTGATATATTTTTTCCTCTAAGGGGAAAACTTAATCAAAAGATACCTAACTTTAATATGCAATATTATAGTTTTATTATGACAGTGTAAATAATTTCACAAGTTATCAAATGAAATTCTAATTGTTATGTTTCTTTTATTCCAAAAACTGAATTAATTTGTATCGATTTGACCGTTAAGTAACAGTTTACTTAAGTTTACTTAAGCTATCAATAATTATCTGTTATTTTTCAATAATAGATAGCTTATGTTAGGTTTTTAAGAATTAATATTAACACTAACAACCTTCATAGTAGATTACAAACTATTTTTAACAAGAGTGAGTAATTAGAATCCGTTTAAACCAATTTTCATAGAATTTCTTTTATATTATATTTATATTCCTCAAAAGGCAAGTTAAGCTATTATTTCTAGATATTGTTAAACAGATTGCGTTATTAAATAGCCTATAGACATCTCTGTCAAATTATCATGGCTAACTAGTTTCTGATTACATGAATTACTTGCACGAATGAATATTAAGAATAACAAACAAATCAGCTGAAATCGCTCAGCTGCCTCAGATTTATGGTAATCCTCTTAACATGTACCAAAATAAATCTTCTTTCCTCCTATGTGCTGTACTATTAAGTCGTGAAATTGTTTGTCAGTCTGTAAGCTCCCTTTCTACATTAAATTCTGCTAACGAAGCGTGAACAGTTTCGAATGACCCTTATCCTTGACCATCGATTATTCCGAACACTGAATTCTATACAAAGCTTTGCTTCGTTTGATCCTTCGTGATCACTTTCTTGATTTTTTAGACATTAAAGTTTTTTAATTCATAAAAAGTACACCGACTTCAATAAAAAACTAATTATGCGTCACTATAAAAATTGATGTTTCCCTTGATTTTTCTGAGATCCCATCATCAGATCCTGACTTAGTGCCAATGGGACCACCTGGAAAGTATACCCTTTTAAACAAAAAAGAATTTCTCGAATCGGTCCAATCGGCGTCTTCGAGTAATCGGGTAACATACATAAAAAAAAAAGATTCCGGCGAATTGTTAACCTCCTCCTTTTTGAAGTCGGTTAAAAATCGCTGCTGTTGGTCTGACCTTTCTGAAGTTTGATCGTAAAATTGTGACTCAAAGGTTGGCTCTGGGGTGTCATCAAAGCACGTATGCCAATACAGTATAAAGCTCGCATAATATATGCAACAATTTCCTTATGTTCACAAGCATTGCAAACAGACGTCCATTTCACGTTTTAACAGAAGCATCCGGCACAGTGTTGTAGAATTCTAAACATTCGAATAGGAAATGGTAAAGTAGACAAGTGGGCATGTTTGCACTGACTTCCGAGTTAGTTTGTTAAGTTTTAAAAGGCGCTTTCTATGCTACATGGTTAAGATTGCTTAATTTTACATTCATATTGAAAATGATTAAATAAATAAAACCCAACAGTCACACACATAGCCCCGATCCCACCCTAAGATACGAGTTTTGTGTTCTGGGTATCAGGGACTACGAGAGACTTTCAGTCGCACAATGCCCAGAACCCGGACACAAATATCTGTCTGTCACACAAACATTTGCCCCGGTGTGGGAATCGAACCCACGGCCTCTCGTTTCACAGCCGGATACTCTCCTACTGCGCCACGAAAGCTGTAAAAAAAATTGTTTAAAAAAAAAATTACCTGTGACTTTTATGTTTTCAAAGCTCTTAGTCTGTTGTTCCTGATCAAAAACAATCATTATCCTCAATCAAATCAAAATTCAAATAAAGTCGATAATGGTTTCAATGTTAAAATTAATCACGACTCCGTTCTTATGATACAAACTGTCACGACTAAGGTTATTTTAAAGGAAATCATAAAACACTAAGCCTGCACCAAACGCTTTTCTCAAAACGCCTTAAACGGTTCAGCAGAGTGTGGCCCAAAATTATGACCTACATTTACCGAATTTTATAGAGATTTTACGTCTTCTACGCGTCCGATACATAGCCGGGAAAAGTTTTTTTATGACCCTACCCGCTTAGACTTTTAAGGGTATCTAAGGGTTTTTTGTTATGTTTCAGAGGAAAACGTAGCATAAAAGGCACTTAGGGAGTGTGAAAAATTCTGTCGGGTGTAATCAGATGGAAGTTGTCTCATATACGACTAGGGACGAATCTCTTCAAGCTGTTGTATTAAATTATATTGCTGTGAAAAACTTTATAGATGATGATAGTGGTGTTGATAAAGAAGGTAATGATGATATAGTCCATGAAATGTGATTTTTGGCTTAAGTTTTTGTTGCTTGTCCATGTGTAAAGAGTGAATATATGAATAAAGATACAGCATATCATTATTCATATATACACTCACGCCTGTAATCCCCGACGGGGTAGGCACAGGTGTAGCCAGTACACCAACTTCTCGCTGAATTTCGGTCCCATAATGTGATAGGGAGCGAGCCTATCGCCATGCCGGCCACAGATTCCAGACTCAGCAATACTGAGAATTTCTAGATAGAAAACTCAATTCAAGAACAAGTAATAAAAAGCGCAACAACAATGAAAATCTAGAGATCTGAAGTAAACTGATATAATTAAAGAACGGTCACGACCTTGCTGTACATGGAGAAGGACTCTAGTAGTTGAACGTTCAAACACTATTTGGCAGACATCCAGCTTAGGAAGCGAAACGGAGATTTCGGTTACGTAATGTCTATTTTACGGTGCCTGTTCTTTTATGTAACTAGAAATAGAATTCGTGTAATGTAAAGCGCATAGTACATTGGACAAGTATTGGTTCTCATTACAGTGTAGTCTTCTCTTATTGGTCAAAACTAGTGTAGCATTCGGTTAAAAACCAATATCGCGGCAGAAAGCATTGGATGGCATAAAATACCACGCGGTCTGTTCGGTTTGCTGTTTGTCATACTTTCTATGACAATATACTATTTAAATTAATCACACACAGAATAAACACAGAACATGCTTATTAGCAAGGCAATAAGTGCCTTGCTAATAAGCATGTTCTGTGTTTAAAATCAGAGCAAGCAAGTCTAAATTACTGACTAAAAAGACAAATACTTACAAAAGCCCAAAAAAATATAAAATATTAGAAAAGATTCCAATGAATAAAAAAGTATGTGCATAAAATAACTACCGAAATAGCGACGAAATTTCTTTTGGAACGTTTGGAACGAGTCCTTGATTTTTTGCTCTTATCAAAACACAGACTACTAATTACAAAAAACTAATATCAGAAGAACAACGAAAAAGAATGAATATAGAGTGATTAATTTAATCCGAAATTTCGGATACCTTCTATGTTCGCTGTCGTTTGATGAAATTTATATTTGTGTAATAAATGAATAGAATTTGTATGAAATCATGTTTTCATCTTTTTAGCTCAGTAGATTTAAGCAGCCGAAAATTTGGCGATTTTATCTGTCGCAGTAATACTATTTTAATTTTAATTCTTCATGAAAAGTTGAAGATATTATAAACATTTTAAATAAATCATCAAAAGAGTCTTCAATTAGTCGTGTGAACATTATTTTTTCTTTGTATGTACGTACCTTCATTTCTTAATGTGGACCGTATTTGATTAAAATATTGTAATCCTACTAATATTATAAATGCGAAAGTTTGGATGGATGGATGGATGTTTGCTGCTCAATCACGCTACAACGGCTGGACGGATCTGGTGGAAATTTTGCACAGAGATAGATTATAGTTTAGAATAGCACATAGGTTACTTTTAATCCCGAAATAACGTATAGTTCCCGTGGGATAGTTACGTTTTTCACAGAGCAAGGGTTCGATATGATTTTTTGCATAGGGGTAGTTTAGGTATCAAAAAATGACACTTTTTATCCCGGAAAAATGCACGCATGCTATGGGATAGCAAAATATAGAAAGGTGTTATAGCTTAAGATGCATCCATGGATTGTATCCCTTTCCTTCCAAAAGTAACTACCAACGGGGGCGGAGCCGCGAGCAACATTTAGTTCAATATAATTTACTTGTCACTTGGTTGTATATGAATTAAGTTAAGATGTGGCAAAGAAGAAGAAAATAAACTTCTCAATAAATAATAAAATAATACATTCGTAATAAGGTTCACTGGTGAAATTTTGCGAACAGAATAAAGATCAAGAGAATGAATATTTATTTATGTAAATAAATACACCTAACAGTCACATAAATAGTCTTGATCCTATCAATAACTACGAGGGACTACGGTCCCGCTACACTCAGATCCGCTCACCCAGATGTGATCATAACCCAGAGAAATATGATACTAAGTCTTGTAATGACCAGTTATTTTCAAACAGGTTTTAATCTTCAAACTAAATACGAAAACGCTTGTTCATTGGCGGTAGAAATAAAATAATCTATGGTGCCTACCCAGATACAGTGAGTTCTATCACGTATAATTTAAGATAAAAAACTCATATCTATAAGCTAATGAAATCTTGTAAGATAAGTCGCCAGCCCTTTACCAAGTAGACCTTTACTAACTTAGTAATGAAACTTATAATAGTTCCCAGGGTTAGCTTTGAAGATAAATTTGAACCGTCACTAGAGACGGGTTAAATTTACAAGCAGCGAACCGATTTTAACGTATGCAAATTACTCAAGTTTTTAGAATAGTTAAGGAATTTAGGGATGGCTAGGGTCTTAACTTTAAGTTACATAGTCGAAATTTGGAACATTAGTTCGTGTTTCCTGAACTGAAAAACTGTTCAATTTATGGTACTATAGAAGACGTACATCATTTGTTAGTAGAATGTGTTCGTTTTCAGGGTGAAAGAGATGTACTTATTGGGGAATTACGATTTAAACAAGTATGACGTAGGATATATCAAAATATTGTCTGATCCAACATCTAATGCAGCAAAAAACTTGTTTAAATTTGAAATTCTTGATAGGTAAATATATATTAAATTCACATATGTATGATACTCTATCTGGACGGCACTGCGCTTACCATCAGGTGCAGTGTGGTCACTTTTTTTTTTATTCTATAAAAAAAATTGTATTGTTTGTTGTTGTATTATACATACATGTGTGTAAAATCATTTAGTTAATAGTTTGAGAAAATACTATGGCATTGGCATGTGCAAATTACGTACAAAAGTCCCTAAATGAAATTTGAATAAAAAAATTTAATAAGTTCGTGTTTGAACTTTTCCTTAGTCTGGTGACATGGCCATGGCCGCTCGCCCAATACGATAACGTCCATGCCGCAGTTGGGGTGTAGCTGGCTGAGAAACAAAAGAACGTGGACTCGTTGATCATGGAGCTCGGTTCACACACTGAGAGAAATGTATATGCGATAAAAATTAATATCGAGTTTGTGCATGTTGTTGGGTATCATGTTGTAAGGTATCATGTTGTTGGACAACATGTTGTTCGGTATCATGTTTGGTGTTTATCGTTGTTCCCGATACCACAACCCAAGATAACTGTATGGTATTATGGAGCCTATGTGTGTGTATTTTGGGTGGATATTTATTTACATGGGCCGTGGCATATAGCATATATCGTCTGGAATTGAAATGTTGACTGAAACGCATTCAATATTTGTTATTTACGTGACTCTTATGCATATTAAAAGAATGTCACAGATATGATTCAATATGAGACTCCAAAAACTTTAAAGGAAAACGTCCTGAGGAAACTTTCTTGATTCAAAATTCTAAATTTAACGGTATTTGAAGTCTACCAACTCGCATTGGTGGACTAAGGCCTTAAGACTAAGACTCCTCTCATTAGTGGAGGATGCTCGTGTCCACCAATGGGAAATAATACAAGGCTATTATAATTATTTCATGAGATCCTATTTTATTTTCAATATTAACTTTACAGCCAATGGTTATTAAATTTCGATCCATAACACCTACACATAATAAATCTTATTCGATACAAATCCCAAGGGTCATAAGCAAAAACTGGTAGACTTCGCAAATGAGAGTTGTTTATAATATCTAGATCCGTACAAACCGATAAGCAGACGCAGGAGAGATGTCCCTAGAGCTCTTAGAGTTTTAATTACGTTAGTACTCCTTTCATAATATGGTTTAATGCCTTTTGGTACGTTGCTTTGAATATTAGTAAATCTGGGTAATATTATTAATTTTATAATGTGTTTTTTGATAGTTGAGTGGACAGGTAACAGTAGGCAGCGGCTCTGCTGTGCTCTGGCATTGCAGAAGTTTATGGGCGGCGGTGACTACTTACCATCAGATGGCCCGTCTGCTCGTCTGCCTATCACGGTACTAAAAAAAAAACAAATGAGAAATTGTTTCTCTCATTGGTAAGTGTTTTCCTTCACTCATGAACACCGAAAATATAAGAAGTGTAAATAAGTGCATTGTTGGCAACCTCTGATGTATCACCGGGATAAAAAGTTGCCATGTCATTCTCTGATCCCTGAACTACCAATATGAAAAAAATCATGTCCATCCCTTGATCTGTGTAACACAAAACTCAAACTATCTCACGGGAACCGTATAATTTTGCTGGATAAAAATAATGGGCTAAAAATGCATTTAAAATTCACGTCTTTTATTTCATAAATCGTTAATTACTAGTTGAAAATATGTCACAATTAGTAATAATTGTCACAGAAGTGATAAATCTAATAGCCATGCAGCGTACAACTAATTAGCATTTATGACAGATGATAAATTAAATACTGCAATGTCCAACAACGTCGCTACACTGTAAAAATAAATTAACATGAAGTTGCAACGTATTAATTAAATGGTAAAAGTTTAATTTTTGCTGCATTCGCCTCGTTTAAATTGGCCACATTAATTACTGCTTACTTTGAATATAATCGGGGATGTGACATGGGTGTGTAAATGTTTACAACTATGGAATCGACTTCAAAATGGGCGTATATCTATTTGCCTATAAAATATTTACTTAAAATATATAGTTACAGCTGTAGCATTAGCAGCGATAGCCTATTTTGATATAAAACGAAGTTTACGGCAACTGCAGACTTCGCACTGCTGAACATTCAGAAAAAGGCTCCAAACATTATCTTCGATTTGATAAACCACAAATCCTTGCCAAAGAACAACGATTCCTACCTAGGATGATTCGCGAGGCTATTGAAATGAAAAAACATCCTAATTTCAATAGAGAAGATGGTTGGAAGCTAGCACCAGCCTGGGATTCAATTATACATTTAATTAAATCGGAACCCAAAAGACCAACTGCCAGACCTCATGACACTGTGAGCTTTCTGCGTAGATCGGACTACATCAAAATAAAAATGTAATATCAACTACATGGAGGGTAGAAACATTGCACTACACTTTCGAGATGACATACAACTCAGTCTCCCCCGTGACCATGAAGGCTGTAAAGTCTTCGAAACGTCGGGTTAAAAAAGTAAAATAAACCGCGATATAATCCGTAAACTTCGTTTTATTTCAATGTATAATATTCGCGTCTATATAAGAAACCAGCGATAGCCTAGTTGGTTGTGGTACGGACTGAGATGACGAAAGTCGTATGTTCGAAACAAATGGCATACACCTCTGACTTTTCTAAAGTTACGTGTGTATTAAATGTTAATTATCGCTTGCTTTAACGGTGAAAGAAAACATCGTGAGGAAACCTGCATACCTGAGAATTCTCATAATAATTTCGAAGGTATGTGAAGTCTGCCAACCCGCATTAGGCCAGCGTGGTGGACTAAGGCCTAACCCCTCTCATTCGTAGAGGAGGCCCGTGCTCAGCTGTGGGACAATGTTTAATACAGGGCTAGTATTATTATAGTCCCATGACTTTGTATTTTTTACAATAATAAAATTTTTAATTTTTTTTAATGTACTAACTTGTCCTAAAGCTTATGTAATTGCCTACTTGTTTATTAAAACCAAGTCATTTTCATTTGATTTTTACGTATATAACGTGATATCCTTACCAAGAGAGACTAATTTCATGAATTAGAACAAATAGTACGGGCGAATTCTGTGACAAAATCTAGTGTACTTTCGCCATTAAATTTATCCAGAAACATTAATTAATATAAAAAATAATGAGGTCACATACAGTTTGAGTTCAATCGGGATGAATTCATTAATTAATGGACTGATAATGGATAGCGATAATTTCGATTAATTATAAAATATAGGTGCGTATTAAAACTGGTCATTAGCATTCATTATGGCTGTTAATGTAGTGCTAGTTGTGGTTCTTTGTATATCAAAAGTGTTATGCCTAAGTAAGTACTTTAAATATTGCGTAAAACACACTTCTGCGATGAAATTAAAAACATTTTTATCCGGGAACGGTTATGTGACCACACTCCACCTGATGGTAAGCGCAGTGCCGTCCAGTTAGAGTACCAAGTAACGATGGACAATCTATTCCTCGCTACTCAACACAATCATGCCGGCCTGCATGCCGTAGCTTCTTCTACGCCATTTAATTTTAATTAATTTAATTGCATATTTTAAAAATTTTACAAGCATAGTTAATAAATGAATTACCAGATTATAAGAATCATTGTCTTACTGCTTTATACCTAACTATTTTTTACAGATATCCATCATGCCATTAGTAATGTGGGTATCGTTGGAGGCCATAACATATCCATCGAGGCAGTGCCATTCATGGCTTCGCTGCGTATCAATGGGACTTTTCACTACTGTGGGGCGTCTATAATACACGAAAGATTTATATTAACCGCCGCTCATTGCATTTCACCGTAAGTACCGTAAGTAGTTTGATAGTGGTAGAGCCACGCTGTAGACATATTTGACTACAGCATGAATGGGCCGGCTCGACCGGGGTAGTACCACTGTCTCACAGAAAACCGACGTAAAGTGACAGTTTACTGTCGCGTTTAGTAAGGTAAGTGAGATATCCGGAGGTCCAGATTCCCCCTTCCTTTCCCTAATTCCTATTCCTGTCCTTCAAGGCCGACAGCGCATACATGATACTTTCGGTATTGTGGGTGTTCATGTGCGGTGGAGATCACTTAACATCACCACTGGCTCGTTTGTCGGACTATGCTATAAAAAAAGTACATTTCATTAGATGAAACTATTATTAGTTCGCGGGCGGAAATTCATCTTAAACGGCGCTGTGCCGGACCATTTAGGTTCCAATGTGTGAGGAACGTTACCATAACATCTCATTCGAACAGACTACACCATAAATTATACATTCTATATGTTTGACTTCAAATTAAATAACTTTGTTTCCAATTATGTAAAATATTTCCTAGTAACAAGCAATACAAAGTACTAGTTGGCACATCGCACGTGGATGATGGAGGAACGCTTTACGATGTGGAAAAAATAATAAAACATGAACTATTCGATAGTAGAACCAATGACTACGACATCTGTCTAATAAAACTGAGCACCAGATTGAAATTCTCTGCTAAAGTGAACAAGATTGCTTTGGCAGATAGCAGAGTCCGATTGACAAAAAATAGCATGCTCAATATTACTGGATGGGGCAGTACTCAGGTAATGACGTTTCGATTCTATTGGCTTAAGCAAAAGTTACTGGCAGAATCATGCATAAGTGGAAGCCATAAATTTTAAAAAAGAAGAAGAAGAAAACAAAAGTTACGAATATTCTACTTGGTCTAGTTATAGTTCAAATTCAATCTTCGGTGAAGTGTGTTAATGTACTATGGATATGAATGTAGTCAAACTAAATAAAAGAAGGGAGTAAATAGGTCTCTGAAGGCTCGGCAACGCGCATGTGATACTCCTGGTGTTGCAAGCGTCCATAGGCTACGGCAACCGCTTACCATCAGGCGGGCCGTTAGCTTGTAGCCACCATCGTGGTATAAATAAATCTAATAACAGCAAATCATACGTCATTTTAAACGGTCTCGAGTCGAATACTAATCAAAAAGTAGTCCAATCTTTAATGTCAGCTTAATTTGTAGTCAATAAATTTTCGAAGTTTCTGATACGAATATTATTCAAAATTTGTTCTTGCTACAACCATTTGATAAGAATAGGTATAAGATAAAGTATAAACACTCAGTCTGAAAGTAGTTCGCTGAGCTGTTGAATCGATTTAAGCAATTATTAAAATGTAACTTTTATTCTTAAAAATAATTAAAATAAAACAAATAGTCAATATCGTAAAACAACTAAAAAAAACTAAACTATAACATAAATTCAGATGATAAGGCCCTAAACGTCTTTTTTTTTAACGGACGGCAGTATTTGACTTGTGGCAGCATGCTTAGCCTTTTCGATTCCCGATAACTCGTAGGGTTTGAAATGTATGCCCAATACGGCGATAGACTAGCTTATACCATATTGCAGGTAAACAAAGATATCTCTAAAGAACTTCTACAAGTGCAAGTCCCAATAATACCCATATTTACTTGCCGTCTTACATACTTTCAATTGAACCAAGTCATAACAAAGAGGATGCTATGCGCTGGAGGACACGGAAAAGACAGTTGCCTGGTATGTGTATCAGTTTTTTTTAACCGACTTCAAAACAAGGAGAAGGTTCGACATCTCAATTCGTCGGAATCTTTTTTATGTATGTTCCCCGATTACTCGAAGACGCCTGGATCGATTTTAGAAATTCTTTATATGCTTTTAAGGGTATACTTCCCAGGTGGGCCCATTGGCACCAAGTCAGGATCTGATGATGGGATCTCAGAAAAATTGAGGGCAACCCTCAAATTTTATAGAGACGCATAATTTGTTTTTTATTGAAGTCAGTGTACTTTTTATGTATTAAAAACTTTAATATTTAATAAGGCTCGAGTAGATGCAGCGATAGTATAGTCAGGAGTGGTAAGAACTGTCGAAAGTCGTAATTTCGAAACAAGCCCGGCAGTTCCAAACAGTGTATGCTCAATTATCGCTTGCTTTAACAGTGCAGGGAAACACTGTAAAGAAACTTCGAAGACAGCCTCCGTGGCACGGGCGAGTTGCCGGATATGAAACGAGAGGCCGTGGGTTCGACTCCCGCACTAAGACATATGTTTGTGTGACAGACAGGTATTTGTTATATTTGTCTGGTTGTTATGGGATCGTAGTCCCTCGTATTTCCTAATACCTACGATACAGGTTTCACCTAGTGTGGAGTCAGGACTATATGTGTGACTGTTGGGTGTATTTATATTTATAATAATACTAGCCCTGTATTAAACATTGTCCCACTGCTGGGCACGGGCTTCCTGTACTAATGAGAGGGGTAAGGCCTAAGTCCACCACGCTGGCCTAATGCGGGTTGGTAGATTTATATTTATACTAATTCTAAACATTAAAAAATCATGCTTGGAACACTTATTCTACTTTACAGGGCGATAGTGGAGGACCTCTTACACTGAACAATATTCAAGTGGGAATAACGTCGTTTGGGTCAGGTTGTGGGACCGTTCCAGGAGTCTACACTAAAATCACTCCAATGCTTCCTTGGATCAGGGACACGATACAGAAAAATCTTTAAAACAAATGATGACTCGAAGATTCCATTCCGAATACAAATTACCGCAAGCGACAATACTTCAAATATTTATAATAGAACTTGTACATAGTTAATTCAAATTGATTTAGTATTTTTACCAATTATCAGAAAACTAACGAAGGTAGAGTTAATTGTTCTTTTTAACCGACTTCAAAAAGGAGGAGGTTAACAACTCGTCGCAATCTTTTTTTTATGTATGTAACCCGATTACTCGAAGACGCCTGGACCGATTCGAGAAATTCTTTTTTTTTTTAAAAGGGTATACTTCCCAAGTGGTCCCATTGGCACCAAGTCTGGATCTGATGGTGGGATCTCAGAAAAAAGGACAACCCTCAAATTATATAGTGACGCATCATTTGTTTTTTATTGAAGTCGGTGTACTTTTTATGAATAAAAAGCTTTTTGGATAAACTGTATTCCCTAACACATTATGGAATAAATACGGCAAAAAGACGAAGTACTGGTTACACCTATGCCTACCACTTCGGTGATTACAGGCGTGAGTGTATGTGTATGTTTTTGCAAGATATGTTGAAAATAAAATAATATTAATAAACTGTATAAAATATGAAAGTGTTCTTTCAATGTCCTACTTTTATTTTTTTAAATGAATTTTATTTTTGTTTATTCTAACTTTGTGCCAGTTCTATTTTTAGACATATGTAATATACGTATACCCCGTTAGGTTTGAAATAACTAATGATTTCCACTCTGCATAATCTTGACATACCATTTTTACTTCTACATTCATAAATATCTTCATAGTTTCTAGTCTATTTAAAGAACTTCTAACTGGTTCTTTATTTTAGATGTCACCGATTTGGTCAGCATAGGATCACAAATTAGGTTTGATGGACGATTGTATATAGTGGCAACGTATATTTACTATTTGGTGTAGTGGTTTATATAATTTATTTGTAAAAGTGCCCCTAATGACCCAATTGCTTAACAAACATTTATTTATAACCTTGTTAAACCATCAACGAAAACCTTAATATATCTATACATATATAATTACTTGCCCTGATTGACTATTCAGTCGATTCATCAACGCAGAGCCTACACCGTTGGGGCTACAAATTTGAAATTTCGGCAGTGGATGCCCTTTAAGTTGTAAGCATCCACTAAGAAAGGGAAAAATCCAATAGGGGAAATATGGTTGTATGAATGTTCGTTTTTCAAATTAAGAAGAATAAAATTTCGTTTAAGTGCTTCTTTCTGGCTAGAAATAAATGTACACGAGTATCGGCGTTTTTCAAAACCCTTAAGTGGGTAAATTACGAGTCAAAGTTTTCTGCCTGTTACATTTTCACGGCTAAACCAATAAACGGCAATGCTTTTGTAAGCACTCTGGTGTTGCAGATGTTCCTGGGCGGCGGTGACCACTTTCCATCAGGTGAGCCTCCTTTTTTTTTTTTTTTTTGTTGTCGCGGGGAAAGCGTTTTATTACTGCCGCCCGCTCCGGAGGGAAGCGGATTAAGAATAAAACGGGTATGCTGGACTAGCCGGTCTTACGACCCAGCATCCCCCTAGCACGGATGATGGC
This sequence comes from Laothoe populi, assembly GCA_905220505.1. Taxonomy (NCBI): domain Eukaryota; kingdom Metazoa; phylum Arthropoda; class Insecta; order Lepidoptera; family Sphingidae; genus Laothoe; species Laothoe populi. The sequence goes on along the minus strand of HG992167.1, from coordinate 7,993,811 downwards.
TATCCGTGCTGCCGCTGGGCCGAGTCCCTAACCCCTATATACAACCCACCCGACACTACCAGCTAAAACCCCGCGGTGGCCTTCTTCGGCGCTTACGGAGCGATCCCGGGGTAGTCTAAGGAGTGCTAGAATTGCAGCCGGAATCGCCCCTGCGCGGTGCTGCGTAGCAGCCCATCTCCATGGAGGGCTAAGGAGCCCCCGCGCACCGAACAACGACAGCGAACGAGGCCTGACCCGCGCTGCCGTCCATCTCGGGGTCGCACGATGCTCCGAATTTGGGAGTGCATCGATACGGGCTGACAGCCCTCCGCTGCGCGCCCGCGACCCCCGATGGCCCCTATTAGTCGCCTCGTACGACAGGCAGGGGTTACCGTGGTGGAATTCAAACGCCCCCATTCCACAGGGCGGGAGACGCCGGTCAGTCGTCCACCTGGCGCCTCCTACGTCTTCTCTGGCGGCGGGAGGGATCATATCGTTCCCGATCTCTCTCAGCACTCTCCTTCTGCGAGATGACGTTCTCGCAGAAGTGGGCCACCGCACGCCAGGACCTCCGGCTGGCGACCATGGACGACACCACGGCCGGCAGCGAGAGGTCTCCTCCGACGACTGCTCTGAGAGCGCTGCGCTCTTCGTCCCAGGCTGGGCACTCCTCCAACGTATGTTGGGCCGTGTCTTCGCGGCAGTTGCCACAGTGGTGGCACACGGCGGACACCTCCTTTCCGATCCGACACAGGAACGAACCGAAACACCCATGGTCCGTTAATACCTGTGTCAGTCGGAACGTAGGCGCCCCGTGGCGCCTGTCTAGCCATCTCTTTAGGACAGGACGCACTGCCGCGACAGTCCTCAAGCCCGCAGTCGGGCTCTCCAGCCTGGTATGGCACTCCTCCACGGCATCAGGTGAGCCTCCTGCCCGTTTGCCGCCTTTTTTCATAAAAAACATCCACTCTCCAGTCTATAAATTTTACGCGGACGAAGCCGCGAGCAAATGCTTGTTCAATATAAATTTTGGATGTAATTCCGTCGTAAAGAGCCAAGACTGTGGAGGTTCCTGTGGGAAATTTGATTAAATTTCCTTCCATACAAAGTGGCTCATAAAGTTGCTTTTAATACAAACATAAATATTTTTTCCAATTTAGAATTCTCTTTTCTTGACTACAATTTCTCGACGTGTTTTGTTCAAGCTATATCGCAGATCAACGACATTGTTCTATATAAAAGGAGAAAAATTGATTAATTTATTTTATAATATAATGAAATTTCAATACATTTATTTATCGATACTTACACAGAACATTTTATCTAGTTGTAAAATAACACATCTATATTTGTAAAGCAAACCAATATATTATAATTCAACCGCTATAGATGATGCCATTGGTAATTTTTTTTTACTGCAGTCTCGTATAGTTCTTGTTATTATTATTCACTATAAAGGTTTGACCTAGTGTGGGGTCAGGGGTATGTGTGACTGTTGGGTGTATTTATTACTATTTATTTAATGTAGCCACACTAAAGGCCATTAAATCACATTACTGACCGACATGACATAAGAACTTACTGCGTTTCGTAAGTATTTCCGGACGCTCAAATCATCCTTCCCTCCCTATGCCCATTACATTCCTTTAAGGCTGGTAACACATGATTTTACTAGTATTGTGGTTATGAGCAATGGATATCACTTAGCATGAACTCGCTATCTGTATATATAAAAGAAGAAACTGACTGACTGACATATCAACGCAGTCTAAACGGCTGGGATTAGAGACTTGAAATTTTAAAGGAGGTACCTTCTATGACGTAGGCATCCACTAAGGAAAGGTTTTTGGAAATTCCACCTCTAAGGGGGTAAAATAGGGAATGAAAGTTTGTATGAAAATCCATCAATCATTTTGAAGTTAAACACATGCAATATAGTTATTTTGTATTGTATACTTTTTCTCCCAAACGACCTCCACGCGGGCGGAGCCGTGAGCAACAGCTAGTACAACATGTAAAAGGAATAACAGACGTTCTCAAACATTTTGCTTTGGTGGTAGGATATTAATATCCGCCCGAATAGCGACCACCGTACACAGGGTGTAAGACTCGCCATAGTGGCACATGCAAGTGTGGCGCGTTCCAGGATAAGGCAATGTACATCCGGTTTTTGCCGGGGGTCTAGAGTTGGGGTACGATGTTCGGCCGATTTGCGGCCTTCTGAGTACTGTGACACTAGACCCTCGGCAACTTCGTCAACTTCTTGCCCATGGCGTAGTAATATGGCATTTAAAACGTTTTTTTTTATCCTGGCACGGCAAATTGACCACACTACGCTGATGGTAAGCGCAGTGCCGTCCGAATAGAGTATCAAGTAGCAAGAGACAAAATAAGTATAATAGCAAAGTATACTAAAATCTAAGGCTTCATATTTCTTACTCAAACCCAATAACCAAGTTTGTAAAATGAGTAAAGTTGTTTACGAAACGAACCTTAATCCCGAAGTTTCCATAGAACAGAGAATAATCATGTTTCACCGGCCGAAAAAACTCGCTCGCTCACATAAAAACAATTTCGGACCCCAAACTTTCGGGGTTTAGCAAGCAAAATATGACAAAAAGGTATTTGTCGTGGGACTAACGAGAAAGTTTTTTTTGCCATAAATCTTCGGGGAAATAAATCGGTGGTCCGTAACACGGGTCCGTATTTTCGTGTTACTATACAATATCGTGATTACGTGTAATTTACTAATAATAAGATATAAATTACATGATTAGACATTCTTTGTACTGACAATATAATCAGCCTTGCTTTGATTTTCCCGGTAATCGATCCGCCTCCCCTTTCCAATCTGATTCTTTTCTTTTAAGACTATACCTATGCCAGTAACCTTGTTCATTTGAAATCTAAGCCCATACAAACACCGGTTGAAGCTTACGTTTCTAGCGCCCTAGCAATGCAGGATTGTTGCGGTTATTCTTCGTTATTTTAGTTTTTCTGTTAGGATTTGAAAATGTGGCTGGACCTTTTTGTCAGGATGCTATTATAATTCATTTAGCTTAGGATACACGTGAATAGGCTTAGTAGATATCTGGACAGTTTCCATTAAATATAGGTATCGACTACTTATTTAGGATTTTTTGTACACTGTTTAAAAACACATATGGAAATATTATTATTTTCTGTTGGTTGTCGTCGGTCACATTGTATGGTTTAGAAAATTGTATAAGTATGTACACCAATTTGATATGTGCTGCTGTATTTATAAATAGTTCCTATTATATTACTAAATTTAACTTGCAAAGGTTTATCCCAATATTCTAAGAAAAACTATTAAAATAAGAAGAATTGTTAACCTTATACCATTTTCTCCTATCCATATCGGAACCACCTACGGAACCAAAGCTTTGTGGTGTCTACGAAACGGCTGGGGCGATTTTCATAAAATTTTTAGGCAATTTTTAAGCGGGTGATCCTGAAGACAGGAATCGGATCAACAGTTTTGGCATTTTGTGGCATATTTATTGGGCAAGAGTAATTATTGTTGCTGTTCCATTGGATAGTGACAAACTCATTCAACGTGGATGAAGTCGCGGGCAATAACTAGTTATAAAGCCCAATTTAACAAGCAAACGACTTTATGTACCGACACGAACGCTCCCTCATCCTTATCGTCGTTTTACTTTATTTTTCGAAGTCGACTTGAATACATTATGCTATCAGGGCTGTGAAAAGTTCGGGAAAACGCGAGGTTTTCTTAATTTAGATAATGAAGCTGATGCGGAATGGGGTGATTTATCTATGTAATTTATAAGGAAAATGCTCCTAATAGTGTCTAGTATATTATGCGTTTGTCGCGGTCTACATAATTTATTTGTACCTTCAGTGTCGCCGTTTTCGCCGTAGCCATCTTTAGATCAGACGTCTATGAAATATTGAACATAATATGATGACGTGTAAACATAATGAAATTAAAAAATATTTTTAGATACTTAACATAACTATGTACAATATTAAATACACCATTATAAATACATTAACTTTATATTGTATTATAGTTATTAAGTCCTCCACGGAACAATTAAAGTTCATGTGTTTAATTTTTTTTCCTAGCATGGCAAAAAAGCAGCAAAGTGGCCACACTGCACCTCATAGTAAGCGCAGTGCGTCAAGTTAGTGTCAAGTAGCGAGAGACAACTAAATCTCACTACTCGACACAATCATGCCGGCCTGCTGCGTAGCTTCACACTCCGTCTAAAGGACCCAGGATCATTAGAATAAAGGAACACGATAGCTGGCAAACTGTTCTCCAGCTTGATGGTGCGGTAAAGATACAAATTTGCTAACCTCTTGGTCCAGGTTGGGGCTGTAGACACCACGAAACTGTGTCTCACAAGCCAGTACGCTTGGTTCTGGTGTGGAAGGGAGAGTATGGGATAAAATTAAACAATTCCTCGAAACATTTGCCATGATACAGGCGGTAGAAAAAGCTAAGCGAGGAATTATCCCCGCGCAGCTGTAGCCGATCTAGGCTGTTAGTCGCGTCTGCATCATTCAGAATGCGTATGGCCCACCGCTGAATTCCATCCAAGGAATGTAGTAGGTATTTAGCGGAACTGCCCTAGAGGTGTGAGCAATGTTTCATTCCCGTTACCCGCTTATAATAAGCGGTAAAGCTGACCGGACATAAAAAACCACCGCACCCTGTTTAGGGTTCCGATCCTGCGTGAAGTAGCGGATATTATAGCTGAGAGTTCGTCAATTATTGCTGAATGGAGTGGCAGAATCACCACATCATTAATTTATGATATATATTTATATGTATATTTTGTATATATTTATGTGTTTAGATGTGTTAGAATGTATTTCATATTTATGTTTTATGTATATATATTATGTATTGTATTTTACAATATATTGTATTCGGATATATTTAATTATATAGAGCTTAATAATATTTTTTTTTTTTACCTTCTTCCTGTATATTTTTATGCACCTACCTGGAGAGAGAATGCCTTTGGCATTAAGTCCGCCTATATACATTGTATATAAAGTGTATAAATATTACTAGCTCGATGTGGATTAAGACTCCTTGTATGGATTTAGATCACAGCAGATAACCATACCTATGACACTAAGGTCATTCCGCGTGGCGAGTTGGACACCCTAAAGAAATGAGGCTTTCTTGCACGAGAACGCAACATGATGAAATGAGATCTAAGGCTGAGTTCAATGATAAGATCCTCTCGTCTCCTCGCAGTATCCACAAATGCAAGTACCTTTTTCCTGATGTGCCGTACAGAAAAATTATATGGCTAATAAAAATAATTAAATCTCAAATATACATAGGTTCCGAATATATGTATATAAGTGTAATAAGCAAACATTTACTATTCACATACGTAGCCCTGATCCAACAGTAACATATAATATCAGGAGCTAAGACAGTATTTTGGTCTCAAAATATATAAACCACATGGATCACATAAACATTTGTGTCGATGCGGGGACCGAACCCGCAGCCTCGCGTTTATGACCCACACGTTTCATGATAAAATAGTACAAAACTGCTTCGAAAGAGAATTTTCAAACAAGAATCAGTCTTGTCTACAAAGAAACTGGATACGCACGGTCCCAAGGCGAACGAAACTGCGTCACACCGATAGGTTTTTACTCTGAGAAATGGTCCTTCAGTCACCTCTTTGATCCCTCGGGATAAGTAAAAAGAGGCGTTTGTATTCTTCGGCTGATTCACGTCCAGAATAAGGATAAAAAAGTGATAAGGGAGATGTATTAGGTTCTACAATTTATTTTTTCACTCAGCCCGGTAAGATCGCTTAACGCTCACAATGCTGCCTGTTGCTATCGCGTGACAGTTCGTAAGTAACATTCGTGTTTGTATAGTGGCACTTTATTCAATAATAAAGAAGGTCGGCGCAGTCGTGGCTCGCAAAAAGTCTACGTGCCCAGCGTGCTAATGAGCCCGACGTGACATCCGGAACTTGTTGGCATTATCAGCGTGTTACTCTTTATTATTTTCTTTAATTTTCTCTCAACCCTTTTGTAGATTAACACTTTGGTTTAACGAATAGCCTAGTTGATTGCGAATTTTTTTTTAGCATAGTCCGACAAACGAGCCAGTGGGTTACCAGATGTTAAGTGATCCCCACCGCCCATGAACATCCACAACACCGAAAGTGTCATGTATGCGCTGTCGGCCTTAAAGGACAGGAATAAGGATTAGGGAAGCGATGGGACTTATCATACGAAACGCGACAGTAAACTGTCACTTTACGTTGGTTTTTGTGAGACAGTGGTACTTCCCCGGACGAGCCGGCCCATTCATGCTGTAGACAAATATGTCTACAGCGTGGCTCTACCGCTAAAAATACGGACTGTCTAGACGAAAGTCTTATGTTCGCAACCGAAATGGCAAACACCTCTGACTTTTCTAAAGTTAAGTGTGTATTAATTGTTAATTATCCCATGCTTTAAATGTGAAGGACAATCAAACATCTAGTAGAAACATAAACGAACCATAGGTACGTAGAAATAGCTCGAATCGATCACAGAGGAGAGAATTAGCTGACTCACTTTGGACGTCACTAGTAACGGATTAATATTAATGAAGCTAGAATAACATGAGTAATTGTTATGCTAATATAATTAATTAATTTCACCAGCAACCATTTATTTTATTAACTTCTTCATGAATACTACGTGAAAAACGCATCTAAATTCCTAAACACGTTTTTTGGAGTGAAAACTTCTTTAGCCGCGTTGACCGTATTTTAGTAGGGGATAAACTTATGAGTTCACGTCACTGACATGCTATACTTCGTCCAACCGCTTATTTTACTTTTTGTATAATCAGGTATAAAGTTTTATAATCAACAATACCTGAGTTACTATGTAGGTGGGTATTTTAAAATGCACATAAACGATAATTACTAATCAAAATCAAAATCAAATATTTATTGAATCCATGAAATGAATCCATTTCCGGCGTCGGGACGTGACGACCCCATCGCCCGCTGGTGGGATAATCTTGTGACAGAGATTATTCCACCAGTGCAATCAGTCAACCCAACTAGTGGTAGTGCCATGCTGCGCACTTTCGGGTAGCAGCCGAATGGGCCGGCACGCCCGGGGAAGAACCACTCTCTCACAGAAAACCGGCGTCAAGTGGCAGCTATGCTGTCGCGTTTCGTTTGGTCTGTGAGAGTCCCGGAGGCCCACTCCCCATCCCTCCCCCACACCACTAAATAACATGGCAGTGCGAGATTTGGTTGATCTACCCCAGGAGGGTACCACCTGCGTACATCGCGGTGGAGAATCCCTCTCTGGACGTCTACGCCCAGATCGTACACCACCTGTGTGTGGATGCCCAGGCTGCCCTCCGTATTCTGGGGGGGGCAATTTTGCACGTGTACGAGGCAAACGGAGCAGGCAACATAAGGCCACCCCTTCCACGCTTGCTGTGGATTTTTGTAACATAAGGGGGCTGAATTCCAACTTGAACGCCGTCCACTTCCATCTTGAGACGGCGAAGCCGGCCTTGCTATTCCTTACCGAGACGCAGATATCTTCTCCGGCTGACACCTCTTTCCTCTCCTACCCGGGGTACAAACTGGAACATTCCTTTGTACCGCGGGCTGGGGTGTGCGTCTACATTAGAGAGGATATCTGCTCTCGTCGCCTCGGCAGCCTTGAAGGGCGGGACCTATCCAACCTCTGGCTACGCATAGACTGCGACGACCATCCGCGAATCTACGCATGCCTGTATAGGTCCCATAGCGGTAATGCCGAAACTGACCGACTTGTTGAGCACATGCAAATGGCTACAGACTCCGTGCTGCAGCAGATCCCATCCGCAGAGATCGTGATTCTCGGTGACTTTAACGCCCACCACGCCGAATGGCTTAGATCACGCACCACCGATCATGCGGGGAGATCTGTTCACGATTTCGCATTAGCATATGATTTGACACAACTGGTCACCTCGCCAACGCGAATCCCAGATGTGGAGGATCATACACCTTCCCTGTTGGACCTTCTGCTGACCTCTCATCCGGAAGGCTACCTGGTATCCGTCGATCCTCCTCTTGGTTCGTCGGACCACTGTCTTGTCCGGAGTACAGTGCCAGTCACGCACTCAACACGGCCTCGCTTTGCGGGCTGCCGCCGCGTGTGGCACTATAGGTCAGCGGATTGGGACGGAATGCGGTCATTCTTTGCGTCCTACCCATGGGGGCAGATTTGCTTCTCGCCGGATGATCCTGACGTCGTTGCTGACTCTATCACTGATGTGGTACTTCAGGGTATGGAACTCTTTATTCCGTTCTCTGCAGTGCCCATCGGAGGCAAATCCCAGCCTTGGTTTGGTCGCTCCTGCAAGACGGCATTACGCCGAAAGCGGGAATGCTACCAAGCCTGGGCTGACGCGTCGGCGTCTAGCGATGTAAATACCGGCGCATTTAAAAAGGAGTTTAACTTTGCCTCTAGGTCCTTCAAAAGCGCCATTGCTAAGGCGAAGTCGGAGCACATTGGCAGAATTGGCGAGAGACTGGCACGTCTCCCGTCGGGAACACGTGCGTTTTGGTCTCTCGCCAAGGCTGTCTTAGGAAATTTTTGTCAGCCATCTTTTCCACCCCTGCACACGGAGGATGACTCGCTGGCCCATGCCGCGAAGGTGAAAGCCGATCTTCTGGGCTCTCTCTTCGCGTCCAACTCGACTTTGGATGACCGAGGAAATTCACCGCCGACAATCCCGCGGTGCGATGCAACGATGCCGGAGGTTAAGTTCCGGCAAAGTGCAGTTCGCAAAGCACTCCTGTCCTTGGACATTCATAAGTCGAGTGGGCCCGATGGCATCCCTCCGATCGTGTTGCAGACATGTGCTCCGGAGTTGGCACCGGTTTTAACGCGTCTTTTCCGGCACTCCTATACATTAGGCGTAGTCCCGAAATCCTGGAAGGCCGCTTTAGTGCACCCGATCCCTAAAAAAGGCAACCGCTCGGACCCGTCCAATTACAGGCCTATAGCCATCACCTCCTTGTTCTCCAAGATAATGGAGTCCGTTATTAACTGCCAGCTCCTGCGGTACCTGGAGGAGCACCGGCTGATTAGCGACCGCCAGTACGGCTTTCGTCGGGGTCGCTCAGCCGGTGATCTTCTAGTCTACCTAACTCATAGATGGGCAAAAGCAGTTGAGACCAAGGGGGAGGCGCTTGCAGCCAGCCTGGACATAGCGAAGGCCTTTGATCGGGTATGGCACAAGGCGCTTCTTTCGAAGCTACCTTCCTATGGGCTTCCCGAGAAATTATGCAACTGGATCACCAGTTTTTTGGCAGATCGGAGCATCAAGGTCGTCGTCGACGGTGCATGCTCTGATCCTAAATTTGTCAATGCTGGTGTTCCACAAGGCTGTGTACTGTCTCCTACTCTGTTTCTTCTGCATATAAATGACATGCTGCAAATCTGCAACATTCATTGCTATGCAGACGATAGCACTGTAGATGTACTGTACACTGGCCGTGCTAATATTTCTCGGGAATACGTCGACGAGAGCCGGAACAAACTTGTGTCTGAAGTCGAGTCCTTGTTAACCAAAGTCTCGGACTGGGGTCGACTAAACTTAGTCCAATTCAACCCCAAAAAGACACAAGTCTGCGCGTTAACCGCTAAAAAGTCACCATTTGTCGTGACTCCTCATTTAGAGAACACTCCCCTGTCTGCCAAACCCAGTATCGGAATACTTGGCGTCGACATTTCGAGCAACGTCCAGTTCCGCGGTCAATTGGAAGGAAAGGCCAAATTGGCCTCAAAGAAGCTTGGTGTGCTCAATAAGGCGAGACGGTACTTCACGTCGGGTCAACGCCTAAATCTCTATAAGGCGCAAATTCGGCCCCACATGGAGTACTGTTCTCATCTCTGGGCGGGAGCCCCCCAGTACCAGCTACTTCCATTTGACCGCATTCAACGTAGGGCAGCTCGGGTTATCGACGATCAAGCTCTTTCCGATCGGCTTGATCCATTGGCTCTGCTTAGAGATGTTGGATCACTCTGCATCTTCTACCGCATTTATCATGGGGAATGTTCCGAGGAATTGTTTGGATTTATCCCGGCCGCTGAATTTCACCATCGGACATCGCGCCAAAACATAAAATTCCATCCGCACCATCTCGATGTCCAGCGTTCCACAACAGCGCGATTTTTACGGCATTTTCTGCCACGCACAACCACTCTGTGGAACCAGCTGTCGCCGGCGGTCTTTCCGAACCGTTACGACCTGGGAACCTTCAAGAAGAGAGCATATTCTTTCCTGAAAGGCCGGCAACGCATTTGCAAGCCCTTTGGTGTTGCAGATGTTCATGGGCGGCGGTGATCACTTTCCATCAGGTGAGCCTCTTGCCCGTTTGCCCCCTTTTTCCATAAAAAAAAAAAAAAAAAAATGTTATACATTATTTAGATTCAGTCAATTTTTTACTCTACCGCTAGTTCGGAATGCAGTTTCGCTAGAGAAGAACGGGCAAGAAACTTTAGCGTTGCTCTAATATAATAATATATATGCTCTAATAATTAATCATTTATTCAATGATTACTGTTACACAACTTAACTTAACGTTAACAACCCCATGTCAGGATGTACTAAATACGGCTTAGTAATAAATATGAATGAGCACTGACAGCAAGACCTTCTAAGCTGAACTAGCACTAGAGTGAACACAGAATGAACTGATTACTGGAATGCCGTGGTGTACTCCTTTATTGCAATGCAAGCCTTCACCCCGCTCAATCCATAAGTTATTAATCTACCCGTGGTTACTTTTTAAAACACTCTCGATATACCTTCAGTATTTCTAATAAATGAGAACTACCCTAACAGTTCTATAATTATTGACAAGCGATCATAAGCGAAAAAAGTCATCATGGACGCTGTTTCAAAAAGAACACAGTCATTGCAAACTTTTTAGTTTTCACTTCTGCCGGCAGTCCTGACTGCCAATTTATTCTTAAGCGCATTTCGCACGAACCGTAAAAAGTAATGTTTTTCAATTAATTGCCAACACTGGTATCAAATGGTAATGAAAGCGATTGCCGCTGTAATAGTTCGCAAAGAGCGTACGTGCTCGGCGTGCTGATTTTGATGTGACATCTGGTGTCCGTGACTTTTCCACTTTCGCGTGACGTTTCTTACAATATTCTTAAATAGATTGTTTTTAGTTCCGTTTTTGTTATTTATGTAGGTTTTTTTTAAATAATTTATGCTAATTTTTATATTCTACTTATTCTGCCTCGTACTTAGACTGCCTCGGTGGCGCCGTTGTAATTGCGCATGCGTTAAGACTGCTGTGCTGAGGTCTCGGGTTCGATCTCCGGGTCGGGTAAAGTGATATTGGGTTTTTCTATCGAGAAATTCTCAGTATTAGCCCGGAGTCTGGAATCTGTGCTCGGTATGGCGATATGCTCGCCCCCTATCACATTATGGGACCGAAATTTAGCGAAAAGTGGGTGTACTGGTTACACCTCTGCCTACCCCTTCGGGGATTACAGGCGTGAGTGTGTATGTGTTTATATTCTACTTATTCCCATATCCATACAAAAAAATATTTTTATAATTTTTGTATTTCCTAAACACTATTCTATACACAGAATGCCCTCATCGTTTACTTTTCCCTTTTCAAATTTTCCATCCCATGGTTGTCTTCAAAAGATCGCCGAGAGCGATAAGACCGCTAATTGTACTTTAAACATTTTTTTGGAGTGATTCTATTTTATGTATTTTAGTGTACAATAAAGAGCATACATTTTAGCTCCTATCCTGCGATGTTATATTATTGTGGTATATGAAGTAATATGTCTTGATCAATAGGAGGAAGCTCTACGTCGAATTGAAAAAACAGAAGCATTCAACCGCGCGTCTTTTTTAACCGACTTCAAAAAGGAGGAGGTTAACAATTCGTCGGAATCTTTTTTTTATGTATGTTACCCGATTACTCGAAGAAGCCTGAACCGATTCGAGAAATTCTTTTTTGTTTAAAAGGGCACTTCCCAGGTGGTCCCATTGGCACCAAGTCAGGATCTGATGATGGGATCTCAGAAAAATCGAGGGAAACCTTCAAATTTTATAGAGACGCATAATTTGTTTTTCATGGAAGTCGGTGTACTTTTTATGAATTAAAAAAACTTTTTCAGTTGTCAAATATGTTGTAAGATTTGTTTATTTATCAATTTGCATAATAAAATACAATTTATATACGGGCTATTCATCACAATCAATTTTGGAATAAGTTTAAGAATCAAGTATGATTTAAAAAGTATTAGGAATAACCCTTGATTCTACTCTTCGAAAACTAAGCAAGGTGAAAGCTACAATAAAATAAACAATTTATTTTAGGCTTTTCACTTGGCTTTTCATGTAACGTTTGTGCTATTTCGCAGCCCAACCTCGGCCTGTCGACTACGATTAATGGACTATGTTGAATGAATGACCAATCTGATAAATGAAACAAAAAACGTCCTCTTTTATTCAGGCCCGACAAATTGAGTACGCCAAACTTTCGTAAATTCATCGCGACACAGAAAATCGAAGTAACTAAAAAATATTGTCAGTCGTAAATGCCATGACCTCTAAAATAGATACTGTAGGCCATAGATTTTGTATATACCCACCCTGTAGGCACACAGGATTTTGCTAATTTCTTAACAATACATTTAAATAGATATATATTACACAAAATTATATTAAACCGCTTTGTGATTGTCACTACACTGTTTCCATTCTGGTAAAATATACCAACTATAATAACATCTTGATAAATTATTTTTTATAACAACCCTGCAATGACCATTATCTCACTGCTGGGCACGGGCATGACTTCCTGATGAAAGGAAGTAGGCCTTAGTCCACCACGCTGGCCTGATGCGGGTTTGTAGACTTAACATTATGTATGGGTATGCTATGTATTCTTTGGTATGATTCCTCACGATGTTTTCCTTCACCGTTAAAGCATGTGATAATTATAATAATAATAATACTAGGCCCTGTATTAAACATTGTCCCACTGCAGGGCACGAGCTTCCCTTCCTGATGAAAGGAAGTAGGCCTTAGTCCACCACGTTGGCCTGATGCGGGTTGGTACTCTTCACATACCTTCGAAATTCTTATGTGAATTCTCGGGTATGCAGGTTTCCTCAAAATGTTTTCCTTCACCGTTAAAGCAAGCAAAAATTAACAATAAATACACACGTAACTTTAGAAAAGTCAGATGTGTATGCCATTTGGGTTTCGAACATACGACTTTCATTGATATTATAATATAATATATTTTATTATAATGGAAAAGAAAAATACTAATTTGGAAGCCAAAACGGCCGTTTCAATATTCATTAAATTAAAGACAAACTTGTCTCCTAAATTAAGAGGTGGATTTTATGCAAAGGCATTACACAATCCCACGACTACATCAAGAGATTTAGCGGCTTTGTTCTCGTTTCCCAAAATAAATTGCCGTTGATATTATCCAGAGTTTCACTATAATGTAGACGGAGGACATGATTCTTCACTTAACAGAAATAACTTGTAAAAATATTATAATAATAAATATAAATTTTCTTTTTCTGCACCAATAACAACCTCAGTGACACAGTGGATGAATAGCCGAATGTAAAACGAAATGTTTTTTTTATCCTGACACGGCAAAGTGACCACACTGCACCTGATGGTTAGCGCAGTGCCGTCCAATTATAGTATCGAGTAGCGAGAGACAATTTATTCCCCGCTACTCAACACTATCATGCCGGCCTGTTATGTGTTCGAAGACCATATTTAAACATATTTTTATGATACAACAATATTTCAGTGTTATGATACCGAAAGTAGTAGTAAATAGTCCGTGATACCGCCTGGACCAGTATATATCTTACTATGACGCCATGATTGAGTTTGACTGTTGATGTTATTTGTTTACTTAAAATAATATGTTTCCACTACATTTTTAAGCTTAGATAATATTATTAGTAAGCGATAGCCTAATTTAATACAGGGCTAGTAATATTTTATAATAATATTATTACATAAGACCTTTAATGGATTTCAAACTATTGGCGCTAATATTAACCATTTCACAAAACTAAAATAGCTCTTTGTTACTTATCCAGTAATTTATATCTAACCGAAAAGGGAATGTTATCACACCCAGTCACGTATTAAGAGCTCCGTTTAATTAATGAGACCATTACACGATAGGTGGAGGTAATCCGGGGAGTTTGGGGAAAATCTTTGAGAAACACTGGATACCGATTGTGATTATTCTCACGTATAACATGACATGAGGGAAGGAACGTAATATTTTATTTAGAGAGATATACGGGTTTTGGGGAAACGGGCAAACGATAATCTGTATTTATAAGGAGATGACCATTTTTTTTTACATTAGTATGTGGTTTGTTAAGATTACTGTGAACAAAAGATCCGTTGCTTAATTTTATGCTAATTATAAAAAAAAATCGGATTTGTTATCATGGTTGATGATATTTGGCTTCAAGTAAAAAATGGACAAATAAGAATTGAGAAAGGTATGTTGAGAATATTCGAATTCATTGAGAGGATGGATAGGAGATTAACGAAACAGATACAGAAGGCGAGTGTGGAAAACTTGACAGATGATGCGCCGAAATTATTTTGAAAATATTGTCGTCGAAATTGGTGGTGTTGTTAGTAAGACAGGTTGAAAGTACCCTTAACTGACATGAATGCATTAACAGATGAATGAACGTAGATAAGGCTGAAGTGGTGTGTCGGGATCATGCAAAGTGGAAAATATAGTCTCTGCCTATCCCTGTGTGATGAAGGTGATAATATGTATGTAAAAGAGGCCGAGAAGCATTAATTGTAATTGTAGGCAAGCACAGTCTATCTGGTAGTGGGAAGAAGAAGTTTAACATTATTTGAGACTCAGATGCCTGATTGTTTACTAATGACCAGTGAACTATAACATTTGTTCAAAGACCACAATTAAATTCTTGTTAACATTAGTCTATGTAGAAATAATTTAACGTTTTCGTTCCCACACATATATTTTAAAATTACGACAAGTAACGTGCATCATGGAATTATTACACTATGTTATTACCACTTCAAATATTTCCATGCAATTTATAAAAGCGCAGTTAATCCAGCCTTATAGCATAAAGAATAGCACGAAATATTTCAAAACTGAAACAGTTCCTGGAAAGCTGAAAATGAGCAATAAAAATACAAAGGCCACATAATTAATCCACGCCTGGGTCTGAGAGACAATTAAATGTTCATCTTCCGTGCGGAGCGTGCTCGGACCGTCGAAATAAAATAATCACTTTGTAGTGCATCCAGTAAAATGTTGGAAGCCGCTGGATGTACACGCTTATATGAAAACCATTTCAAATTAAGTTATTGTTTCAGGCAGCACAAAACGTGCATATCTGATGTTGTCAACTGCAGTTGTTAAGTTGACATGCGAATGTATGTTTCTACGTATTAAAATAAATCTACTTGCTAGCATTGTCTGAGATAGAACAGATTTTGTCTTGTCTTGGTTTTGCTGTGCCCTGGTATTGCAGAAGTCTATGGGCGGCGGTGACTACTTACCATCAGGTGGCCCGTCTGCTCGTCTGCCTATCGAGGAACTAAAAAAAAGATATATAGCATTAGGTAATATACACAAATCTTATAAAAATAAATAGAGCCAGTGTCTTGAAGATATTTACAGCTTACATTAGTTTTTGTAATTAATTTATTTAGTATAAAGTTTTTTATATGCTTTATACAACAAAAAAATCTAAAAACTTAAATTTTTGGCAAAATTCTACTCAAGCAGAACTTAGCTATATTTAATTAGTAAATTATGGAATCGGTGGTGTTTATGCTATATATTTATGACCTGGTTATGTCCTCCACGCCAAAGGATTTATACCATTTAGAGAATAAGAATCGGACCTACTCCTCCGTGCTAATGAATGAATGATAAAATGACTGAATGGATGAGTGAATAAAAATGAATAAGTATATGAAATCATTTTATACAAGTTACTAAGACTTATGGTGTAAGTAATAGATACGTACTTATTCGATATTAGTAAATATAAATATACGCAGCATGATAAATAATTATTAGTAATTCCTATATTGGCAAATATGGCATGAAGTAAATCTATTTATAAGTAAAAGTTTTTTTATTAATAAAAACTACCCCGACTTCAATAAAAAACAAATTATGCGGCACTATAAAATTAGAGGATTGCCCTTTATTTTTCTGAGATCCCATCATCAGATCCTGACTTTGTGCCAATGGGACCACCTGGGAAGTATAGCCTTTTAAACAAAAAAATATTTCTCGAATCGGCCCAGGCGTCATCGGGGAACATACATAAAAAAGATTCGGAAGAATTGTTAAACTCCTCCTTTTTTGAAGTCGGTTAAAAAGTATTTTAAATACATTTACTTTTATAAAAATACTATTATTACAATCAAGTTTAACCTAAACAATCCAAGAGGATTTATGCTCTCAGATATAAATTACAAATGATAATTAGTTTGCAATTTATTGTTAGAGTTGATTTAATGTTTGTAATGTTTTGTTGTTGCAAACTGGTTTTGGCAACTTTTGTAAGCTTTGTTGTTTCACCACCTTTGCAAACTTTTTGATGTAAAATGTAACAGTGAACCATTGAGTATTCAACAAATTTCCGTGCATATACTTAGGTCCGGTCATTTACCTCTCACTAAGTTTAAACATCTGATGAGACAAATAGATAATCCTAATCTTACTAATATAATAAATGCGAATGTTTGGATGTATGTTTATTACTCAGTCATGCCAGAACGGCTGAACAGATTTGGTTGAAATATAGCATAGGCTATAGTCTGGAATAGCACATAGACTACTTTTTATTCCGGAAAAATGTACGGTTCCATACAAGGGATCGACCTGATTTTGCATAGAGTTAGTTGAGAGGTCTGAAAATCACATACGCTACTTTTTATCCCGGAAAATGCATGGTTCCTAGTGCATAGAATACTATAGAAAGATGTAATAACTCAAGATGTCTCCATAGCTTTTATATATTTTACCTCAACAATATTTGCTAATATTTAATTATGTGCTATTTAGTAAATAAATAATTATATTGCTTCTAAAATTAATGAAGTATTAGTAATATAGAATTAAACTAACTAATCAACCGTCTTAACTATTTATCACATTCATGCGATAAAGAATACTATGATTATGTTTATGTAAAGTTATTGAAATGCATTATTTAACCTAACATTTACGTTCAAATTCCCTTGTACGTGTATGTACAAAATAGGCGAAATTCTCCCGTGAGCCCAGATAAGGGCGTCGTATCTTAAGTACCAACACTCTAAATCTTAGTGGTAGTCTTTACTACCTTTTACTAAATGCGGGTACCCGATAAGAATAAGAGGGTCAGGTAGAATATATTACATGGTGGGTGTATTTAAGCTATTCGGGATTAGCAATATTATTTTCTACATGATAAGCTAAACTCCCATGGAGCTATTATTACAAAACCTACACCATTACTCACTTAGAGCATATACACACATACACTCACGCATGTAATCCCCGAAGGGGTAGGCAGAGGTGTAACTAGTACACCCACTTTTCGCCGAATTTCGGTCCCATAATGTGATAGGGGGCGAGCCTATCGCCATACCGGGCACATTTTCCAGACTCCGGGCTAATACTGAGGAATTTCTAGATAGAAAAACCCAATATCACTTTACCCGACCCGGGGATCGAACCCGAGACCTCAGCACAGCAGTCGTAACGCATGCGCAATTACAACTGCGCCACCGAGGCAGTCTTAGAGCATACGAGTCCCTGAAAGCCCGCTGCGTCGCCTTGCTGCGCAAACCGCAGCGTTTGGTGGCGCAGCGAATAGTAAGGGGCTACCGCACGGTCTCCCACGAGGCGGCCTGCGTATTGGCCGGCACACTCCCTTGGGAGTTGGACGCCAAACTCCTCTCGTCAGCGTTCCTCTGGCGGGAGGAGGCGTCCAGCCGCCGTCAGGAGAGACTGGCCCCGAGGGAGATTGCGGCCCGGTTTCGCAGAACCGCCGTGGAGGAGTGGCATTCCAGGCTGGAGAGCCCGACTGGGGGCTTGAGGACAGTCGCGGCAGTGCGTCCTGTCCTAAAGAGATGGCTAGACAGGCGCCACGGGGCGCCTACGTTCCGACTGACACAGGTATTAACGGACCATGGGTGTTTCGGTTCCTTCCTGTGTCGGATCGGAAAGGAGGTGTCCGCCGTGTGCCACCACTGTGGCAACTGCCGCGAGGACACGGCCCAACATACGTTGGAGGAGTGCCCAGCCTGGGACGAAGAGCGCAGCGCTCTCAGAGCAGTCGTTGGAGGAGACCTCTCGCTGCCGGCCGTGGTGTCGTCCATGGTCGCCAGCCGGAGGTCCTGGCGTGCGGTGGCCCACTTCTGCGAGAACGTCATCTCGCAGAAGGAGAGTGCTGAGAGGGATCGGGAACGATATGATCCCTCCCGCCGCCAGAGAAGACGTAGGAGGCGCCGGGTTGACGACTGACCGGCGTCTCCCGCCCTGTGGAATGGGGGCGTTTGAATTCCACCACGGTAACCCCTGCCTGTCGTACGAGGCGACTAATAGGGGCCATCGGGGGTCGCGGGCGCGCAGCGGAGGGCTGTTAGCGCGTATCGATGCACTCCCAAATTCGGAGCATCGTGCGACCCCGAGATGGACGGCAGCGCAGGTGGTAAGGCCTCGTTCGCTGTCGTTGTTCGGTGCGCGGGGGCTCTTTAGCCCTCCATGGAGATGGGCTGCTACGCAGCACCGCGCAGGGGCGATTCCGGCTGCAATTCTAGCACTCCTTAGAATACCCCGGGATCGCTCCGCAAGCGCCGAAGAAGGCCACCGCGGGGTTTTAGCTGGTAGTGTCGGGTGGGTTGTATATAGGGGTTAGGGACTCGGCTCAGCGGCAGCACGGATAGCCATCATCCGTGCGAGGGGGATGCTGGGTCGTAAGACCGGCCAGTCCAGCATACCCGTTTTATTCCTTAATCCGCTTCCCTCCGGAGCGGGCGGCAGTAATAAAACGCTTTCCCCGCGACAACAAAAAAAAAAAAAGTCTTAGAGCATATAATTAGAATATATATGTTGTTTAAATTTGTTCTAAACTAATGTTTGATTTTGTACTTTACAATAAAAATAGATAAATATTCTTATGACTTGGCACTTATTATAAATTAATATATTTGTAATGAATACTTTTTGTTTATTATTTACTGAGCAGTGGTCTAATCTCCTGTTATATATTAACTTATAATTGAATACATAATTTATTCATTACAATTGTGGAGCCGTCAATTTATCAGACATTAACCCATTCCTTCCCGCTGTCATATTTTTAGGACACTATATTTAAATTTATTTTTTGACATTTTAATATTTTATTTATTTTAATAAATAGTGTATTTATACTGTATTTTTCTATCAAAACATATTTTTTTCGGCAGTGAAAGATATTTATTTCATATTAATATATTATTTTAAAGTTGATCAATTTCATTGCGTTACGGAGTGCATTCTTTTTTATTTTATACACAGTATATGAAAAAATCTCTTTACTTCAAAATACATAAAATCAATTCTAAGATCTTTACTAAATATGGATTAAATAAAAATGAAAAGAAAATATGTTATGGGAATAAGTTATTTACATTCAAAATGACCCGTACTATAAATATGACAATGGGAACACGTGTGTACTATTTGATGCGAAAGCATGTTCAATAATGCTAGAACGAATAAGTTCAAACCTTTAAATTGTTTGTGTTTTGCGGGTCTTGTGCTTACAACAGTCGAGAAGGTAGGATATTTGAATCCAATTTAGCTGTTGATGCATGAAATTATTGTCAAATACTTTGGTAATTATGGGATCAAACAATTTATAAAAGCAAACCAGTGAGATTTGCGTATAAGCTCTGGGCTCTTTACGAAGTCAGCAGTTATCTGTTATAACTTATCGCTATATATATATACAAGCAAGGATATATATATACACACCTCACCTCACCTGGATTACACCTCCAGTGGTACAGGGGATGGCTTAGGTTCTAGAGTGGTAAAAAAGTTGCTGGAGGTATGTAGGCATCGTAATGCACATATGCACAGTATTTTAATATTTTTTTCAGTAGTATGTAATTGTTGATTGATTTGAAATCTGAAGGGTTCTGAGCTACGGGCACAGTAAGAGATAATACGACTAAGAAATGACAAAACAAGAAATGAAAAGAGCGAGGTTATTCCGATCACAGTTTCGATAAAAATAATGAAATATTATGCATATGATGATATGACAATTGCATAACAATAATGTACTATGTCTTTTGTCATTTTTATACCATTGTACCTTTTAACTATATAATAATGGATGTACAATTAGATGACAGATATTCTAAAACAGAATAGGCCAAAGTGGCCGTGCATCTGCGAAGGCTTATTCATAATTACAATAAAATTATGGGGGTGTCGATAAACATGATTGGTTGATTTCTAAATATACAATCAGTTTCAGAGTCGATAAATGGTGCTGGCTTCTGTCATTTGAATTTTAGATATGTCTCCAGTGAATGCATGGTTTATATATAACCAAGGAAATGAGAGAAAACCATCCCTCTGCTAGATTTCAGATGCAGGGTTTGTTTTTCTCGGATGAAAATATCTGAAGGCAGGGCAAATAAACCTACTCCGGGATCTTCCGAAGTTCTTTTACAACCGGTCAGGTTTGATATTTTGGACCACTATATAATGAAGAAGGACAAACAGAGGCGTTGTCAGGACAGGGTTGCAAAAAACCCTCTAACATTCTGTTAAAAATGCGATATAACACTTTGCAGTGATTGTTTTATACCTTACTAGCTTTTGCCCGCGGCTACGCCCGCGTGGTGGTTATTTTTGAAAGTAAAGGTATAAAATGCATGGAGAACTCTTAAGCTATTACATCTTCCTGTATTATGCTATCCCGTAGGAACCGTGCATTTTCTGGTACAAAAAGTAGCCCCTCAACTAACACTATGCAAAAGATCATGTGGATCCCTTCCTCTGTCTAAAACAAAACCAAAACTAACGGATTTTTCATCGAATTTTCTTTCCCTATTTTACCCCCTTAGGGGTGGAATTTCCAAAAATCCTGAATAATATATTTTTTTATTTTTAACTGAGAGGCGCAATACCAATATTCATGCGTTTAACTTCAAAAATGACGGATTTTCCATACAAACTTTCTTCCCCTATTTTACCCCTTTAGGGGTGCAATTTCCAAAAATCCTGAAATATATATTTTTTATTTTAACTGAGAGGCGCAATACCAATATTCATGCGTTTAACTTCAAAAATGACGGATTTTCATACAAAATTTCTTCCCCTATTTTACCCCCTTAGGGGTGCAATTTCCAAAAATCCTGAAATATGTATTTTTTATTTTTGACTAAAAGGCCAAATACTAATTTTCATAAACTTAACTTCAAAAATGACGGATTTTCATACAAACTATCATCCCCTATTTTACCCCCTTAGGGGTGGTATTTCCAAAAACCCTTCCTTAGTGGATGCCTACGTCATAAAAGGTACCTACTGTCAAAATTTCAAGTCTCTAACCCCAGCCGTTTAGGCTGTGCGTTGATCGATCAGTCAGTCAGTCAGTCAGTCAGTCAGTCAGTCAGTCAGTCAGTCAGTCAGTCAGTCAGTCAGTTTCTTCTTTTATATATACAGATCCTAGGAAGTAATCTTATATAATTTAAGCTTTATAATGTGTATTATGAAAGTTTTAAAATAACGTTGATTTTCATATAATTACAATATTTTTTATTTATGGCCATATATCGCCATTGTCATATTTATAGGACAGGTTAATATATGAACCAGGGATATAATTTATTTTATTTTATATTCTGTTTTCTTAATGTATTTCGAACTTAATTTAAAGATTTGAACAAAAAAACGCAATGTTTTCGATGCTTGGGAAGTAATGGGTTAATACTACACTATGTATTCCATATAAATAATAATTAATTAGTATTTAAGACTTATGTCAAGACGAAAGTCGTATGTTCGAAACCCAAGTGGCATACACCTCTGACTTTTCGAAAGTTATATGTGTATTAAATGTTAATTATCGCTTGCTTTAACGGTGAAGGAAAACATCGTGAGGAAACCTTTTTTTTTTTTTTTTTTTTTTGTTGTCGCGGGGAAAGCGTTTTATTACTGCCGCCCGCTCCGGAGGGAAGCGGATTAAGAATAAAACGGGTATGCTGGACTAGCCGGTCTTACGACCCAGCATCCCCCTCGCACGGATGATGGCTATCCGTGCTGCCGCTGGGCCGAGTCCCTAACCCTATATACAACCCACCCGACACTACCAGCTAAAACCCCGCGGTGGCCTTCTTCGGCGCTTACGGAGCGATCCCGGGGTATTCTAAGGAGTGCTAGAATTGCAGCCGGAATCGCCCCTGCGCGGTGCTGCGTAGCAGCCCATCTCCATGGAGGGCTAAGGAGCCCCCGCGCACCGAACAACGACAGCGAACGAGGCCTTACCACACGCGCTGCCGTCCATCACGGGGTCGCACGATGCTCCGAATTTGGGAGTGCATCGATACGGGCTGACAGCCCTCCGCTGCGCGCCCGCGACCCCCGATGGCCCCTATTAGTCGCCTCGTACGACAGGCAGGGGTTACCGTGGTGGAATTCAAACGCCCCCATTCCACAGGGCGGGAGACGCCGGTCAGTCGTCCACCTGGCGCCTCCTACGTCTTCTCTGACGGCGGGAGGGATCATATCGTTCCCGATCCCTCTCAGCACTCTCCTTCTGCGAGATGACGTTCTCGCAGAAGTGGGCCACCGCACGCCAGGACCTCCGGCTGGCGACCATGGACGACACCACGGCCGGCAGCGAGAGGTCTCCTCCGACGACTGCTCTGAGAGCGCTGCGCTCTTCGTCCCAGGCTGGGCACTCCTCCAACGTATGTTGGGCCGTGTCTTCGCGGCAGTTGCCACAGTGGTGGCACACGGCGGACACCTCCTTTCCGATCCGACACAGGAACGAACCGAAACACCCATGGTCCGTTAATACCTGTGTCAGTCGGAACGTAGGCGCCCCGTGGCGCCTGTCTAGCCATCTCTTTAGGACAGGACGCACTGCCGCGACAGTCCTCAAGCCCGCAGTCGGGCTCTCCAGCCTGGTATGCCACTCCTCCACGGCGGTTCTGCGAAACCGGGCCGCAATCTCCCTCGGGGCCAGTCTCTCCTGACGGCGGCTGGACGCCTCCTCCCGCCAGAGGAACGCTGACGAGAGGAGTTTGGCGTCCAACTCCCAAGGGAGTGTGCCGGCCAATACGCAGGCCGCCTCGTGGGAGACCGTGCGGTAGCCCCTTACTATTCGCTGCGCCACCAAACGCTGCGGTTTGCGCAGCAGGGCGACGCAGCGGGCGTTCAGGGACTCGGCCCATACGGGACATCCGTACAGGGCCATTGACCGCACGACTCCAGCGTATAAACTTCGGCAAGGGCTATTAGGTCCCTCCAGGTTCGGCAGCAGGCGTCCGAGCGCGCCCGCCGCCCGCACCAATTTCGGCGACAACTCCTTGAAATGGGCACGGAAATCCCACCGGCTGTCCAGAATCAATCCCAAGTACTTCATCTTACAGCCGATGGGAATCCGCACCCCCTCCACACTTATGTGGGGCTCAAAAGGTGGCCGAATCCGAGGCCTGTGAAAACAAAGGGCCTCGGTTTTGTTGAGGGCCACCTTAAGGCCCAGTCGCCGAATCCTGCCCACCACCTGTTCGGTTGCGAACGAGGCGAGCAGGGTGGCCTCCTGGAAAGACCTGGCCGACGCTGTCACTAGTGTGTCGTCCGCGTAACAGACGACAGCGACACCTCGGGGGTAGGTACCACGGAGCACCCAATCGTAGCCGATGTTCCACAAGAGAGGGCCCAAGACTGAGCCCTGTGGAACACCGCAGGCCATCGCTCTTCGGTGCCAACCGTTGGCGCCCGGATACACTATGTATCTATCTGAGAGATACGAGTGCACCAGGCGCCGAAGATACGGTGGCACCACGTGGTACCGCAGTGCTTCCATTATGCAGGCCCAGGGTAGAGTGTTAAACGCGTTGGCGATGTCTAGAGACACCGCCACCACCACATCACCCCGAGCCACTGAATCCTCCGCTTGTGCCTTGACCCGCAAAATCGCGTGTATTGTCGATCGGCCTTGCCGGAACCCGTACTGGCATTGTGCCAGGTCCGGCCCGACCCCTTCAAGATGCTCGACGAGGCGAGCGTGAACAATACGCTCGAAGAGCTTGCAGACCTCATCGAGCAACACGATGGGCCGGTAGGCCGATGGCGAATCTGCGGGCCGCCCCTCCTTCTTGAGCAGGACCAATTTCCCAGTTTTCCACTGAGATGGAAAACGGCCCTGCTCCAGACACGCGGAGAACAGGCCACGGAGCCTAGTACCCAGATGCTCGACGGCTAACACCCATGCACGCCCGGGGATACCGTCGAGACCCGGGGCCGTCTTCTTGCCCCGTAGCCGAAGCACCACCGCCCGAAATTCTTCGGGCGATACCTCCGAAACAACCCTTGCCGAACTTAACGACGATGGCGTCGATAAATGTGACGCCATCGCTGGGGGAGTGACATTCACAGTGGCAGGGAACAAAGCTGCGACGACCTCTTCAACTAGATCGCCCCGGAGACTCTGAGTCAGTGGGGGCGCCCATGGGCGATACCGTCTCATCGCCACGCGATATGGACGCCCCCAAGGGTCGTTATCAAGAGTTCCCCGGAACTCCTTCTGAGCTGCAGACTTTGCCCTTGCTATTGCCATGCGCAGCGCTCTCTTAGCCTCTCTGTGGAGGCCGTGAAGTAGCCGTTCCTGGTCCTCGTCGCCGGGAAGACGGACCCGACGACGACGGTGTCTGGCGAGACGACGAAGGGCGGCAACGCAGGAGACACGTAACCGCATAAGTTCCGCCGACCACCAGAACGCCTGGCGCTTCTCTGGAAGACGTCGGACTCGGGGCATGGCCGCGTCACAGACGCGCGACATCGCTGCCCCGAACCACGCCGCCTCCTGCTCGACCTGCATCGGTGCCTCCGGTGCAGGGAGCCACGCCTGGGCCAGTGCGGCCTCCTTCAGGGCCTCAACATCGAGGCGTTTTACAGACCAACGCGGGCCGTCCGACCGCGGGCCAGTCGGTCCTCCACTGGACTGGGGGTTAGGGGACAAGTAGACGTCGAACCGAATGTATCGGTGATCCGACAACGTCTCCTCGTCCACCAGAACTCTCCAGTCACGGACACGGCGGGCAATAGCTGGGGTGGCAAACGTGAGGTCCACCACCGATCCGCCATTATGCCGCACGCACGTGTTAACCGACCCGCGATTCACGACGGCCAGGTTGGCCGAGATCGCCCATTCCTCCAGGGCCTCGCCTCGCCTGCTGGTGACCGACGAACCCCAAGCCAGAGACTTGGCGTTGAAGTCGCCGGCAACGAGAACGGGGCGAGGCTGACTGCCTTGCACCACCAGGGCCCCTAGCCGAGCGAGAAAGTGCTCGAACTCGGCCAGGGATCTATTGGGGGAGAAATACACACCCACAACCCAGACCCCCCCCAACAGAACCGCCACACATCCCGACCCCTTCGCTACTTTTTCGAAGGGCGGGGAGCCGGCGGCGCCCCGAGTGATGATGGCCACCAAACCGTTAAGGTCCCCTGCCCAGTCTTCCCTGGGGGGAACAAAATAAGGCTCGGCGACCACAGCCACTTGTATCGACCACTGCGCCATGCTCTGGACTAACAGGTCCTGGGCCCTGGCGCAGTGATTAATGTTCGCCTGGAGGAAACGTTGCGCCATATTAATGGGCGATCTCCATCTGGTCCTCTACGGGGAGCGCTGCCGGCTGGGTCACAACCCCCGTCCCCCGACCACGATTTGCGTGGCGAGGGCGGGAGGAGGCGACGCATGCCTTGGCGCCCACCTGGTGCCCCGCGGGTTTACCCGCATCTGCGCAAACTGCGCAATGCGGCTCCGCGGAGCACTCCTTGGCCTTGTGGCCCAGTTTACCGCAGCGGTAGCAGACGCCGCTGCGGTCACACTCTTCGGTGCACCGTGCCCGCACATGTCCCTTGTGCAGGCAGCGGTAGCACCTCATAGGCCTCGGCTCAAGAAGCTGGACGCGCGCTGCTACCCAGCCAATCAGCACACGGCCCGAACTTAAAATTTTGTCAGCGACCTTGGCGGGGCAGCGCACCCACACCGCACCAAGGCCCGACCGGTCGGGGCGGATCTCCCCGACTTTAAAATTTTCCACCTCATTGCTACACCCCGCTTTTGCGAGGGCCGAAGCGACCATCTCCGGGTCGGCAGACGCATCCAACCCGAATACTCGTAGTTCCGCGGTCTTGAACGGGCGGGAAACACGGACATCGTCCGCCAGTTCCGTTCCGCAGAACACCTCCCGCACTTTGTTAGCGAGGGAGTCGGCCCTCGCTTCAGACTCCGGGCCGGGCACCTCGTAATCGTGAGGAAACCTGCATACCTGAGAATTCTTATAAGAATTTCTAAGGTATGTGAAGTCTATCAATCCGCATTAGGCCAGCGTGGTGGACTAAGGCCTAACGCCTCTCATTAGTAGAGGAGGCCCGTGCCCAGCAGTGGGACAATGTTTAATACGGGGCTGGTATTATTATTATTTATTATAAGACTTATGTATTCGCCAAATATTTAAAAAAAAGTCATATTCTCGTGTATTATAATAGCACATGCCAGTTCATTTTAACGTTTATAATCAGAAAGGAGTTCTTCATAAACGGTCGCCAAAACCAATAATACATCACGGTTTTCACAGCAAAAAAGGAGCCAACATTTGAACAACACGATTTCCCAACATCACTATGGAAAAAAAACAAAAAGTTATTCTACCCAATTTCACCCTTTCGCATTACCTCGGTTCGGTTAATTTACCTCTTTTACTCAAATCTGGAATTGATAAAAGTATTAACCAATATGATGGTAGAATATTATTTTCTGAAAGAATTTTTGTTTTATCCTTGTCCAACATGGTGTATAATTTGATGATAATTTAAATTGTTACCATAATGCCAACCTTTTTATGTCTTCATGGGAAAATGATTATTCGCTACCACACCATACACCCGGGGATGGAAAATGATTATGTAGGACTCGCCTGTCTTAAGCGTCAAGCGGCCCGTGAGAGATGAAAACATCCGGACCACCTTTGGGTCGAGTCCCTAATACATGTAGGTAAACTCTACACCGGCAATATCAACCATAATTATGTGGCGGCCATCTTTAGCGAGAGGTGGCTTCGGGATCCTCAAGCAAATTGTGTTATTATTTAAAACAAACATAAGATACAATAGCAGATTTAAAGTTTTGGGCACTTAAAACCTTTTCAGCTGCGTGGACACGCGTGAAAAACCATTGCTACAATTTTAAAGTTCAGGACATCGGAGGTCTTGGCAAGAATTTTCAATTTGCTGTTCCGGAAACTTGGCAAGGAATCGCGCACTCGTTGCAATCATAGCTACTTGGCGCCAGAGGTCTACAAATGGGGTTTTATAGACATTTAATTTTTTTTTGGCCATTATTAGTGTTAGTTTATTTATTTTATAGTTACCAGAAGAAGATAGACTAGAGTTACACACATAAAAACAAAGTTCAGTGTACCCCGTAAACAGGCATCCACAGCTGATAATGAGTAGCTTAGGCACATATGTACCAACAAGTTTAAATATATTTTATTTATTAAGTATGATCTTACAGGAGTTTCACCCAATTCGATTATATTCACATTGCTAAGTAACTAATTCAGATACAGATAGATATTTCATACAGTGGAATCATTAAATGATCTGTATTATATCTAACTGGACGACACTGCGCTTACCATCATGTGTAGTGTGGTCACCTTTGTGGGCCTTTGATAAAATAAATAGTTTCAATTATGTCATTGCAATTTCATTTGTGTGTACTAGGAAAGGTGAAGCTATAGTTCGTGACAGGTCGACATGGCAATCAGGGAATGAGGTGAGTCGCCAAGAAAAAAAAACTAGCCTTGTATTAAACTATGTTTTTTTTTTTTTTTTTTTTTTTTTTCTATGTGGGTAGTTGTGAACGTCAGTCAAAAAAATTTTGCTCTGCACATTTTACATAAATTTTATTGTTTAAAACAGTAATTATACCTATTTCTATGTACACTTTTGTCTGTTAAAGTGTCTTTCTGCCGGGTATAGTGCTATTTCCTTCACTTCCCTTCTTTTACACACTTCACTCATCACTTGGCACTTCAACTCATTTCGGCTTCTATTTTCCTACACAATGGAGACTACATTAAAAGCTACCATACATGAAATGAAGGATGATTTTCACAAGAGGATGGCAACTTTTGAAGCCGACCTTGCAAACTCTTCAGCTGCAACAACGAGCTCCACTGGATTGGCTGCTGAATTTATTGCATACAGAGCCTTTATCACACAGGCACTTAATTTACTACAGCAGCAAATTGAAGCCTTGACTCAAACTGTTGACACTATGGAAATGCAGAGGCGCCGGAAGATGATCCTGGTTCATGGTGTCACGGAAGTTTCAGATGAAGATACTGCTCAACTAATTACAGACATTGTAAAACAGCGTATTGGGAACTCGGACTTCAATGTAGGTTATATACAGCGTTGCCATAGACTAGGCCGACCATCTTCTTCAAAGAAGCCCAGGCCCATCCTTGTGAAGCTGCAGGAAACCGCCACCAGGGATAAGCTTTGGTTTAATAAAACCAAATTGAAAGGTTCCGGCATTACCCTTTCTGAGTTCCTTACAAAAACGAGGCACGACGTCTTCATGGCAGCGCGTGAAAAGTTTGGCATCACCAACGCATGGACCAGAGAGGGTAATGTTTATGTGCTAAGCTCCGGCGTTCGGCATCGTGTGGGGTCGCTTACTCTGCTTAGCCAGATTATTGTGGACACTGCAAAGCCGGCTCCTGCTGCGAAGACAACAGTAACGTCTAAGACCCGACGTACCGCAGCAGCCAAGAAATGAAGTGATTGTTGTTTTTGTTCCTTAGAAAGTGCACAGTCCAGGTAACACTTTAATTATCTAACTATATACGCTAACTGTAATACATTTGTGTGTTTACTAGTACCCGTCGGATTACTATTATTATTATTTTTTTTTATTATTATGTCCACCTTCAAATATATTTTATAAATGTTTTGTGACCTCTAAAATGACACATCTGTCATTCTCACAACTTTGATGGTTATACTTAATTTTTCTTTTCGGAAAGGCAAAGGACAGATGCCACACAGCCTAGCTTTGACAACTCTGTTTCAGATGTTTAGTTTTTCTTTATTTTATTTTCTTTTTAGTTATTTTCCGTTTTTATTTTTCTAAATTGTTTGATGCTTACCTGGACTGGCACAATATGTATTCTTTGATTTTAATTAGTATTATCTGTCTACCATTATTATTATGTTCTTTTTTTATATATATCAATGCGTTTTGTTAGCACGACCGGCAGATGGAAGATATTATTTGTATATTTATAAGAACCTTTATTCTATATATTAATAGTATTTTTTACTTTTATATTCTGTGTATCTTATTTATTTATAATATATTATAAACATTATATATTTTGTTAATTTTTATTTTTTTCGTATATAAATGTCTACATACCACAATGTTTCTGGAAGCAGTGATAGTGAGGAGTTCTTATCAGCTTGTAGCGATGATAGCTTCGTAAGTGTTCCATCACTTGCTGATAATCTCACATCTCAGTTCTCTGATGTCCCCAAGTGTTTCAATGTGGTTCATTTCAATGCTCAGAGTATTCCGGCTCATTTCCCCGATATGCTGGCAAGTTTTGACTGTACTCATATACACGCTATTCTTATTTCTGAATCTTGGTTAAAACCATGTCTGTCATCTTCGTCTTACTCACTCCCTGGTTTCCATCTCATCAGAAATGATCGAACACCGCGTGGTGGAGGTGGTGTCGCCATCTATCTCCGTACTTACATTCCCTACACTGTAATTAGCATATCACCCCAGCCTCCACCACCAAATGCTGGTGAACATCTTTTCTTGGAAGTAGAATTCTCTCCTTTGAAACTTTTACTTGGTGTGTACTACTGTCCTTCGCTTCACATTGATTTTTTTTCTTCTCTTGAATCAATTTTCGAAAACTTGATTCCTTCGTACAGTCAATCCATAATCATGGGTGACTTCAATACCTGCCTTCTTAAGAGCGACCGACGGTCTTCTTCTCTTAAGAACATGGTCCAATCCTGTAATCTTTCCATTCTCCCTCTTTCTGCCACTCATCATTTCCCTAACTGTACTCCTTCTCTTCTTGACCTTATCTTTGTTTCCTCTATAAGTCATGTTGTTAAACATGGACAATGTCCTGCTGACGCCTTTTCTTTCCATGACCTACTTTTTCTTTCCTATCGTATCCGTCTTCCTAAAGCCTCTCCTAAAATTCTTTTGCAGCGTAATTTTCGGAGTATAGATCACGTTAACCTTCGCAAGGATGCCGGCAACATTGACTGGGATACACTCTTAAACGCAAATTGTGTTGATGCTAAAGTTAATATCTTTAATAACAATATGATAGAACTTTATGATAAGCACGCACCTGTTCGTCCAATTAAGGTTAAACATCTTCCTGCACCTTGGCTAACTAATGAAATCAAGGCGCTACTGACCAAAAAAGCTCTCGCCAAGTCAAGGTATAAACATCGCCCTGTTGAGTCGCACTGGGAAAAATACGTGGCTATTCGGAATCACTGCAGCAAGGTGTGTAGGAGTGCTCAACGCCGACATATTCATACTTCTGTTGAAAACGGTGATCCAGCGAAAGTCTGGAAATTTCTTAAATCTTTGGGAGTTGGAAAACCACGACAAGACTCTTTCCCTAAAACCATGGATCTAAATTCCTTAATTCATCATTTTTCTTCATATCCATATTTTACGAGGTCGATTAAAAATAATACATTGAAAAATCTTTCTTCCTTGAAATCTCCCGATTGTCCTGCTTTTATTCTCAGACAATTTGCTGCTTGTGATGTTGAGAAAACTATTATGCTTATTTCATCGAATGCGACGGGAAGCGACTGTATCAGCCGTGTTATGATTCTACCTATCCTGGATGAAATCCTTCCCTTTGTTTCCCACATCTTAAATTATTCCATCTCCACGGGAATTTTTCCAGCATCCTGGAAAGAGGCTCAAGTTATTCCTATCCCTAAAAAATGCAATCCTACTACCCTCTCAGAATTTCGCCCCATTTCTATATTACCATTTCTTTCGAAAGTCCTAGAGCGTCTAATTCATTCCCAACTTAGTGGATTCCTGTCTGAAAATCACCTTTTAAATCCTTTCCAGTCAGGGTTTCGTCCAGGACACAGCACTACTACTACGCTGATCCATATTACGGATTGCATTAGATCAGGCATGGAGGAAGGTAAGCTAACGGCTTTAGCTTTACTTGATTTTAGTCATGCTTTTAACACCGTCGATTTTGATGTCCTACTTGGCATTTTACGTTCTCTTAACATATCTCCAACGGCAGTTGACTGGTTTCGTAGTTACCTGTACGGACGTCGGCAACGCATCTGCATCGAGGAAAGTTTTTCCTCTTGGTGCACCATGTCTGCTGGCGTTCCACAGGGCGGCGTGCTATCTCCTCTACTCTTCGCAATTTTTATAAATTCTGTCACTAATCATCTTCGCTCCTCCTACCACCTCTATGCAGATGATCTCCAGATATATGCTCAGGCACCTTTAGGAGAATTAAAAGATGCTATTACCACCATTAATAGAGACATAAATCAAATATGCGATTGGAGTAAAGCCTATGGACTAAAGATCAATCCATCCAAAACCCAAGTCATTGTTGTCGGCAGCCCCAGGATTATACCGAAATTAAATTGGAAAGAACTTCCTTGTGTATCTTGTGATGGTGTCACCATTCCCTACAGCGACACAGTTAAAAATCTAGGACTTTACCTTGACAGATCTTTCACCTGGGGTCCACAGCTTCGTGAGTTAAGTCGGAAGCTGTTTGCCTCGGCCGGGTCCTTGCGAAGATTGCGTAATTTTCTACCGATAACTACCAAAATCTCGCTTGCACAAACGCTTCTTCTCCCCATCCTTGATTATGCAGATGTCAGCTATCTTGATCTCACTGAAGACCAACTAAACAAGCTTGAGAGACTTCAAAATTTCTGCATTAGATTCATATTTGGTCTTCGCAAATATGATCATGTTTCACTGTATCGTGCTAAGCTCAAGTGGTTACCCATAAGACTTCGCCGGAATAGTCATGTCCTTTCTCTTCTATACAATATCTTGTTTAATCCTCTAACTCCTCCTTATCTCAAAGACCGCTTTGCTTTTCTACATGAATCACATACGAGATCCTTGAGGTCGTCTGAGAATTTGAAACTGAGTATGCCAGTGCATTCCACTACATTCATGGACAAATCATTTACTGTTAAAGCTGTTCGGTTGTGGAATGCACTGCCCGTTGAAATAAGACGAGCACAGACCCTGTCGCGCTTTAAGAGGCTTGTGAAAGACCATTACCTACTTCAGTGATCAGAGCCACTCAAATTATTTCTGTTCGCTTAATATAGATTTGTTAGCATATTTATAACTATGTCTGTATGTTTGTGTATGTATTAATGTATTTTAGTTAATGAAATGTATGTGTATATGCGTGTATATATGTGTATCGATGTATATGTATATGTTTGTATGTATGTGTGTATATATGTATATATAGGTGTGTGTGTGTGTATGTAATTGTGTGTATATATATTTATTGATAACATTATTCTATTTATGTATTCTTATATCTATATAAATAAATATATACGATATATATATATATATATATTTTTTTTTATATTTTCGTTTTTTCCTTAATACCTTTATGTACACTGACCCTGCCCTTATTATTTTTCCCTTCTAATAATTCCATCCCATGGTTGTCTTGAAAAGATCGCCGAGAGCGATAAGGCCGCCAATTGTACTTTTAATTATTTTTTGCAGTGTTCCTATATTGTGTATCTGTGTGCAATAAAGAGTATAAATAAATAAATAAATAAATATGTTCCACTGCTGGGCACGGGCCTCCTTTATTAATAATCTCAACATTTTACTTACCTTAAATTATATTATGACTATAAACTGCCAAAATCGCTTCATAATTGTCAATTGACGGGCATAGTCTTCACTGGCAAGGCCATAAATACTGAATTTAGTACAGTGCAGAATCATCAAGTCTCCGAGCCTTTATTAACTCATCCATTGATCTATTGGGAAACTGTGTTACTTTCCGATTCTTTCTCTCCTTTGTAATACTAACATTTACCACGTCTACTTACACTTCAATTTTGCTAATATCTTTTAGCTATAATCGTTCCTCCACAATATTCTGAAGTTAATAATCGTAACAGTCTTTGTTACATGACGCGGAAAGTATTTATTTTTTGTACAAATACGCCTCTATCTGGAAATTGGATATCTCAAATACTATTCTTTTTTTTTACCTTAATAGGCTTGCGTTTGACCACTATCTCCGCTGATGGTAAGTGATATTGTGGTCTACGGTGGAGCACGCTTGCCTAGAAGATACCTATTCACTCTTGACTTAAAGATTCCGCGTAAAGCTGTGTATATCCTAACATATCAACGGTTGGTGGTCTATTTGATTAAAGCGACATTATGGAAAAGTTACAGGAGAGAGATTTATAGTCTTTTTCGAAAAAAAAAACACTTAAATCTATTGCGTGGTTTTTAATAGAATTAATATGTTACTTCTGAAGCACGTACTGTATGTATCTTTATGACTTATTTTCATGCATTCATGAGCAATATTTTCTAAAATAAAA
The DNA here is from genome assembly GCA_905220505.1 of Laothoe populi. NCBI lineage: Eukaryota > Metazoa > Arthropoda > Insecta > Lepidoptera > Sphingidae > Laothoe > Laothoe populi. Next base: position 7,959,807 of record HG992167.1, on the reverse strand, counting down.
GTGCTCTGAAAAAATTAGCGCTGTTTTGTTGAATATATATAATTAGCACCTTCTTATTCTATTTAATTTTGTTTTTAAATGTCTATTACTGAACTGTCAACAATTTTCTCTTCTCTTGATATATGTCTGTCTAAAATAAAATCACTAAGTGTGTTATTCGGATTTTTCATTTAATATAATAATTCAACAGGTTATGGGCCCAGTAAGCCTAAAAAGTCCAGAAAGCCCAGTTTGTATAACTTAAAAGTTATTTTTGCAATTTGAAATATTTTCACGTACATACGACGAGCTGCATAAAATGGCGTCAAATAACACGTTGGCACTGATCGAGAAACTTACAGGCCGTGACAACTACGCAACATGGCGATTTTCAGTGAAGACTTATCTTCAACATGAAGAGTTATGGGACTGCATAGAGTCAGATAACATTACACTCGACAAGAAACGTGATACTAAAGCCAGATCAAAAATAATTTTATTATTGGACCCTGTGAATTATGTACATATTCAGGAAGCCAGCACCGCCAAGGAAGTATGGAATAATCTTTCTCGTGCTTTTGACGACTCCGGGCTGACACGCCGAGTTGGACTGCTGCGTGATTTATGTAATACCACACTTGCCGGATGTACTAACGTGGAAGAGTATGTTAGTAAAATTATGACGACAGCACACAAACTGAGGAACATCGGATTTGAAGTAAACGATGAGTGGCTCGGCACCCTGCTGCTCTCCGGTTTACCCGAAACATACAAACCGATGATTATTGCAATTGAAAGTTCAGGTATGAAAATTACATCTGATTCAGTAAAGACAAAGTTGTTGCAAGACGTTAAGCAAATTGACAATAATTCAACAGCTTTTGCAACAAATCAGAAATTTCAGAATAATTGTAACACATCAGCACTGAATAGAAATAAGGCATTTCATAAAGGACCACGCTGCTATACATGCAACAAATACGGTCATAAGAGTCCAGAGTGTAAATTAAAAACCAAGAAGCATCAAAAAGGTACACCACAAGACAAAAGTAGCACGGATTATGCTGCTGTATTCGTTGGCTCTACACATCATGCCGATGCTTGGTATATTGATTCAGGCGCATCTGCACATATGACCAAAAAGATTGACCTGCTTACAAATGTCGAAAGTCCATTTATAAGAAGCATCAAAGTAGCAAACGACAAAACATTACAAGTAGAGAGTTCTGGTCAATTATGTTTAAACGTGTATAATGAAAATGGTCAAGAAAATGCAATTTTGTTCAGAAATGTATTATATGTGCCTGGACTAGCAACTAATTTACTATCAGTTAGTCAGATAGTTAAAAATGGAGGTCAAGTAAAATTTGATGAAATGGGTTGTGTCATCACAAACAGTAAAAATGTGACCGTGGCTACAGCTAGGTTAATTAATAACATGTATCAGTTGAATATGCCCGAAGGCTTTGCATGCATGTCAGATATTAATAAAAAGGATACTTACCTCTGGCACCAAAGAATGGGCCATTTAAATTTTCATAGTTTGAGAAAAATGACTGAAAATACACAAGGTATTGTTCTTTCTGAAGAAAACCAAGAGTTAAAATGTTTAACTTGTCAAGAAGGAAAACAGACACGTTTACCTTTTCAGCGTAAAACGATAAATTGGTCTGTCAGTAAAGGGCCTCTAGAGTTGATCCATTCTGATGTCTGTGGGCCAATGGATATAAAATCTCTTGGGGGAGCTAAATATTTTCTTACCTTCTTGGATGATTTTTCAAAGAAAGTGTTCGTGTACACTCTGAATTATAAATCAGAAGTACAAGAAAAATTTGAAGAATTTAAAAATCTAGTTGAGAATCAGCTAAGCTGTCAGATTAAAGTTATGAGATCTGATAATGGATCTGAGTATATGAACAGTAAATTCTCAATTTTTTTGAAAAATGCAGGAATTATACATCAGACAACCACTCCTTATACACCTGAACAGAATGGTTCAGCAGAACGCTTGAATAGAACATTGGTAGAGAGAGCAAGATGCATGCTTTTGAATGCTAATTTACCAAAATGCTATTGGGCTGAAGCAATTCATACGGCTGCCTATATCATTAATCGTTCTCCAACAAAGTCCTTAGGTTTTAAGACACCGGAAGAACTGTGGTCTGGTCAGAAACCCGACGTTAGTCATTTAAAAATATTTGGATGTGATGCTATGGTACACCTTCCTAAAGAAAAACGCAGAAAATGGGATAGTAAAGCTCAAAAGATGAAGTTTATTGGCTATTGTGAGTATACTAAAGGGTATCGATTTATATTACTTAATTCAAGAACTGTTATTAAAAGTAGAGATGCAGTTTTTCTGGAATCAACACTTAAAAGGGATTATATTCCTGTTGAGTTAACTAATACCATACCTGAAGATACAAATAAATCACATAAAATTAGTGGAACTTCAACTGATGAATCATATGACACAGTCACTGAAAACTATAGTAACTCTGATAGTGATTTCTTACCTGACGAAAGTATTGACTCCATTCCTGCAAGGAGTATTAACTTGAGGTCTAGAAATAAAGAAAAACCATCTACCATAACTGATGAAAAGTCCTACTTGAGTTACAATGATGAACTATTTCTCAATGAAGTTCCTATAACATATACAGAAGCTCTAAACTGTAATGATGCAGAGAAATGGAAGAATTCTGTTACAGAGGAACTTAAATCTCATGAAAAAAATGCAACATGGACATTGGTCGAAAAACCTCCAAATATAAAGCCAATTGGATGCAAATGGGTTTTCCGTATTAAAGAAGAACCAACAGGTCCCCGATTTAAGTCAAGACTATGTGCAAAGGGTTATGTACAAATCAAAGGTATTGACTATCAAGAGACATTTGCTCCTACAGTCAGTATTCCAGTCGATCCAAATGTGAAATTGGAGAAAGGAAACTGTGACCCTGAAAAGAATATTCCTTATCGAGAAGCTGTGGGATCATTTATTCATCTAGCCATAAATGGTGCGAGTCAAAGACAGCAGACGGTAGCGTTATCTACAACCGAAGCAGAGATTATGGCGGCATGTGCTGCCACAAAAGAAGCTATATGGGTTAAGCAATTATTAAGTGATATTGGTGAATTCAAACAGAAAACTGTCTGTTTATATTTAGACAATCAAAGTGCTATAAGTGTTATAAAAAATACAAATTTTCATAAACGGTGTAAGCATATAGACATTAAATATCATTTTATCAAAGAAAAATATTATGCAAAGGTAATAGACTTAAAATATGTTTGTAGTAATGAAATCTCATCTTTCAGAACGTGATAATTTTCTTTTAGTTTATTGTTGTTATTGTAAAAGTGGTGCTAATTTAGCAAGAGTGTTGAATATATATAATTAGCACCTTCTTATTCTATTTAATTTTGTTTTTAAATGTCTATTACTGAACTGTCAACAATTTTCTCTTCTCTTGATATGTCTGTCTAAAATAAAATCACTAAGTGTGTTATTCGGATTTTTCATTTAATATAATAATTCAACATGTTTTAGCAGGTGCTTTCTTTATGACTATTATCTCTTAAATAAATGTGCTCCAAAATAAAATGAGCCCCGTTTTATCTACCAGTTGATTTGAGCCCCAAAAAAGTGCACAACAAAATTGAAAATAGGCTCAGAAGGTGCAGAAAAATTTCCTAATTCCGAATACGTGTACAACAGAGAGATAGCCTCCGTGGCGCAGTGGGCGTGTAGCCGGCTGTTAAACGGGAGTCCGTGGGTTCGATTCCCGCACTAAGGCAAATGTTTGTGTGATAGACAGATATTTGCTTCGGGTCTGGGTGTTGTGGGACCGTAGTCCCTCGTAATTCTTGATACAGGTTTTACCTAGTGTGGGGTCAGAACTATGTCTGTGACTGTTGGGTGTATTTAACTCAATATCGCACAAAATGTAGTTCAAGTCAAATAGCCCGCCAGCCGTCGATGTTTTCTGAACATCAGCATGTTTTATTAAAATAACTTGCAAATTGAATGCGACCCAACGTCCTTCACTCGGCCGAAGCTTGTGGCAAACTAGCGAAATATTTTATAAAAATCTTTCAAAGGCAGAAGTTCGGATTTTAGAGATACGTAGTCAAATTAGAGTTCTTTATGGAATCGTTCGCTTAATTACCAATTTGAATATACCTAACTTGTATATGGTAAAAGAAGGAATTTGTGTGTTTAAATTAAATTAATTTGAAGCGAGGACATCTATTATACAACTTTATGGTTTGTTCTTTCATACATTTTTACACCAGAGAGCGGTTTACAAGCACTATTGTGTTGTGGTTTGAAAAACATTGAAGCCAGTGTCAATATAGAGACAAACGCAGTGCAGTGCTTTGTAATATTTGGATCTGTAAATTGTTATTATTATAGGCAGGCCTGCTATGAGGGACCTAAATAAAATAGCTTATTTTCAAAATATTAATTTTGAAATTATACAGTCGTTTTATTAGAAATAAAAGATACAGATAATATACTCTTCTCTTTATTTGATTATTTATATTATTCTCTTCATTTATTACAATATCAACCAAATAATAATTATGAATCGCATTTGGTGTAAAAAGACGTTGTGCTTTTTATTATATGTTCCGAAGGTTCAAGTTACATTGTAGCCGTGCTTAGGTATGGGCCTCAAATTGCGTGTGACAGAACGTACTTGGCAAATGTTTTTCAGCCATTTTCCAATGGAGGTAAATAATTGGGGTGAGAGGAGAATATCGTCCTGTTTTTTCTCGACGTAATAACTTGAACGGAAAATGTACATCGTATTTTAACTGAGCCGACGGGCACTCGGAACGTTTGTAGCATTTTATTTCACATATTTACGACGTGACAATTTTTTCGGGCTTTTATATGTACACCTGTCTTTGTTGATCCTAATGTATTAGTTTATCCAGCCTATGTTAGTCTGTTAGATTAATTGATTTTGACCAGTTACAAAAATATATAAATATCTTATGTCGTATCGGGAACTATAAAATACTTCCGGCCCCACAACACACAGACCCGACAGACACACAGACAAATATTTGTCTATCACACAAACATTTGTCCTAGTGCGGGAATCGAACTCATAGCTTCTGATTTCACAGATGTCTACTAGCACACAATGTCACAGAGGCTATGAAAACGACGAAAAGGACAGTATAAGTGATTTAAACAATTTAGAAATACCTTCTTATAAAAAGAACAAACTTTCCACTTCACTACCATTTTAACAAAAGATTACTAATATGCTTAACGAAAAAAAAGGTTGTACAAACGACGACATTACGCAAAAATATTTTCGTGTTATACTGTAAAGATATTGAACATTCCCATTTTCCTTATACGAAAGAAATAATGTTCAGCCCACCGTAGTAACCCTATATCGCCAATATGGTAGTCTACGAAAACTATTTACATACTTGTTTCTTATGTGGCTTTAAAAAACAGCCAGTGCTTTTCTTGGTTTGTTTATTTATGGCACGGGAATTTTTTTTTTACTATTCTATTTTTTTTAATATGTCAACAGGGAAACGCGATTGGTGGTAATTGTTATATTGAAGCGTTTCAGACTATGAGTGACTGCCTCGGTGGCGCAGTTGTAATTGCGCATGCGTTACGACTGCTGTGTTGAGGTCTCGGGTTCGATCCCAGGTCGGGTAAAGTGCTATTGGGTTTTTCTATCTAGAAATTCTTAGTATTAACCCGGAGTCTGGAATTTGTGCCCGGTATGGCGATAGGCTCGCCCCCTGTATTGTTTACCTTTTTGTGTAGTGTAACACAGGCTCGGCACGCACTTTTACTAACCGCATCCACTCTCGCCCATAGGCTCTCGTGTACTGACACGGTGCGCTCGAGACAGTGAATGTCATGTACCATGTCTGTGTATATGTCATTGTACGAGTAAATAGAATAGAACATAGCTACTCGATAATAATACAGTGCATACATATACATATATATATGTATCACGCCAATAACAGGTATACACAAACACTACATCTCTTTCTTATCATAATTTATTTTCGTTTATATTTATACTCAATACAGTCAAAAATATGCTTTATCTCTGTATAAATCATTACATGGTTTGATGTTCTGGATTCTGTTTTTCTGTAATCTGGTTTAGTGGAATACTTATCCATTCGCTTTCTACTTTCTTTAGGTGCATCAAGTTTCTCGTAGATCTTTTTTCTGTTTCACTATTACGTATAGTCTCCATCACGTGCACTATGACTTCTCCATCGTTTTAACATAATTTTCATCTTCCTCTATTAAGTTCCGTTGAACTGCTCTGCGTTTCCTGTCTCCACACTCTTTTCCTTTTATTTATTTTTTTAGTATATACTTGCACAAACCATTCTGTATGTCTTTATTTTCAATCTGACTGATACGAAGGCGTTTCAAAATGTCACTGTTTTGTCGCTCGACTTCACCATTTATTTGAGGCCAATATGGTATTAAATAACTTGTTATTGCATTCTTTGCAGAAATATCGAAATTCTTCACAATAGAACTACTTGCCATTATCTGTGTCAAAGAAAATGGTAACCCAGTCTACTAAACATTCTTTTAGTAGTTCATTAATCCGTAAGCTCGTGATGGTTTTTTTTGTGACCTCTTTGTGACGGTTGTAATAATCAACCACTACTAAAATATATTCGTTATTAGGCAGTGGTCCTATGAAATCTATTGCAATCTTTGCAATTCTATTGCAATCGCATTATATATATCCAGAGGGCTGCAGGCAATTCTCGCCTCTGCATTGGTGCCCGGTGGGTTTGGATCCTAGTAATGTACAGCTAGCCTTTACAGGCTTTCACAAAGTTTTCGACATCTTTGTAAACGCGGGGCCACCACACCTTTGATCGCAAACGCTGCTTTATGCCTACGATTTTAGGATACCCTCGTGCGCAGCATCTTCACTTCTTTAAGAAGTTGTTGGGGTATCACAATTTTATTCCCACAAAGTAAAATACTATCATGAAAACATAATTCCTTTTCAATAATTTTATATCTCTTGTTAGAATCTTCCCAGTCGTTCTGTTGCATACCTTTATTAACACTGGAAATCTCTGTCTTTTTCTGAATGTGCTACTATGGTACTCATTGGTACAGCAACTGGTCTAGAATTTTCTACTATTTGGTGCACATGTATGTCTTCCCCTTTTTGTGGATCATCAAGATAGTTACATTATCGTGACAAAGAATCAGCTATATTTGTTTTTCCCGGCTTGTACTCTACTTTAAAGGTGTAGGACTGCAGCCTCAGTACCCACCGTTCAATACTCGCACATTTAATTTAGGCCCAAACAATATCTCTAACGGCTTATGATCAATGACCAGATCAAAACATATTTCCAAGAAAAATGTTAAAATGTTCGACCGCACAAACCAATGCCAGTGCCTCTTTTTCTGTTGGCTATATCTGCGCTCACTCAGTCTGTCAAAGTCCAATTACCGAAGGTAAGAATTCTGGGACCATTTGCATCACTTTGTACAAGAACAGCTCCAAGTTCCACAGGGCTGACGGCTGCTACCGCTCGTGTCGCATCTTGTACGTTATAGTAACCTAAAGACTGTATTTTCGTTAGCATTTGTTTGTTTTTTGAGAGGCTTTATTTTGTTCATCAGACCATACATTTTTTAAACTATCTCTTTGCCCACCCGATATCTTAGAAGCTACTTTAGAGGTTTTGACAATGTCGCTCAGTGAGGTATGTCATTTACTAAACCTATTAACCACTTGTTAATGTAATTTACTAAACCTAAGAAACTTTGCAATTCTTCAAGTTTGTGGAACCCTAAAATTCATGATACTCTCAACATATTGTCAAGAGGTATTACTCCTTCATAGCAGGTAAGCTTGTATCGTAGAAAATTCATATTTTGCGTGTTATATATGCAGTTACGGCTATTCAGGACAGCATTGTTTTCTTTAAATACTTGTAGAACTTTCTTTAGTATTGCGTCGTGTTCTTCACACAGTCACCGTATACCAGGATATCATCAAATTGCTAACGTATTTAGCTTTCTTCATTTTTAGGCTTTACATCCAGTGTCGATCAACATATATGTCGGAGTATAATGAATACGGAGACTGAATTGACCATACAAATAGCTTTATCTTTTGTAAATTGTGGTACCGTCAATGGTTTTACTATTTTGAAGGTAGTTTCGAGTTGTTTATTGGATGGTCTCACTCGTAGTGCGGAACAACGAAAATCACAATATAAAAGAGTGCCTCGTCCTTTGGCGAAGCATTCAGGAATAATTATTAGACGAGTCAACATCCTATGTAGAATAGTTTTAGTAACTTAGAGGTCGCAACGCCCAAGTGCTGTTTAACTGATCGTCACCTACAATCAAATTAATAATTAAACGCGATGTGCGTCTCAGTGCAAAGCGTAATTGTAAACCATGGTTTTTCTTGCTAGTTATTTTTTCCATGGATTATCGTATTCCGAACTGGCATTGGCATTGGCAACAGTGAAAGTGTTCAACTCATGTTATTTCTACGAATCTATCATACGATGTGCATCCTGACTATATCTGGAGATCGGAGAGGAATGTATAAGCCCTCATCCAGCCTCGACATATGGTGACCTGTGATGACTTTATGACCTTTCACCTGGATATATAAATTTTTTATACTACCGACTGAACGTTTTATAGTGACATCTTATTCACTTAAAACGTAGTCTATTTCTTTAGAAGCGATAGAATTTACATATTTTTCAATTGGTTTAATTTTTATTTTTCGTTTATGTTGATACTCCTTTCCGCGAATAAATGATTTTCCTTTCTGTGGTTCTGTGTGCACTCCTTGAAGATTTGCAGTATAAACAAAAGTATCCAATTTTTTTTTTTTTGCAAGAATGGCACTTTTCCTTTGGGCTGGTCAATTCACACTACTGGAAAAGTGATCAATGCTTCCACATCTACCACATTATTTTATCCTAAAAAGTTTATATTTTTTTATTGTTCCCTCCAATTTAATGGTGGTAATCTTTGTACCCAAATTCCAATGTAATGGTGGTATCGTTGTACCCGAAGTACAATTTAATGATGGCATCTTTGTACCCAAAGTCCAATTTAATGGTGGCATCTTTGTACCCAAAGTCCAATTTAATGGTGGTATCTTTGTACCCAAAGTCAAATTCAATGGTGGTAACTTTGTACCCAAATTCCAATGTAATGGTAGTATCTTTGTACCCAAGGTCCAATTTAATGGTGGTATCATTGTACCCAAAGTCCAATTTAATGGTGGTATCATTGTACCTAAGTTCCAATTTAATGGTGGTATCATTGTACCCAAAGTCCAATTGAATGGTGGTATCATTGTACCCAAAGTCCAATTGAATGGTGGTATCATTGTACCCAAAGTCCAATTGAATGGTGGTATCATTGTACCCGAGGTCCAATTTAATGGTGGTATCATTGTACCCAAAGTCCAATTTAATGGTGGTATCATTGTACCCAAAGTCCAATTTAATGGTGGTATCATTGTACCCAAAGTCCAATTGAATGGTGGTAGCTTATCTACCTTCAATTATTTTTCATTGTGTTATAAAAATATCTCGTTTTGTTGACAAACTACATAAGTAAATAGGTGAAACATAAATTATTAACACCCAGCAACCTGTAATGTACACATGATCGCACATACATGCAATTTTCTTTTTTTTTTATTTTTCTACGTGTATAATATAATAATTTACTACAAACATTCCAAATTTTATATTCCTCATTGAAATTTAGACCTTGAAAACCTTAGAGTATATTAAGTTGAAAACAGATTCATAGTTTTAAATCAATTCTACATAGTTACTGATATAATTCCTTCAAAACTCTGTAAGGAATGTCAAACAATGGTTTATTGGTTTATTACTAGCGGCTTTCGACACTTGGAAGTTTGAAATAAACATGTGCCGATCGCAAACAGATGTCGCAATCTTATTGCTGAGGGCATATTTGAGTGCCGTTTTTTTATGAAATCAGTGCCATGCCAGGTACCAAGAATGTTTTGCGTTGTCGGGAACACGAGTCTTGTTTATGAAATTAAGTTTTAATTTTATATTATTCCAATAACAAGTCTCTCAACACACCATTTCTAACGTGTAATTAGAACTGTTACTAAAAGCCGTAATGTCGAATCCAATTCCTAGGTATCACGACCAAATGTTTATGAATAGGTACCATACATTACTATTGTATTTATTATTCTTGTTAAATATTTGCAACCACTAATTTACTTTTCTATATATTATAGTTGTATAATAATATAATTACTTACTCCTATTTTTCTCTCTCGTCGCCACTTGTATTGTTTACCTTTTTGTGTAGTGTAACACAGGCTCGGCACGCACTTTTACTAACCGCATCCACTCTCGCCCATAGGCTCTCGTGTACTGACACGGTGCGCTCGAGACAGTGAATGTCATGTACCATGTCTGTGTATATGTCATTGTACGAGTAAATAGAATAGAACATAGCTACTCGATAATAATACAGTGCATACATATACATATATATATGTATCACGCCAATAACAGGTATACACAAACACTACACCCCCTATCACATTATGGGACCGAAATAATAAAACAGTCTGAATTATTAGTACAGATTGACCATCGCATTTCACTGTTGGTGTCTAAAATCACGATGACCTGCTTAATTTCTCTCCCAATAAAAGGATGCAACTTTTTACATTACTCGTCATAGGTCCGGTTCTATCCAGTCCTTACTGGTTTCATGCGGAAACGTAGACTTGAGATGATTTTGTAGTAGTGTATAGAGTGTAACATTGTACATAATCTCATACGAACAAACATCATTAACACTTCTGCCAACATTACAGAAATTTATTCTTTCCAATACAACTATTACGAAATAAATCCAACACATTTACTTAACCCGACAAAGAAGCCATTGTGCAAATCCCCACGTCCCCAATTAAAAGTTATTCAGCATCGCAATCACTCCCATTTGTTTCCGCGTCACGGTACAGTTTACCAGGTTAAGTTGAGAACTTTCGTGTGTGGAGCGTAATGTGAGAAAGTAATCGCTGAACTGGAAACAAGACTTAGTGTACTATTTATATTGTTATATTATACTGTCTCTTTTTGAAGTGAAAACTTTAGGCACGTTGGACACTCTTGGGATGGGGAAAAAACACTAAACTCGAGTGGCCATCACGGTCTTTTACTTTTGACATAAGCCTATGAAGTTCTATAATTATTGACAAGCAATCATAAACAAAAAAAGTTACTTCATACACGCTGTTTCTAAAAACAACGCATGAATTCCAAAGTTTTATGTTTTCATTTCAGTCGGTAGTCCCCATGACTGCCTATGTATTTTTTATTATTCTGGCACGGCAAAGTGACCACACTGTACCTGATGGTAACAGTGCTGTCCAGTTAGAGTATCGAGTAGCGAGAGACATTCTATGCCTCGCTACTCCAAACAATAATGCCGGCCGGCAGTTTAGCCTTCTTCACACTAAGCCTAAAGGAAAGCCTGCCTTGTATATCTAGCACTGTTCCACTCAACACGGGCCTCCTTTACTAATAAAAGGGTTTAAACCTTAGTCCATCACGCACTTAAAATGCGAATTGAAAAAAATCTCATACATTTCTTATTTAAAATACTAAGGTAGAGTGTGCACGATGTTTGTACAAGCGGTAAATAATAATCAATTTAGATAGATAAGATTAAGTACAGTTCTGAAATAACTATAATAAGCTAACATCAATAATAAGCTAACAACCATCTTTCATTATTTAAATCAATTGACGTTACCTAAAACTTATTATTAAAATAAGTCTATAAATGGGCTCGAAAATAAGTAACATATAAGCCATTTAAGTCTGGTGGAAGAAGTTGCCAAATGATAGAAAAAGGATGCACGACATGAGTTGTGACGTCACCGCCCATAATGGCCATTACGGTGCAGTCGTGCGAAAGAGATCGGGAAATGTTTTCACTACGAACGCACCCACAATATGCTCATAGCAATATGCTAAATATTTTTTTTTTCCAATGGGTTTCTTATTCGTATTATTTCGGCTGCATATAATGTAAAAATTAAATACAGAAAATTACCCTTTTGAATTAAACACCTATTACTACTAGGATTAATAATATGGTTATAACAAATCATATCTCAGACCAAATAAAATAAGTATAAGCTAACGAGTCAAATATAAAAATACCAAAATTATTCATCAAAAACACTGAACTTAATTTTACTCACAGAGTTATTATTGAAATTGAAACCCAATTCAGCGTCAGAAGACAACTTTTAATAAGTTTTCATCGGTGGCAAACTTTAATAATTGCGAAAGGCGAAAGATAGGAATGCAAAGAACCCAAGTATGGCCGCTTTCCATTGTTACACGTTCATAAAGGAGATGGGTAAAGTTTGATCGGGTAAAGTTTAATTACCTTCAAATATGTTATAATGTTTTACGAGGTTTAACTGATGTCAGTAAACCTACTCTTGAAATCAATTCCCATCTCAAACTCGATACAGTTTCAATTCCAATTTAGAAGATATTGGAACTCTAACTCACTCAACTAAATGAAATAGAATATTTACGAACTAGTTATCGTAAATACTTTATTTCATTTAGATACTAAAAATTCCGCCGTATTCAATTAAATCGTGCGCTGGTGTTGCGTTCAAGAATGCCAATTGTACAGTTTTCGAACCCAATCCCAATTTTAAATTGGAATCGAATGTCAAGTGTAACCCTCCTCTTGCCGAATCCCCATTCCCTTCCTGATCTTTTTGCTTTAAAGCTGTCTTTACACCCATGATTTTTCTGGTACTGTGGTTGATCATGGGCGGTAATGACTTCATCAGAGTATCCACTTGCTCGCTTGCTGACGTCTATCATAAAAATCCTACTAATATTATAAATGCGATTGTTTGGATGGATGGATGTTTGTTACTCGATCACGCTACAACGGCTGGACGGATCTGGCTGAAATTTGGCACAGAGATAGACTATAGTCTGGAATAGCACATAGGCTACTTTTTATCCCGGAAAATTTAAGGTTCCCGCGGGATAGATTTTTGTTTTTCACAGAGAAACGGATTGACATGATTTCTTACACCGGAAAAATGCACGGTTCCTATGAGATATTTAAATATAATAATAATAATAATAATAATAATATAGCCTTTTATTCAGATCTCTTACAATGGTTTTTAAACTTATGTAAAACTATATAAACTTATTTAACTTATTTTACTAAAATATAGACTTGTTTAGCTAACATTAACTATATAAACTTATTTAACTTATTTTACTAACATATAGACTTGTTTAGCTAACATTAACTATATAAACTTATTTAGTATCTAACTTTAAAGACCTAAACTTAATATATATTAATAAAATTAAACTAATATTTGGTCCTTGGTTATTTTGCCAAGATCTGTTTGCCAGTCGGCAAAGGCCTCCTCCAACCTTTTCCACTCCTTTCTTTCATGGGCCACTCTGTTCCATGTAACACCTGCGACTTGTCTAATATCGTCATCTTTTCTGTGGTCGGCCTCTCTTCCTTTTGCCTTCCTTTGGGTACCACCACGTCACCCTTTTGCTCCATTTGTCTTGTCCTCTTGCCAGGTGACCAGCCCATCGCCATTTAAGTCTTTTTATTTTGCTCATTACATCAGTAGTTTTTGTTTTGTTTCTGATGATGATTTTTTTAATTCTGTCGGACTTCTTGATGTTTAGCATGCTCCTTTCCATTGCATGCTGGCATGTTGCTAGTTTGCTTGAGGTAGCCTGATTTAAGGACCATGACTGACACCCGTACGTAAGGACTGGTAGTATGCAGGTGTTAAAAAGTTTACTTTTTAGGTTTATATGGAGCTCCTTATTTTTCATAGCCTCTCTTAAACTCCAGTATGTTTTCCAGCCATTTGTAATTCTTCTGTCCACTTCCTTCTGCATGGGATCTTTTTGAGTTATAAGTTGCCCTAGATATACGTACTCATCTGTATAGTTCATTTCAGTGTTTCCTAGATCTATATTGTGTTTGTCCCCGTTTGTCATCACCTTAGTCTTTTCTGGATTCATTGCCAACCCTACTCTCTCACTTTCTTTTGCAAGTTCTTTTATCATTCTGGTTAGGTCTTCTGCTGTTTTTGCCAACAACACTATGTCATCAGCAAATCTTAAGTGCGATAGCATTTGCCCGTCTATATTAATTCCGAGATGTTCCCAATTGAGTCTTCGGAAGATTGATTCCAGTACTGCGGAGAATAATTTTGGAGATAGAGGGTCTCCCGGCCTTACGCCTTTTTCTACTTTGAAAGGGGTACTTTTCTTTTCTAGTTGGATTCTTGCTCTACTACAGCTGTATATGTTTTTTATTAACCGGATGTACTTGTGTTCTACTCCTTGTTCTAGTAAGGCCTCCCATATTTTGTCGTGTTGTAGAGAATCGAATGCTTTACTATAGTCGATAAATGCAATGTAGTATGTGAGTTGGTATTCATTGTATTTCTCCAGAATTTGACGCACCACGTGAATGTGGTCGATCACTGAATAATCTCTGCGGAAACCTGCTTGCTCGATAGGTTGGTTTTCGTCTAGGGTTCTTTCAATCCTTTTTAGGATGATCTTAGCAAAAATCTTATATATATTGGACATGAGGCTTATAGGGCGATAATTTTCTATGTCGTATTTATCCCCTTTCTTATACAGTAGGATGATGTGTGACTCAGTCCATTGCTGGGGGATGATTTCAGTATTCATTATATCTTTGAACATATCTGTGAGGACAGGTAGTAGGATCTCTTTGCTATGTCTTAAAATTTCATTGCTTATGCCGTCAGGCCCGGGTGCTTTCTCTCTCTTTTGGGTGTCGATAGCCTTCCCAACTTCAGCTTGGAGAATGCTGGGGGTGTTCGAAGTATCCTCTAGATTGATTTTAGATTGCGCAGTGTTATTTCGATAAAGGTTTTTATAGTACGAAGTAGCTGTTTTTAGTATGTTAATTCTGTTATAATTGAAGTTTCCTCGGGCGTCTTTCATTTTTACTATCCAGTTTTTCATGTCGGTCAATTCTTTGAGTGCTTTTTTAGTTCCTCCAGTTTTTTGTATGTAACTTTCTATCGTTCGCATCCTGCGTTGTTTTCTACCCTTTCTCAAACTTTCTTTAATGTCTTTACTGATTTTGGCTATTTTCTGTCTTCTATTTTGGGTACTTCTATCATTTATAAGGTGACTTCTTTCTTCTAGGAGCTTTACAGTGTCTGTTGATATTATTCCTTTTGCATCAGTTTTGGTGTCTGTTATGAGTTTAGTTTGGGTTTTGATAGTATTCTCCATATAATTGTATTTATCTTGGGTTCCCATTTCCTTAGTGTTTTCTTTAAAGTCACTAAACTCAGCTCTTAAGGCTGTTGTTATTTGCTCTAATTGCTGTTCGTCAAGTTTTGTGTTTCCTGGGTCTTGTCTCGGTCTAGTCTTCTTTGGTTGATTTATTCTGAGCTCGGTTCTCAGTAGCCTATGATTGGTGTTGAAGTTAAATCTTTTAATGACAGTGAAGTTTGTGAAGTAGTTGTTTCTGTTGGTCATAATAAAATCGATTTCGTTTTTTGTTTTACAATCCGGCGAAATCCAGGTCCACATGCTCTTCCGGTTTTTCTTGAACATAGTATTTAAGATTGTTAATTTGTTTTCTAGTGCGAAGTTCGTAATTTTTTCCCCATTTCTGCTTCTGGTCTTGTTACTATATGAAAATTGTCCTAGTATTGCGTTTTCTCCTGGGCGCCTAGATCCGATTTGACCATTGAAGTCACCCATGACTATTAGGTTTTTATGTGTATACTCTTGAATGGCTTCGTTTAATTCATTGTAAAAGTTGTTTATCGTTTCCAAATTTGATTGCTCTGTAGGTGAATATATTTGTACAATAGACCAAGGTTCTTTATATCCTGGTAGTTTCAAGTTCATAATAGCTATGCGTTCTGAGATTCCTCTAAATTCTTGTACATATTGGTTTAGATGTTTTTTAATAATAAATCCTACTCCATATTGGCCTTGTGTCTCCCCTATTTGGTATAGTAAATAGTTTGGGTAGCAGGTAATACTTTCGCCCATTCTTCTTACTTCGCTCAATCCAATTATGTCCCATTTGATAGATTTTAGCGCATATGTCAGTTCCATAAGATTTTCTTCTTTTCCCAGGGTGAGTACATTGAGGCATGCTATGTAAACTACTGATTTTCGGTGGTTGTTGTCTTTGTAAGTTGGAGGGTTGTGGTCGCTTTAAATATAGAAAGAGTAATAGATTGAGATGACTCCATGCATTTGATAACTTTTCTTCCAAAAATAAGTACCACGCGGGCGGAGCCGCGAGCGACTGCTAGTAATAAATACAATCCAAATATAATGTTCATCAACGATGTTATCAGATGCAAATACTATATCTCTAAAAGAATGCTGCATAATAGGGACTGAATCCAAAAAAATATTTTGTGAGTCTTTAGCTTTAATATTACAGCTACCTAAACCCTACATATGCACTAACGCCTGTAATCCCCGAAGGAGTAGGCAGGTGTGTATTCATTACACTAACATTTCACTGAGTTCATTACCGTCCTACATGGTGATAGCGTGCGAGCCTATCGCCACGCCGGTTACAGTTCTAGACTCCAGGCAGAGCTGATTATTTCGTGTTAAAAATCCTAATATCATTTTACGACCCGGAAATGTAGCCAGAGTTCACCACAGAAGTTACACCATATTATAACTGCGCCAAACAAGTGTAAATAAAATTACGCAGAAAAACAAAATGACACTGACTGCATCGGTGGCGCAGTTGTAATTGCGCATGCGTTACGACTGCTGTGCTGAGAGCTCGGGTTCGATCCTCGGGTTGGGTAAACTGATTTTGGGTTTTTCTATCTAGATATTCCTCAGTATTAGCCCGGAATCTGGAATCTGTGACCGGTGTGGTGATAGACTCGCCCCCCTATCACATTATGGGATCGAAATTCGGCGAAAAGTGTGTGTACTGGTTACACCTCTGCCTTTTTTTTTTGTTGTCGCGGGGAAAGCGTTTTATTACTACCGCCCGCTCCGGGGGGAAGCGGAATAAGAATAAAACGGTTATGCTGGACTAGCCGGTCTTACGACCCAGCATCCCCCTCGCCCGGATGATGGCTATCCGGGCAGCCGCTGGGCCGAGTCCCTACCCCCTATGTACACCCCACCCAGCACTACCAGCTAAAACCCCGCGGTGGCCTTCTTCGGCGCTTACGGAGCGATCCCGGGGTATTCTAAGGAGTGCTAGAATTGCTGCCGGAACCGCTCCTGCGCGGTGCTGCGTAGCAGCCCATCTCCATGGGAGGGCTTAGGAGCCCCCGCGCACCGAACAACGACAGCGAACGAGGCCTTACCACACGCACTGCCGTCCATCTCGGGGTCGCACGATGCTCCGAAACTGGGAGTGCATCGATTCGGGCTGACAGCCCCCCGCTGCGAGCCCGCGACCCCCGATGGCCCCAATTAGTCGCCTCGTACGACAGGCAGGGGTTACCGTGGTGGAATTCAAACGCCCCCGTTCCACAGGGCGGGAGACGTCGGTCAGTCGTCCACCCGGCGCCTCCTACGTCTTCTCTGGCGGCGGGAGGGATCATTTCGTTCCCGATCCCTCTCGGCACTCTCCTTCTGCGAGATGACGCTCTCGCAGAAGTGGGCCACCGCACGCCAGGACCTCCGGCTGGCGACCATGGACGACACCACGGCCGGCAGCGAGAGGTCTCCTCCGACGACTGCTCTGAGAGCGCTGCGCTCTTCGTCCCAGGCTGGGCACTCCTCCAACGTGTGTTGGGCCGTGTCCTCGCGGCAGTTGCCACAATGGTGGCACACGGCAGACACCTCCTTTCCGATCCGACACAGGAACGAACCGAAACACCCATGGTCCGTCAGTACCTGCGTCAGCCGGAAAGTTGGCGCACCGTGGCGCCTGTCTAGCAATCTCTTTAGGACAGGACGCACTGCCGCGACGGTCCTCAAGCCCGCACTTGGGCTTTCCAGCCTGGTATGCCACTCCTCCACAGCGGTTCTGCGAAATCGGGCCGCAATCTCCCTCGGGGCCAGTCTCACCTGACGGCGACTGGACGCCTCCTCCCGCCAGAAGAACGCGGACGAGAGTAGTTTTGCGTCCAACTCCCAAGGGAGGGTGCCGGCCAATACGCAGGCCGCCTCGTGGGAGACCGTGCGGTAGCCCCTTACTATTCGCTGCGCCAACAAACGCTGCGGTTTGCGCAGCAAGGCGACGCAGCGGGCTTTCAGGGACTGGGCCCATACGGGACATCCGTACAGGGCCATTGACCGCACGACTCCAGCGTATAAACTTCGGCAAGGGCTATTAGGTCCCTCCAGGTTCGGCAGCAGGCGTCCGAGCGCGCCCGCCGCCCGCACCAATTTCAGCGACAACTCCTTGAAATGGGCACGGAAATCAAACCGGGTGTCCATAATCAATCCCAAGTACTTCATTGTACAGCCGATGGGAATCCGCACCCCCTCCACGGTTACACCTCTGCCTACCCCTTCGGGGATTACAGGCGTTTATATATATAAACAAAATAACATAAGTCAAGTTTCATAAGTAACACAAACTCACTTCAACTTAAAACACTGTTACTTTTTAACATGAAAATAAAATCTGACAACACCATTGGGTGCCATTGTTTGCAAAAAATTACACAAACACAACAAAGGACGAGTTGAATGGATTTTCAGACGCTCGAAGTTTACTTCTGCATGACTGTTGCCGAGGCGTTACGAGAAAGCAAACTTGTGTAAGGTTTCAGAGTTTGGCGAGTGGCAAATAAAATAGAGAACTCTGTCTGCGAAACTTTAATATAGCCTGATGAGGATGAGGCATTCATTCATTTTGTAAAGTCGTTCGTTTTATGTTAATATATATTCAATATATGGTCGTTTTGCCAATGGAGATAAACCACAAATTTTAAGAAATAGATTTATGTGCATCAACGCGTTGAGAAAGGTCCAATATCTATATATATATTGGAAGTGGTAGAGCCACGCTGTAGACATATTTATCTAAAGCATGAATGGGCCGGCTCGACCAGAGTAGTACCACTGTCTTACAGAAAACCAACGTAAAGTGACAGTTTACTGTCGCGTTTCGTATGGTAAGTGAGATATCCGGAGGCCCAGATCCCCCCTTCCCTTCCCTAATCCCTAATTCTGTCTTTTAAGGCCGACGCGCATACATTACACTTTCAGCATTGTGAATTTTCATGGGCAGTGGAGATCACTTAACATCAGACCCACTGGCTTGTTTGTCGGACTATACTATAAAAAACAAAAAAATCTATAACTACCAATAAATCTATCATGATCGTAAATAGGGTAAACACTGTCTACGGCAAATAATTTAGAAACTATGATAGCAGTCTTAAACTATCTTATTCCTAGATTTTATGGAGTAGTCAGCTATCCCAGCATCATCACGGCTATCTAAAACCCATGTGTCCGAGCTCTGGGTGTTGTGAGACCGAAAGTCTCTCTTAGTGTGGGGTGGGGGCGATGTGTGTGACTGTTGGGTGTTATTTATAATATTTGATGAATACGAACCCTTGTCTGATGAAAATTGGCCTAAAAATACTGTTGTCAAAAGCCTCGGTGGCTGTTGTATTTAGAAATACTCAGTATCAGGCCGCAGTTTGGATTTGAGCCCAGTATGGCGATAGGCTCGCCTCCTATCACATTATGGGACCGTAATAAAATCGGAGATAAGTAGGTTTACTTACTGGTTACACCTCAGCCTACCCCTTCGGGGATTACAGACGTGAGTGTATATGTATGTATGAAGTAAAATTTAAATAATTTTTATTTCATTAAAATTTTCTCTATAAATATTTTTTCGACGGATAACAAAAAATCATCCACTGTTTCGTGGACGAATAAGGATAAATTGTTATTTCGAGCTTTATTTTTCAATATCGTGAATTGTGGTCTTGTTTTCAATACGAAATTAAAATAAATATACCTTTTATCTATGACTATAAGTCCCAGATATTGGGAATGTGTGTGGAGGAATAAAGATAATATTTATATTTCGTCGGCATGTCCACAGGTCGGGGTTGTGAGAGAGCTTACACATCCCTCTCCGATCTCCAGATATTGTCAGGATGCTCATCGTATAATAGTTCGTTAGTAAAACTCAAGATTAACACTTCAGACTTTAGAGTTTATTAAACTACTGCCAGTTCGGAATGCAGTCATCCATGGAGAAGAAGCTGAAGAAACTCTCATGGTTGCTCTTTTAAAAACATCGCAATTTAAGTTACTATAACTGATACTAATTACAGTTTCACAACACGTTAATTATTACTTTACACAGTACTTTGGCATTACGACCACTAAGTTACTAGCTATTGAAGATTGAATGTGGAATTCCTCTACAAATGACAAGGTACATACATACATACATATACACTGACGCCTATAATCCCCGAAGGGGTAGGCAGAGGTGTAACCAGTACACCCACTTTTCGCCAAATTTCGGTCCCATAATGTGATAGGGGGCGAGCCTATCGCCATACCGGGCACAGGTTCCAGACTCCGGGCTAATAATGAGAATTTCTAGATAGAAAAACCCAATATCACTTTACCCGACCCGGGGATCGAACCCGAGACCTCAGCACAGCGGTTGTAACGCATGCGCAATTACAACTGCGCCACCAAGGCAGTCACAAGGATGACAATGACAAGGTGCACGCTTTTATTATGATATTTTCTATTGTGCCCCACTCTGTGTGCGAGATCAACCGATAATCTACGCAAACCCACCCTCAAAATAGCAAAACAAGTGGCGGTAGACATTTTACAATAAAACGAGTTATTTAAAGTTCAATTCAGTGTCCGTATTATTTATGCTCCGACATATAGATTATAATTTAAATATTATGTAGCGTATGAATATCCATACGTTCACAATATTTACTTCAAATAAAAGTAAAATAAACTGAGAAAAAACCGTTCATATAGTTTTATTTTAATTTGTAATATTCAGGTAAACATAAATAAATATTATTAATACTTGTTCTCTTAGAGTTCTACCAATTATATCTACTCTTCGACCAGTTCACCTCAGCCTTCAAACCACTCTAGCTGCTTCTCTCCGACGGGCCGATAAAGGAAGATAGAAGATCTCAGAAGAAGCTTTATTATTTGTTAATTTAAATTGATTGATATGCATGTATGTGTCACTTGATCTGTATATATAAAAGAAGAAACCGACTGACTGATCGATCAACGCACAGCCTAAACGGCTGGGGTTAGAGACTTGAAATGTTGACAGTAGGTACCTTTTATGGCGTAGGCATCCACTAAGGAAGGGTTTTTGGAAATACCACCCCTAAGGGGGTAAAATAGGGGATGATAGTTTGTATGAAAATCCATCATTTTTGAAGTTAAACTGATGAAAATTGTATATGGCCTTTTAGTTAAATATAAAGAATATATATTTCAGGGTTTTTGGAAATTCCTCCCCTAAGTGGGTAAAATAAGAGATAAAAGTTTGTTTGACAATCAATTTGAAGCTAAACGCATAAAAAATGGTATTTGTATTGTATACTTTTTCTCCCAAACATGACCTGCACGCGGGCGGAGCCGCTAGCAACAGCTAGCCTTTTATAAAGATTGATCTTTTACTTTTATCTATTTTTTTTTAAATTTCAAATCATACTCACTGTACAAAACGCAATATTCAAACTGTCACTCCTTATTATATAGATAGTGGTAATAACCCGGTCGAGCGAGCCCACTTTTGTTGTAGACAAAATTGAATACAAAGTGCCTCTAAAAAAACTCATTCGCAAAAACGCCTACTTATATAACAAACTATCTGCCTCTTGATAACATTGCGACTAGTATACCTGCAGGCGCCACATAGTCTCGAACATTCTGGCAGCACTCCAATAACAGTATCATGTAAAATTTCCCCCAATTGCCGTATACAGACGATTTGGCGAAAATGAATTCGAAAATGTGGCTGTAAAACTAAAATGGGAGCTTAACACAACAGCTGAATGTACGGTAAAGTGCATTGCGGTAAACATATGAGTGCCCATTTGGATAATCGGTAAATTATAGTGTATTATTTGATAGCTTCCGTGGCGTAGGGGGCGTGTAGCCGGCTGTGAAACGATAATCCGCGGTTTCAATCCCCGCACTAGACAAATGTTTATGTGATCAACGTTTGTTGATGACAAATATTTATTTGTTTCGGGTCTGGATGTTCTAGGACCGTAGTCCTTCGTAGTTAATCGTAGTAGCCTGTGGGGCCAGTACATTGTGAGTAAATGTTGGGTATATTTCTGCATTATTTCACTGGCATCAAAGAGTATTATACTATATACGGAAAACTGGCATAGTCGTTATGCTTCATGTTGGCATGTGACATCATTATATGGTTGAAAATACGGCAAGGAGACTCCTATAAAAAGTCCCTACTGTCGATTGATTGAGGTATCATGTCATTCACCTTGGTCTTCCTTAATGATAATGTTTCAGAGCGAGATATGCTTAGGCGAGATTCGTAAAGCTTTTTTCATGGTGGTTATGCCAATTCACCCAGTTAATTAATTAGGGTCTGCCTTATTTTTATTGACCTAGAGAAACGGGGCTGACTTCATCAGACTTTGACACTTCAAAAGTTTGCCCTGAATGTTAATGATTTCTTACGTTTACGAATATTACACATTGAAATGAAACAATTTTTACGCATTTTATAAATAAATTAATTGAATATAGAAACGTTACAGTATTTTTTGTGACGACATACACCTCGGTCTACCCCGAGATCATGAAGGCCGTAAAGCCTGCGTAATGTCGGGATAGAAAAATTAGAGCAGGATAAAATTTGTAAATTTAGTTTTATTCTCCGAGTTTTAGTTCCTACATGTTTAATTTGTTACGGATATAAAAGATTTGATCACGGCAACAGCGTAACATATCAAGTCCAAAGCTATTCTATCTTTCAAGCTGTAAACAACCATACTCAGAAATGGGTCATATTCACAAAAAACCATTAAAAGCGGTTGGCCGGTTTCGGAGATTAGCATATTGTATGAACATCATGACACGTGTTTTTATATATTAAGATATGATTTTGTGTGTACTTAAGAAAGAAAGAAAATATTTTTTATTTGGCCATAATCTGCGGACAAGGTGGCAATAAACCTAATAAGTACATAAAACAAATAACACATAAAACTTAAAGACTACAAGTACACAAGAAAATAGTCTCCCGGCATACTTATGCGCCCCAGCCATCCGTGTCCGAATCATGACCAAAAAGGCCACATGCCCAGCGTATAAGTCACCCCGAATATCTAACATTCCTTTTACGTACCTATAACTCCAATGTGTGTTGCCGCATATGTACTGGAATGATTTGTTTGTTTTCCTAAGTCATATAGCAGCTTATTCACGCAAATATATTAAGTATAATGTATATGGGCTAAATTTATTAAAGTTGGGTCACTAATAACAATTTTCTTTTAGTGCGTCCATTGTTAAGACGAACAAAGAATTTCCAGGCCGCTCACCATTCTAAGGGCGGCACTTAACAAAGAAAGGATAAAATCGTGAACACCATTCATTCAAATGCGACTTCTAACCAATGTGCTAATTTTAAATTAAATAAATCGTACACTCAACTGTCACACATGACCTGACACCACATATGGTCAAACCTTTGTCGTGGGTCTCAAGAACTACGGTCCTACAACACCCAGACCCGAAACAAATATTTGTACATGACACAAACATTTGACTTGGTGCTGGGATCGAACACGTGACCCTTCATTTTACAGCTGGCTACTAGACTTTTGCGCCACGGAGGCTGTCAAAGTATTATATAACTAGATGTTGCCCGCGGCTCCGCCCGCGTGGTGGTTATTTTTGCAAGAAAACGTATATAATCCATGGAGGCATCTTAAGCTATTACACCTTTCTTTATTTTGCTATCCCATAGAAGCGTACACTTTTGCGGTATAAAAAGTAGCCTATAAACTATGTCAGACTATAATCTATCTCTGTGCTAAATTGAAACCAGATCCGTTCAGCCGTTCTGGCTTGATTGAGTAACAAACATCCATCCATCCAAAGATCCGTATTTATAATAGTAGTAAGATAGTAGGATTATGGATTACGGATAGTATGGATTTCATTCTCTATGTCCTAAACTACCACTATGCAAAAAATCATGTCGATTCCTTGCTCTGTGAAAATCAAAAACAATCCCGCGGGAACCATACATTTTTTCCGGGATAAAAGTCGCCTATGTGATTGTCTGATTCGTAAACAACCACTATGCAAGAAATCATGTCGATGCCTTGGTCTGTGAAAAACAAAAATCTATCCCGCGAGAACCTCACATTTTTCCGAGATAAAAAGTAGCCTATGTGCTATTCCAGACTATAATCTATCTCTTTGCCAAGTTTCAGCCAGATCCGTCCAGCCGTTGTAGCGTGAAAGAGTCACAAACATCCATCCATACTTACAAACTTTCGCAATTATAATATTATTATAGTAGGATTAATGTTTGTCCATGTCATTTAATTAGATATGTGGTTAAGAAAATCTGCCAGCTGAAGAGAGATTTAATGAAAAGAATAAAAGAAGAAGCATGTTGAATATGCGACAACGCCAGTACAAAATGTGAAAGTGAATTGAAAAGTGCGTAAGTAATGGACATTAACCGCATTGAAAGTAAGTTGGTCGTATTGGTGACAGTAAAAGACAGGTTGGGCACTTTAATCCAACGAATAAACATCAAAAATATTAATAGAACTAAAAAATAAAAGTAGGTGATCAGGATTATTAAAATCCATATCTTCTATCATTCTTTTTATCATCCCTTTATTCGATAATAAAGGGATGATAAAAAGAACTTTACTAACATGAAAAATAAGACGCTATTATACTAATTAACGCCTTGATGTTGTCTGTTGTCGTGACTGCAGTGCGTCCGTTTTGTATGCGATACGACATCTAATCGAATCAAATCGTTTATTTAGTAAATTAGGCCACTAGGGGCACTCTTTACAGGTCTGGATTAAGTTTATCTACCGGTGCTTCGGAAATTGTCCACTGGTCTGAAAAAAAACACCAAGAAACTCAGCCGTCACGACGACACGTCGAACACAACATCGGCACGACGAACACCTTACCTATAAAGGAAAGTAGGTATTTTTCCAGAAGGAGACATAAGAAACGTACAAAAAATCACCAACTGAAACATCATTCGTTTATAAACCATTCTTGATACTTTATAGTCTGAAAAGTGAAGACCTTTTTACCTTTGTTACCTGTACATTTGTAAAAATGGTTTTGATATATTTACAGCGCATCTTATCTTCTCTTCTTTAATGTAAAATTATTGTGAAACTGACCCGCTCTCGCTACATTCCGCTTATGCACCGGCTCCGCGCGTCTATACCAGAGAGTTCTAGATTTCTATCCTGCTGGACATAGTCCAAACGACTTGGCGACTGTCAACCGCAACCGTTTTACTTTAGAACAAGTAAGGTGCACCGCGTTTATTATATTAAATTTATGATTTAATGATTGCAGTACTTTTTACAGCATATGTCGATAAACGAGCAAGTGGGAACCTAATAGATAGTGATCTCTACCACCCATGTATACAATAGCAGAAGAATCACTGGCGCGTTGCTGGCCTTAACGAAAACGTTGCAATTGTGAAGGAAAGGGTAATTTGGGCCTCCATGAATCTCACGTACAATTTTTTTTTAGATTACAGGCAACCGCAGCAATTTACAGCTATTGAAAACAAAAAATCATCAAAGTTCATTTCTTTTTAATTTTAAACACTAGATCCAAAACAATAATAAGCTACTTCACGTCGATTACCTTTAGTCGATTACAAGACAGTAGTATCTACCGGGTCGAGATACCAAGTAGACTTTAATATTATTATGACATGTAAAAGTGTGTAAAAAGATGGCTTATGATATAGACCAGTCTACGAGTCTTTTGCTGGTGGTAAGATATTCATATCCGCCCGGATAGCGACCACCGTACACAGGGTGAAAAACCTGCCATAGTGGCACACGCAAGTGTGTCGCGTTCCGGGATCAGCCAGTGTACATCCGGTTTTTTTGGGGTCTAGAGTTGGGGTACAATGTTTGGCCATTTTGCGGCCTTCTGAGTACTCTGACAATAGACCCTCGACCGCTTCTTCACCTTCTTGCCCATGGCGTAATGTGAAGGAGCAGGCCGGCATGATTGTGTTGAGTAGCGGGGGATAGAACGTCTCTCGCTACTCCATACTCTAATTGGACCGTACTGCGCTTACCATCAGGTGAAGTGCGGTCAATTTGCCGTGCTAGGATAAAAAAAAAACGACTCAATGCCTCGGTGGCGCAGTTGTAACTACGTACGATGTACGACTGCTATGCTGAGATTTCAAATTCGATCCCGATTCGTGCCCGATATGGCGATAGGCGCGCCGCCTATCACATAGGACGGTAATAAGCTAAGCGAAATGTGGCTTTACTGGTTACACCTCTACCTACCCCTTAAGGATTATAGACGCGAGTGCCTATGAATGTATAATGCCCAATAATCATTCATGTCTTAATTCAGTGTATTGAACTATACAATTATGTTAAAATTCTGTAGCAGTAGGTATAACATTTGAAGAGAAAGTTATTCAATGCAACACGTCAATTATTTCAATTGAATTTGAACGTTATTATCGTATTAGGCTTTCATGACCGGCGCACATTCAATAGATTTACAATAGGATTTCATTTTCATTTCGATTAAATTATCTCCGTGGTTTATTGCGCTTGTTGGATTATATTTTGGACTAGGTGTTGCGCGAGACTTGTGATGGCCAACAGATTTATTTATTTAGAATTACCTTGAATATAGCAAAGCGATCTCTTCTCGGTTATACCAATAACATCGTGATGAATGTGAAAGCTATGACATTAATATGTTTCATAATATATTAAGAGCTGTTATAAAAAGAGTAGTCCTTCAACGGTAGGCAGCGGCTTTGCTGTGCCCTGGCATTGCAGAAGTCTATGGGCGGTGGTGACTACTTACCATCAGGTGGCCCGTCTATCAAGGCACTAAAAAAAAAGCTGTATTATTGTCATCTGGATAAGTTTTCTTTTTATAAAATCTATAACAAGATGTATCTGCGTGACAGACCCTAAAAGTCTGTGCTCTATACAATAAGAAAGAAAGTAAATCCAACATATTCGCCCTAAAAACATTTTCCTGTGCAAAACTTGATCCTACTTGATTTTATTATATGTATATAATATTAATACTAGCCCTCTATTAAACATAGTAACTCTGTTGTGCACGGGCCTCCTCTACTAATGAGAGGGGTTAGGTCTTAGTCCACCACGCTGGCCTCATGCTAATAATATGTATAGATTTACCGAATTAGGTGAAATAGTAAGTACACTTAACAGTTACACACATAGTCCTTATCCAAGACCAGCCAAACATGTAACATGGGTATCGAGGATTACGAGGAACTACGGTCCCACAAAACCCAGACCCGAAACAAATATCTGACACACAAACATTTGTCTCGGTGTGGGAATCGAAACCACGGCCTCTCTCATCTGGCTACGTGCCCGCTGCGCCACGGAGGCTATCATGTGGTTTTATTCAAAGTGAATAATTTCACTAGCTTCTATAACATCTGAATCGTATAAATAAAAACCATTATCAAAAAGTACACCGACTTCAACAAAAAACAAATTATGCGTCCCTGTAAAATTTGTAGCTTGCCCTCGATTTTTCTGAGATCCCATCATCAGATCCTGACTTGGTGCCAATGACACCACCTGGGAAGTATATCCTTTTAAACAAAAAAAATATTTCTCGAATCGGTCCAGGCGTCTTCGAGTAATCGGGGAACATACATAAAAAAAGATTCCAACGAATTGAGAACCTCCTACTTTTTTGAAGTCGATTAAAAAGAGTGATATTCATACGCCACCATTCTCTTGGACTGAAGAAATGGAGAGCCGTCGCGTGTTAAACTAATAACTAAAACGTAATGTTATTTTGAAATGGAACCAAGTCACACTACGTAACTTTTAGTACGTTTTAATCACGCAATTAAAATATAGGTATACTAAGTTTGCATCATCTGAAATATTGTGATGAGTTTGGTCGTTGTAATGATATGTTGTGTGATGGATTACAAGGTCTGGTTCTGAGTTTGGTTCTCCAGGCCACCTTTTCAATCATATCAGAGTCACTATACATATAATAATATATATAGTATATCGTAACGTCATCAGCATTCTTAAAGTATAATATATAAAATCTTTAAAAATTTAATTTTTTTAGTGCCTCTACAGGCAGACGAGCAGACGGGCCACTTAATGGTAAGTAGTCACCGCCGCCCATAGACTTCTGCAATGCAATGCACAGCAAAGCCGCTGCCTACCGTTAAATGTACATTATTTGGATCATCTCTTTTTGAATCTAAAAATACCAACGCTGATAATTTCTTCATAAAAATCAATACACGCACTGCTGTTACTTCGATCTTTCAGAAAGATGTCAAGCTTTGGACGTCTAAAAAGGCAGAAATATACGACAAGCGCCTTTAGAGATGAAAAAAGGTTCAAACGACTCACGGATTGTGTATTTCTTATCGGAGTGTCGAGAGGTCCTCGCGGATTGTGAAGTACGCCTTTTGTAGCGCATTATGAATTCTGTAACAAAAAATCTACTTGAATATTGCATCAGAACATTTAAGATTCTTATATCTCTGAATAAGCAGCGATAGCCTAGTTGAGATTTCTTTATTTTGGCACGGCAAAGTGACCTCACTGCACCTGATGGTAAGCGCAGTGCCGTCCAATTAGAGTATCGAGTAGCGAGAGACAATCTAACCCCCGCTACTCATCACAATCATGCCGGCCTACTTCTTCACTCTACGCCATACGCCATGGGTAGGAAGGTGAAGCAGCGGTCGAGGGTCTAGTGTCAGAGTACTCAGAAGGCCGCAAAATGGCCGAACATCGTACCCCAACCCTAGACCCCCGACAAAAATCAGATGCACATTGGCTGATCCCGGAATGCGACACACTTGCGTAAGCCACTATGACGGGTTTTACACCCCGTGTACGTTGGTCGCTATCCGGGCGGATATCCTACCACCAGCATAATGACACGGACTGTCGATACGAAAGTCGTAAGATCGAAACCAACAAATAGCACACCTCCCTGACGTTTCTAAAGTAACATGAGCACTCATTGTTAATTTTCACTTGATCAACGGCGAGGCCAAAAGTCGTAAGAAAATATGCATACCTGAGAATTCTCATAGGAATTTAGTATAAATCCGGAAGAGTATCAAGAATTTCGCATACTTGAAATACGTTAGAGTTATAGATTTTGTTTACTTACATTGTAGAAGTAGTATAGTGTAGTGTAGTGTAGTGTAGTGTAGTGTAGTGTAGTGTAGTGTAGTGTAGTGTAGTGTAGTGTAGTGTAGTGTAGTGTAGTGTAGTGTAGTGTATTATTTAAGAGCTGCTGGCTGTGATATGAGGTTCAATGCCCGCACCAAGAATTGGGACTGAGGGTTGTAGGACCGTAGTCTTTCCTATTTCTTGATACCCGCGGTACATGTTTCGTCTAGTAGGGTCAGGACTCAGGACTGTTAGGTGTATTTATTATTATAATTTTAAAATGTTATTAAGACTCTACACAAAACTTGTCTGTTATCGAACTTTACGACTTTCGTTTTACATAGATATAGTGAGTGCATTTTCATTTTTCAGTACTCGAAAGGAAAATAAAATAGCAATAAAACAAAATTTGTAATAAAATCGGAGAAAACAAATATTCATATATCTTTGCTACTTCAGTATGCATGTCGTTCAATCAGACTTTTAAAATCGCCATGTGCGCGAGAATTTCTCTTCGAGCGATACATTCAACTTTTTATGTACACTTGTAAAGTATTGCAAATTTTATTCACGATTTGGTTTCGTAAATGGCTTCGATGAAGTAAGTTTGATTCTTTTAAAATGTTGAATATCGTATTTTCTTTACGCCGTTTAGTTATTAGTTGTTCAAACTGGATATATTTGTATAAATACGGCCCTGTATGATATACTGTCTCACTACTGGGCACGGGCTTCCTCAACCAATGAGAAGGGTTAGGCCTCTGTCTATGCTGGCCTTATACGTTACAAGACTTCACACATCTTCGCAATTTTTATTTAGAATTCTCAGACAAGCAGATTTCCTCACAATGTATTCTTTCACCATTCGAGCAAGTTTTAAAAATGAATAAACACGTAACTTCGAAATCTTAAAAGTCTATTTAGGCTAAATCTATTTAGGCTGGTACCAAACCTGGGATTTTCACCTTCACAATCTGTATCAATTCTAGCTATTCGCTGCATTTAATTTTATTAATTTAAAAACCAAGGGCATATTTTTATATGCACGGAAAATTCAACGTCAGTGAGAGATTTTCAAAAAAGTTTTATCCAATCATCATTCACCCATATTTAATTAGTATTTTTTTTCAATTTAAGTATACTGAATTTATGTAAAACTTTTTTTTATCCTGGCACGGCAAAGTGACCACACTGCACATGGTGGTAAGCGCAGTGCCGTCCAATTAGATTATCGAGTAGCGAGAGACAATCTATCCCTTACTACTCAACACAATCATGCCAGCCTGCTTCTTCACACAACGCCATGGGCAAGAAGGTGAAGAAGCGGTCGAAGGTCAAGTGTCAGCGTCTTTGTACGTTACATCGTCTCAATCAGCTAGTCCGGAATTCTTAACAACCTTGATTTAAAATAACTCCATTCTACGAGATTTCATTTCGTATAATTTATACTGGAGTCGCAATACCCTTCAACTCAACGACATTGATATTTTTCATTAATTTCTGCCCGAACTCCTCTTCAAGTACCATAATATCATACGAGGTTCTTAGACGTGAAGATATTATTGTAACGAGCAAAAAGTAACAAATGAAAAGGTAACACGCAAGGATTTTGGCACAAAACATTTCAATGATACAACAAGATAAATCATTGTTAATATCTGTATATATAAAAGAAGAAACTGACTGACTGACTGACTGATCGATCAACGCACAGCCTAAACGGCTGGGGTTAGAGACTTGATATTTTGACAGTAGGTACCTTTTATCACGTAGGCATCCACTAAGGAAGGGTTTTTGGAAATACCACCCCTAAGGGGGTAAAATAGGGGATGAAAGTTTGTATGAAAATCCGTCATTTTTGAAGTTAAATTCATGAAAATTAGTATTTGGCATTTTAGTTAAAAATAAAAAATATATGTTTCAGGATTTTTGGAAATTCCGCCCCTAAGGGGGTAAAATAGGGAATGAAAGTTTGTATGAAAATCCGTCATTTTTAAGTTAAACGCATGAAAATTGGTATTTTGTATTGTATACTTTTTCTCCCAAATATGACCTCCACGCGGGCGGAGCCGCGAGCAACAGCTAGTCTAATATAATATTGTTAGCACATTATGTAATCATACAGTTGTTTGAGGTCATTTAACTACCTCTATAATCAATTCTGTTGGAAGATAATTAAAGTTTCTAGCAAAGCGTTCTCCCTCAAAGATAAAAATATGTGTATATTCATCGGAATGGTCGCAGGAATACAAAAATACACAACTTCAAACAGTACGTTTAATAACTAGAGTATATTACTGAGGTTCGTTTTTCTAAAAGGCTATAATAATAATTGACGGCCTCGGAGGCGCAGTTCTAATTGCGCTTGCCTTACGACTGTTGTGCTGAGGTCTGGTTCAATCCCCGGGTCAGGTAAAGTGATATTGGGTTTTTCTATTTAGAAATTCTCAGTATTAGCCCAGAGTTTGGAATTTATGCCCGATATGGCGATAGGCTCGCCCCTATCACTTTATGGGACCGAAATAAGTTCGGCGAAAAGTGGGTGTACTGGTTTCACCTCTGCCTACTCCTTCGGGGATTACAAGCGTGAGCGTATATGTATGTATAATAATTGCTTGTTTTTTGTTCTATTACGTCAGCTGCATGATTGTGCCAATACGTCATTAAGAGTTGTGTGTTGACAGCATGAACTTAAACAATGAATTATGTATTTAATTTAATGTATTTATAACATATTTTTTTATTTTACATATTAAGTAAATAATAGCTTTCTGTACTTCTTATCCATTTAACTTTAACTGTGCAAAATCTCACACGTGCACTCAATATGCTTAAAAAGAGGTTCAAACTTTTCACTATAAATAGATGTCATATACATTACTATATTCAATTCTCATGTTTTTTTATTCTGGCGCGGCAAAGTGACCACACTGCACCTGATGGTAAGCGCAGTGCCGTCCAGATAGAGCATCAAGTAGCGAGAGACAGTCTATCCCTCGCTACTCAACACAATCATGCCGGCCTGAAAATAAATAACTTGAAGCAGATCAATAAAAATATCAACTTGCAAAATATTCTAAGAAATTGGTATCGTGTTCCTTAAAGGGGCGTAGTAATAGGATGTTACCGAGGCAACCGACGAGACGGGTTTATTCTAAATATAATTTGATGTTATGACGAGTGAATGGTGTGGGTCGTATAAAGGAGTGGTAGTAAGCAATATATTGTTATCTATTGCTATTGTTTGCCTTGTCAACGACTTGTATTGTATGTAAAGAATCGGATGATAAAAAACCACAGCTTTAGGTATTTTCGTTAAAGATTTTAGGTAAGTATTGCATCCCATAAATACTTCTACATTTTCAAATATTAAATAAATAAATAAAATATAGGCAGCTGTGGGTACTACCGACAGAAGTGAAAATCTTGAAATTAGTGTGTTCTTATTTGAAACAGCATCCATGAAGTAGTAACTTTTTTTTTGGATGCTTGTCGATAATTATATGCTTGTCTATGTCTTCATAGGCGTGCTTATATCAAAATTAAAATAAGCTGAGCGCCATGGTCCCGTGGGTTCAGTGCTTTTTCCCCATTCCAAAAGAGTTTTATATATAGCTCTAATGTATATAGCTATCTTACACATATATATACACACACACATCTGTATATACAATATGTATCTCAGCGTGACGATCACGCGAGTTCAGTGCTTTTTCCCCATCCCAAAAGTGCCTAAACTAGTTTTCGCTTCAAAAATGTGTATAACTTTCTCACAATGTTACATCTCGGGTGCATAAGCATTTACTTCGGTAGCCTTTTGTTTGAAATCGTCACGACTATTGAGACGCTATGTGTTGTATTACAAACTACGCCGAATAAAACAGAGTAAATATCGATTTCAAAACGTATTACTCATATCCTCGGCTCATACAACCAGTTGCGAAAATTTCAAAGTTTTTGGTCTATTTTGTTGGATTTCGTAAAATATACTGTTAATTATTTTTGGAATGTTTACTAGGCGTAACGGGGCTGATGGCGTCACTGTAATTAAAACAGTATAGAATGCAATTAATTAAGAAAGACGTGATACATCTTGCTGAGGACAGGATTATACGTATTTCCACCGAACCGAGCTAAGTACTTGTGGGAGGGCATTTTTGTACTCGACTGGGTATCACCCACATTACATGTTAAAAACCACAGTTATTTGATCTAGTCACAATGTTTACATATCTATATCTACAGGCCGGCAAAATTCTAACGACCATCGAGTGGTGCAATGTTTCTTTTTAATTTCATCATGGCACGGCAAAGTGACCACACTGCACCTGATGGTAAGCGTAGTGCCGTCCAATTAGAGTATCGAGTAGCGAGAAGCAATCTATCCCTTGCTACTCAACATAATCATGCTGGCCTGCTGTGTAGCTTCTTCACCCACGCCATGGGGCAATGAGGTGAAGAAATGGTCGAGCGTCAGAGTACTCAGATGGCCGCAACACGGCCAAACATCATACCTCCCCGACCCCGACAAAAACCGGATGTACACTGGCTGATCCTGGAACGCGACACACTTGTGTGTGTGGCGGGCTTAACACGATACGACGACACGACATGACGATATGCATGTCCTACCAACAGCACCAGTTTCCGGACGATCGCCATTATATTTGAACTCCACTACCCTTGTCAATGCAGCATAGTCAGGATAAAAAGTAGAACACGCTATTATTACGCTATTTCTGAGTATTGAATGATAAGCTAAAATTGTATTATATGTAGAGTTCTGGACCCTATATATTGCCTTTAAGGTCGATAATACACAGATAATTCTACTGGTATTCATGGGTGGTGAAGATCACCTAATACCGGGTGACACTCACTTGTATATTAGTAGTTGCTTTAAAAAAACCCTAAATTGGAATAGCCAAGTCTTTACACTCTACTAAATAACGTCCATAGAACACAAAAGTAAACAACAAATAGACTTAGGTCTATTTGTAAACTAACTTCTTAGGTCTAACATAAGACAAACAAAATGATATGTAAGATAACAAAATGAAGATGTATAAGTGGTAGAGCCACGCTGATGGCATATTTGTCTACAACATGAATGGGCCGGCTCGACCGGGGTAGTACCACTGTCTCACAGAAAACCAACGTAAATTGTCAGTTTAATGTCGCGTTTCGTATGGTAAGTGAGATATCCGGAGGCTCAGATTCCCCCTTCCCTTCCCTAATCCCTATTCCTGTCCTTTAAGGCCGACAGCGCATACATGATACTTTCGGTATTGTAGAGATCACTTAACATCAGGTGACCCACTGGCTCGTTTGTCGGACTATGCTATAAAAAAAAAGTAGCATATCATATACAATTTATAAATGAACTGGTAGGACTGCATGAAGTTTTAATGGAGGCGTAACTACATAACCCTGCACCTTATACCTCACCTTTCACAGTTAATGTTATTTCTTCTATGTTAAGCACAACCTTGTTCACAACTCTGCACAATTAACTAGATATGTAATGTACACGGAAGACTATAAACATCACTATAATAACACTAAACATCAACAATCCAGTCATATAACAGACTGTTCATCTCTACGTAGTTTGTTAAGATGCAGTTAAAAATGTATCCAAATTTAACAATAACCCTTAATTCATTGTTTTTAATTGAATAAATACACACTTTCATTCATAATTATTTGATTTTATTTTTTAGTTTATCGCAAATTTCGCTCCACTTTTCTCAGTTTTGACGTTACTTGTTATGTTGCCATGTTTGGAATTGTATATTCCCTTTAATTGAAAGAGATTGTTTCCCATTACTTTTATATTTTACTTCACAAACATTTGTCATTTTATGTACCTACCCATTATAGCGATCATCGAGAGCTGATTCTTAAGCTACCTGCTATTCAAATTTGTTTACACTGTGTAGGTATTGTAGTTAAAAAAAGCTCAGAAGGTTTAATGACAGTATTTCGATTGAAAATCTTGTGACATTTATTTTTCCAATACAGAAATGTCAATGCACCTTATCCACAAATTCCCAGTTTACAGTTGAGAATTTATCTGGCAACACTGAGCACGCATGCGCAGCAGGCACTGTCCCTCCGTCCCAGATGTTAGACAAAGTTTTGGCAGTTTTATTGATCTGCCTTGCTGCTAATGTGAGCTTCATTACCTACAATAGATGACTATTCCTAGATTTGACAGTATTTTTATGGGTAGACTAGCTGTTGCTCGCGGCTCCGCCCGCGTGGAGGTCATGTTTGGGAGAAAAAGTATACAATACAAAATACCAATATTCATGCGTTTAACTTAAAAATGACGGATTTTCATACAAACTTTCATTCCCTATTTTACCCCCTCAGGGGCGGAATTTCCAAAAATCCTGAAACATATATTTTTTATTTTTAACTAAAATGCCAAATACAAATTTTCATGAATTTAAGTTCAAAAATGACGGATTTTCATACAAACTTTCATCCCCTATTTTACCCCCTTAGGGGTGGTATTTCCAAAAACCCTTCCTTAGTGGATGCCTGAGTGATAAAAGGTACCTACTGTCAAAATTTCAAGTCTCTAACCCCAGCCGTTTAGGCTGTGCGTTGATCGATCAGTCAGTCAGTCAGTCAGTTTCTTCTTTTATATATACAGATAACCTGTAGTGGACGCAAAATAATGTATATTGCTTTAATTAGGTTTGGTGATTTTTGCACTGGTTGATTATTTGTTTGGACTTTACTGTTTTCTAACGATAGAATATATTAGTCATAAAAAATGCAGTTTATTATTGATCTTGACATTAACCCCTTATAAAATTTAATTTAATAATAATAGGGTGAAAACTTAAAGCAGACTTCCATGTTTGGACTTTAATGTCAATTTCTAACGATAGAATATATTAGTCATAAAAAATTCAGTTTATTAATGACCTTGACATTAACCCCTTATAAAATTTAATTTAATAATAATAGGGTGAAAACTTAAAGCAGACTTCCATGTTTGGACTTTAATGTCAATTTCTAACGATAGAATATATTAGTCATAAAAAATTCAGTTTATTAATGACCTTGACATTAACCCCTTATCAAATTTAATTTAATAATAATAGGGTGAAAACTTAAAGCAGACTTCCAATAGTTGCGCCAAATGATAGACACGAGAGACTGTGATATCGTTGTTCATTAACACCATACTAACATGCCAGCAATGCTGCGCTCTCTACCTGGTATTCCATAGTCACATAAGTTACAATAAAAACGCGCAAATATGGCGTCACTGATCAAGATGCGTGACACAACAATTGGAAAATTGAAACGATAAAAACAATTTACCAACATATACGGTTAGTACTAAGGATAGTTTTTATATTCACTTTCATTTTAACACTACAACGCAACAGAATAAGGCAATATAGAAACAAATTGCTCCGGCATCTTGAGGGCCCTCATAGCCTCCTACAAATAATTAGGATGGGGAAGTACAGGGAAAGCTACGCATCAACAGAATAAGGAATCCAGGTATAAAAGAATGGACAGTAATCCCATAGGCAGGCAAGGCTGCAAAGCCTTGAACACAGACGTAAAGTTGCTAGTTTATCGGTATTTTACCGGATACATTTCGGCGAGTGTGCCTTGGAATTACATAATTTAATTCCCCCAACCCCTTTCCATCATCGGACGACAAGAGACTCGGCGAAGCGTCATCGATACATGGTTGATATTCCACCAGTGCGCACGAAGCGTTTTGCTAGTACATTTATCATGCGCACCGCTAGAGAGTGGAACTCTTTGCCGGAGTCTATATTTCCCGAAAATTTCCCTGGGTATCTTCAAGTCAAGAGTGAATAGGTATCTTCTAGGCAAGCGTGCTCCACCGTAGACCACATCATCACTTTCCATCAGGCGAGATAGTGGTCAAACGCAAGCCTATTTCGATTAAAAAAAAAAAAGGCAGAAGAATTGTTTAGCCTGGCGAGGAATAGGAAAGAACATGTGTTCTACGCCTACCTTCAAAAGTGAAGAAGCATCGCTAAAAGCAACTAATCACTTTCACCAGCTTTGCTCTGTCCCACGCCATTATTTATCGCCTCTCAGTCATAGTTCTTTGATTTAAAAAGCTTATTTTATGTTTCCTATAGTTTTACCTAACATAGTATTGTAACGTTCATCGAAATTCTTTCAGCCGTTAGTAATACTATGTAATTATAAATTAAAAGAAATATGTGTGTGATAGTGAGGAAAATAGTTGTTTCAGATCTAGTAGTCGTGAGGTCAAAAGTCTATTGAGGTTCTTCATGCCCTCAATAAACGTAACTAACCATGGGGGCAACGGCTATGTGTGTGACCTCAAGTTATTAAATTTACAAAATATATGTACCGGTATACAAGTCTGAAAGAATGGTGTATACAAGGTGTAAGGGTTACTTTTAATTTTTATGGAAATATTGGGGGTCACTTACGAAATATTTTTGGGTACATTGGATAGGATGTGGACTCGGTGGGGAAGATTTGTTATAATAAAAAGGAAAGCCTGAACACTCGCGGGGCAGTCTAGACGAAACTAGCGGAAATGTAACTCGGTTTTAATCAGTGTGCGTACAGTTGTTTTCAGTTTAGCTTGTGTTTAATCGATGATGGCTAATATAGGTGATATCGTGAAAACACTAGTATAAAAGTAACTAGGCAGGCAATGCTAGTAGAATCGGTGTAATGAATAATCTATTTAAATTGTAGTAATGAATTTTGAATACTGATTTTTAGACGAAGGTCAATTTGATCTATATTCTAAATTAGGCAAATTGTTTAATCGATTCTTTACGCTAGCAGAGCTAAGTTAATTGTTAAGGTATATGTAAAAACTGTAGGTACCTTTCAATAGGAACATTGTGATACTAGAAATGTAAAAACTGTTGCAGAAAGATTAAGTTTGCTTAATTATTTTGAAAGGTACAATGTCACATTAAATGCTCATAAACTTAAGACCAATACTAATAGTAACGTTATAAGACCAATAAGTGTATCCCATAATGGTAGGCAGAGAATATATATTTCCACTTTGACATACCTGGTACCATTTTCATGTCTTTTAACTTTACTCTTATACTTAATACTTAAGTCTCCGGTAGCATAGTATCCCCGTCTTTCACACGGGCGACCGAGGTTCGATTCCCTTGTATTTCTTGTTTCTACAATTCCCTTAATGTACTCTCATCTGTAGATTTCCTGGCGTCTCTTTCAATAAAAGTTTATCGATTTATGATACTTTCGTGGCGCGGTGCAGTAGACTGTGAAATGAGAGGTCGTGGGTTCAACCCCCATCGAGACAAAAGTTTATGTAATCCGCTAAGATGTTGTGGAACCGAGTCTTTCGTAGATCTCAATACTTATGACGTAATTTCTTATTATGGTGTCAAGACTATGTCTATGATTGGTTTGTGTTATTTATTTGGCTTTATAGCCTAGTTCGAATTGGATAGACTGGGGAGACGACGCGGCTCCACCCGTGTGGTAGTTATTTTTGAAAGAAAAGGTAAAATAAAAAGTAATCTATAACACTCAGGGATAATATATCTTTCTACCAGAAAAATAATTTTCAAAATCGGATCAGTAGTTCCGGAGATTACCCGGACATCCAAACTCACAAACTTTACGTATTTATATAATAATGTTATTAGTATATATAGAGGATAAAAGCAAAATATACTAAACTCAAAGTGATGTATAAGATTTTATGAGCCTCTACATTAATCATTTCTGACAATGTTTTATTGTATATATCATTAAGTAATATAAAATATTATTACTTAGTATGTCTGCACTAACCATAACTACGTGTGTAAATGACTTTAAGTAGGTAACGCTATGAGGAACACTGATTATATTGGTACTAGCTGTTGCCCGCGGCTCCGCCCGCGTGGTAATTATTTTTGAAATAAAATCCATTTACATCTTTCGCGATCTAACTGTACATATTCTAAATTTCAGGATGATTTGTCAAGCTGTTTTTAAGTCAAAGCCCGACATACTTTACATACAAAATACCGGCAAATAGACAAAAAAAATTAAAAGAATATTTCACACAAAATCGGGCAAATTACTCAAATGTACAGACAGACTCTATAGATTTATATATTAGTATAGAAGTATAGATAGTTAGCAGTTCAGGGAATGTCAGTAGATGTGGTGGAAATGGTATCGGGTTTTCTGATCTCTCTCACAGTCTTCTGTATCATTTTATAGTGGTAGAGCCACGCTGTATACATATTTGTCTACAGCATGAATGGGCCGGCTCGACTGGGGTAGTACCACTGTCTCACAGAAAACCAACGTAAAGTGACAGTTTACTGTCGCGTTTCGTATGGTAAGTGAGATATCCGGAGGCCCAGATTCCCCCTTCCCTTCCCTAATCCCTATTCCTGTCCCTTAAGGCCGACAGCGCATACATGAGACTTTCGGTATTGTGGATGTTCATGGGCGGTGGAGATCACTTAACATCAGGTGACCCACATGCTCGTTTGTCGGACTATGTAATAAAAAAAAAATTCACTCATTCACTTTTATGAGATTGACATAAAATCCTTTCGATTATTTTAAAATTGTCTTTTATGCAAACCTTGTCCTGGCAATAACGAAGATAAAATAAAAAGAATTATCCAAATTGGTGCAGCCGTTCGGAAGTTATGCGCGTACATACCTTTCGCCGATTCATTTTTATTTATATAGATTTATTAGATTACTGCGACAGCCTCCGTGGCGCAGCGGCCAGCGGGAAGACTAATATTTGTGTGACAGATATTTGCTTCGGGTCTGGGTGCTGTGGGACTTTAGTCCTTCGTAGTTCTTTATACCCACGATACAGGTTTTACCTAGTATGGGCTGAGAGCTATGTGTGTGACTGCTGGGTGTATTTATTTATTTACTAGCTGTTGCTCGCGGCTTCGCCTTCGTGGAGGTTTGGGAGCAGAAGTATACAATCCAGGGAGTTATCTTCTGCACTGAGGCATCTGTAGCGATTGTCCAGCCTCTCAGGTGTTGTGCCTGAATCTTGAGATTGCATCTAAAGAATACCCCATAAGTTTAACTTTGCCCCTTTTAGGGATGATGTTTCAAAAACGTTGAACCACGTATTTCTTTATTTCCTAGCAAAAGCCTAAATATGAATTTAAGTTGAGGAATGATGGATTTCCCATACAAATTTTGAACTCCTATTTGACCCCTTTCAATGTTGTTTTTGAGAAAAAAGATAGCCTATGTCCTACTCCAGGATATAATCTATTTCCTTACCAAATTTCATTACAATCCGTTCAGCCGTTTAGTCGTGAAGAGGTAACAAACAAACAAACAAACAGAGTTACTTTCGCATTTATAGTATTAGTATGGAAGTATAGATTAACTCAAAAAACTTTTTAATTTTTAAATAACAGGTAGGAAGAAAAATAAATCATTAAAACAATTCGATAAGATGGATATACACTAAACGCATACAAAAAATATGATGCTTCTGAAAAAAATCTACTCCACATATTTCCTGATCACGACCAGAATAACAACTTCTCAAATTAGACGTTTATTATTGTTAATGTTTAATATTACTGAATCATTCGTAACCACGATTGTAAATCTGATATGTTCTAGGATAGCAACTTTCTGATCCGTATTTGAGTATAATGTATTGAAAAAATAAATTTATTTATAAATAAAAACTAAGATGAATGCTATATTATAAAATGGTATAAAATTTATATAATAAATAATATAATAGATCTTACATTTATTACTTATTATTGTAGATAGTAGCAAGGTTGCCTCTCGCTACTACTTACCGCGAGGTGCAGTGTGGTGCATTTTCCTTGCCAGAATAAAAAAGAGTACAAACGAATACTTTCACATAAAATATCATAAGCAGACAACTCAATAAAACAATAGCTAAAGGCGTAATTTCAGATTTTAGCAAATTATTGCAAAAATACGGTACACGGTAAAAATATCTGAACATAACGATAATACTAACTGTAGGCAGCGGCTTTGCTGTGCCCTGGCATTGCAGAGGTCTATGGGTGGCGGTGTCTACTTACCACCAGGTGGCCGTCTGCTCGTTTGCCTATCGAGGTACTTAAAATAAAATATAGCAAAAATGTCGCTTATATCAAATAGGTCGCCAACCGTCGATATTATTCTAAATAGTTGAGCACTGTATTGGTTAGTACAATTAATAATGCATCATCATTAAGTGCATCTTGGAGAGTTAAGCATGTATTAGACATTGTCAAAGTGCAGTAGTCTATAAGGGTCATGGGCCATAACATCTTGCAACATCAACCCACACTTTTATTACGTCAAGGACACTTTAAAGTCGAATAAATTATTAGAATACGTATGTAACTCCTCGTAATATAATCCTACTAATATTGTAAATGCGAATGTTTGGATGGATGGATGTTTGTTCCTCAATCACGCTACAACGGCTGGACGGATCTGGTTGAAATTTGGCACAGAGATTGATTATAGTCTGGAATAGCACATAGGCTACTTTAAAAAAAAATACAGTTCCCGTGGGATAGTTTAATTATTCACAGCACAAGGGATCGACATGTGTTTGTTTTTTGACATGTGTTGCATAGTGACAGTTTAGGGATCAGAAAATGGCATAGGCTATTTTTATCTCGGAAAAATGCACGCTCGTGCATGCACGTGCTAGCAAAATATAGAAAAAGTGTAATAGCTTAAGATGCCTCCATAGACTGTATTCATAATAACCTCTATGCGGGCAGAGCCGTGGGCAACATCTCGTACAAAATATATTATAATATATTTTAATAAATAATTATTTAGCATTACCATATTACGTGCATCAAATAATATAATATGATTTATAGCTGAACTGAAACTACAAAGTGCGCCATTAGGCTTCCTAATTGTTTTTTTTATTGTCTTATGAAAAACTGCCTCAGTGGCGCAGTTATTGCGTACGCGATACGACTGCTGTACGGTTTCAGGTTTGATCCCGAGTGGTATTGGGTTTTTCTATCACGACATACTCAGTATCCGCCCGGAGTCTGGAATTGTGTCCGGTATAGCGATAGGCTCACCCCTATCAAATCATGAGAGAGTTATATGCTCGGCAACATATGGGTGGTTTCTCCTCTGCCTACTCCTTCGGGGTTTACAGACGTGAGTGTATATGTATATAAACTTATACAAAATCTGACCATAAACGCATCATATAACGTCAAATAGCTAGTGATGAGAAATACAAATATATTGTATTCGAATTTCAAATGCATAGTTAAAAATATAGAAAGAAATGTAGAAAATCGAGCAACCTAGGGAAGAGGGAAGGTAGGAAACCCCCGTCCTTTTCGTAAAACAGAAGAAAAATTAACGTAAGTACAGTTCAATCTAAATGAAATCCTACATTTGTAAATTCCCAAGGCAAACGAAATTGTACACTTTTTACGCTATTTAAAACTCACACTTCACTGTTTTTTATAAATCAATGACTGCATCAAAAAAGCTTTTTTCTAATCGGCGTGCAATAAAAGCAGGTATTACCAATGACACGCGATAAACATTCGAACGTAGGGTCAAGGCGACGCGCGGGGAAAACAATTCTACGTTGAGTCACTGACTCAGTGTGGTGCGAGCGCACGGCTAAAAGGACGTTGTGTGGACTCGGTATGTTTTTTATTTTATTTTTGCCGCCATTTTTGTTTTTTCTTATGTTTTTTTTATTATAGAATATTGTTTTGTTTCGTCGTTAATTGCGTTGATTTTTAGTGGCACTTTTGTTTAGGAATTAACTTATTTAGAATAATATATATGTTTAGTGTTTTTATTAATTAGGAGTATTATAATTTATTTTATTATGAATAAAACATCGTCGTATGTCTATATATAAAATAAAATATATATAATGCGCTATATATTTCAATGGAAACAGGTGTTTTTATTATTTGTTTGTATTTATTAAACTTCTTATACATGGAATATAGACACAGATGTTATTATTGAAGAATTGTTACACCTTTTTAAATATTATACTACATGTGTGGTTATAAACAGATTTGTATATTTATAAATATTAAGGCGGAGCTGTTCCTCAAATTCAACAAAAAAATATAATTTTCAAATTACGAATGATTTTACCAAATAAAAATTGAATGAAATAATTTAATCTAATGAAGAAAAATCGAAAAAGAAATGTTTTCCAAAATAATTTTAAATAAATTCAAACATAACTGAATGGTCAACATGAAAGTCACTGTATTTTAAGTAATAGCAACATAGTTTTTCCGCGCCTTTCTATAAGTATAATTAAATAAAAGCTTTTTAATTCATAAAAAGTACACCGACTTCAATAAAAAACAAATTATGCGTCACTATTAAATTTGAGGGATTCCCTTGATTTTTCTGAGATCCCATCATCAGATCCTGACTTGGTTCCAATGGGACCACCTGGGAAGTATACCCTTTTAAACAAAAAAAGAATTTCTCGAATCGGTCCAGGCCTCTTCGAGTAATCGGGTGACATACATAAAAAAAGATTCCGCCGAATTGTTAACCTCCTCCTTTTTTGAAGTCGGTTAAAAATAATGAACATCCGACAGTCACAAACATAGTCCTGAACCCATTCTAAGATACGAGTCTTGTGTCGTGGGAATCAGGAACTACGAGAGACTTCCGTTCTAGGCATTGTGGGACCGTAGTTCCTAGTGGTTCTTGATACCCACGATACAGGTTTGACTTAATATGAAGTCAGGACTATGTGTGTGACTGTTGGGTGTATTATTATTATTAAGTCGCTTGAGACCTTATTGCACAAAACACAAGTCTGTCACGTCACTTAACTGTATTGTATAGATTGCACCAAATATTGAAATGTGTAACCGTAAAA
Source organism: Laothoe populi (assembly GCA_905220505.1). Lineage (NCBI taxonomy): Eukaryota > Metazoa > Arthropoda > Insecta > Lepidoptera > Sphingidae > Laothoe > Laothoe populi. Next base: position 7,915,401 of record HG992167.1, on the reverse strand, counting down.
CTGTAAATTTAAGAAATCCATATATTTTAAAATTCATACTTCAAAAGTTTTTAAGCAACCGAAAAAAGGAGGACCACCGTACACAGGGTGTAAAACCCGCCGTAGTTACACACGTAAGTGTGATGCGTTCCGGGATCAGCCAATATACATCCGGTTTTTGTTTTGTTTTTGGGGGTCTAGAGTTGGGGGTACGGTGTTTGGCCGGTTTGCGGCTTTCTGAGTACTCTGGCATTGGATCCTCGACCGCTTCTTCACCTTCTTACCCATGGTTCAGTGTGAAGAAGTAGGCCGGCATGATTGTGTTGAGTAGCGGGAGATAGATTGTCTCTCGCTTCTCGATACTTGGTAACTTTTTCGTGCCAGGATAAAAAAACAAATAATAATGAGTTAACAAGCGTGGTGGACACCTAAAGTCCTTTGGCTGATCAATTAGTCCGATCTTTTAACCTTTGTTACATTGTTGTATAGCGTAGCAGAAAACTAAAAATAGATCACGTTCAAAATTTCCGTAATATAATTAACACACACTTAATTGGGTGCTAAAGCCATAGTTATCGCAACTTTACCAGTTTAGAACCAAATTTCATTTAGTACAATATAATACGATACTTGTTTTTCTGGCTCGGTAAAGTGACCACACTGCACCTGATGGTAAGCTGCACTTACTTATTAAGCTACTTGATACTCTAACTACTGTCTGTCGCTGGTGGTAGGATTCATATCCGCGCGGATAGCGACCACCGTGCACAGGGTGTAAAACCCGCCTTAGTGGTACACGCAAGTGTGTCGAGTTCCGGGGTCAGCCAGGTTACATTTGCTTTCTGTAGGGGGTCTATAGTTGGGGTACGATGCTTGGCTATGTTGCGGCCTTCTGAGTTCTCCTACACTAGATTCTCGACCGCTTCTTCGCCTCCCCTCCCCAATTGGACGGCACTGCGCTTACCATCAGGTGCAGTGTGGCCACTTTGCCACGCCAGAATAAAAAAAGTTACGGGATCAAGTAGGGAGAGATAATTATATCTCGCTACTCGACACAATCATGCCGGCCTGTTGATTAGCTTTTTCACCCTATGCCTAAAGGACCAAGGATCATATGGAGGGAATATTTTGACTACGGTCACTTTGTGAATTAAAGATAAAAACTGAGATTATTCCTCAACTGCTTACTACAGATTCTGCAAAGCATGTAGCGCGTCATGTTACTTCCCGTGCATAAATATTATTGCTTTATATATTTTCCGCGTCATTGTTTAACAAGTTAAGAAATATAATGCCTATTAATAGTTAGTGAATACTTATGTATTGTCAACTAATGCCTTTTTTTAATGCCTGGATAGGCAGACGAGCAGACGGGCCACCTGATGGTAAGTAGTCACCGCGGCCCATAGAGTTCTGCAATGCCAGAGCACAGCAGAGCCGCTGCCTACCGTTACTCACAGTATTAGGGGTAAACAAAGAGACAAACTGATTTTAAGGTTATGATATTGGTAAGATAGGAATAAACTATTAATTGAATGACCAAATATTGTTAACCGGTGTTCGAAAAGAGCAACGCTAGAGAAGAGCGGGCAAGAAAGCCCGCTCTTCTCTAGCGAAACTGCATTCCGAACTAGCGGTAGAGTATAAAAGATTGACTGAATCAAAATAATATAGGTATAGACAGCATTTCATGGATTCAATAAAATTTGATTTTAATTTTGAACATATCAATTATTTGGAACCTTTCAATAACTTACCCTTTCCAAACATTAAATTAATTAACATGATGATGAATATTGTTTCCATGACCAAATTTTATAAATGGAATTGAAGTATTTTTTAGAATATTAACCAAATTGTACAGTCCGCATTTACAGCTATACTTATACATTATACACTAATAATAATACACCTAATGGACTAAGGCCTAACCCCTTATTAGTAAAGGAGGCCCGTGCCCAGCAGTGGGACAATGTTTAATACGGGGCTAGTATTATTATTAATAATAAACCTAACAGTCACACACATAGTACTGACCCCACTCTGGGTCAAACCTATATAGCATGTATAAAGGATGATTCGAGAGACTACGATCACAAATAACTCTTTATTCCACAACATCAAAATCATATTACAAAAAGAAACCTTATAGCTAAAGTAAGTTACAATAGGCGGTCTTATCGCTAAAAGCGACGATCACAAAACTTATACAAATATTTATTTCGGTGCGGGGATCGAACACGCGACCTCTCGTTCCACAGTTTCTTGTCCGTTGTGCCACGGAGGCTATCAATTATTCTGTGTAGAACAAAGATTTTTAAATGTTCTTACGACGATGACTTGTCATAAGAACATTATAAAAGTATCTACGAAATAACAGTTTATTATATCTACTCGTGTGATTGCGAAATAGTTATTGAAAACGTAACTAAAATTTAATTTTTATTTCCACGCGATGAAATCAATAATTGGCGTTCGACGCTTGGGAAATGCCGCGGCCAAGGGTGACAATAAAATGTAAAAGTAACTTGTCATGCGTACTTTGTAAGTAGGTTACTTTTTAAAATATTAGAAACTAGGTGTTGCCCGCGGCTCCGTTCGCGTGGAGTTTGTTTTTGAAAAATTATTCACTCCAAGGAGTTGTCTTCTGCTCTGACGCACCTGTACCGATCGTCTTACGAAATCAGGTATTGTGTCTGAATCTTGAAGAGACGCTAACGTGCAGCCGATCCTCAAAAATGATGACCGGTCAGACAATATATAATTATCGCCCAATATACAATTATAATATATAGTATACAATATATAATATACAATTATAATATAGACTTACAATGTCCTTTGTGCAGGACATCTATAGTAATAATATATTAATATTTTAAATAAATTGCATTAACAATTATATCAAAGTTAAGATATTATATTTTTTTATACTGGCACCGCAAAGCGCAGTGCTGTCCAGTTGATACTTTGATAGTATAGTGACAATTGAGACACTGGATACTCTCAAGTAGCGACAGACAAATTATACATAGCTACTTGATACAATCATGCCGGCCTGTTTTAATATGCTCAACAGTTTGCTAGTCATATGAATCAATATTTAGTAGACCTTATTGTGAACTCAAAAAGCCTTACAGAGTATCTGTAAAAAAAAATTAAAATAGTCTAAACTTCATTTTATCTTTTTTTTACCACTCCATATAAGCCAGGAAATTAGCCTAAAGGGAAATCAGGCATGATAACACTTACGGAGACAATGGTGTATTATGCAAGGATTAATTCTTCATATTCATTTTTCATTCATAATTCATTCATTCATAAGGGTAAAAATAACAACCCTAATAATAATATTTGTACAAACTATATGTATGTTAGCTGTTAGTTTTCCGTAAATAAATAAATAAATAAATACCGTCTTGAAAATATAATTAAGGTGTGTTCGCAATTCCTTCGGGAGTTTCATTTTATTTGGCGGAGAAATCTTGTAATATGCATTAAAAAAGTAATGGAATCAAAAAAAAAACGATCTACTCCTTGAAATTCTTCGGGTATTCACCCGTAGTCGAATATTGAAGAAAAGCTTGAAATATAAGGTTTAAGAATCATTTATTTCTCATAAGATTATTACATTAATCACTTACTGAGAAAAACATATTAACAATCAGTTGTTTTGTATGGGCGAGCATATAGAAGAATAATTTTATCATTACAATGATAAACATACAATTATCAAAATCGAAAATATATGTATACATCAAATAGCAAAAAGATAAGTTAACAAAGAAAATCTAACTTATTCACAATCTATTCCTATAATAGCATACGGTTGACACAAAGTATTTATATACTCTTTATTTACCTATAATGTATGCACAGCACACACGAGGAAATGTCCATACATGTCAAATTAAAAGCATGATTATTTTAGCACAGATATTTAAAACAGTAAAGATATACCTAGTCAGGTCATAAATTCTGTCACATGTTTAATATAAAATAATTGAAACAAGTTTATTCATTATGTAACCATTTATATACCAAAATGAACTTAACAAAACATAGATTCTTATGACACTAAAGTTTATTCAAAATGACCTCCGTGATTTTGAATACAGGCCTTCAATCTGCGCGGCCAGTTGTCTATCGCAGCACGAACGAGGTCCATGTCAATATCGGCGGCTGCCTTAATCAAGGATGTCTTGAGTGACTCCAAATTGGGATGAGGCTTTGAGCACGCCTTTTCCTCCAAGTGTTGCCATATCTTGTAATCTAACGGATTCAAATCTGGACTGGAGGAGGGCCAGTCTTCCTGCCGGATGAAGTCGATTTCACGCGCCGCTAGCCAGTCTTGTGTGCTCTTCGCTCTATGAGCTGGCGCCGAATCTTGTTGGAATACCCAGTGCCTGTTATCGAACATGGTATGAGAAACAGGTTCCACAAGGTTCGTCAGGACTGTATTTTGATACACAACTGCATTCGTTTTTACACCTTTCTCACAAAAATGTACCTCTGTTAAGCCCCAATAAGAAACTCCCAACCATACCATGAGCGAGGATGGAGAATGACCTCGTTGGACACGCGGAAGACGGTTGCTCGCTTCTTCACTACTGTGTGCGTACACCTTATCATTTTGTTTGTTGTAGCTCTCTTCTACGGTAAAAATTTTTTCATCAGAAAAAAGAATTTCCCGATATTTTTTCCCGCGTACCGCTTCAACAAAGCGCGGCATCTCTTTAGTCTCAGGTCCATTAGGCGAGCATTCAAACGATGTCCTGTTTTTCTTCGATATGCCCGAAGCCCTAAGTCTTCATTTAACACCCTTTTCACCGTGGTTCTGCTTAACCCCATCTGAAGGGTCAACAGTTTCTGCTTACGTTTGGGATTTCTTTGAATTCGCGCCTTCACAGCTTTTATCACTGCTGGAGTCCTAACAGACCGAGGGCGACCACTTCTTGACCTGTCATCTACACTAGAGTCTTCATTGTATCGTTTGATGGTACGATAAACGAATCTTTTGGTTATATTCAAATTTTTCAGTATGTCAGAAATTTGAATTGGCGCGTAACCGCAACGATGCAACGCAATTACTGCAACACGGTCTTCTTTAAGCGTCCACTCCATATTTAAAAATGAGTAAAATTCTAAAAAGTATACATTTTTATTTTCATGAACAATTTGAAATTCGAATTCAATAAACTTTTTTGTGGCCAGTATTCTAAAATAAAAGTTTTTACTGTGTGACAATACTTATGACCTGACTGTGTATAAGATACGTGTGTAGATTACTAATGTGATAGATTTGTAGAAAAATGCTCACTCTAACTTCTGTCTTCAGGAACATATTATAAAAATACAGCAAAATTACTCTAAGATTTTTATATAGGATTCTTAGATTTTTAATTGAAATGATTGATCTGATGCTTGAAGAAACCATTGGAAGTTTTCTCCCAAAGTATGTTAAATAATTTATGTAAATAAAAGTCAGAAAAATATTTTTTGCGATTTTTATAATTGTTTTAACAGTCCATTGAAGAATATTTGTATAATATAGCTATCCGTGTATGCTAAGTTCTCTCAGAACCATACCACTTGCGCCGAAGCAAACTAACAGGTTTATAGTCGCTATTGTCAAATGAACAAAATTGGTCAAGGCCCCGATCTAACAGTCATTTAGATGTGACTGAAGAGAGTCTGGATGTACCAGTAAATATATAATTCATGTGCCAAAGAAAATATTTTTAAACATAAGAATCCTTGTCGACCTCATAGACATAGAGAATGGACTGAGCAAAATCCTCACAAAATTGACTACTTCGTAGAAAGAGACAAAGCCAGTGTGCGGCCAATATCTGTTTCTTTTCGCTCCTGTAAGTCTGTGACTTAGGTCAATCAAAATTCTAGAAAAATACTTCTGCTGGCCGCACGTTCGCTTTATCTCTCTCACATTTTTCTGTCGGTATTCACTTATTAGCTGAATAGAGACGCTCGGTCCATTTTATCAATTAAAAATCGAACATAGACATCGCATTATTTGAACAATCTATACATACTTTTTGTTATATACCTCTATATTGACTGAAACGTTTAAGTATTGCCTAATGATTGAATAAACATAACTCTAAAAAGAATCAATAAAACCGCTAACTGAGCTATAAAAGAAACAGCTAACTAGTCTAAATGTCTGCCGAAACTTTATTGTTTTGTGAAAAGCTGTGTCATAATATAAGATTATGCTCGTATATAGATATTTCAGTTCAGCTTTGCTTTGCTAGCTTTGCACGTTTTGTTATGTGTGCATGAGTTTTCTTTGTGTGAGAGTAAGGCTAATTTTTATTCCGGAAAATACACGGTTGGGATAGCATATTATAATAGCTTAAGATGTCTCCATGTATTTAATACCTTTTCTTTCAAAAATAACTAACACGCGGGCAAGGCCGCGAGCAAAAGGTAGCTAGTTTAAAAAATAATGTAATGATTTTAGAAATAAATAGTAACTCGCAGTGTCTGGTCTTTATACAATTACATTACGCACACATAGAAAGACATGCAAAACCAATATATCTATAACAGACTACTAAACATATCCTTAAGTGTCTCTCATAATGCCTTAAACAAGATCTAGGTAACCTGTTGTTTGTCCACATTCCTTTGTATGATCTAGTGATGAATAATGTTTATAAACACTTTCGGTGTAGGAAGTCACCTCGGTTGCGAACAGTGACCTTCTATCGTCTTAACAAGTCGCACTTGAATGATAGGATCGGGCACAGTGCAAGATATATCGTCTGTTTATAGCATTTTTCATGGTAGAAATAAATGCCAGTTATTAAAAATTCTTGTCTAATAAAGACAAAGACTGCCTCGGTGGCGCAGTTGTAATTGCGCAGGCGTTACGATTGTTGTGCTGAGGTCTCGGGTTCGATCCCCGGGTCGGGTAAAGTAATATTGGCTTTTTCTGTCTAGAAATTCTCAATATTAGCCCGGAGTCTGGAATCTGTTCCCATATGGCGATAGGCGTGGGCCTATCGCCATACCGAGAACAGAGGGTGACCTCTTATCACTTTATGGGGCCGAATATTATATTCGGTTGAATCATCACTACACAGTATAAAACAAAGTCGCTGTCGCTGTAAGTCCGTCCCTATGTATGCCTAAATCTTCAAAACTACGCAACAGATTTTGTAGCGCTTTTTTTAATAGATAGAGTGATTCAAGAGGAAGGTTTATATGTATGATACATGCATAATATTGTAGAGAAACACTGATGAATTTACAGGTTTCTAATGTGATGTCGTAAATAAACACATTTTTTTGCGCTTACATTGTAAACGCTGACTGAACCCCACGGATAGCATAATACAGGAAGATGTAATAGCTTAAGAGGTCTCCATGGATTTTATACCTTTTCTTCCAAAAATAACCACCACACGGGCGTAGCCGCGGGCAAAAGCTAGTATAGAATAATATACAAAATTAAACACAGGAAACTACCCTATTATATATAGTATATTAATCCTAGTGGATTACAAGCTTTGTAACTTCGTGATTTTATTTATGGGTCAGGTTTTAACACAAGCTTAACTAACGCTTAATGACGCATGCGCACACAGATTAACTTAATCTAAACCTTCTTGATAAGCCGAAATATGCCTATTATCTAGTATGGCCAGTACAAACAAAATTGGTCAGTGGAAAATTGTTGAACGATAATAGAATGCTAATAGCAGTGATAGCCTAGTCGTTAGTCGTACGGATTGTCGAGACGAAAGTCGTATGTTCGAAACCATGTCCAAAATGGCATACAACTCTGACTTTTTTAAGATACATGTATATTAGTTGTTAATATCGCTTGCTTTAACGGTGAAGGAAAACATCGTGAGGACACCTGCATATCAGAGAATTCTTCTACGATTTTTTCCTCGAAGTATTTTCTTTCACTATTAAAGCGAGCAGTAAATAACTATGAATAAATATTACTTAGAAAAGTCATAAGTGCATGCCCATGGAAATGGTTTCGAAACTTTCATCTTGACAGTTCCGGATGGAGAAGAATAAATAGATTATTATCCTTATAATCGTATACTAATTTATTGTTTATTGCACCAAGGAAACTCCCACTATCACTGTATTATGTATATACATTACATAAATAACTTTATAGAGTTGGAATTTAATTCATCTATGATCTTACATGAAGATTTTTTTTTTTATGCTGGCACGGCAAAGTGACCGCACTGTACCTGATGGTAAGCGCAGTGCGGTCCAAATAGAGTACTGAGTAGCGAGAGACGATCTATCCCCGCTACTCAACACACTCATGCCGGCCTGCTTCTTCACACTATGCCATGGGCAAGAAGGTGAAGAAGGGGTCGAGGGTCAAGTGTCAGAGTACTAAGAAGGTCGCAAAATGGCCATTGTACCCCAACTCCAGACCCCCGACAAAAACCGGATGTACACTGGCTGATCCCGGAACGCGACACACTTGAGTGTGCCACTATGGCGGGTTTTTCACCCTGTGTACGGTGGTCGCTATCCGGGCGGATATGAATATCCTACCACCAGCAAAGAATATTTTTAGTCAAGATTACTATTGTTAGGAACATCAACAAAACTATGCAAGATGTATATTTAAAAGGCACAAATACAATGATTATAATTAATTGATTGATTTACACGGCACTGTTACACATCTCAGTGCTTAATATTATCACACACGCATGTCAGGATTCACTTAAGGCTTCTCTTTATAATTAATCTACCAGCATTACCCTTTTAAACTGAACAACGCCATTGAACTGATTACCAATATGATTACCAATTACACATACTACACAGAACCACGAATATACTGGCTATCGTCTCGTCTTCCACTCAACTAAACTGAACTGAACACCGGAGCGCGGAAGGCACTCCGTTTTATATTAAACATTTACTACTCCCACATTGGTTGTCATTATTAAGTACCCCCAACTAGTTTCCTAAATACCTCCGTTATACCTTCGGTATTTCTAATAAAAGGAAATATCCTAATACTATGTGTATATTTATTAACAACCTAGCTAATACTGTTAAACCTGAATTCACAAACTATTGAAAGAAAAACATTTATTCAGCAAAAAAAGAGACACAACACAAACAGAAATACTGTTAAAAAAATGGAGGCTACAAAAACAAAATATAAAAGGGTAGCGGGTACGGTGTGTCTTATATAAATACTGGAAGGGTCCTAGTTCAGCATGGGGCTAGACAATATGCATAGCGCTGGTTTTCAACTAGATCCCGTAAGATCCCGATTGCTTACACCCTGTAAGGCTAAAGACTTTCTATGCATTTGCTAATCATTAAAAACAATATTTTTTCTATCAAAACCAATGACGAAAGAATATACTTTTTCGTCATTGATCAAAACAAACACATAAAATAAATACCAAGCTATATATAGATCAACATAAATTCCATCATGACATGCCCAGTTCATTTTAAATTCAAATGACAAGGAAGTTGTTATGCACAAATTCTGACATCATTTATTATAGAACACTTCCCTTGTGATCGGTTCGTCAAAATTGTTAGTTAATTTTTTTCCATAATATATGACACCGTTTGTCACGCAACCAGCTGTGAAATGAGAGGCCGCGGGTTTGATCTCCGCACCAAAACAAATCTTTATGTTATCTACAATTAGTTGTCTCGGGTCTGTTATGGGACTATAGGCCCTCGTAGTTCTGAAACCCACGCTAAAGGTTTGACCTAGTCTGGGACCAGGACTATGTGTGTAATAATATATAATAATAATACTACTAGCCCTGTATTAAACATTGTCCCACTGCTGGGCACGGGCCTCCTCTACTAATGAGAGGGGTTAGGCCTTAGTTCACCACGCTGGCCTAATGCGGATTGGTAGACTTCACATACCTTCGAAATTCGTATAAGAATTCTCAGATATGCAGGTTTCCTCACGATGTTTTCCTTCACCGTTAAAGCAAGCGATAATTAACATTTAATACACACATAACTTTAGAAAAGTCAGAGGTGTATGCCACTTGGGTTTCGTACATACGACGTTCGTCTTGACAGTCCGTGCCGCAACCAACTAGGCTATCGCTGCTTTTTACTATGTGTGTGACTGCATTTATTATCTATATGCTCAATTCAGTATGAATTTGACAGTATGAATCGGTCGATTGAACCGAAGTTGTATAGCCAACTATTAATGCCTTTTAAAAGACTGACTACAGCCAAACACGCTTCACTTGTTTAAGTTTTTACTTAAAGGAAAATTGATGTTGTCTTTAGCGATTTTTACATCGTTTGTTTTGTATAGCCATAGCTAGATCACTTTTAAAAAAATATTTATTTATATCAACATGCTGTCGAGAGCATGCTGTGTAGTTTGCACGGTAAGTGAGATATTTTGAAGATCAAACCCCTTCTCAATACCTTATCCATGCCCTATGGCCAATTTCAATATGCAATCTCAATCTGCATTGTCAGATCGAACCAGAAAATAAACCAATCAAACTATGTAATTTGTAGGTTCCTATTCAAACTTAATTCTTACTAGTTCGTTTTTCCGATCGATCTGCAGTTTCGGATTAAGATCGTCGATCGATTATTGAAATTGGCCGTTTGTCGACAACGCTACTATATCATAAGTATTGTAGATTCATTGGAATAGATATTATTTATTATACGATGATTCACGTGTTCTTTGATCGCCTCTGAAAAAAACTAAAAGCAAATGATTTTAGCAATTAGAGATGTTTGTATTTCTTTAATACGAATTACCGGTAAACCTTGCATTGATTATTACTGTATTACATAATATGAAACACCTATTTTGTACAAATCAAGCAATGAATGCGCACTTCGGGCGGCACGAATTGGTAATTTCTATCAAATTCAATTTATATCAATCATTCGAAGTTGTTCAGTTATTCGTTTGCACGAACAAAATGTTTTTGTGTGAACTTTTACTGTGACAATGGAACAACGTAAGGTTATAGTGGGCTTAAGGTCGTTGACGAGGCAACAGACAATTTAAGAACCGCTTAATTTTTTTGAACATATTTTTTGTTTATATGTCCATGACTTATCGAATTTGGTCATTCAAGGCGTAATAATTTGTTATTTAAAATAATAAAGGTAACTCAATTCATTCATTAAAATATTTAGAATTTCCCATAAGCCTCTTCAAATTACCTGTGAAAAGTGTATTAACATGTCTTATAAAACTATAAGTAAAAAGACAAAGACTTCTCCTCTGTTTGTCAAACAATTTTCTTTTTTTGTTTTTTAGTTAAAAAGAGTCTTTAATGTTGTCAATAAAATAAATATTTGAAAACAGTTAGTATATATTAATACGTGAGAGAAATCTCTGTACCCCTTTTTAAGCAAATTACGCGCTTGGAGGAGTGTGAGATTTAGCATACTTAAAGTTCGTATGAGTAAGAAGTGCACAAAGCTAATATTTGTAATATGTGTTACAAATAAATAAACCATTCATTGTTTACATTCTTAGTAAGTCAAACACATAACACATATTAGTAACGTGTTTATACACGCTCGCAGCAGAACACAATTATAAGGAATTATTTATAAAAACCTGACAAAATAACCTAATTAACGTTCAAACTAAAAAAAAATGGTCGAATTTCGAACATTAATAATAATTGTTAAAAATTCAAATTTCGAAATCAAGATACTGTTAAAAATAATGACATAATATCCAATTAATCATCTCAAAATTACACATAGTTTCATAAAGGTAAGAAGCGAAACTCCGTTACCACATTACAAGGAAACATTGAATTATACCTGGTCAACGAACTGTGAATCATAGGTCAATTGTCAACTGTTTATTTTTCTAATACAACTGTGAAATTTCGGTAACGCATTCTTTGCAGAAGAATTCCAGTTCGCGTGTGTTTCTAGGTTAGTGTTAGCTTACTGTAGACGATGTTCTTTGAAGATTTTGAAAAAATAATGTTTTATCTTTGTCGTAATGTTGTGTTGACTCGTCATGCTATTTCTAAATACAAAATTTACAGTTGTGATGTTGCCCAGCTTATTATTCACTTCCGTTTCTACACACTAATAGGGTTGGCGTCGTGCAATTTATTGTAATTTAAAATATGCTATTTTACTGCATTTAAATCACTATATAGTATAAAACAAAGTCGCTGTCGCTGTCTGTCCGCCCTTATGTATTCTTAAATATTCAAAACTACGCAATGGATTTTGAAGCGCTTTTTTTTATAGATAGAGTGATTCAAGAGGATGGTTTATATGTATGATAAATGCATAATATTGTAGAGAAACATTTGTAAAATGTGTAATAGTTTAAGATGCCTCCATGGATTGTATACCTTTTCATACAAAAATAACCTCCACGCGGGCGGAGCCGCGAGCAACATCTAGTTAATTATAAAACAGCACTTCTATTTTTGTTTTAATTAATTTAAAGCTAAGAAATATTTCGTGTAATTTTTATCATTCTATTCTACTATTGACAGCCTCCGTGGCGCAGTAGGCGAGTAGCCGGCTGTGAAACGAGAGGCCGTGGGTTCGATTCCCACACCGGGACAAATGTTTGTGTGACAGACAGACATTTGTATCCGGGGTCTGGGTGTTGTGAGACCGAAAGTCTCTCGTAGTCGCTGATACCCATAACACAAGGTAGGCAGCAGAAGGTTTGCTGTGCCTTGGCATTGCAGAAGTATATGGGCGGCGACGTCTACTTACCATGAGGTGGCCCGTCTGTTCGTCTGCCTATCCAGGCAGTAAAAAAAATTGATACTAAACAAAATATTTTTAAAAATAATTTCACATCATATATACATATGAATAACGCAAGTTCTCTGTTACCAATTAAACTAGCCGGCTCTCGTTTCCAAAACGAATCTACGAAATCAGTGTACAAACTTCGTTTCCAAATACTTTTGTAATCTGCAATTTTGTACATTATTTTTTATTGTAATTTCATGTTACATCTTCAATCTGTTTTAACATCCATTCACTTATGAATGTGTCTACAGTTGCGATGTTTGATGGTTTATACTTTTACTTTGGTGTTATAATGGTTACCAATTAACTAACGGTGAAAGATCATGCGTGTTTACTTAACATTTATTTCTGATACTCGCTGTACACATTGGGCCAAGGTGCTGGGCCAGCATGTTGGACCAACGTGTAGAGGCCTACTTGGCTTAGTTTGGTAAGTAGGCCTCTACACGTTGGTCCAACACCTTGGCCCAATGTGCTGTACAGCTGGCATTATACCCACTGTAGGTAGTTGGTAGTTTCTAACATACGCCAAGTAGCCCTCTACATTTTGGTCCAACATGCTGGCCCAGCAACTAGGCCCAATGTGTACAGCGGGCATAATGAGTGTGGTAGATAATATTTCACGACATCGTTTTTCCGGAGAATCGATTAAGCTGTCCTCATAATGGTCTTAACTTGTTCCTGTATTGCATAAATTATATGTTATTATATTGCTTAAATGTCTTTAAGTGTGTCATCATAGCATAATAACAAGATAGTGTTTTTTACATCTTGTTAGATGCAAAATTTATTACAATAAAACATGTTATGGGACCATAGTCCCTCGATACAGGTTTGACCTAGTTTGGGGTCAGGACTATGTATGTGACTGTTGCGTAGGTATTGGTGTAAAATCCAAATAATATGTACATAAGGGATCGAATCTGAGATCTCTGCACAGCAGTTCTACAGTGCAGGCAATTACAACTGCGCCACCGAGGCAGAGATTTATTTGACTTGTAAAAGCGTCCATAGTATCCTATTTCCATAATAAACGATCTGATTTTGAATCAAATACTGCTTAATTGAATTACCAAATATTTGGCACCCTTCTGGGATAGTAATAGACAGTTCAAGAGCGAACAATAGTCAAAAATACCAACGTATCCTATCACGTATTCCCTTGACATTACACGATCGGCCGCGATCCGGGTTTCACAAGATTATAAGGTCAAAGATTAGTCAACCCAAATATCATTGGGTCTAAACGGATGCCTTTGGAACCGTATTGGGATATTTCCATAAAGGAATATATCGTTTCATCCCTAAAATCCTATTTACTTCATATATTAGACCACTGTTACTTTTTAATTTCCAATATGACCACGATAATTTTTTTTTTATCCTGGCACGGCAAAGTGACCGCACTGTACCTGATGGTAAGCGCAGTGCGGTCCAAATAGAGTACTGAGTAGCGAGAGACGATCTATCCCCGCTACTCAACACACTCATGCCGGCCTGCTTCTTCACACTACGCCATGGGCAAGAAGGTGAAGAAGGGGTCGAGGGTCTAGTGTCAGAGTACTAAGAAGGCCGTAAAATGGCCATTGTACCCCAACTCCAGACCCCCGACAAAAACCGGATGTACACTGGCTGATCCCGGAACGCGACACACTTGCGTGTGCCACTATGGCGGGTTTTTCGCCCTGTGTACGGTGGTCGCTATCCGGGCGGATATGAATATTCTACCACCAGCTAAATTTACACTAATCAGATATCATTTAATAGATTCCAAATGAAATGTTCCAATGCCACACTAAATGTGTCTCGGACTCTTAGTATTGATGTGACTATGCCTCTGTTTTAATAACTTTAGCTCATTTTGAGCCTTCTTTATTTTCTACTTATACCACTTAAATTCACAAATCGTGAGTTCACAAGGAGCATATATTTATTTATTTTAAATAAGGTACACCAACAGCACTACATATTAAAATATTACAATGAAATATAAAAAAGGCACAGTGTCAGATATGTGTGCTAGACACAGGTGTACACAACATTCACCACATAACATGACAATATAAAACAAAATAAAACAAAAAATAATTATAGTGGAAAATAAACCTGTTAAATATACCAATAAAATTATATAAAATAAAACTACATAATTACAAACAAATAGCAGTGATAGCCTAGTTGGTTGCAGTACGGACTGCCAAGACGAAAGTCGTAGGTTCGAAAGCCAAGTGGCATACACCTCTGGCTTTTCTAAAGTTATGTGTGTATTAAAATGTTAATTATCGCTTGCTTTAACGGTGAAGGAAAACATCGTGAGGAAACCTGCATATCTGAGAATTTTTCGAAGGTATGAGAAGTCTGCCAACCCGCATTAGGCCAGCGTGGTGGACTACGGCCTAACCCCTCTCATTAGTAGAGGAAGCCCGTGCCCAGCAGTGGGACAATGTTTAATACAGGGCTAGTATTATTATTTATTATTATTATATAATTGCAAACAAAACAAAAACACTTTTCTAGTGATGGTAAAAGAATATATCATCACAATATATTCTTCATGAGTTCAATCCCAACAACCAGAGTCTTTTCTATGTCTTATGTGTTTTAATTGCGATAACTTTGATGAAATCTGTATACTTAGCTGAGAATTGTACATAAGAATTTCGAATGTGTGCGAAGTTTGTCGACCTGTATTAGGACAGAATAGTAGACTAGACCTTCTCATTAGTAGAAGAGTCAAGAGACCTATGTACAATGGAACGAGATAAAACAAATAACATGTTTGATCCTTTTATATCATAATTCGGTTAAGGTCATAGCAATGTATCTCAGTTTTGGGCTATTTCTTTAATTGTAATTACACCATGATTGCAGCGTTGAAGTTCAAAGTCTTAATTCAGTAATAGTAAAATAGTAATTTGCCATTAGATAACTTCGGAAGCTAACCATGGCAGTATTTATTTTAGTACCTCTTCATTACCAAATGTAATAATAATATAATAATACTAGCCCTGTATTAAACATTGTCTCACTGCTGGGCACGGGCCTCCTCTACTAATGAGAGGGGGGTTAGGCCTTAATCTACCACGCTGGCCTAATTCGGGTTGGCAGACTTCTCATACCTTCGAAAAATTCTCAGATATGCAGGTTTCCTTACGATGTTTTCCTTCACCGTTAAAGCAAGCGATAATTAACATTTTAATACACACATAACTTTAGAAAAGTCAGAGGTGTATGCCATTTGGGTTTCGAACCTACGACTTTCGTCTTGGCAGTCCGTACCACAACCAACTAGGCTATCGCTGCTATTTTTTTACCAAATGTGGTTGAACTCAATCGATACTATTATAAAAGCTACAATGAGACTGCTTTATTATGTTTTCAAGGATAAATTGTTAAGCCTATTTTGACGAAGTTTTGTTTGAAAGTATTTGAAACACAGAGAAAAATATACTAAGTTACTGGTACCGAAAGTAAAAGCTGGTAAAATAATAAAGGTGAATAAAGATACAATTGAGAGACATTGACTCTACTTTCAGGTCATGCGTAGTGCACAAAATAACTACAAAAAATTCTCGCCAACGTGCTTATTAAGTCGGCTAACTGTCACACTTTCCATCGAAACAGCGGTAGTAAACAAGATGAGTTATCACTTATCAGCTGTCAAGCAAGTTTCACAGCTGAACTGGGCAGTTTTAATAGCAGCTTTGATGCAGACATCGGATTAGTGGACTAGTTCAAGGATTTGCTTTCGGGCAAATGCATTATCGCTACAGTCTTCTGGCCTAGAAGGTTGGACGGTTATGGAGTATAGCTGGCATTCATGGACTGGCAAGGCGAAGCCATTGCGAATCTATATTTTTTCATCGCGTGAAATATTTATGATACGCAGCTCGCTGATATTATGCTATTCTAGGCGCTAGGAGCGTTCTTCAGTTTCTTTAGAGGCTTGTGAGCTGTCCACACAAAGCGGTTTCTGGGATTTTCCTGCTTCAAACCTAGAACCGTCTTTAATGCACAAAACATGGCCACAGTGGTGATATAATATAGTATACAGGCGTAAAAGTATCGCGCAATTAATAGTAAAATGTCCCAAATATTAAGACGACATCATGTTTGAGGAAACCCAAAAAGCTTGGCAGAGCTTGATATGTCTATCTGTCTATATGCATTTTATTTATCTGATACCGTTTCGGAGTCTATATATAACTCATTTTTTTATATTCCATATCAAGCCATACATAACAAAAATCTAAGCAAATTTGAATATTGTACCAATTATATTAATGATGATAAGGGAGACAATTGGGAAGACTCCTCGACTCGAATTATGATGAATACGACTCTAGAAGAATTTAAGATAATATTTCTAAAGTTTATATCAACGCATGCAAAGATATTCTGTAGAAAGGTTTAGTAATAAAAATGCGGGATGCAGATAACATTGAAGAAAGTTGCTGAAAAGAAAGTGGGCCACTTGGAACATTCAAATGTGGAGTTGTCATAAAAAATAATATAAGTATTTTTTTATTATTACACATAGTTCCCAAGGTTTTGAACCCACAACTGTGTGGACTTCTGTAACCTATTACAGAAAATAATGTACAAAATTAAACAATACTACTAGGTTAGTTTCCTGTTTAATTTTTTATATTATTCGATATGCAACCGATTATAATACATAAAAGAAACCCTTTCGTGAAAACAATCAATATAACTTGAAAAATAATTTTAAATTTATTTTAAATTTTGGTATGAGCAAAAGTGGGTGCGTAGAACATTTTACTGTCTCGCTCGAACAACTGCATAGTAATGGCCATTCTGAGAGGTGACGTCATATCGTGCATCCCTTTACTGTCATTTGACAACCACCCCTTCCAGCAGATTTGAATGGAGTTCAATCTAATTATTTATGTTCGGATTTATAAAATTCTTTCGTTAATTGTTTTAGGTAATGTAACTTGTTGATTAAAATTTAGAAAAAATCCGTGCCAACTACCCTATTTTATCATACTCCCAAGCATATAAAATGGAGTCAGCTGTTTTAAATTCATATATTGTCGAGTTGCATTACACAGATTATTATGATTTATGACCTCTGTTGTGCTCAAAATCTATTTATTTGTAAACATTTTAAACGAGTCAAATGAGACTATTTACAAGTTAAAATCCATTGAACATTTTAAAACTTTTTATTTTGTTAGTCTACACACAACCAAAAAAGCATGATGCGTGTTTTACTTAGAATAAAATTAATATTTAATACATAATAATAGAGGATTTATAGCAGCGATATCATAGTTGGTTGCGGTACGGACTGCCAAGACGAAAGTCGTATGTTCGAAACCCAAGTGGCATACACCTCTGACTTTTCTAAAGTTATGTGTGTATTAAATGTTAATTATCGCTTGCTTTAACGGTGAAGGAAAACATCGTGAGGAAACCTGCATATCTGAAAATTCTTATACGAATTTCAAAGGTATGTGAAGTCTACCAACCCGCAATAGGTCAGCGTGGTAGACTAAGGCCTAACCCCTCTCATTAGTAGAGGAGGCCCGTGCCCAGCAGTGGGAGAATGTTTAACACAGGGCTAGTATTATTATTATATTTTTATATTATAATAGAGGATTTATAAACAGTGATGTAACTTAAAGATTAGTTTGATACCACAACTTTCCAGCATCATATATTTCAGAAAGCATACATAGATTATCAGGATATAGAGCTAAATATGTTATGATCTAACATAATGCGCGCTGCCAATCAATTTTAAAGCTTACTAAACACACGATAAAGTGGAACGCGGCTTCGTGTAAGATTAAAAACTAGTCAAACTGTAAATAAACCGTGGTATGATGATATGTTTCCTAGAAAATAACACAAAATACAGTGGGTTTTTTAAAAGCCTTTCCGTAGTCTTTTACTAAGGATAACATCTGCATTCTAAATCCTCACGGATTAAGCATTACATACATTACAGTATAATATTTGAATAATATTAAGGAAGTGGAATTACCGAATAAATTCAGGATTTACCATTTCAAAAGGGTCTTCAGAAAATTCTCCTTCATCAACTAAGTTTTGGCTCACCTTATTTATATTCAAGAAAGTTGAAATAAGTTAACGTAGTTTGTAGGTCAATGATTTAAGTCAATCCACTCATTTGACTTAACCATCCGCGTTTCGATAAATTGGAAACACCGCAATTTCCTAACCAACAATCTGTACCTAAATTCCTGCTCAAAAAATCTACGAACTACGGATTGATAAATCTAATTTTTTACGAGGATAGGCTTCACAAAATCTTAATCTGTATATATAAAAGAAGAAACTGACTGACTGACTGACTGACTGACTGACTGACTGACTGACTGATCGATCAACGCACAGCCAAAACGGCTGGGGTTAGAGACTTGAAATTTTGACAGTAGGTACCTTTTATCACGTAGGCATCCACTAAGGAAGGGTTTTTGGAAATACCACCCCTAAGGGGGTAAAATAGGGGATGAAAGTTTGTATGAAAATCCGTCATTTTTGAAGTTAAATTCATGAAATTTAGTATTTGGCATTTTAGTTAAAAATAAAAAATATATGTTTAAAGATTTTTGGAAATTCCGCCCCTAAGGGGGTAAAATAGGGAATGAAAGTTTGTATGAAAATCCGTCATTTTTAAGTTAAACGCATGAATATTGGTATTTTGTATTGTATACTTTTTCTCCCAAACATGACCTCCACGCGGGCGGAGCCGCGAGCAACAACTATATAATATAAAAGAAGAAACTGACTGACTGACTGATCGATCAACGCACAGCCAAAACGGCTGGGGTCTGAGACTTGAAATTTTGACAGTAGGTACCTTTTATGACGTAGGCATCCACTAAGGAAGGGTTTTTAGAAATACCACCCCTAATTTACCTAAGGGGGTAAAATAGGGGATGATAGTTTGTATGAAAATCGGTCATTTTTGAAGTTAAGTTTATGAAAATTAGTATTTGGCCTTTTAGTGAAAAATAAAAAATTTATATATCAGGATATTTGGAAATTCCACCCCGAAGGGGGTAAAATAGGGGAAGAAAGTTTGTATGAAAATCTGTCATTTTTGAAGTTAAATGCATGAAAATTGGTATTTTGTAGTGTATACTTTTTGTCTCAAACATGACCTCCACGCGGGCGGAGCCGCGAGCAACAGCTAGTCTGTATATATAAAAGAAGAAACTGACTGACTGACTGACTGACTGACTGACTGACTGATCGATCAACGCACAGCCTAAACGGCTGGGGTTAGAGACTTGAAATTTTGACAGTAGGTACCTTTTATCACGTAGGCATCCACTAAGGAAGGGTTTTTGGAAATACCACCCCTAAGGGGGTAAAATAGGGGATGAAAGTTTGTATGAAAATCCGTCATTTTTGAAGTTAAATTCATGAAAATTAGTATTTGGCATTTTAGTTAAAAATAAAAAATATATGTTTCAGGATTTTTGGAAATTCCGCCCCTAAGGGGGTAAAATAGGGAATGAAAGTTTGTATGAAAATCCGTCATTTTTAAGTTAAACGCATGAATAGTGGTATTTTGTATTGTATACTTTTCCTCCCAAACATGACCTCCACGCGGGCGGAGCCGCGAGCAACAGCTAGTTGACTAATATACTAATTTCCCTTTTTTTCTGAAATATGGTTTTTACTTTCCCTTCATACTTTTAGTAGTATATGATCCACTACATCTGCGTCATCTTCATTGATTACTAAGATCAATCTTGTTATTTTTTTCTTTTACAGTTTCAGGATGTCCCCGGCAGCGTCGTTTGCTGAACGATGGGCCCAAGACAACCTCGCCCGAGAGCCGACTCCAGACGAGCTAGAAATCCTCGGCCTATTCCCCATCACTTGCGATGGAGACGAGATTGAGGCTACTAAACGAGCTAGAAGATACTACAAGGCACGGGGACCTGGCGGTTTGACTGAGCTGTGGCATAAACGACATCCTGATGATGAAGATATACTGTCTAGCTGTCAAGATGTGTAAGAGTCGTGTTTGTTTTTGGATAATTTTGCTTAAAAACTTTATGTTTTTAAATATACCAGCAGCCGCAAGATGCCGCATACAAAATAGCATGGTTATTTTAAGAGGAATTATAAAAGCCGCTTAAACTTCTTGATACTGCACTTAACTATCACCTTCATATGCATTGTCGTGGATTAACAAGGAGTGGGGCATTTGTTAGAACAACAATAAAATAATCTGCAACGGAGCCAAAATAACAAATGAATAAATGAAACACAACAATACCTTACATTACACTATTGTAATCCTAATAATTACGTTTAAAAAAGCCAAGCTAATGCCAAGGTACATAGGATTAAACTATGTATTAATGATTTTAGAAGGAGTGGCGTTATCAACCAACTTCCAAAATGTGAGGTTCTCAATTTGTCTGCATATTTAATACCTCATCAAAATATAGACCAGCTTCCAAAATGTGAGATTCTCAATTTGTCTGCATATTTAATACCTCATCAAAATATAGACCAATATTGATGATTCATCTTGTATTCGATAAAGTTATCGCCGTGAGTGATCATATATCACATATAAATATAAACTCAACGGAGAACAAAAGTCCCGTGACTTGCTTATAAAGTCGTTTGATTGTCTTTGTTATAATAATTATTCCTGTTAGTTTACCTTTGTCTAACATAGAAGTATAAGGCAATAATTCTAAAATTCTCATTCCAGGTACATAGTACCATTGCGAGCTAGAAGCGTGAGTGGTAGACGAATGACATTGATTCGATTACCAGCACCCACAGCTTTGGACAGGTCGTTATCACCTAAAGCATTGTTGGCTCGATGGCTCATGATCCTTGACATAAGGTGAGTTATCAGCGTGTATTTTATTTGGCTTTCAGCTTTTAACTTGCTTGCTTTGTTTGAGGTTAATGCATCTAGAGCATCAAATGGCGGGAGAAAATGGTATCTGTCCATTCCACACAATCTGGACGACGCTGCACTTACCATCAGGTGTAATTTAGTACTTTGCCGAGCCAAAATAAAAGTAGTAGAAAAGTTGGTGGTTAATATTAGACACTTTAAAAATATATTCACAAAATAATACATACATACATACATATACACTCACGCCTGTAATCCCGGAAGGGGTAGGCAGAGGTGTAACCAGTACACCCACTTTTCGCCGAATTTCGGTCCCATAATGTGATAGGGGGCGAGCCTATCGCCATACCGGGCACAGACTCCAGACTCCGGGCTAATACTGAGAATTTCTAGAAAAACCCAATATCACTTTACCCGACCCGGGGATCGAACCCGAGACCTCAGCACAGCAGCAGTTGCAACGCATGCGCAATTACAACTGCGCCACCGAGGCAGTCACAAAATAATATATTAAGTATATTTAAAAAACACAGATCAAAAGATAGAATGTTACGAATAGAAATATTGTGAGACGAACTGTTTCCTATTAGTATTAAAAATGCACGCCTATCTTTTTATTGAAATCCTTCGTGGAAGCACGAAGCTCGGTGAGTTCAATGTAAGGTGAAAACTAAGAATTCTTGATGAGGACCATGAAAATGTTTTGGTTCTAGGATTATGAGACTGAAAGTGCCTGGTAGTTTCAGAGACCCACGACGTTCTATGACTTGTATACCTCTATAGCTTAAGGACTATATCTGACTACTTATTATTAGGTCTCATTTTGGTGATAACTAACTTCTTCGTCAACAAGATATTGTAGAACCGAAATTCATAAATATCTGTCATCCAATAAATGTTGGTTTTAAATCTCGGCTGGTAATCGAAACTTGACCGTGCGGTTTCGATGGCAATAAAAAATATACCTATGTATACAGTTTCAGAATCTAATAGAACTAATATCCAATATTCCAGATTGCGTGAAGATCCCACACCCGGCGATGAAGTGGTGTTCATAGACGTAGGTGATCTTCAACCAGCACACATCAAAAACCACTTTAGAGGCAATTATTGGAAGGATTTCGTTTGGTGTATGAAGGTGAGATCAATCATTCATTTTTATTTTGCTGTTGGTAGGATATTCATATCCGTCCGGATAGCGACCACCCTACACAGGGTGTAAAACCCGTCTTAGTGGCATACGCGAGTATGTCGCGTTCCGGGATCAGATGTAGGAGTTCTAGAGTTGGGGTACGATGCTTGGCCGTTTTGCGGCCTTCTGAGTACTCTGTATTAGACCCTCGACCGCTTCTTCACCTTCTTGCCCATGGCGCAGTGTGAAGAAATAGGCCGGCATGATTGTGTTGAGTAGCGGGCGATAGATTGTCTCTTGCTACTCAATACTCTAATTGGACGGCACTGCGCTTACCATTATGTGCAGTGTGGTCACTTTGCCGTGCAAGGATAAAAAAAAAGTTAAATGGAATTCAACTGCTGCTTACATAATCTTTGTTGACTGAGACCATGTGAGACTCTTGCGTGTTGTTTATTTATTTTCTTAATTCCAGACTGCATACCCACTCAGAATTACTGAAGTCCACGTGATCAACACCCAGAGGTTGAAGACCATTTCCCTCCTACTTCTACACATCGGTCTGTACCCGTGGAGGCGCAAAGTGGTCAGGATCCACACGAACACTGAAGAGATCAACCAGGCTATGGGCTTAGACTACTTCCCAGTTGATGGTCTGCCCTATGAGTACGGTGGAAGGGCTGGGGCTATGAAAGATCTCAATGGTTAGTTTATTAATGTTTATTTAGTATCCTATATTCTGTGACATATGTCTGTTTTACTACATCAATAAATTACTAAACAACAACACGCGTCATAGTATAATATATTATAATTCTACAATCAGGGAGGTAATATTATGATTGCTTTGTTTACGAAAGTAAATATTTGTATGCCTACAAGTGAGACATAGCAATGACTTGAAAAATGTAATTAACGATATGAGACTTGTTAGGAGGCAAGCATTAGGCATTGACGTGCCTACACTACTTTTAGACAATTGATAAAAGATCGATTATTAGATCTAACCTAGTATGAGGAATTTGTGGGGTCTAGACTGGTTTCACTGGCTTCTGGGTCTGGCAATCTCAATATGGTTTTGATTTTTTTATCGAAAAAATAACGAATGAACTGTCCCGTATTTGAATTTATATGACGATAAGCTCTGTCACCAATATCACGAACAAATCTCGGCGAACTGTGGGTATACAAGTTACACCTCTGCCAACCTTCAGGAATACAGGCCTAAGACTATTTTTGGTTATGATAATAAAGCTCTAACCAGTTCAAGAATTAGAGGACCCCGCTGTCTAAATAGGACAACGAAATTAATTATATCCCATGGTCTAGCTCCATAGCTCAAAGTTCATATACCAAAAGAGGCTTATACTAATCCATATACATCCATACTAATTATGCCCAACGTTTTCACAGACGAATGGACGAAGAAACTCTTATCCAACACAAAATGGCTGCAAACAGAAGAGCGTAAATTTTACGACACAGATCTTCGTCCGGAGACTCGAACCCGCAAGAACAAGAACGCAATGCGGACCTTACGAAGCAACATTGGTTCCTATGACATGATTACACGGGCCCATTCCTGCAGGTCCCTTCATACTCGAGATGACCTTGACGAAGGCCTTTATGGTGCCTACAGGACTCTTAAAGTGAAACCTGATAAGTTTTATGTGTAAATGTGAAGTTGATGTGATAATGTAGTAAAATCAAAACTCAAATACCGTAATTTTTGTATAAAATGACGACACATGATTTGATGGTGTTCAAGAGTTCAATGAAATTATAAAAAAGTTCAAACCATTATTTGTCTGAAAAGCGAAAAATGTATCAGACACTTACATTATGATATGAATAGCGTTTGTAACTACCGTCAAGATAGAAAATATGTTTTCCCTTATAGTTAATTTTCATAATTTGAGTTTACTTGATTTTGGATTGCCTAATAATATTATTAATATAAA
The DNA here is from genome assembly GCA_905220505.1 of Laothoe populi. Classification (NCBI taxonomy): domain Eukaryota; kingdom Metazoa; phylum Arthropoda; class Insecta; order Lepidoptera; family Sphingidae; genus Laothoe; species Laothoe populi. The sequence continues at coordinate 7,890,650 of HG992167.1, read as the reverse complement.
TTAAATTGTAATATAAGGCTAAATGCACGCTTTTCTGCACAAGCTAGTGGTATTAATAGGTTAAATATGAATTGTATAAAAGTCTATCCATAGTATACGTTTTAATATAGGCAAGAGGTAAAATAAAAATTTGATTGGTTGTTGTACATTTTCACCAACCTATATTTAATTTTACTTGATCCCTAACCCCTAACAGCGGTAGGACACAACATAATGACTAATCATACAATCGCGTAAAAGCCTATGTTTATATAACACAATTTTTCAAATGAAAGTTAGACTATACTCTAATTGGACGGCACTGCCCTTATCATCAGGTGCAGTGTGGTCCCTTTGCCGTGCCAGGATAAAAAAAACTAAGGCTTACTGAACACTGGCAAGAATTAACGATTACTTTGCGGAGTTTAACGCTATTATTATTTTCATACTTATAAAAGAGTATCCACAATCATGTATTTTCGTGGAATTGGCTAAAATTTAATTTATAGCTGACAATGAAAATTCAACAAATGACAATGTTAGAGGAGGACACAAGTTGGAAATTAAAGCACACGAACGTAGCAACATTATCAACCACACGAGGATATAATCAGACAGCCTCGGTGGCACAGTTGTGATGCATGAGTTACAACTGCTGTGCTGAGGTCTCGGGTTCGAACCCAGGGTCGGATAAAATTATATTGGATTTTTCTATCTAGAAATCTCAGTATCAGCCCGGAGTCTGAAATTGTGCCCGGTACTCGCCCCACTGGTAACACCTGTGCCTGCTCCTGCGGGGATGAGTATATATGTATATATACGTATGAGAATATCATACATTATAGGTCTTACAATAACACACTATGTATTTTTATACAAAATATTGCCAATAAACATTACTTAAGTCGATACTCGAATAGTTTTTATAATGAACGTATTCAATGTAAGATCTCCTTGAATAGCAACTAATTTTTATGGTACAATATTTTTCTACCTTTGTAAAATACTCTTAAAACTATTAAAATGTATAATATGAGTTATTTGTTATTATAATTTTAATATAAACAGCTTTTCAAATAATATTCCATAAATTTCATTTATTTATTGACTCCACAATCCTACTAATATTACAAATGCGAATGTTTGGATGGATGGATGTTTGTTACTCAATCACGCTACAACGGCTGGACGGATCTGGTTGAAATTTAGCACAGAGATAGATTATAGTCTGGAATAGGACAAATGCTTATTTTTATCCCGGAAAAATGCACGCTTCCTATGGAGTAGCAAAACATAGAAAGGTGTAATAGCTTAATATGCCTCCATAGATTGTATACCTTTTCTTCTAAAAATAACCTCCACACGGGCGGAGCCGCGGACAACATCTAGTTATTTATATGTTAAGTTTTCACTGTTGCATTTTGTTTTAATTATTAATTTGATGTTTCTCGTACAATTTATAGACGTATTTTAACTTTACGTATATATAATAATACATATTTTAATACCGAAATTTACAAAAAGAAACGCCATAATCAATACTAATAGAATAAAGTTTAATAGTTGTTTATTTGTTTGACTGCGTTAATCTCTGAAACTAAATAGAAAAATATATTTGCATTTTATTAGCCTATTTATTGAGGAATATTAAGGGCTATAGAACATCACGTTACAGCCCTCGGGATTGGAGCAAATGGCTGTCACAGAGTCGTCATAACAACAGCTAGTTTTGTGATGTGTAAAAATATATAAAATCGTTCCCTCCCTATGGACTTCAAAATGGCTGAACGGATTTCGATGAAATTTGGCACACAGATAGTTTATTAGCTGGATTAACACTAAGATATGTTTTATGGTAGTAAATATAATTCCGGTTCGATTCTCGCGCTGGGATAATATTTTTTAGTTATTATGTAGAGCACAGTCTCCTCCGCTAATAGTAATCACGCGTGTGAAGCTACGGGCAAAAGCTAGTTTTAAGAAAAAAAAAACAATATTTCCCTATATTTTTATCTAGGACTTCACGTCACTGCATTAACACGCACTGCATTCGCTGGTGGTAGGATATTCATATCCGCCCGGATAGCGACCACCGTACACTGGGCGTAAAACCCGCCATAGTGGCACACGCAAGTGTGTCGCGTTCCGGGATCAGCCAGTGTACATCCGGTTTTTTGGGGATCTAGAGTTGGGGTACAATGTTTGGCCATTTTGCGGCCTTCTGAATACTCTGACAACAGACCCTCGACCGCTTCTTCACCTTCTTGCCCATGGCGTAGTGAGAAGGAGCAGGCCGGCATGATTGTGTTGAGTAGCGGGGGATAGATCGTCTCTCGCTACTCGATACTCTAATTGGACCGTACTGCGCTTAACATCAGGTGAAGTGCGGTCACTTTGCCGTGCTAGGATAAAAAAAACACAAAAAGCAACCTGATTAACATATATTTTTATATCCAATGACAATGGATGTCATTACAAATGTTTTGTGTTTTTGCAACACTACTATTGTAGCTAAAAATAGTTCGCATTGAATACAGCAAATTACAATAACGGGATCTTAAATTACTTAGCGTGTATGAAAGCACGTGGATTGAATTGTGGCCGTACTTATGTACCAAATATACATTGTATATACAAGTTTATTACTTTCTGGTAGATTTATTTTAATTCTGTCTTTGAGCAACAGTTTTTTAATATTGGCATAACGTTTGACTACCTCGGTGGCGCAGTTGTAATTGCGCTGTAACTGCTGTGCTGGGGTCTCGGGTTCGATACCCAGGTCGGGTAAAGTGATATTGGGTTTTTCTGTTTAGAAGTTATTAGCCCGGAGTCTTTAATTGTGCCTGGTATGGCGATAGCTTCGAACCCTATCACATTATGGGACCGTAATAAATTCGGCGCAAAGTGGGTGTACTGGTTACACCCCTGCCTACTCCTTCGCGGATTGCAGGCGTGGGTGTATATGTAATATTTCTCTGCTATGATCTAATTATAAAGTCTGTAGAAAGTCCACAAAAACCACCTGTAGTCAAACTTTAACTATCCTGACAAATTATGTTAAGACCTATTTAAAATTAAAATTAATTTAGACGCAGTGCACCCGTTATGCCATGCTAGCTTCGAAAAATTCAATATTTTTTAATCTTTAGAATTACAACTGAACTACGCTATCGATCAAGTAATGAGTCAATCGTGTAAGCGACCAAAGAATTTCTTAGCAACTACTGCCAAATGGTCCTAGGAGATTGGCAAAATACATACACGATGTGTAATAATAAATAAAAATAAACTGTATGAAAGCAAAGCTTCGTACTCGGTGAAAGGAGACCGCCCGACGCCTGAATGTCAGACGCTTCGTGACTTAACAATACTTTTTTATTAGAACCCATCGCACACTGAGCTGCTGTATCGCTTTCGTCTATTTTTTCGATAGTAAAAGGTTTTCACTGTCTTAAATGTACCGAGTGCCCAAGTGCCTTATGCAAGTTACCTGGGATTATTTTTATTTGTTGACCTTTAAAACGAGGCTATTAAACATACGAGAGAACGTAAGGTAAATAATCACAAATGCCTTCGAAAAGTATAAGACGTGTGTGTGACATCAATTTTGTCAGCCTGTTCCTGATAGCCGTATATAATAATGAAATATAAACATATTTATTATCTGAACTTACAATACAATAATAATAAATGCATAATAATAATCCATAATCCCGAGCCTCGCTATCCGAGGGTGTACATTTTAAAATGTATTTTTTATAAGGAAATTTATATTTAAAAGTATAATAATAATAAATAAACATTATTGCAACAAAAACACAGAGTTACGTAGAAATTACAAAAAACATCATGTAAAGCATAAATTGCATTTGCCAACGTAAAGTGACAGTTTAATGTCGCGTTTCGTATGGTAAGTGAGATATCCGGAGGCCCAGATTCCCCCTTCCCTTCCCTAATCCCTATTCCTGTCCTTTAAGGTCGACAGCGCATACATGATACTTTCGGTATTGTGGATGTTCATGGGCGGTGGCGATCACTTAACATCAGGTGACCCACTGGCTCGTTTGTCGGACTATACTATAAAAAAAAAAAAAAATATATCGGAATTAAATTTTACGTTGTTAACAGAGGTCCCCAAACTAGGCGCTGCCTGTATCTTGGGGTACCTGAGTATGTTTTATATTTATAGAGTTACAAATCCTTTTTGAATAAAGAGTACTGTACAACTGTACCATAATTCAAACTGTGTTGTAGTGGCCCTCCACGAAACAATTAGGGTTCTAGTATAAATTAACACTACACATACTTGATGAAAGACAAAATACCTATTAAAGATCAAACAACAATAAACATAGTAAAATCTGTCTGCATGAGTGTATGTGGGAGTAAGTAATAAGTTTAGTGCAAGCCATAGATTAATGATTATTAGATGACTTGCATAATAGCAGCGATAGCCTAGTTGGTTGCGGTACGGACTGCCAAGACGAAAGTCGTAGGTTCGAAACCCAAGTGGCATACACCTCTGACTTTTCTAAAGTTATGTGTGCATTAAAATGTTAATTATCGCTTGCTTTAACGGTGAAGTAAAACATCGTGAGGAAACCTGCATACCTGAGAATTTTTCGAACGTATGAGAAGTCTGCCAACCCGCATTAGGCCAGCGTGGTGGACTAAGGCCTAACCCCTCTCATTAGTAGAGGTGGCCCGTGCCCAGCAGTGGGACAATGTTAAATACAGGGCTAGTATTATTTATTGTAGATGACTTGAATTGATGAAAATAAGAAGCGAAATCTTCTTATTTTCAGCGTCATCATAGTACGTAAGTTTTATATGCCAGATTAATATACTTATACAATTAGATCCATCAAATCCCTACTATATCATTTTAAGTATAACCATATAAAACATATGCCATATAGCATATTCAACAGACACTGTACATGAAAGAATACTCAATGTTCTTGCATATGCTCAAGCAAGATATTAATATAAAATACATTTTGCAACGCCTTGCACTGATGTGTGCTGACCTTTATAATGCTTTCAAAGATATGCAAGCGCTTTACAGACTAGCCGACATTTATACTCAATAATGTAGGATACCATCTATGTTACATGTTATTCGTTTACAGCAAAATATAATAATGTAGTACATCAAATTTTTATAGAAAGTACTGTGAAATCTCAACGATTCTATGTCGGTAAATTAAATTTTACATAGTATGAAGCAATTTTTTCTCTCTGTACTACTAAACTTCTTAGTAGTTTAGACGGTAGTATGGATTAACGAACGAATATTTAGCTGTAAATTCCATTAGTATATTTCAAGGAACAATTTAAATAAATAATAAATACACTCAACAGTCATACACATAGTTCTGACCCCGCACTATGTAAAACTTGTATTGTGGGTATCAAGAACTACGGTCCCACAACACCCAGACCCGAAACAAATACATGCCTGTCCAACAAACAATTTCTGTGCGGAAATCGAACCCACGGCCTCTCGTCACAGTGTCGTTGACTCGCCTGTTGCGCCAAGGAGGCTGTCTGTAGTTGGTGATAGGGTCTAAATTGTAAACACTGCAAACGACTATTATAATTATAAATTACATAAGTATTGTGTATTTCCAAAACTTATTACTATTGTCTCACAGAAAACCGACGTAAAGTAACAGCACGCTGTTCCATTTGGCACGGTGAGATTTCCAGCGGCCCAAGCTCCGTCTTTCTATTCAGCCGGTCTTATCAGGACCCAAATTATGTCGTTTAAGGCCGCCAACGCGTGGACTAAAATTGTTGTTGTTCACGAGTAGTGATCGGGTAAACCAATTATTCGTTCGTCGGCATCTGCTACATTAATGACAACAGATATTGTGTCTTTTAACCCTAATGTATCTTTATATTAAACAGAATACATTTTGATAATAATTTTACTCATAAAAAGTACACCGACTTCAATAAAAAACAAATTATGCGTCTCTATAAAATTTGAAGGTTGTCCTCGATTTTTCTGAGATCCAATCATCAGATCTTGACTCGGTGCCAATGGGACCACCTGGAAAATATACCCTTTTAAACAAAAAAAGAATTTCAGGTGTCGTCTTCGAGTAATCAGGGAACATACATAAAAAAAGATTCCGACGAATTGACAACCTCCTCCTTTTTTTAAGTCGGTTAATAACCACTATTTTAACGTAAAAAGCAACCACCGATTACAGTTTCAAGATCATAACCATTCCAGTGAAAGGTGAGTGATAGTTGTGGGTGCCTAACGAACGTACATACAAGATCTGCGGTGTTTGCACTAATTAACAATTCTGTGTTGTGTTAGGCTAATTAGCAACAGTTTGAGGATTCCGTCTTGGTTTTAATTAGATCAGTTGGTTTATTGACATTAATTATACGAATAGTAGTTGCTTGATTCTTGATTCTGTTATAGCGTTGTATTTAAGACGACTGATATAGTGGTGGTGTATATCAGGTACCAACATTTGCTCGCAGCTTTGCCCGCGTAAAATGTATAGTCTGGAGGGTGGATGGGAAAAAAAATAGGTATTTTCATTCCAAATCTTACCAAAATCGTTTCATTGGTTCAGGCAGAAAACTTTCGACCCCTAATTCACCCGCTTAAGGTTTAAATTTTGAAAAACACCGATACACGTGTACATTTATTTCTAACCGGAAGCACGTATACGACATTTCGTACTTCTCACTTCTTGACGAACTTTCATACAACTGTTTTTCTATATATGGGTGAAATTATTGAAAAATCTTTTTTAGTGGATGCTAACAATATAAAGAGCATCAACTGCCAAATTTCAAGTTTGTAGCCCCAGCGGCTACATACTTCATGAATCAGTCAGTCAATAAGGGCAAGTAATTATATATGTATAGATAGATAGATGAAGTATGCCCACGCTAAACTCTCAATTAGTTATATTTTTTAATTTACAATAAGATCATAAGTTTGATGAATATTAATAATATTGTAAATATATATTATGCGGAGGTATCAAGAACTTGAGAGACTATGTTCCCATAACACTCAGACCCGAAACAAATATTTGTCTGTCACACAAACATTTGTCTCGGTGCGGGAATCGAACCCGCGGCCTCTCGTTTCCCAGCTGGCGCTCGCTTCGCCACGGAGGCTGTTCAAATAAATAACGACTAACATTCACACTCATATTCACGACCTACTGCTGTAAGGTAATCATTTAACGGTAACTACGAAACGAAACCTTTAACCATTGCTATTCTTCATAATTTGTAGATCATATAAAAATTGTCTCAGCTCAGAGATCGAACCTGCGGTCTCGGCTTAACTATTTGCGTACTGTATCCCAGAGGATGTTTATTTCAGGCATGCTTGCGTCTTAATATTTTTTTTTATTCTGGCGCGGCAAAGTGACCACACTGCACCTGATGGTAAGCGCAGTGCCGTCCAGATAGAGTATCAAGTAGCAAGAGACAGTCTATCCCTCGCTACTCAACACAACCATGCCGGCCTGCATATTTAGCAAAATAAAAAAGATTATCTTTTTAAATATTCATCACCGTCAGTATAAAGTTTACGTCGACATTAAACGTGAACAGAACACGTAGAGACTTTCTAATGCGCACGTAACTCCGCGTCGTTAAAAATATTCGCAACGATGATTTGGGAGTCGGCTGCGTGACAAATTTTATCATGCGACTATATGTATTCATTTACTGTCACTTTTAGTAGTTTATTCATCCTACACGAAATTAATTATTTATTTATTTTTAATTTCCGATTCGGTTGTACACTTTACTAAATTGAAATATATCTAAAACGTTTTTTGGCATAAGGTTTGAAAAAAGCCTTTATGTTTTAATAATTAAAATTTTAATTTCGAATGTAATGCTTTTATAGTTAATTATTATAACAGCATTAAATTTTATTCTTACATACTACATAAAGTGTTACAAATACTTGAACAAAAATAAACAACGAATGGAAAAAACTTAAGAGAGAATAGGTATCTTTTAGGCAAGCGTGCTCCACCGTAGACCACATCATCACTTACCATCAGGCGAGATAGTGGTCAAAGGCAAGGGTATTTCGGTAAAAAAAACTTAGTAAAATAAATAAATTGAGCAAGATAAATCGTGTCAACCTATAATTGATTTAATCCTATAACTTTAGACGATTATAGAATAGGAAATGTCGTTTTAGCGGAACAAACCCAATTATCATGATGTTCACCCTAGTTTAGAGAATTTTATGATATCAGTACCGGCACCATTATCATTTAATTTGTATCACACATGTACCTACCTATGCCATCTAAATCATGATTCTTTTTGTCACAAACATTCTTGACCATCCCATAAACAAATGTAAAATGGAATATAAATTTCCATTTCCACGAACTGACTTATTCATTAATTCCACAATATAAAATTAGCACAAACGGTCATACATATCTTGAACACAAATGTGGTATTCAATGTATAATTATGAAATATAATCGAGGCGTTATTACAAGAGCCTTAAGAGTCATAATGTGACCCTAAACTGGTGAACATCAGTGAGCAATAAATCGGTAAATGTGTGCACGCAACACTTCACGCACTAAAAGACATGTAGAGTGACCATAATTTGTAGAAAAATCGAGATTTTCTCAACAAATTTTTGCTGTATTGGTCGAGACAGCATTTTAACAAGAAACTTGTGAGGTCTAGGATATTTTTAGAACAGGTAGTCACTATAAGTGTTTGTATGATTTGATGGGAAAAGTTACAAATGACGTGCTCGGAGGGTGGTGAAATTTCGGAAATAATTTGCACTTCTGCGATATATTTGTCCAGATGTTACTTTTGTTGTACGGCAATATGTCCGCAAAATAGAAATAGGTCAAATGAAAATCATCTTTGTGACTATGTTTTGAGAATTTATTATGTACAGTACGTAATTGGTTTTACAGTAAACATGCAAGTAAGAAGTTACTCTCGACACACATCTTACAATTATTACTGCTGACCAATAATCTACAAGGTTTTAATCTAAGTTATATTTTACTAGATGTTGCTCACGGCTCCGCCCGCGTGTAGGTTTTTTGGAAGAAAAGGTATACAATCCATGGAGGCATCTTAAGATATTAAACCTTTCTATATTTTGCTATCCCATAGGAAGCGTCAATTTTTCCGGGATAAAAAGTGGAATATGTCATTTTCTGATCCATAAACTGCCACTATGCAATAAATCATGTCGATTCCTTGCTCTGTGAAAAACTAAACTATCCCACGAGAACTGTACATTTTTCCGGGATAAAAAGTAGCCTATGTACTATTTATACTACCTGATTATAATCTATCTCTGTGCCAAATTTCAGCCAGATCCGTCCAGCCGTTGTAGCGTGATTGAGTAACAAACATCCATCCAAACATTCGCATTTATAATAGTAGTAAGATTTTAAAAAGAAAATCTGCTTACAGGTATCATACATGGGGATACTATATACATGAAAAATTAAATCTTGGCCACCCGAATGAAAAACTGCGGCACGTTATATATTGCGAAACAGAAAAGTTTAGCAACACTTACATAATGTGCGTTTTAAATCCACTGTTCAACGTAAAACGTGAAATATCTATATGATCTTTATTTAGAAGATATGACTATATAAAATTACTCTATACTTAATCGCAAACTTTTATCGATATGAATTTCCATTAAATTTATCCGAAACTACATATATCTTAAAATATATAAAGCCTAGATATTCACTAATTAGTTTCTAGTGAAATTTATCTGAGGTGGCCTACCTATTAGTATGTAAATTCTATTAATAAATACTTTACGAGATGTTAGTTGTTTAGACTTGATCAATCTCAAGCAAAATTATTCGTTTACAGGAAGGAAAAAAATTAAAAGGAATTTTAAACCTGTAAAAATGTTCTTGCTTACGTATCAAATAATTTTCCTCGATTGAAAAGTTATTATTATGTTTTATAATAATGACAAATATTAAATTTGAAATTAAGCTATTGGGTAAATATATTTATTTTAACTTACTAGTCCCAGAAGACTTATGAAGAAGTAAGTCTTACAACACATAGGAACAACAATTACAAATAAAGTACTTTCTCAACAAATTTAAAAATTATAGTTTTATTAATTAGATCATAATTAAAATTCTTTCATGACGACTCATCTGAGTTTGTTTTAAGATGCGGATTAATTACAGGCTTACGTGAAAATTCATACAGCGTAGTTAATTAAAATTGTGCGAATTACAGATCGCTATCTCTAACAGTAAACAGCGAATGAAAAAGTATGTTAAAACGAAAACTCTAACTGGTAGAAAAAAGGAGGGGGCTCTCAATTCAACGCGTATAGATTTTATTACTTAATGTGTGATCTTATTTTAATATACCTTTTATAAAACAATACTCATCAACTGTATGGATCACTTGATGTATGGAAGTGAAAGTTGGGTGTGGCAGAAGAAGCATGAAAGTCTAGTAAATGCGGTGGAGATGCGTTCCCTACGGAGTATGTGTGGAGTCACCCTTGCTGATCGTATGAGAAATAGCGTGTTAAGAGATCGTTGTGAGTTGAAGAATGATGTGGTGACTAAGTTAGAAAAAGATATGCTGAGATGGTTTGGCCATATGGATAGGATGGATGAAAGGCGATTTACGAAAGGTATTTATCGTACGAATGTGACTGGAAGAGTGGGTAGAGGACGCCCAAGGAGAACTTATTCCAATCAATTAAACGATCTTCTCCTAAAAGGGCAAATCAGGAGTACCCCCAACCGTCGAAAATGTATGAAAAGATGTACGAATGTGGAAGAGGCGAAAGAAGTGTGTCAGGATCTGCTTGTAGCAGTCAATTGTCTCTGCCTACCCCCATGGGATACGGGCGTGAGTGTATATGCATGTTATCAATTGTTTCCATTCTACACAAAATTCCACAGTAGCATTACATACTATGAAATTGTTGATGATGATGTATTTGCTGAAAATGTATAACAATAAAACTGATAAAAAAAACAATAAAACAACTGGAATAAAAATAGCTACTAATCTAATACAACCAGTTTTGAATAGCCGTTGTCAGTTATCTGTATATATAAAAGAAGAAACTGACTGACTGACTGACTGATCGATCAACGCACAGCCTAAACGGCTGGGGTTAGAGACTTGAAATTTTGACAGTAGGTACCTTTTATCACTTAGGCATCCACTAAGGAAGGGTTTTTGGAAATACCACCCCTAAGGGGGTAAAATAGGGGATGAAAGTTTGTATGAAAATCCGTAATTTTTGAAGTTAAATTCATGAAAATTAGTATTTGGCATTTTAGTTAAAAACAAAAATTATATGTTTCAGGATTTTTGGAAATTCCGCCCCTAAGGGGGTAAAATAGGGAATGAAAGTTTGTATGAAAATCCGTCATTTTTAAGTTCAACGCATGAATATTGGTATTTTGTATTGTATACTTTTTCTCCCAAACATGACCTCCACGCGGGCGGAGCCGCGAGCAACAGCTAGTTGATGAATAAAATTGTAATAGTACCGCATCGGAATTGGTCAGATTAAGAGGAAATTAATTTTATTTATTATTTTCACTTTATACAGCGTGTCTTATTTTTGTATAGGTTATATGACGCAATCGTACATGCGCCGTGAAACATGATAATTACAGAGCCCGTATAATTCTAATTAGTTAAATTAAATTTACGATTGCATGATTTTCACAATAATATAGTCCAAATAATATAATTCATATTTTTAACGCACTTTTGGACCAGAATCCCCCTTCCCTTCCCTAATCCCTATTCCTGTCCTTTAAGGCCGACAGCGCATACATGATACTTTCGGTATTGTGGATGTTCATGGGCGGTGGAGATCACTTAACATCAGGTGACTCACACGCTCGTTTGTCGGACTAGGCAATAAAAAAATAATAATAGACAGACTTCTAGAAATCAATAGATTATACTAAGGAATAAATAAATAACACTCAACAGTCATACAGCCCCAACCCCAAATTACGATTATCTTGTTGCATAGGTATCGGGAACTACAAAAGACTTTCGGTCTACACAACACCCAGACCCGAAACAAATATTTGGGGATCAAACATTTGTCTCGGTGTGGGGATCGAAACAGCAGCCTCTCGTTTTACAGCCGATTACTCGCCCACTGCGGCTCGGAGGCTGTCAAATGACATACATTAATAACCAGTAGCTGTATGCACTATACAGTTGCATATTTTTAAATCATAGAAAACATTTATAGACATGTAAAATTTTAAAGTGGAAAATTTGACGTGAAATCAAATTTTATTCTAAGGAGCATAAACAAAAGTTCGTGAAATTCACAAATAAAATTATGGATTTTGTTTAATTCATTTTGGCAAGTAGTTGACGTGGTAATATCCACATTGAACACCACTCCTCAGCACTAACAATAAATTTAAGAAGAATAGTGGGTGCATCATCGACCTTAAAAAAAGTAATAGATCTTGGATCTATCATTATTCATTATCTTACTATATAAATTGCAACACTAATCTGTCTTTTCATATAAATGTTTTATAAAACAGTAGTACAAACCCAGTACATTCATTTTTTAGGAAAAACTAACCAGCGCGACTCCAGTAATTTTAAATTAATTTATAGAAGAACATCAAATAGAAATATTGTGAAGCGTACATGTAGAACTATAACCATCGAGATAAAACGGTAGATAATGATAGACATCAAGCGTTTCAAAATGACAATAATAGTCTTATACATTTTCATTGCTCGTACGTCACGTTTATCTATCTAGCGTTCTGGATTCTCGCTTTTGCAATATTTTATACTTTTACTTATTAATCATTTATCAATCAACTGACAGACGGGGCAAAGTGGGCGAGAAGCAGGCTGTGCGACTGTAAACTAGAAGCAACGGGTTCGATTCCCGCACCAAGTAAAAGGTTTATGAGATCCACAAATATTGAGTACCTATATACGACTGAGTGATAGAGAGCGTTGTTGGTCCCTCTTAAATATTGGTACCCGCGACATAGATTTGACTAAGTGTGACTCAGGACTATGAGACCGAAGTGAAAACTTCTATAAAGGCACTTTGGGTGATATTCAGAAGAGTCAAACCTTATGAGTTCACCAACATGCTACAATAGCAGTAAATCTGTTGGTATAAGTATTTATATTATGTATATAATTGTTGTTCGGTGTGCCGACAGATATGAAAATCAAACGAATGGTAATGGTTTTAATGTATGTTTCTTATATTATTCTATACAACAGTCATTTTGAGTAGCGGGAGATGATCTATCCCCGCTACTCAACACAATCATGCCAGCTTGCTTCTTCACACTACGCCATGGGCAAGAAGGTGAAGGAGCGGTTGAGGGTCTTTTGTCAGAGTACTCAGAAGGTCGCGAAACGGCCAAACATCGTACCCCAACTCTAGACCCCCGAGAAAAACCGGATACACACTGGCTGATCCCGGAACGCGATACACTACCGTGTGCCACTATGGCGGGTTTTACACGCTGTGTACGATGGTCGCTATCTTGGCGGATATGAATATCCTACCACCAGCAACCACCACTTCTGTCGACAGTGCCCAATGACTTCTTGCCAGCCCTCAATGGCTGCATTGCCATTTTTTTTATTATACAACTAGCTGTTGCCTACGGCTCCGCCCGCGTTGAAGTTATCTCATACTTTTTATAAAATCATTTTATCTCTCACAACTATTCTTTGCATAATACAGATATTCGTTCAAACAGGTATAACTTTTGATCGAATGCACCAATTTAAATGAAATAAACTAAATAATATATTGACAAACTAAAAGATACCTCGAGATACATATACTCTATTATACTTTTTTTTATGGTAAAAGGGGGCAAAAGGGCAGGAGGCTCACCTGATGGAAAGTGATCACCGCCGCCCATGAACATCTGCAACACCAGAGGGCTTCCAAATGCGTTGCCGGCCTCTCAGGAAAGTCGACTGTCGACTATTACTGACGATTCTTTTGTCGTAATTATATATATTTTTTTTAATCCTGGTACGGCAAAGTGACCGCACTGCACCTGATGGTAAGCGCAGTGCGGTCCAATTAGAGTATCGAGTAGTGAGAGACGATCTATTCCTCGCTACTCAACACAATCATGCCGGCCTGCTTCTTCACACTACGCCATGGGCAAGAAGGTGAAGAAGCGGTCGAGGGTCTATTGTCAGAGTCTCAGAAGGCCGCAAAATGGCCAAACATTGTACTCCAACTCTAGACCCCCAAGAAAAAAACCGGATGTACACTGGCTGATCCCGGAACGCGACACACTTGCGTGTGCCATTATGGCGGGTTTTACACCCTGTGTACGGTGGTCGCTATCCGGGCGGATATGAATATCCTACTACAATACTTCATCTCTGGATCTTGTAATGTCCTATTTATCGGGTCGGGAACAAAAAGTTTCTATAGATGGCGTCACATCAATAGGTTCTACAGTAAAAATAGGAGTTCCACGGGGTTCCATTCTGGGCCCATTTTTGTTTTTAGTATATATAAATGACCTTCCTTATATGGTAGAGAAGATTTCAAACATTGTCTTATTCGCTGACGACACATCTTTAATATTTAAATTAAATCGTAAGGATAAAGACCTAGTTACGCCCAATAATGTTTTAAAATTAATTTCAAGTTGGTTTTCTGCTAACAATCTCTTACTAAATGCAGGAAAAACAAAATGCATTCGGTTTGCATTACATAATGTACCTAATATAAATTCGTGTATAAAATTAAACGGAGAATCACTAGATTCAGTCTCTTCAACTGTATTTTTAGGAATAACTCTAGATAGTAAATTGCAATGGGGTCCTCAAATAGAAAGGTTATCCGTGAAATTAAGTGCTGCAGCTTTTGCAGTCCGGAAAATAAAACGTCTAACAGATGTTTCAACGGCTAGGTTGGTATATTTCGCTTACTTCCACAGTATTATGTCTTACGCCATTCTATTGTGGGGAGCCCTGTAGCTTACACCATGTTAGTGTATACAAATAGTAAAACAAAATTAAATAAAAACTAAATTTATAAAATATTAATAACTGACATGTTTTAATATTATATACACTTAAAAAATAAAAATAATAAACTAATATGACGACCGATCGCGTATAAAATAAAATAGTAAATTGGCAATGTAATTTGTGACAGGTCATCTACTAGAAATAATGAATCGGACCAAAAACAAGCCCGCTGAGTTTGATTTGCTGGATTCTCTCAGGACTGGGTCGCGCCGCGTAGTATCCAGCGGTAATGTAAGCCCGCTGAGTTTGTTTCGCCGGGTCTTCTCAGGCGGGGTCGCGTTTGGATCCGGTGGTAGCTTTTAAAACAAGCGACGTCTCGGAAATACCCATGGTCCATATCAAACCCTTTTAAATATATATATATTTGACTAGTATTTCCTTGAATAATATTAATTAATAATATAAAAATAAAAATTAATTAATAATAAATAAATAATAATAATGTTACATACCTTATGAATAATTAATTGCTAGTGTATTGATGATGCTATGTATGTATGTATACATAAGCTGATATGCTTTTCTTAAAAATTCTTTACTTTTTTAAATGTTCTGACTTGTCATAAGAGCTATGTAATTGCCTACTTGATCAATAAACGATTTCATTTCATTTCATTTCATTTCACAAGCAAATTCTGTACTTTGGACGTGATGTCTTGACAGACCAGACAAACAATGAATGGAAAATTGATTTGAGTTTTATATCAATAATATAACACGTTACAATCAAAATTTCGCAAAAAAATTTAATGTACAGACAAAGTGTCTCTTTAGCTTTATTATAGTATAGATAAGTTACACAATGGAAACGTTTTTCCTCGTGCTAGGTGGGGAGGAATCACACCACACGATGACTCACGTCCATTAGTCCGTCCTAAACATTATGATTACTACACTTACGCAGCCCATTGTGAAAATGTGCGTGAGGAAATCGTAATTACAGAGGTGTTGTAACAACGTAAAAATATTCTGAAATGATTTGAAAGTCCTTATGATTTCGTAATAGTTCCTTCTTGGTTGACGTAGCATATAAACTACAGATCAGTGCAGTAACCCGGGCTGCCAGATTGTATAATTGGATACAAAATGTGTATAATTTAGTTAACCTATGTATCCAGTATCTATAGCAGACTGCCTTGTATAATTGGAAACAAAGGATACAAAAATTAAAATTAAAGTGTAAAGTAAACTTTCCACATGGCTTCGGCCTTTTTAATAACAAGACAACAGAACAAGAAGGATATATGAAAAAAGAAGAATGACAAAAGTGACTTTTTTTAGAAGTTGGTTGGTAACGATGGTTGTATACTGAGTTTCGATTTTGTATGATATCAGAGATATGGCGGTATAAAGTAAGTTGTTGCTTCTGACAGCCCTGGCAGTAGATATTTTTATCTTCACTCTTAACTTTATGATTTATAAATGATTTATAAAATTAATGGGTACAAAGTAGAGTTTTATTGAAAAATAAGTTTCCACTTTGCACTCTGCGATCCTGATATAGGCATTCAGGCTTTTCATCCATTGTATTAAACGAAACTGCAAGCTATTACTTTACGTTAGTTTTCTGTGAGACAGTAGCAATGAGTTGGTCGAGCCAGCCTATTCATGCTGTACTAATCTGCCTATAGCTTTGCCCTATCACTCAATAATATATAGTCATCACTTAAGTAAAAAAAAATATAACTATTTATATAAGTGTATATATAGTCATAATTTATAGTTGTTTCGCATGTAGTTATCAAGTTTAACAATGACACATATTTAATTTGTTAAAGCCGAAAGTGTGTATTATGGAAGCTGAGATCACTTAGACTTACCATAAGTAAGTCCCTCCCAAAAGACTATTGCCCTTTTTCTACTAAGTAAATTGAAAAGCGTTCTGTGTGGCTTAATTAATAATAAGGGATACTTTTTTTACATACATAGGCTTGCGTTTGACCACGATCTGACGATAAGTGATGATGTGGTCTAAGGTGGAGCACGCTTGTCTAGAAGATATCTATTCACTCTTGACTTAAAGATTATAACTTTCGGGAAATATAGACTCCGGCAAAGAGTTCAACTCTCTCACTCTTCTTCACGTTGAAGAAGACCATTACACGCAAAGCTCCGAAACTAATAAAAGCATTATTCATTTTAATTATTATATTATTTACATAAATTGAAATTGAATTATTATTTTAAGAATTTATGTAACTCATTTATATATTGTAATATTTGTATCATAAATTTAACTAAAGATTCTGTTGTAAATAAATGCGATATCAATGAGAACATTATGGCAGAATAAATTACAGCATCTTTAACAATGTAATAGAGTATAGAAAACCACGACACAATAGCTAGACCACTAAAGGATATATTACAACCACAAACTGCTACCGATGTGTGTATGTGTGTTCAAAGTTAGGAAATAATGATAATATAATAAATAACACCCAACAGTCACATACAGCCCCGGCCCCACACTAAGATACGAGTCTTGTTTTGTGGGTATCAGGGACTACGAGAGACTTTCGGTCTCACAACACCCAGACCCCGGACACAAATATCTGTCTGTCACACAAACATTTGGCCCTGTGTGGGAATCGAACCCACGGTCTCTCGTTTCACAGCCAGCTACTCGCCACGGCTGTCAAAAAAATTATTGAAATATTGCTGTGGGAACCAAAGCTACCTAAAATATAAATATAGATTGGTTTATTTAATAACATGTAATCTGTTCTCCAATATATTTTCCCACTGCTGGGCACATTCTCTATCAAAACGAGGGTATAAGGTCATTGTGGTTCAAAAGACTTTACACATTGACAGCCTCCGTGACACAGTGGGCGAGTAGCCGGCTGTGAAACGAGAGGCCGTAGGTTCGATCCCCGCACTGTGACAAATATTTGTGTGACAGACAGATATTTGTTTCGAGTCTGGGTGTTGTGGGAGCGTAGTCCCTCGTAATTCTTGACGACACAGGTTTTACCTAGTGTGGGGTCAGAACTATGTGAGTGACTGTTGGGTGTATTTATTATATTAAAAACTCCTATGATTTGAGGGATCAGTCAGACACGAAGTTTTCCTTCGCCACTTAAATTATAACTAAGATTAGTTAAAGATACAATTTACTTTTATTGAAACAAAATAATCTGATAATTTATTTCCGCCGGATAATAAAACACTACAAATAAATAAACATCTATAAAATTAAATATTTTGTTACTTCACTTGTTAAACGTTATATTTAATCACCAAATTATGTTATTTAAAAATAAAAATTCAGTTCTATGTCAAAAAAGAGTATTATCGAAGTCTCAATAATATTTCAATCATCCTTTTATTTGAAAAGAAATTACAATTCAAGTGAGTAGACTAGATTTAATTGAAAAATACCCGTTAAAATGGAGGTACATAAAAATGCTAAATGAACAAAAAGCATTTGTAATGTTTGCAAAAATAAATACACAAAATATTTCGTAGAAAGTGGAACAAAACCGTAGTCACGAGTTGCAATTTCGTAGCGATCGCGTTGATGTCTTTTCTTTGGACTGAATTTTTCATTTTTTTGAATTCTAAATGTCAACGATTTGACCTATAAATTTTGATGTGCGGTTATTATCTCTTAATGCTAGCTTGGTATAAAGCTGTACCATTATCATTTAGAATATTGACACTAAACTATAATTATTACTCATAAGTTCGATGTACATGCAAATTTAAAGTTATTGAAACTGTAAATCACACTTAAAGCACGTTTTAAGTATGATTTAGATTAAGTTATTCAAAATATCTTATTTCATCTTTGGAACTGTTTTGTTGATTTTACTTTTAAATCGATCAAAATCTATTTACTCCGATCTTTATCCAACACCGCTTATGCTAACTATGCTTAAGCCATACATTTTAATATTTATAAAATTGAGAAAAAATATTTCTTCTTTATTCATTTTTAAAATTTATTTTTTAAGCTATATAAAACGGCAACATGTTCAGAGGCGACTTAGATCGTTATCTTGGCAAATTACACTCGCTTTTACATTTTGTTCAAATATCTCTACAACCGCACGATGACGCATATTTATGAGTTTCTCGGTCACTCTATTTAAGATGCGTTAATGTTTCAAGCGATTAGCGGAAAGAGATTTAACATACTTAAGTAGTAAGCAGCGATAGCCTAGTTGGTTGCGGTACGGACTGCCAAAACGAAAGTCGTATGTTCGAAACCCAAGTGACATACACCTCTGACTTTTCTAAAAGTTATGGGTGTATTAAAATGTTAATTATCGCTTGGTAGGGCTAGTATTATTTTTATTATAAGTAGCATAATTAGAATTGGCTAACATTATTTGGCAATGTATCATAGGATTGATAAAATAGTCTTAAATGTTTATGAGGAAAGTTTTGGCCTGATAGAAATGAATTCTTAGTTAATAAGATGAGGTCAATAAAGGTCGATAAATCCAGACATGTATCATGTAAGAAATGATATACCCAGGTTGGTAAAGGTTAGGTATATCCTAATTAGCATGATGGATGATAGGGTGTCAATATATCATGCTGGTCACATAAGACTAAGTGCACCAATATCTCACTTCTTCTTGGACGGTGGCTTCGAATCTATATTTTTACTCTAACAAACATATGGGGTATACTTGGCGTCAGTTTTGGGCCTCAATTCACTCGCTAACGTAAAAATAGACGGAGCTATCTGATATATAGCTATATATATTTCAGACATGACAATGTGACCACCCTCAAACAATCGCTGTCATTTTGAACCAGTCTCCAACCACAGAAATAGTGTCATATACCCCCAACCTCCCCTCTATGCAATTGCAGTCGCGTTCACGCCGCGTGACGAAATCATAAAAAGAGCGCACCGGCTGTATCGGCCGCATTCGATAGAGCGCGTTAGGCCGCGCTGTGAATTCGGATTTCAAAAATATTTTTTCAATTTTTTTTCAAACCTGTGACTTTCTAACTACAAACACGTTGCGTTCAAGTGGCAGTGTTTTTACCGTAGAGACTTTGGCGTGTGACTTGATATTCCAATTTAAAGGTGATTTTCTTTTTTTTCTTATCCTGTGGTTCTTTTAGCCAGTGTTGTGGATCATTTCAGGATTTTTGGGTAAGGAAATTAAGGAAATGGTTAAAAAACGGCGTCGCGTAATACTATACTTGATATAAGTAGTGAATATTATAAAAATAAGTGCATCGCATTTTTAAACTGCTTATCCCTATAATATTTTTGTACTTTTATCGTGCAATAATTAGATTATTCAAAGTACCGAATTTTATAAATTTTAAATATAATCAGTAGTCTGAACATTGTGAAATTCAAAATTTCAGTATATGTGTATTGTTTAAATTACTTATTTGGTATTTATTTGGTAAAAAATTATAATTTTTGACAACGTTAAAAAATTAAAAGAAGATTTTAGCTGCATTATAAAATGAAAAAAAATATGAATACCGTATGAGTAAATCTCATTATAAAATTATAACCAAATAGAACAGTGATTTGTAAGAAAATCTAAAATTGCATACCTATGGGAAAACTTTTTATTCACTACAACGTGATGGAGTCACCTTATTGTATGTACAATGGCCTTTGAAAACTATACTAAGAGCACAAAATAAATTCATAGTATATCGAACTATTGGAAATAAATTATAGAATCTTATCTTGACCGAAGTATCTTTCGTGCGACTACCAAAACTCCAGTAAACAACGCTACTAAAACGACTTTATTCTCAGAAATTGATGGCCACGGAAAAGTCATGTACCATTACAACAATATAAATTTACACTAAGCTTAAATTTTCCTTTCGGAAAGCTTTGTCATTCTAACACTGTATTATAAATACAGTATTGGTTTTGTTAAAGCAACATATTATGATAGCTCTATTTTTTATATTATGATTTATTTAGAGTCAAACAAAGTTGGATATTCAGAGACTAAGATTATTTGAACTCGGCATTTATAAATTGTAATAACAATTGTTTTTTGAATTTTTGATTGAAAAAGTCACATATAAGGTGCCTGATCTTGGAATTCGTATCCAATGTGGTGACAAGCCTACCCTTTTACAAACGTAGTTTTTTATTAATCTTATATGTGATACATAAACTAGTTTTAACATCTCAACTGGTTATTTAAAAAATTGCACACGCCAAAATATGATTTAATAACTCTTTGCTTTTTGCCTCAAAAAGATTTGATAGAGTCATCGCACACAGTTAATTAGACTGCTCTATATTTAATTTACACGACGTTAACTCTGCCGGAATTAATAAGCAGACAGAGAAATTGAATATATAAATAGCAGACATGACTCAGCATTAAAAGAGGAAAGTGAGTGAAAATTATAATTTGGTACATTCGTGCAATGTCCGTGATTTTTAACGTTCCGGTTACGCCTAGCTAGAGATTTGTTACACGGTTAAAATGACTCTGTAAAAAGCGTGATATCATCATACTTTGTTAGACAAGTGCCTTTCAAATACTTTTTTAATTCACTAGCTTACCTCCAGCTTTCTTCTGAAGGGAAGTGCACGTACCTCGTCCACTTTAATCATTATCTTTTTAGAATAAAAGACTCAACGAATTTTCGCTCTCTCTCGCTGCTCGGTGTAATTAAATGTATGCCATCGTCGTTCCTCGTGAATTCCTCGTCGTGAATCACAAGAATTTAAATTTATTGAATACATAAAATGTTATACATTAACTAAATCACCAATCTTTGACTCTACCCCCAGTTTGGAATGTAGTCTTGCTAAAGAAGAACGGGCAAGAAACCCTAGCGTAGCTATTTTAAAAAACTGGTTTATAATATTTGGACTAAACAAAATAATAGTAGTAATAATGCCAATAATTTCGGGTAAACCGCATTAAGGTTCCTGCACCTAGGTTCTCAAGTATGCCGGGATTACTGGCCAAAATCTCTACCCCAACTTACACAGTGCCTCTCTTCGACGTATAAGTTATGACACCGGATTACCGGGAAAAGTACCTCCGATTGTTACTGAAACATCACATCCACATATAATCCACACCGTATCGCACCCCGCGTTGTCTTCCATCTTAAAGACACATTTGGTTGAGTATACCTCAACGAAATGTGTCTTTTAGATACCTCTTATTAGTGTATTTCCTATTATTAGCATTACCGAAGGTATATCAAAGGTATTTAGGAGGTATTTAGAGGTAGTTGCGGGTACATTAATATTGACAACCTAAGTGGGGAGTACTAAATGTTTACTATAAAACGGAGTGCCTTCCGCGCTCCGGTTTTCAGTTGAGTTTTGAAGAAGACTATGTGACAGCCACGATATTCGCGGTTCGTTCACGGGGCAGTAAGTGTGTAAACAGTTCAATGGCCGCGTAGTTCAGCTTAGAGGGTAATGCTGGTAGATTAATTATAAATAGAAGCCATAAGTAAATCCTGACATGCGGTTGTGTTAATATTAAGCACTGAGATGTGTCACAGTATTATGTAAATCAGTCAATAAAATGGTAACCATTGTATTTGTGCCTTTTTAAATATCCATATTGCATAGTTTTGTTGATGTTGTTAACACTTTCGACTGTATATCCAACGCACTGATGACCCTAATTAACTGCCTTTTACACTTTGAAATCATTTTATTTGTTTTTGCTCGTTGAGGAAAATACTCAACAACGAGCGGAGAGTTAAGTTGTTAACTTAATATATTTTCCGAAAGCCGATTCCAAATTTAAATTAGCATGATTTTGTGCAACTACTCCGCATCTGCATTCCGGGTCTGTGTATGTATGTAATTGATTTGTGAACGATTTGTCGTGTATATTTTATAATTGACGTTGGTCTCAACCTATTTCAAATTAGAATTTCTTTTTTACCTTCTACGAACAAACAGAAATAGCTTTAATATTGTAATTATATACCGTATGAACTACTATTAATGTCTTTGTTGTTCTCATATATGTAAACAAATTATGTAAACAAAATGTGAAATAATATTTATGTAAACGAAACGGAAAAATAATAAGAAATTTACGCTACTTGTAAATGTTTCTGAGTTTATTTTTTTAACTACATATAGTCTGTGGCAATATGTATGTAGATTTAACAAACAGAAAGTGGTTTCCGAAGTACCAACTGTTAATAAATCAAAGCAAATGAATTTTATAATTAAAAATTCTTGCTAAGGCCTGAAATACATTATATATTAGGTATGCTTGTTGGAGAAGCGAATTCTATCTCTTGACTGTCATGTCAAGCGTCCATTAGTTGATGTAGCATTCGTGGCGCAGTGGTTGAAACGAGAGGTCATGGGTTCGATCCCCGCATCAATGCCAATATTTGTATGCTTTGGTATGCTTTTGTAGTTGTCTCGTATAATAATGTAGGGTCAGGTATAGGGTGTATAACAAACAACAGTCACACACATAATCTCTTGACTATCATAGGGAGAGTTGATGATTATCTAACTATCTGATTATTATTAACTACCCGGTTGATGATTCACCACTCACGTGGAACAATTTTAAGTAAAAACTATCACCGTCTTGTACTACTATCTAATTTATGTTTTTATACTAACTATTTAAATGATTATGCACATGTTTATTAAGATTAACTGCAATAAATGTAAAAGTAAAAGGAAAGTACTTTCACTAGCTGTCTTAGTAAGTGACTAGTGAAATTACATAATGATGACATTGAACACCCTTTAAGTGAGAATTGTGATATATTATTCTTATACCTGAGTATCAATGATAGTTTTGTTATACGACTGTTTCTGTGGAATTTAAAGTCTTCGTGACGCAGTGGACGAGTAGTTCTAAAACGTGAGGCTTTGGGTTCGATCCCCATACAGAAAAAAATTGGTGCTGTCTATATATTTGTTGGGGTGCATTTATTAATAAAATCTTTCATAATAATAATTAAAATAATGTTTATGAAGTAAAACCTTTATTTTTGATAGAGCTTTCAGTTCAATTGACTATCGGTTATAGTTGTTACTTAAACAGAGTCAATTCAACATTGCGTTACTAAATGAAACCACCTGTTCGTTGTGACCTTTGCTAACACCGTGCAAAAAATTATTCATGAATAATGAATAGTTTCGGCAAAAATCCCGATTTTAGATTTATGTTTTTTTTATCAGCTGTGTTTTAGCGCGCGTAACTTTATTGAATGAACTACGTCACAGCTGACGATGTTATCACAGAACATATAGGGTTAAGAAGGTCAGCTCACAAATGAACTCTCAATACGTTCACTGATATTGTTGCAGCAGTTCATTGAGACGTGGAATTTGAAATAAGATACGCAAATTACTACAAGAACAGTCCCTACACCCCAACCAATATGCGATAATAAAACATAAAATAAAATAAAAGAAAATCGTTCGATTTTGCGTGATATTTCGACATTTATTTTAATTCCAACATACAACATACTTTGGATCGTCATAATATTATCTAAAATTAGACAACGTAGACATTACCGAACACAATATGCTTTCTGTACCATCTATTCGCTAGGTAATGTACATTATTACTATTATAGTAGTAGTGACAGAAGGGTGTGTAAAAATAAAGATACTTTTTTTAATATTTATTTTATTTGAAAATTTTACTTTTTTATGTTAGACATAAATGGTTAAAGTAACTTATTGTAATCTGTTTCATACAAAATGACTTTTTCGCAGTAAAATTTAAGTCTTGGTTTACAAAATGACACTGTATAAATAATTTTAAGCTCTAAGTTCTATTATTTAAGATAAAGGATTTTTCGTTTAAATCTGTAAGCCGTGAAATTTTAAGAATATTGTATCAGACAGATAAAATATTACTTTTTAATAAAATTACGTTTTTTATCCGAGCACGGCAAAGTGACTGCACTAAACCTGACGCTACAGTGCCATTCAGTTAGAGTATCAAGTAGCGACAGACAACTATTCCTCGCTACTGACACAATTATGCGCCTGAATGTTTTGTAACATAAAGTCGCCTGGGTCTTTGAACACCAAAAACACTTGTCTTTATTTATCTTTAGTAAATCGTAAGAACCATTTAACATGTCAAGCAATAATCTCAACTCGACACGCCTCGCTGCAAAAAGCTGAAAACCCGTCAAACTGACTCCCTCTCGTTAGCCTAATTTCAATATCAAGCATTTAGATATTTCGTTCTCATATAATTAATGTTATCCTTTTTGATTTCCTTTAGAAACAATCAGATTACGAATTTATCTTATATTGTTAACTAATAAGTTATATTTCAATATTTGAAATTATACAGCGATAGCCTAGTTGGTTGCGGTACGGACTGCCAAGACGAAAGTCGTAGGTTCGAAACCCAAGTGGCATACACCTCTGACTTTTCTAAAGTTATGTGTGTATTAAAATGTTAATTATCGCTTGCTTTAACGGTGAAGGAAAACATCGTGAGGAAACCTGCATATCTGAGAATATTTCGAAGGTATCAGAAGTCTGCCAACCCGCATTAGGCCAGCGTGGTGGACTAAGGCCTAACCCCTCTCATTAGTAGAGGAGGCCCGTGCCCAGCAGTGGGACAATGTTTAATACAGGGCTAGTATTATTATTATTTGAAATTACTAACAGTTTCTCAAAATGCTTCCACTAATAGAAAGCTACACTATTACTTAGTAACTGTCATATTTAATTTCAAGTTTATTTTCGTCCTGAAACTTTAACGTGTAAGTGAAAAACAAGTATGAAAAAATGACGTACCTAGAGAAAATATATACCTACATAATTTATTTGATGGAAATAATTGAGGAAGTTAAAATGAGATCTTTCCAAAACCACTACTTTAACAGTAAAATCTTCGCTTTAGTTACTCCATTTCAAATAGATTGTCCAGTTTCCGAGGTAAAATGTAAAAACAGATATAAAAAGGGAGTGTATCTCAATATCACATTACGTGAAATAGAAAGAACATTAGAAATGCAAAAACCTATAAAACAAATGAAGCAAAACCCATCGGGCGCGGCTTCCGTGGCGTGCATCATTAGAGAGCATTGTAGCGGTAAAACCGCTGTAACTGTAAACTTCGATGCAATCATTAAACACGACTGTCGACACACGATTATTATTTTTAACCGACTTCAAAAAAGGAGGAGGTTAACAATTCGTCGGAATCTTTTTTTTTAATGTATGTTACCTGATAACTCGAAGACGCCTGGACCGATACGAGAAATTCTTTTTTTGTTTAAAAGGGTATACTTCCCAGGTGGTCCCATTGGCACCAAGTCAGGATCTGATGGTGGGATCTCAGACAAATCAAGGGCAACCCTCAAATTTTATAGTGATTGTATAATTTGTTTCGCTATTGAAGTCGGTGTACTTTTTATGAATAAAAAAACTTTTTTTATTTTACATGTAGATGTTTTATGGTAGCTGGTTAAAGTTAGTGCTATTACTCGTTTACAATTTTAGTGTTTTTATGTGCAGTGGAAATATAATTCGTTGATTCGACAGCCTCCGTGGCGCACTTGGGCTGTGAAACGAGAGGCCGTGAGTTCGATACCCACACCGGGGTAAATGTTTGTGTGAACGACAGATATTTGTGTCCGGGGTTTGGGTGTTGTGACCGTAAGTCTCTTGTAGACCCTGATACCCACAACACAAAACTCATATCGTAGTGTGGGGTCGGGGCTAAGTGTGTGACTGTTGGCTGTCTTTATTATTATTATTCACAGCGTCTCTTGAAGATAGACAGAATTATTCTTGCACGAAGTCGTTAAACTATTATGTGTATACTAAAATGCTGAACTGACTGCACTCGTCATCCCAAGACAGAAGATACTTTCGCCCAAATACTCAAACGCTACTCAACTGGCCGCCCGTCTAACGGCTACTTATTTTGTAACACACCATGCAATTATTTATTTTATTTATTTATTTACATGGAAAACTTACAGCCTAAACATATTAATAACACTGTTACATAAAAACATGGCAAATAACAAGTTTTCACCTATAAGTATATATTCTATGAGTTCCACGCAGTGGTCAAATAAGGAGTAAGGAGATGCATAATGCATACATTGAGTTAGAACTCTGTATTAAAAAAGTCCGAGAGCAATTGTCGTTTAATACTACCGATATTTTCAAAGAAGATATCTGTGTTTTTGTCAATAACGAGCTCATTTATTAAGTGAGGTGCGCGATGAAAGAAACTATTTTTTCTATAGTTGGTCCTAGATGTTTGTACGTTTAGTAATATCGGTTTCCTCGTTATAACATTAGGTATTCTAATATTGCATTTACTTAGCAGTTCAGGACTGTCAATATTGCCCCTAAGTATATTAATAAAATATGTCATATCAGCAATGTTTCTTCGCATGGATAACGGTCCAAGGTGATGGCGTTACACCGTTGATAATAACTTTCATCAAAAACGTGAGATTTGTACATCAAGTGTTTTAAAAACTTGCGTTGGATACCTTCAATTCGTGACTTATGACAAATAAGAGGATCTCAAATGTAAACAGGATCTTAAATAGTTAATTAATCTAGAATTGCGTTTGAGTATACGGGCGTTAATCTCGTAATACCCAATTTCAATACACATAAATAAAATTATGTGGACAGATGTGTTTGTTTGTTTAATGTTCATCATAGACCGAATAAAGTTTTTTTAATAGTTGAAAGTCAGTATCTTACGATAAATAATAGCAAAAAAAAGTAAATCACTGCAGACCTGCGGGAAAAGTTAGTAAATAAAAATGAACACCCAGCAGTTACATATAAAACTAGACTCAATTTATATGAAATACTACTAGTAACATCTAAAATCCATTAACCAACAATTCTGATTATGTTGCTGGCCTTTAAAAGTACTATCCTAACCCCATGTGATGTTATTTGCTAGATAACCTATAACCTTCCTATATAAACAGGCTATAAAATACAAAAAGTTTTTTTTAAATCCAAGTGGTAGTTCCAGAAATTTTGGCGTTCAAACAATGGCCCAGATTTATTCTAATATAAAGACAGTCCAGCCTGTAATCAGCAATAATGAAAATCGAATGGTTCTTTACTCGCCTTTAATCTTCTAAATCGTATTCTATTATCTCTATACCACCATAGCAATACGTGACAGCTTTTTATTTTGCTGCAATAAATTATAATAATTATTTCCGTAATTACTTTAAAGTTTTCTACCATTAAAACATTTCCCGGTAACTGAATTAAATTATAGGAGTTATGACTTATGTTACTTTCATTTAATATTTACGTATTATGCAAATTCGTGTCTCGATTTCTTTTTTAATGTTTGTTAAACTATTCATTACAAAGACGGTAAATAAGCCTCGAATTATTTAAATTTGATATGTTAATAATTATTGCCTATTAGTAGTTTCGGGCAGACGTTGTCCTACCATAAACCGCCTTCTCGATGGACTGAATTTTCTTTGAAACAATAAGAAATTCAGATCTCGACATCAGCGTCACCTATCAGATCTAAAACTATCCTATATTTTAAGTTGGACCCAAACACAAATAAAAATTTAATTGAAATCGGTTGAGTACTTTCAAAGTCTATAACGGACGTAGGTAGAAACAATTTTTATGTTTTATATATTATATAGATAAGAACCGAATTCGTAATACAAGTTATTTTTTTATCTATCCATTAAACACATATTTTTGTAGTACCTACGCCATCTGTTATTACGCTATTAAAGTATTTTTGGCACTGGTGCACAACCTCAGATATAACAGAACATATTATTTCAGACATGAAATAACAGATGGCGCTTCTATAAAACCTCATATCGCGTGATTACACGTATTTGTGTTGTATAATTAATTAATACTGCACGCGAATGGTAAATAAAAATTAAATGAAGAATCAGAGCGAATTACTTAAAATCGTGACCGTTGAAAATGTTCTGCGGTGAAAGTTTTCGTGCAAAAACTAAAAAACCCATTAATCACTTTTTACTTCACGAAAAACCGTTCGGCAGTGTCTGACATTCACTTTTTATTTAGATAATTACGTTTTATTGTTGAGTCTGGATTGAAGAACATCATGTTTAAAGTTTATTATCAAAAATCTTCAATTCCTCAAAGCATTTCTGACATTGATGCCCATTCAATAGATTTCTGCTCCGAAACAAGACAACTGGGTTTGGTGCTTCTCGTATTTACTTGTCTTCTTTCGTGATCTATTTGATTGAGCAAGCCTTCCGTAGTATATCGGATTTCTAGATATTTCCAATTGAACACCTTTTCAGTACACATGAAGACGTCAGTCTTATGAATTCTTCGGGAAAAATAAATGGATTGACAGCCTATTGTCGTTTACATAACATTTTCGCCCACACAATAGCTGCATAAATTAAAATAATATAAATTTGACATTTAAGGTAGAGTTTGTTTACCAATTTCTTAGCTTTGACTTTATATTTTAGTGTAGACGACCATATTATGCAAAGCATAGATAAAAAATAATACACCCAAGTAGTAAGTGAGTAGCCAGCTGTGAAACGAGAGGGCATGGATTCGATTCCCTCACGAAGACCAATGTTTGTGTGACAGACAGATATTTGTTTCGGGTTTAGGTATCGATACCCACGTACTTGATACGTAGTGTGGGGTCATGACTATGTGTGTGACTGTTGGGTGTATTTATTTATTTATATTACATAAATAGTTAAATATTCACTTACGTCACAAACTACTCAAAAGAATGCATAAATTTCAACACACTAGTTGCGTTCATATAAGACTGACATTACTACGCTCGCGAACTATAGTGCCAAGGTTCGATTTCGTAACGACACTGACCATAAGATTTTGAAATTGTCTATGGTTTTATGGTTATGAAGGTCAAGACCAAAAGTTACTACGTCACTGTTAGACTAATATTGTATTAAAGAACAACAATTTAGGGTATAGTGAGAAAAAAAATGCTTAAGTTATGTTCATCACATATGCTTATAATATTGCTAGTTCGTGGAATTTTAACATTTTAATAATAATTTAATCTTACTAATATTATAAATGCGAATGTTTTGATGCATGGATGGATGTTTGTTTCTCAATCACGCCAGAAAGGCTGGATGGATCTGGTTGAAATTTGGCACAGAGATAGATTATAGTCTGAAATAGCACATAGGCTATTTTTTATCCCGGAAAAATGCACGGTTCCTATAAGATAGCAAAGTATAGAATGATGTAATAGCTTAAGATGACTCCATGAATTTTATACCTTTTCTTTGAAAGAATAATATGGAAAATAAACTACCTGTATGTATAAATAACTACTACCTGTACATGGAAAAATAACTACCACGCGGGCAACAGCTACGTCAGAAGTAATTGTAAAAAAATTAAGAAGATCTTGCTGTCCTCTGTAGTAATTAATCTCTTCCTAGTTTATAATACCAGACATGTTGTTCCACTTGTCCCACATTCTGGGCACGGGCCTCCTCTACTATTCAGAGGGGTTCGGCTTTAGTCCACCACGCTGGCCTAATGCGGGTGGGTAGACTTTAGGTACCTTTTAAATTCTTATAAAAGCAAGCGATAATTCACAGCCAATACAGATGTAACTTTAGAAAAGTCAATGCTGTATGCCATATGGTAGGTTTCGAACCCATGACTTTTCGTCGACGGCCCGTACTACTCCCAACTAGGCTATCACTGGTTTTAATAAAATCATATGTTGCTTCTTCATACTATGTCTTATACTCTAAACCTTTCCAGGACCAGTCGAAGCCAAGATGACGCTCGAGCAGCCAGCTGGTGAGATGTGGCAGAAGATCCGTGAGGAGTTGAATGAGAAAGTAGACACCAGGGATGCGGACCTGGAGCATATTAAAGAGTGGCTCAAGAAGGAGCCCCATCTACCTGACGAGTTCGGTGAGTAACTCAGACAGACTCTTTTTTTATCCTGACACGGCAAAGTGACCACACTGCACCTGATAGTAAGTGCAGTGCTGTCCAGTTAAAGTATCAAGTAGCGTGAGACATCAGTCCCCCGCTACTCAACACAATCATGCCGGCCTGCTGTGTAGCTTCTTCACTCTACACCTAAAGGACCCAGGATCATAGGAAGGAGGGAACACGGTAGCCTCTATCACATAACCGGTTTTTAAACGGTAGGCAGCGGCTTTGCTGTGCCTTGGAATTGCAGAAGTCTATTGGTGGCGGTGACTACATACAATCCGGTGGCCCGTCTGCTCGTCTGCCTATCGAGGCACTAAAAAAAGTTACCAGCAAACAACTGGAAATAATAGATTGCTGGTTTGACCATCGCCCTTAATATGTTTTTGTCGGAGGTCTACAGTTGGGGTGGGTTGTTTGGCCGTTTTGCGGCCTTCTGAGTACTCTGACACTAGATCCTCGACCGCTTCTCCACCGTCTTGCCCATGGCGTAGTGTGAAGAAGCTGGCATGAGTGTTGAGTAGCGGGGGATAAATTGTCTTTCGCTACTCGCTAATGAAATTGGACGTCACTGCGCTTAACATTAGGTGCAGTGTGGTCACTTTGCCGTGCCAGGATAAAAAAAACTATAATAATATACTGAACAGTCACACACTGTTCTGATTCCATACTAAGTTAAACCTAAGGCATCAGGAACTACGACGGACTTCGGTCTCATTACACAAATACTTGCAGATCACACAAACATTTGTCTCAGTGCAGGGCATCGTAGGTATCAAACCCGTGGCATATCGGTTCACAGCCGACTGCTGGCCCACTGCACTAAGGAGGCTGTCAAGTCAGCCATTGTGTTGCGATTTCTGATGCTGTATAATCAAGAGTCCTTCGTAGACCCACGAAAATAAATGTATTTTTATTTGTAGTCCAAAGACAAAAAGTGGATACATTAGTTTGCTCTTCTACATTTTCTGTTTTCCCGAATGGAAGGCGAAGAGCGAGGACTATATTACCCCTGTTCCCCCTTTAAGGATAAAGGCAAAAGTTTATACTAATTATCCATGAAGAATTTAAACTCGTAATCCTTTTAAAGCTGAGCACTTTAAATAGTTAGGAAATATTATTTTTTCACTAGATGACCAGCGTATCATGACCTTCCTCCGTGGTTGCAAGTTCTCCTTGGAAAAGACCAAACGTAAACTGGATATGTACTTCACCATGCGTACAGCGGTGCCTGAATTCTTCACCAACCGTGACGTCACGCGTCCTGAGCTACAAGAAATCTTGAACCTTGTGTAAGTATGGTGTTATTGTTTTTGAAGTGAAAACTTTGTTATGCTCGTTGGGCAATATTTGGCTTGGTCAAATCTTATTAGTTCAACTCATTCTAAATCCAACCAAAAATCATTGTTGTTTCATAGTTTTGTAACGATGGTTTTCGTAAGATTCAGAAGAATAAGGCAGCAGGGTACAGTACACGGTATTTATTGCCTTAATAATCTATATGTTACAATAGTTAGCCGTAGTATGTTACACGGGAGGTAAATAAACAACAATTCACTCAGCATTCACCGATAACGTTCCAGTAAAGTTCCACAAAGCGGAAGCTAAATTGCAAGCGTAGGACAAAGGACAGTGCGTATGTATTAACATATTATTACTTTTTTTTTCTTTCTTTCATATTTCTTTACATTAAACGATAACCGATTTGAGGTCATGTTTCGTTTGAGCATCTTGACATCGCCATGTATAAATTTGTTAGCGCCATCTATTGACGTATAATAAAAATAATGTCAACTTATCGATACAATTGCGCTGGATTACTAGTAGGGTTTGTTACAGTTTTACGTTTTCACTTCTGTCAACAGTTCTCAATGATCATAGATTTTCTTTTTATTAAAAACTAGCTGTTGCTCGCGGCTCCACCCGCGTGGAGGTTATTTTTGGGAGCAGAAGTATACAATCCAAGGAGCTATTTTTTCTTGCAATTAAAATAGCCTGATGTTTCTGTACCTATTCCTATAATTCTTTTTTTATTAAATTAAATATGTAATAATGTTAACATTTATTAATTAGGGATGATTGAGAGTGTTATAAACGTAAGAGTAGACAAATATAATCAGAAATCTCCGAACTGCTAAGCTATCGGGAGTTACACGTGTTATTGTGAGTCAACAATAAAATATAGACATTTGCTGTCGTGGATTTTTTTTGATATAATTTTAAGGAGAACATTTCCGTCATACATGATTTCTGTGTAGCTTTAACTATTAAGGCTGCACACGCGAAGGAAGCTTAAAAAATGGAGTAAGTTCTCCTGTTTTCCCAACATTTCCCTTCACTGCTCTGCTCCTATTGATCGTAGCGTGATGAAAAGTATACTATAACCTGCCCAGGAGTATGAAGAACAATTGTACCAAGTTTTGTTGAAATCCGTCGAGTAGTTTTTGTTTCTATAACGAACATATAGACAGACAGACAGACAAAAATTTTACTGATTGCATTTTTGGCGTCAGTATCGATCACTAATCACCCGCTGATAGTTATTTTGGAAATATATTTCATGTACAGAATTGACCTCTCTACAGATTTATTATAAGTATAGATAACCAGAAGATGCTACGCTAACGATAGTTTTCATACTGCTTTTCTTTATCTAGATTTCCAGATTTGTTAAAGGAAAACCTACTTTTTCTATACAATATACCTACGCACTTATTTTTATATAAGCTTCAGCTAAAAACATCAACATTAAGGAAGTAATTTAAGAAAATAGCTTATATTACGCGACAGTTATAATGCCGTATCCGTGAAATGACATCAATATCATGATAGTTTTAATAGTTGACTCACTAGATAGTTTATGAAATTGTTGTTCATATCTAAAAAGAAAACAATAATAAATATACCCAACAGTCACACACAACCATTTTTTCTATTATCGCGGGCAAAGCGCTTTATTACTGCAACCTGCTCCCGGGGAAAACGAAATGAGAATAAAACGGTGATGCTGGACTAGCCGCTCTTACGACCCAGCATCCTCCTCGCCCAGATGATGGACCCTACCCCCAAGGGAGTGCCTACCCTCTATATACACCCACCCGAAACTACCAGCTAAAACCCCGCGGTGAATTTCTTCGGCGCTTACGTAGCTATTCTAGGGTATCCTAAGGACTCAAACACAACCTGGCCCAACACTTAGATACGATCTTTGTGTCGTGGGGTATCAGGAATTACGAGAGACTCTCAACATCCAGACTCGAAATAAATATTTGTGGATCACACAATTCCATTTATTGTTTTATACACCTGCTTTGATTATTCTCTGCACCACCCAAAGGATGACTGGTAGAGAATGCCTTAGGCATTAAGTCCGCCTGTACATGTATATTGTATGAAGTGTATTAAATAAATAATTTTCTAAAATAATAGTGTTTAACATGATATAATGACGTGTCTTAAACGGGTGATTCCCGCGACCTCGTAAGTAAATGTTTTGTATCTTATGTTGTGTGGTATATTTTTTCTAATATAATAATGTCCTGATGTTAAGGAGTTAATGGAGGGATGAAAGGCATGTGACAAGACTGGTTGTCAATATGAATGTGGATGGAAGAAAGAGTCGTGGGAGACCAAAAAAGAGGTGGATGGATTGCGTGAATGAGGACATGCGCATGAAAGGGGTGACTGCAGATTTGATGATAGGGCTGCGTGGAGGGTTCAAACCGTTTGTGCCGACCCCACTTAGTGTGGGATAAGGGCAGGTAGATGATGAATGTCCTGATGTTAATACATGTTTAGTTCATTGTTTTGTCTCCTTCTGTGGGAAGTTATTTCCAAACTCCTTCCTATATTTCTATTTGATTTTATTATGGGATAAAGACATTGGCGCATTCTCAGACTCGCCGTACATCATTTTTTTTTATTCTGGCCCGGTATATAACTTCACTGCACCTGATGGTATGCGCAGTCGTCCAATCAGAGTATCAAGTGGCGACAATCAGTAAGACAATCTATCCCTCGCTACTCAACATAACCATGCCGGGCTGCTGTGTAGCTTCTTCACACTACGCCTAAAGGACAGTATCATAGGAAGGAGGGAACAAGGTAGCTGGCAAACTGTTTCACAGCTTGATGCTCTTTGCAACTTCTTGGTATCGAAAAACGCGTGTCATTGTCTCTACCGGCTTCAGGAGTTACAGTGCCGGATGTGTGGGCGGGATACTCTCCTAACCGGACAATTACATATCATTAAAAATTCTAATATAATATGAGCAAATAAAATATAATAAAGTGTAATTTGTATGTAAATTATATAACGTGAATTATTAGCTATTAAATTTAATGTAACTTTTTTTCACCAGACCATAACCATGGAATATAAATATTAATATTTAAAGTTAATAATGGTTAAGTGCAAGTCGGACTTATTTCGAAAAGGTATCATACCATTCTGTTTCCTTTGGGAAATTTCTGACATAAACAGCTGTTTTATTCTCATTGATCGTCACATTGGTCTAGTGGCTACTTAAACCGAGTCACTCCTAAAGTACTGGAATAAAACACAATTATTTTTTTATCTGGAAAATATAACAACCAGCTTGCTTGATACTAGATATTGTGACCAATATTGAGATAGACTCGCCATCAAAATAAGCTCTGAAAACTATCAGTGTATTAGTAGCACCTCTATCCACCCCTTGAGGAATACAGGCGTGAGCTTATTTTATTATTATTATTATATTTGTTTCAGTCAAATGCCACCATTGCCCGGCATCACCCCCGAAGGGCGACGAGTCGTTATCATGAGAGGTATGATGTCTGCTTATTCTATGTATGCCTCGTTAGTTTTTTTGTTATTCTGGCTCGATATAATAAGATTAAGTACCCAATAAATGAAGGTAGTGGCGAAGGGTCGTAGAACACGATTTCTTTTAGCATTCCTTTATAATCTTGTCAAAACAAAATAGTATGCAGTACTGCATATGAAAATTTATTAAACGAAATTATAATGTTGGTAGCCATCCGCCAGAAATTTGTCGGGTAAAATGATCGTAAATTTATATCGCATAGATAAATTCGAATAAATATTGTAAAACAGTTTCTAACTAACTAGCGTCGGTTTCTATTTTGATAGTGTTTACTCTTCACCAGTAGAAAATGTGATATTAAATCACTCTTGTGCTTTCTTACGATTTGCATCTTCCTCTGACGAACCAATCAAACCATCTTGGGTTTCCGTATGTGCTATACTGAGGTTACATTACATGACCAGTTCTGACACTACGCTACACATGCGTGCACAAAGAAATACGAAAGAAATAACAATAATGTAGACAGCTAATACATCATGAATTTTTCCACCAGGAATGGACAAAGACGTCCAAACACCCAACGTGGCTGATGCTTTCAAGCTAGCACTGATGCTGGGTGACGTCAGACTGGTAGAAGAGAAGGAAGGCGTCGCTGGAGATGTGTACATTCTAGACGCTTCTGTTGCCACACCAACACACTTCGCTAAGTTCACGCCCACGCTCGTCAAGAAGTTCCTGGTCTGTGTACAGGTTAGTACAAAAACTCTTCCGAAGCTGATGCCAGTCTTCTGTTTAATCGTTGCTCAACCATATGCAACATTCCACCTGGGTCTCCACTACTTCATCTATTTGTAGTTGAATTGTGTCCCTGTTTGAAGCGAGTGAAACGACTGGTCATTATGAGATTCAGGGCTGCCAGAAACAAAAACTTATTTTATGCTACCATATGTATTTATAGTATACATAGTTATACAAAATCGAAACTCATTATACAACCACGGTTACCAATATCAACTCCTCAAAAATAAAGGTTTTTTAGGTTATTTAGGTAATTTTTGTATCCAGTGTATTCAATTATACAGGGCAGTCTACTAAACACACTGGATACACAAGCTAACTAAAGTATACATATTTTGTATCCAATTATACAATCTGTTAGCCCTGATGAGATTAAACATCTTAATTTGGAATGACAAGGATAGTCGCAGTCCAGTTTAACTCAACTGGCCAATGTTGCAATAGGGTAGTTGACTCGATTTTTTTTATTAATTTAATCAACAAGTTACATTATTTAAAACCTATTATCGAAAGAATTTTATGAATCCGAACAAAAATAAGTAAATTAGACACCACTCAAATCTGCTGGAAGGGGTAGTTGTCAAATAACAGTAAAAGGATGCATATCTGATACCGTGACGTCACGGTACTATGAATCGCCTGTACTGTACCGTTGTGCGAGGGAGATAGCGATATATTCCCAATACGCCATCGTTTTCGCTTATGCCTGTGAGTATTTGCTCACACCAATATTTAAAATAAATATTGTGACCTCATTTTTCAAGCAATTGGACTCTGTTTTCGCAAAAGAGTTGCTTTTGCGTATTATATTCGATTGCGTAGAGAATAATGTACAAAATTAAACACAGGAAACTACCCTATTGTTTATAGACTTAGCATCTGGTTCGTGAACCAAACCTTATATAACCTGATTTAATTATTCATCTAGTTGGAAATAATTTTATTATATTTTCACATATCTTAATAGTTGTAGCAGCTATTCTAGTGCCGGTGACAAAAATTTACATTGATATAATTAAGGACTATATATTGGGTAATGATTGTGACTAATGAACTGTATCTATTGTTTTAGGAAGCATATCCAGTAAAGTTGAAAGAAGTGCACGTGATCAACGTGTCACCTCTTGTCGACAAGATCGTTAATTTCGTCAAGCCTTTCATCAAGGACAAGATCAAAGAAAGGGTGATTAATTGATTTTATTTTTCTAACATTCTGTGTAATATTGATTTGCAAAAACTTTGTATTATCAAAAGTAAGTTGCTGCGAGACCGAAACAGTTAAAAAGAAAGTTACGAAATTTGTTATACCTATGGTTTTTGGCTAATCTTGAAGATGCATAATTAGTTAATTATCGAATTCTATGAAATAAAATGCATGGAAAACGAAAACTCTAAATCTTAATATATCATAAATTATAATAACATTTTCAACAGATTTTAGTTTACATGTCCGCGAGTTTGTAATCTGCATAATTGTTGAACCAATTTGGATATGGTTTTCGATGATGTATTTAAATTAGAATGAAATATCCATTAGATTATCCCTACGTGTCAGCCTCTCATAGTACATTTTAGTGTGCTCAAAATCTAGTAAATTTTTTATTTCTCAGATTTTCCTGCATACTGACGTCAACGATCTTTACAAATACGTTCCTAAGGATATGCTTCCCGCCGAATATGGTGGCAACGCTGGACCCA
This sequence comes from Laothoe populi, assembly GCA_905220505.1. Lineage (NCBI taxonomy): Eukaryota > Metazoa > Arthropoda > Insecta > Lepidoptera > Sphingidae > Laothoe > Laothoe populi. The sequence goes on along the minus strand of HG992167.1, from coordinate 7,852,376 downwards.
TGAATGACCTTCACAGTAAGTACTAATTAATTGCATAGTAAAGTGGCCATAGTCCACCACGCATTAGGCCAGCGTGGTGGACTATGGCCTAACCCCTCTCAATAGTAGAGGAGGCCCGTGTCCAGCATTGCGACAATGTATAATGCAGAGCTAGTATTATTGCACATCTTGCTATATGCGTATTGCGTTTATATAAAAACGGTGACTATGTTGTGTGCCTTTCCGATAATAAGGCACTTTTTAACCGACTTAAAAAAGGAGGAGGTTCTCAATTCGTCGGAATCTTTTTTTTATGTAGTTCCCTGATTACTCGAAGACGCCTGGGCCGATTCGAGAAATTTGTTTTTGTTTTTGTTTAAAAGGCTATATTTCCCAGGCTGTCCCATTGGCACAAGTCTAGGATCTAATGATGGGATCTCAGAAAAATCGAGGGCAACTCTCAAAATTTTGTAGATAGATGTTTTTTATTGAAGCCGGTGTACTTTTATGAATTAAAAACTTTTTATATAGTTATTGTAAGCTATTCGACACAGTTTGGTACGATATAAATGATACAATATTCTGTATCTAAGAGTTATAATGGAACAATATATTACAAATCTCAGCACACAATACATTTTTATTCTGCAGATGCATGGGTGAAGAAACTAGGCGAATACACAGACTGGTTCACAGAAAGCGAGAATATTAAGGCCAATGAGGCGCTCAGACCTGGGAAGCCGACCAACTACGACGAACTCTTTGGAATAGACGGTTCCTTCCGTCAGTTAGTAATTGACTGAAAAAAAATATTTATGAAGTTTCTACACTATCGACGATATGACATGGCCTTTTTGACAGCTTGCTTAATTTCTTAAGACAGGATACATTTATTGTCTTTATAGCTTAAAAACGCGGCAAATGAAGATTTAAGAATTCAAAAATATCAAAGGCAAAAATATAGTCGATGGCATAGCACCCTAAGCTTCCATACAAAGGCTTTATTAAAATAAGTCAAATGACACGACCAAGTTAAATATTATTGTAATTTTTTTATTTTATTATTAACTTGTTTGAGTAGGCTTCTCTTCTCTCGCTTATTTTCTTATACCATTTTAATTGGTATTATTTTAGCAATGGATTACAAATAATAAACACAAAATGTCAAAATGACGTCTCGATCTTGTATTGTCATTTGGTGAACTGTCATGCAAAGCTTCTCACAACGTCTTATTTTGTTTGTATTCTATTGATTCTATTATTTTAGTTGTCAACCAAAGTTTTGCTCAATTTGTATGCGTTGTAAACGTATATGTGCGTGGTGTTTTGTTGTTTAATTAAATACTCTTTTTATATACCTGTATTTTATTAATTATTCATTTTTATTTTTATCCCCTCTCGAATCACAAGTTCACCGCAGTTCGAAAAGGTAATAAGTAGAGTCTGTCCATAATCAATTTTATTTAAATAATTTTAAAGTTAAAAATAGCATGTGAGAACGGCGAGTGTTGCCAGTATTCTGTGCATGCCGGCATGGAATTGAAACGTGACTGGTTAAACGGTGGCATTGAAGAGATGTAATTATATTCTTTTATTTATTATAATAATATTATTATAACAAGGAGTAACATAAAATAAATATGAACATTTTACATTTAATTGTAAAGCAGTCATAATTTTTTGCTCAATTAAATAATTTTGTAGATACAATTATAATATGTAATTACCTAATAAATATTTATGAATGTATATTAGATGGATTTATGTCCATGTAACTGTTTATTCTTGGTAAGATAAAACAAAGCATAGCAGAAAGTATTTGAAATCTAAATAATTTTATTTTATTTCTGCCAGAAAATTATGTAGGTTAACGAAACGAAATCTACACGTGATTATTACTGCGATTCGATTGGCTTAATGATAAAATAATATCCCTTACTGCATTCGAAATCATATTCGAACTACATATGGTCAAAATGGTGTTATTTTTTATACCATAATGGTGGCAATCAAGATTACGGCCTGACTGATGTAACGGATTAACAATATAAAAAGGCTCCCAGTCTACTTCCACCTAATCACTCATAAGATTGATGTCATGCAAATAGATGGCATCTGATACCGCAGAGTTAAAGTCCCTCAAGCATAGCCTTGAAGACGTTCATCACGTCTATGATCTTGACGTATGTATGAACTTTTAAAAAAGCTACCTCAACTTAAATATATCTCACTATTTTTGATTTGATTACTTACTTTTGATTACTCACTCTTGTAATCTCCGAAAGGGTAGGCAGAGGTGTAACCAGTACACCTACTTTTCGTCGAATCTATTCGCCGTAATTATGTGATAGGCGGCGAGCCTAACGCCATACAGGTCACAATTCCAGACTCCGGGCTGATACTGAGTGTTTTTAAATATAAAAACCCAATATAACTTTACCCGACTCGGGGATTGAATTATGTCGAAAATTTATAACAAGAACCGTTTTGATAGCATCTGTGGTTGAACTGGCGAGTAACAACAATTTTTTTTTCCTAAAATTAACTAAAACTTAAATAACAGTCACCCTTCATAAAACAGTCGAAACAAACAAAATTAAATCCAGGTGATAATTTTTTTTTTAAATGCAACAGTAAACGAATCATATCCCAGTTGTGGCTAATTAGTATTGTGATATCGAAGTTCGTTGAATGCATTAATTTAGTGCCCATCCTATTGCGGCGGCGTAATAATCAGACCGAAACCAAGACACTCGCGTTACTGTGGTTATAGCAATCGGCTTCAAATCCAATTGAGAAAGGACAAGTCAGTTCAGGAAAAAAAATAACGATCGCACTGAATTTGCTAACTCAGACCTTAGTTGAGAAACTCGTAAACAAAGTCTATCCCTATGTTAATATCGTATTATCTATTTATATTCTAAGTTTTTTTTTAATGTCTTGATAGGTAGACGAGCAGACGAGCCACCTGATGGTAAGTAGTCACCGCCGTCCATAGACTTCTGCAATGTCAGGCCACAGCAAAGCCGCTGCCTACCGTTACTACTTACCTTTAGTACAACGCATTTTCATTGCACCCAAGAGAGTTATGCATGAACTTGGTGATGTTAAAATTAAGATTGTACCCCTCCATAATAATCATGATAAACACCGGTTGACGCGGTTTTGGGTGCATGAGATGACATGCAGCGTTTTTATGGGGTTTATCTATTATTTTATTTTTTCTTAGGAAAGATGAAAATGTGTTTAAAGGACACATGTGGATAGACTTTGTAGTTTTCTAAACAATTTGCATTACACATCGGTATCTCTATATGTACTTTATTATGAATTGGAAAAAAATATGGAAATTCTATTGAAACAGAAACTTTAGTAATCCATACTAATACTATAAATGCGAAAGTAACTCTGTTTGTTTGTTACCTCTTCACGACTAAACGGCTGAACGGATTGTAATGAAATTTGGTAAGAGAATAGATTATATCCTGGCGAAGGACATAGGCTATCATTATAATAGGAGTTCAAAATTTGAATGGGTAATCCATAATTCCTCGACTTAGGGATCTGTAAATTCATATTTAGGCTTTTGGTAGGAAATAAAGAAATACGTGTTTCAAAGTTTTTGAAAAATCATCCCTAAAAGGGGCAAAGTGAGTTAAACTCAACTTATGGAGTATTCTTTAGATGCAATCTCAAGATTCAGGCACAACACCTGAGAGGCTGGACAATCGCTACAGATGCCTCAGTGCAGAAGATAGTTAGCGATTAGTTTTCTCGACTTCTCAGGAATTTCTTAGAACTCAATGATCTTACCGATTTGCGAGACGAATGTCCTTAAGTACAAAGGGACATGCGTTTTAGAAGGATAACTTTAAGGAACTTAACTCAAAAACGACTTTCCTGTCAAACGAAGAGACTGTTCCATCAATTTGTACTTTCCTTAAACCTAAATGATTTCATTAGAGATTACTGGAAAATCCACATTTCATTTTCTCTTTTATTCGTTAGATACTTATGAACTTTTGAGTATCTACACATTAATAGGCAAATTAACTGGTTTTGGGAAACCGTTTTATTTTAGTCTTCATGGTCTATATTAAAATATCATCAGCCTCCGTGGCGCAGTTGCTGAGTAGCCGGCGGTGAAACGAGAGGCCGTGGGTTCGATTCCCACACCAGGACAAATGTTTGTTTGACAGACAGATATTTGTGTCCGGGGTCTGGGTGTTGTGAGACCGAAAGTCTCTCGTAGTCCCTGATACCCACAACACAAGACTCGTATCTTAGTGTCGGGTCGGGGCTTTATGTGTGACTGTTGGATGATATTTATTTATTATTTATTGATATAAAGAAAAAACAGCGAAATCCTAGTTGGAAGTGGTACAGGATGCGGAGACGAAAGTCCCTGGTTCGAACCAGCCTGAATGGCATACACCTCTGACTTGTCGAAGTTACGTGTGTATTCATTGATAATTATCGCTCCCTTAAACGGTGAAGGAAAAAGTCGTGAAGAAACCTGAATACCTGAAAATTTTAAACAATTTACATTCACATTACAATCAACATTGTAAACTGTGGTAGCGCAGTTGTAATTGCTCATGCATTAAGACTGCTGTTCTGAGGTCTCGGGTTCGATCCCCGGGTCCGGTAAAGTGATATTGGGTTTTTCTATTCAGAAATACTCAGTATCAGCCCGGATTCTGGAATTGTGTCCGGTATGGCGATAGACTCGCTACCTATCATCACATTATGGGACCGTAATAAATTCAGCGTAAAGTGGGTGTACTGGTTACACCTCTGCCTACCCCTTCGGCGATTACTGGCGTGAGCGTATATGTATGAATGTATGTACATTTAAAATATAATTGCAGTAGATACTATATATTTCACTATATCTAAGTTTTCTAACTTCACGACTTTGATTTGCTAAACAGTGTCCTTTATTTGTTATTTCACACCTGCGATTACCGTAGACTTTTATTGTGGAATTGTTACCAATGTTACTAAATATATTGCAGAACTCCCAGACAATCAGTTCATTCTAAACGGCGGAGTGAATAGGATTACGTAAAAGAACCGAAAAACTATCATCGCGGTATTGCGACAACCCTTGATGTAATAATTGTAAACGAATCGATCGATTTTAGGTTCTATCAGTGTAAAATAGAATTCTATTTTATTTGGCAAGAATAGGAGTACTACTTCTAATACTATAGATATGCTGATAGAATTTGTGTAATAAGCAGTAAGTACTCGTTGAAAGTACTGCTAAGCAATCAACGCCAAATCAATCAAAAAGTGGTAGAGCCACGCTGTAGACATATTTGTCTACAGCATGAATGGGCCGGCTCGACCGGGGTAAAACCACTGTCTCACAGAAAACCAACGTAAAGTGACAGTTCACTGTCGCGTTTCGTATGGTAAGTGAGATATCCGGAGGCCCAGATTCCCCCTTCCCTTCCCTAATCCCTATTCCTGTCCTTTAAGGTCGACAGCGCATATGTGATACTTTCGGTATTGTGGATGTTCATGGGCGGTGGAGATCACTTAACATCAGGTGACTCGTTGGTGGTGGCTCGTATCTCGGACTATGATATAAAAAAAACGCCGAGTGAGTGGATAAATATATTTTAGCGGTAAGTAGAAATCCTCCCATTTTTTTAAGTCAGTAAAAATAATCTGACAATAATGTTATAAAAAACATGTGATACATCTTTAACATACATCCCAATTTCAAATAAATTTGTTTCACAAATAAATATAACAATAACCTTCTTGCCCATGGCGTTATGTGAAGAAGCAGGCCGGCATGATTGTGTTGAGTAACGAGGGATAGATTGTCTCTCGCTACGCTATACTCTAATTGGACGGCACTGCGCTTACCATCAGGTGCAGTGTGATGACTTTGCCGTGCCAAGATAAAAACATCAGTAACAGAACGAATGGTTCTGGAACTGTGGAGTCTTATAATGTAGGTATATTAACTGCCGTAATAAAATAATGATTATTATTATTTATAAAAAAAATACTTTTATACCTTCGTCGTAAAATATAAAGTTGGGTTAAATATGTATTGAAACATTTCACCGTCGCAATTTGTACCACAGATGTAAATTAATTATAATAAAATATTGCATATTATTCATTACCATTATTTATATTATTAATTAATGTTATATTTAATAATACAAAAAAAAATGCAGTGATTACATTTCTCTGATATCCTAACTACGCTACACCTGATGTTAGGTATTGTTCTGATGGTATCCTGAAGCAATTATTAGATAAAGGTTTTCCCGCACGCGTCTGTGTTTGTATATTATTTATAATAAAAATTATTCGCGTCATAAAACCGAAACAACCGGACCTTATTTCGTGCAATATATCTATGGTACAAAGAGATAAAAGGCCAAGTTCTTCAAACCGCTTTGTCGTAAGCTTGTCGGTTGCTGATTGCTCAACTGTTGTTCCGGATCGCAGAGCCAGTGCCGATTCAGCGCTCGGGTGCAGTCGTCGCGTTCAATTGGATGTCAGTGCCTGTTATACCACGGTGAGTCTTTACAAAATTGTTTTAAAATTAAATATTTTATTATTATTGACAGCCTCCGTGGCGCAGCGGGCGAATAGCCGGCTGTGAAACGAGAGGCCGTGGGTTCAATTCCTACGCGGAGACAAATGTTTGTGTGGCAGACAGATAGTTGTTTCGGGTCTGGGTGTTGTGGGAATGTAATCTCTCGTAGTTCTGGATACCCACAATACAGGTTTTACCTAGTGTGGGGTCAGAACTATGTGTGTGACTGTTGAGTGTATTTATTATTTTTAACGGCAGCGGCTTTGTTGTGCCTTGGTATTGCAGAAGTCTATGGGCGGCGGTGACTACTTACCATCAGGTGGCCCGTCTGCTCGTGTGCTTATCGAGGCACTAAAAAAAACATTATTATGTATATAGGCAATTTTACTTGTAGCCATAGTACTATGATAATTTTATTAAACTATTGATGCAATCAATAACTTTTTTGAATTTCTGAACAATTGTGCCCCGACAAGTTCAGTCTTGTGGATTGTCTATAAGAGTAATTCTTGTCAGTTTAGACTTTCATGAATATTTTGATAATCTTCCATTTTATATTAATTGTAATAAAAAATAATTGTATTAATTTTCAACGGTAGGCAGCGGCTTTGCTGTGCCCTGGTATTGCAGAAGTCTATGGGCGGCGGTGACTACTTACCATCAGGTGGCCCGTCTGCTCGTCTGCCTATTGAGGCACTAAAAAAAAATAAAAAAAAAATATGAAAAATATTTTTATAGTTTCGCAGTACGTGCAATACAATAAATAATTGTTATTCATTAAACTGCGCAAAAATAAATCTGAATACATTATAAATAACAACATTAAATTTATTAGAAATAAAATATGTAAAGTATATGGTTTCGATTTTTAATATTTAAATTAATTTCTCAATACATATACATAATCTTTCCCAATTAATTAATTTAATTTATGCATTATTCATAAGTCTTTCTTCATACAAGTTGTTTTATTAACATGTACAATAATATTTAGATAAGCTTCGCTGTATTATATGGTTGTAGGATATTCATATCCGCCCGGATAGCGACCACCGTACACAAGGTGTAAAGCCCGCCATAGTGGCACACGCAAGTGTGTCACGTTCCGGGATCAGAATGGGTTTTTACAGGATTTGTAATAAATTCTACAATCAAAAATTTCAATTGCGCAACTTGTAAATTAAAATCATTAATATTTTTCACATCTTTCGGCACTCCTAATAACAATTAACAATACAATTTTAAATAAGTGTCTTCGAATAATGTACAGTAGGTAAACTAAATGGTAATCGATCTTTAATGCAAATTATCTGGAAAGCCTATTAACATGTAAATCTATAATTAAAGAAGGGTTATGGCAACAAAAAAAAATGAAACAACTTAGAATCTTGCATCTTGGACGCCCCTAAACCCTGGCTACAATCGGTTTTTGCACGGGGTCAGGGCACCGTTCAAATAGTCAAGTTATCGGGGTGAGGTACCGCCTTAAGAACCCTCTTTACTCCCGATAGTGTTGTGATTTATACCCTACTAGCTGTCCCGGCAAACTTCGTTCTGCCTAACAGTCAATGAATGAGCAGATTTCTCATTCCCGTGTTCCCTCCTTCCTATGATCCTGGTTCCTTTAGGCGTAGTGTGAAGAAGCTAAACAGCGGGCTAATGATTGTGTTGAGTAGCGAGGGATAGACTGTCTCTCACTACTTGATACTCTATCTGGACGGCACTTCGCTTACCATCAGATGCAGTGTGGTCATTTAGCCGCGCCAGGATAAAAAATAAATCTCAACAACTCTATAAACTACTCTACTGTGATTATAAAACAACATAGAATTTTACATTCCATCCAATTAAATTCCATAAAATTATAGATTATTATTTAAAAACCGTACTCACACCTATAATCTCCGAAGGAGTTGGCAGAGGTGTAACCATTGCACCCAGATTTTGGCGAGCTATTACCAGCCCATGATGTAATAGACGGCGAGCCTATCTTCATACCGGGCACAATTCCAGACACCGGACCGATACTGAAAATTCACGATAGAAAAACCCAATATCACTTTTTACCCAACCCGGGGATTACGATCCTCCTTGCATCGCTTTCCTCATTGCTGAGGGTCCAGACCTCAATGTTTGAGGTTTTCTTGGGAATATAGCACGATGGGTTCCCGCGTTCTTCTCGTCTTTTAGAGGGGATTCAATTCCTCTTGGCGTCTAGATAGTCGAGATAGTGTCCACCGTCGGATACCAGATTGCTAACCCTCCTCGCTTTCTCATCAGGGCTTGGCACCTGCATAGGTGGAGTTGGTTTTAAGATACCGCTTATGCAATCACAACTGCACCACTGAGTCAATTAAATAATTATTTAAAAATGTTAATAATTCTCATATCGACCTAAACAACATAGGCAAGTGGCTTATGCCGGTATTGCGACAGTGACTGGTAAAGTCAGTTCGCTAGTTCCATTCTATTTCGAAACTCCAAACACGTTAATACTGTTTAGGTACAAAACAAGTATGGAAGCGGCATAAAAAGCCGTGGTTAAAATCTAAAGTAGAGATAAGTTGGGTAATTCAGGTGGGATGTCATTACAGATGAATCAAAGATATTCGAGGCTTTATCTACCTGGTTAAAAATAATATGACACAAATTTATGTATATGTTAAATGTAGCGTATATTAGATTGAAAGCATGAATATGTAAACCACTTTTTAGCTCATAAGTTTATTTAAAGCGAGTTTTTTGGTTTCGTAAACTATGATAATTATTTACATCCTGGAATTCGTTCGGCTACGTCTGTTAACAGGACCAAAACTACCTAGAATATTGAATAAAATCAATGCATATAATGCGCTCATCAGCCTGAGATGTTATTGTATTAAGCCACAACGCCTAGCCATATTCATATTTGTCCAAGGCAGGCCTATATCTAATTTATTTAAATTAATTTGATTAAAAGATAATTAAGCATTCCCAGAGATTCGGTGAGTTGTATCCTGGTTAAACAGGAGTTACAGTGGCGTGAGTTTAGTCTAGTAAATTCTCTTAATTACCCTTCTAACAAAAAACAACAGCATTTGAAGATGGCGGCAATAATAATTGAATCTGCTGTAACTACTCAAACAGCTATAGAATTCGAGAGACCACCGAAACATCATCACTTGGTGTCATCTTCAATTTGCAGTTGGGATCAACTAGTGGAATATTTTCGCGATTTTAAACGATTATTTTCTATTAAGAATAGCGTTCCATTTTGTCAGTGACTCTTGCTCTTGGAATTTAGCCATGACACTTCTAAGGAAAGTATAGCTAGGATCTCTTTGCAAGTGGTGAAGAAACCATCGAGTAACCAGTAGCAATCAATAGTTCAACTCCTCCCTATATTATATTTGATAAACTCCATTTACGCATTTTGCAGAGTCTAGCCAAGCTTCACTGCTTAGTTTCGAAAAATCCGCTCCTTTATCAGGAGTGTAGACAGGTCTCGTGAACAAAAAAATTTGCCTCTACTTAACCACTATGGTATTTTAATCATTTATATAAAAACAACGACGTGGTTTTGAACTTCAATTTGAATTGCAATTATGTTTGTTTACATCAAACAAGTCTTGTACTAAAGATGTACAATGATATTTTCGCATGTAATTCTGATGAACCTTTGCGATATCACATAATATATTTTAAAACGTCGTCCAAGAGTACAAGAGCAGTAACAAATAAAGATATGATGATTTTGACAGTGCTCTACCAAAATAACATTTCTACAGAATAAATTCGAGCCAAAATCGTTTTTCCAAAGTTAGAATCGTTCAAATATGATTAACTTTTCGAAATAGAACATGATTTACTGTAGACAACTTGACCCAAATGAGTTTACAAAATACACTGCGGTTTACCAATACAATTTGATGTGACCTTAGAAAGAAGCTTTCGTGTGTGCAATGTGTGTCAAAACATGACCTTCGTTTAGTGCCATTATGCATGGCTCTACTAGAAAAAATATATATAACTTATAAACAACTAGCTGTTGCCCGCGGCTCCGTGTGGCATTTATTTTTGAAAGAAAGGGTATAAAATTAACTGTAGGCAGCGGCTTTGCTGTGCCCTGGTATTGCAGAAGTCTATGGGCGGCGGTGACTACTTACCATCAGGTGGCCCGTCTGCTCGTCTGCCTATCGAGGCGCTAAAAAAAACCATGGAGTAATCTTAAGCTGTTACATCTTTATATATTTTGCTATCCGATAAGAACCGTTAATTTTTTTCCGGGTAAAAAAATAGCCTCTGACATTCTCAGATCCTTAAACTACCATTATCCAAAAAATCATGTCGACCCTTACTCTGTGAGAAACGTAAAATTTTCTGGGGTAAAAAGCCTATGTGCTATTCCAGACTATTATCTATCTCTGTGCCAAATTTCACCTCGATCCATTCAGGTGCTCCGGAGTGATTGAATTTAAAAATATGCATCCATCCATCCAAATGTTCATTTATAATATTAGTAAGAAGTAAGATGGTTGCTCTCGGACAACCACACATATTTACGCTGGGCACACGATTCACAACGAAACTTTTTTAATATAGGTCATCTACCAGAATTAATTAACCGGACCAAAAACAAGGCCGCTGAGTTTAATTCGCGATTGTCTCAGGAATAGGTCGCGCTAGTGGTATCTAGCGGTAAAGTAAAACTTCTGAGTATGTTTCGCGAGATCTTCTCAGGCAGAGTCGCGTTTGTTTCCGGTCGTATTGCGACGTTTCGAAAATTCTCATAGTCCAATTAAACCCACTTAAAATATATTGTTACTTGACTTGTATTTCTTGAAAAAAACAATATTTAAAATTATATTATAAATACATTTTAAATAACTAAACAAATTGCTTGTTTATTAATTATGCTATGTTATGTATGTACATCGTTTGACATGCTTTCTGTTATATTTCTATCATTTTACTGACTGCTGTAAGAGCCACGTATGATCAAAATATTTTTCATTTCATTCCAAATTTATGGGAAAATATTGAGCCGCCCACTCTACTGAACAGTTTGAGTGAGTATTAAAAATATTTTACAATTGTGTCTTAAGTTGGGGTTCGTTACCTACACATTAGGCTAAGCTCAAAAGATTTGCTCTTCGTAAATGTCCTTCTTAAATGTATGTGGAAATTCGTTATCATAGTCTTACTAAAATGCGTCAGTGTTGCCCGTTACAACCTATGTCTATTATTATAAGCTATTTATAATAATATACATGTTTCTTCTTCATTACCTAAATATAGCATAAAGCTGAATAAAAGCTATTTATTATTTAAGTGGGCTAAAATGAGTTATTTATTTTGTATAAGAAATAAATGTTTTATGACGCAACAATATTATCCCAATTTAAATACAAATAAAATTTTAATTTAATCATTTAATTTTTTTCCATGCATTATAATAATACATGTCTTTATACATAATTCTACTGTACGTCTGTATGTCCCTGAACTCCTAAACGGCTGGACCGATTTGAATGCTTTTTTGTATGCGTTTGGGTGGTGCCCTGGATGGTTTAGATTCACAAATCAGCCCGCCAGATGGTGCTACAGTCGGTGTGGCGCTGCTTTTACGTCTGCCGGGCCCGCTAGTTTATTATAATATATACATACATATACACTCACGCCTATAATCCCCGAAGGGGTAGGCAAAGGTGTAACCAGTACACCCACTTTTCGCCGAATTTCGGTCCCATAATGTGATAGGGGGCGAGCCTATTGCCATACCGGGCACAGGTTCCAGACTCCGGGCTAATACTTTACCCGACCCGGAGATCGAACCCGAGACCTCAGCACAGCGGTTGTAACCCATGCGCAATTACAACTGCGCCACCAAGGCAGTCATTATAATATATAATTATAATAATACATCTATTTAGCTATCACACCACACTTGTAGTATTCAGAATATCAGATAACCGATATCCGTCTTCAGTGTGAAGAATCAATGACCAACTAGAATCTGAAACATCTACTACTTCCTAGTTTAGGTCTTTATCGTAATTAAATAATATTAAATTACGATAAATAACTAAACACAGTCCTGACCCCACACTAACACAAGTCTTCTGGGAATCAGGAACTACAAAAGACTTTGGATCTCACAACACCCAGATCCGAAACTATTTGGGTCACACAAACATTTGTCTCGGTGCGGGAATCGAACCCGCGGTCTTCTATTTCACAGCCGGCTACTCTGGGTCACGGAAGCTGTCAAATTTCATTATTAAGTTTCTTTAAGTTGAAAGGCAAAATTACTTAAGTAAGTCCACATGTTTATATTTTCGTTTTTCGTTACATTCGTTATATATTTTTTCTTTATATTAAATTAATTTCGTCCTTATTTTACACACCATGTAATATCAAAGTGCTGGGTCTTAAATGATCATCTATAAAGAAAAGAGCATTTAAAATAATTTATCTCATATTTAAAACTAGCTGTTGCTCGCGGCTCCGCCCGCGTGGAGGTCATATTTGGGAGAAATTATCTCGTGGGGTTCAGTCAGCGTTTGCAATGTAAGCGCAAAAAAATGTGTTTATTTACGACATCACATTAGAAACCTGTAAATCCATCAGTGTTTCTCATCATCTATCAATATATATATATCATCAAATAATTTCTGCAAAGTAACCTAGTGTAAAAAAGAAGTTAATTTCTTACAGAACACATGATGGCGGTATCCTTAATTCAACCCTCGGGGGAGATGTGGAAGAAGATCAGAGTGGAGTTGAATGAAGACATTAACACAAGAGAAAGGGACCTTGCAACCATCAAAGAATGGTTGCGGAAACAACCACATCTGCCAAATGAATGGGGTAATTTATTAGCTTTTTTGGTTTTCTTAGATATATCGGTTTTATATGTTTTATAGATTTTATTGGTTTTATACACATTAATTAAATTTTATCATGTTAATTAAATTCTTATACTAAAAAGTGTTCACAACGATGATAAGATACGTAAAGGTCGATAAGTAAGTCGACTGCCTCGGTGGCGCAGTTGTAATTGCGCATGCGTTACGACTGCTGTGCTGAGGTCTCGGGTTCGATCCCCGGGTCGGGTAAAGTGATATTGGGTTTTTCTATCTAGAAATGCCTCAGTATTAGCCTGGAGTCTGGAAAATGTGCCCGGTATGGCGATAGGCTCGCCCCCTATCACATTATGGGACCGAAATTCGGCGAAAAGTGGGTGTACTAGTTACACCTCTGCCTACCCCTTCGGGGATTACAGGCGTGAGTGTATGTGTGTGTGAGGTCGATAAGTAACATTTTTATTCATTAAGTTTACGCATCCCCGGTCCGTATTATACTAATAAACTAGGCAATGGCAACCAGCACACTTTAGACTGTGATTGCGATGTATATTTCAAGCTACCTAGGGCGTATTTGTACCCATCATCATCGACCTGTAGCAGTCCACTGCTGGACATAGGCCTCCCCTAAAACGCGCCATTCAACCCTGTCTTCAGCTTGTATTTGTACCCAGTTGGATAAAAATGAAATAAATTAATAATTTTAGCTCCGTATTATGTCTCAGTGTTGGAGACAGGCCTCCTCTAAATCTGCCAAGAAGTTTAGTAATACAGATAGAGTATACAAACTAAACAAATATCCAGAAACTCTCTGTTCCAGAGAGATAAGTATAAAATTAAATTCATTCACTGCTGGTAGCAGTTAATTAGCAGCGATAGCCTAGTTGGTTGCGGTACGGACTGTCAAGACGAAAGTCGTAGGTTCGAAACCCAAGTGGCATACACCTCTGACTTTTCTAAAGTTATGTGTGTATTAAAATGTTAATTATCGCTTGCTTTAACGGTGAAGGAAAACATCGTGAGGAAACCTGCATATCTGAGATTTTTTCGAAGGTATGAGAAGTCTGCCAACCCGCATTAGGCCAGCGTGGTGGACTAAGGCCTAACCCCTCTCATTAGTAGAGGAGGCCCGTGCCCAGCAGTGGGACAATGTTTAATACAGGGCTAGTATTATTATATTATTATACTGCTGGTAGTAGGATATTCATATCTGCCTGGATAGCGACCACCGTACACAGGGTGTAAAACCCGCCATAGTGTGTATCCGGTTTTTGTCGGGGGTCTAGAGTTGAGGTACGATGTTTGGCCGTTTTGCGGCCTTCTGAGTACTCTGACACTAGACCCGCGGCCGCTTCTTCACCTTCTTGCCCATAGCGTAGTGTGAAGATATAGGCCAGCATGATTGTGTTGAGTAGCGGGGGATTGATTGTCTCTCGCTACTCGATACTCTAATTGGACGGCACTGCGCTTATCAGGTGCAATGTGGTCACTATACCGTGCCAGGATAATAAAAAAATATTATGTCGCAAGTTTTTATATCTCCTAATTAACTTCAGTAATATAAATAGTCGCACTTGTATGCAAATCAACTAACACTTAATGAGGAAAAACAGTGCTAATAACGAAATGATATTACATCAATTCTTGTGTTTATTTACCTTATTCGCAGCATTAAATATAAAGGCAGAATTCTGAAGGTTGCGTCAAGCGTAATATGTGAGAGTCAGTGCAGTTGCGTCTACTTTTGTACTGAGCACTAATAATAATAATAGTAGCCCTGTATTAAACATTGTCCCACTGTCGGGCCACGGGCCTCCTCTACTAATGAGAGGGGTTACGCCTTAGTCCACCACGCTGGCCTAATGCGGGTTGATTGTCAAGTCTTCACATACCTTTGAAATTCTTATGAGAATTCTCAGGTATGCAGGTTTTCTCACGATGTTTTCCTTCGCCGTTAAAGCAAGCGATAATTAACATTTAATACACACATCACTTTAGAAAAGTCAGAGGTGTATGCCATTTGGGTTTCCAACATACGACTTTCGTCTTCACAGTCCGTACTGCAACCAATTCGGCTATCGCTGTTTTTTTGTACTGAGCACTACGTAATTTTATTAAATTGTCGACTGCTCTTTAATTTGACTGTTCCTGTATCGTATGACGTCACTGGCTCCTTCTAATTCTACTTCTTAATGACTCCAACATCTTTCAATAATTTTGCCAATGTCTAATAAATACTACATAAAATCCAAAAATTATTCATATCACTGGGCCATCTTTGCTTGACCAACACTCCGATTCTTGCCACATTGGCCTTATGTTTTTTTTTAATAGAATGTAAGCCTATATTAGCACGTAATTGCTAAAGCGGGGTTATAAAAAACATATTATAATATCTAATTACCATACTAATTAACAATTTAAGAAAAAATAAAAACTTAAAATAAACAATTTATATGTAACATTTCTGCATTTACCACATTTTTCAGTATAAATGACGTTTGACGCGACTATTGGAAGTCTCCCTTATGTGTCGTATCGAATACTTTTTGCAGTATTATTGCACTAAAGACCATTGTAGCCTTAGAGTAGGCAACCAAATACTCTAAGATCGTAGGTAAAAGTCTTTAAAGAATATATTAATAACAAAAGAGTTTACTTTTGTCCGCATCATCATTGATTTTGTATAGAATATTTTCGAGATAAAAAACTTTCTAGTTTTATTGAACAATACGAAGTTTTTATAAGGCCGTAGGACCTTCTTACAGTCTGGAGCATTCCATCATTCTTATATTATTTTTTTTTTTTTTTATATATTGACAAAAAGGGCTTTGTCGCTAAGCGACCATATCGCCCAATCAGGAATGGTATTAAATAATACAATAATTATTATCTAATAAAGCACTTACTAGCTAAATGGTACAATTTTACAGCAGCATCCGATAATGGGTCAGAAAGAATACTGTTGCTAATGCCAACATTAAAATTCCTTTTCAAACCAACAATATTCCTCCTGTCAGGTTCGTTCCGGACACATTCCATCAAAACATGTTGAACATCTTCTACGACTCCGCATAAGTCGCAGTTGGGAGACAATGACTTTTTCATTAGAAATGCAAACTTATTCGATGGAATATGTCCAGAACGTAGTCTGAGAGCAATTACTAATATATTGCGTTTTAAGATATTCTGGTCAATCCATGGATATGTCGTTATTCGTGGTTGTATAGTGTTATACCAGATACCCTTCTCTTTTGATCTTCTGTCAAAGTATTCTTGCCAAATATCTATGCATTGATTTTTAATGAAACCTAAATAATTTGAGTATAATGGGGTAATTGGTAAAGGAACACCGTCATCAATAGCCTGTTTCGCTAAAATGTCAACTTTGTCATTTTCTTTTATATTGATGTGGGATGGAATCCACTGTAATATTATCTGTTTTTTATTTGTTTGTAATTCCAAAATTGATTCCAATATATTGTAGGCTATCGGGCAACCTCGCACGGGCGAAGTACACCGAGCCAAATGTTGCAGGGCGCTCTTGGAGTCACTCAAGATAGCGAATTTGTTATGGTTGATTGTCTTTGTATAGGATAAAGCCTCAGCAATGGCAACCAGTTCAATGTGCATAATTGATATATTGGAATCGATTTTGAGTTTTATGTAACTTTCGGTTAAGGGATCATAAAAGGCTGCTCCGCCTATTTTATCGTGTTTCGAACCGTCAGTATAGATTTTATAATAATTCACATACTTTTCTTCAATAAAAGGATTACAAATACTATTAAGGGCGTTACAGGCATAAAGACTCTTTGCTTGATTTATTGTAGGTATATTTTCTTTTATTACATCACCCAAGTTAATGTTACTTACCCAAGTGTTCAAAGAAAACATTTCAAGTACGTTAGCAGAATGAATAGGTAATAAACTTAACGACGAATGTAGGTAGGTAAGAATTGGTAACCGTCGGTAAGTCCAGTACCGACAACCCTTTAGGCTATCCAATTGATTAATTAAATGAATGGACATATTATTACTGATCGACTTGCACTTCAAATAAAATTTTCCCGCCAAATATCTTCTACGAACTAATAGTGGCGGCAAACATAGCTCGTTTTCCATGACGTGTATGGGCGTGGAGCGTATAAAACCCCCAATGATCCGTAATGCTTGATTCTGAACCCTTTCTAATTTTAATAAGTTAGTTGGACAACTATTGTCATATAAAAAGCTAGCGTAATCAATTCTACTACGGATAATAGCAATATATAGCCGTCGTAAATGTTTTTGATGCAAACCCCAACTAGTCCCGGACAAGATTTTTAAAATATTAATTAACTTCGACGTTTTATTTACTGTCTCTTGTATATGTTTGCCCCATCTTAATGAACTGTCTAACCATAATCCTAAATATTTAACATTACTACATGTTTCAATAGAATGATTATCTACCTGAAATTCAATGTTATGTTTAAATCCACCTTTTCTAAAAACACATAATTTACTTTTGGATGGGGAAATTTCTAAACCTAATGTATTTAATATTTGACTAATAGTGTTTACAGCCGACTTTAATTGGATGACTGCCTCTGTAACATGTTTTTTTGTTGAATAGACAACGAAATCGTCAGCATATTGAGATATGTACACATTGGATATACTTTTGCACACATTTATGGTTGCGATATTGAACAGAAGCGGGGATAACGGATCGCCTTGGGCCAGGCCACGCCCAGTGTATCTCATAACAGTATCATTGTTGTACGAAATTTTTAATTTTCTTAAACTTAGAAATGACCAAAGATATTCACACATTTTCGACCCAACCTGAAATTGGTCTAAGATATTTAATAAACAAGATACATCCACATTATTATATGCATTTGTAACATCGATAAAACAGCCTATTGTACTTAAATCATTGCAAAACCCTATCTGTATCTGTGTGATTAATCGTGTAAGGTTGTCCAAGCAGGATTGAGTCTTACGAAATCCGACCATACTCACTGGAAATAAAGATAGTTTCTCAAAATACCATTCAAGCCTTTTGTTGAGAATGGAATGAAAAATTTTGCAGATACAAGATAATAATGATATGGGGCGTAAACTAGAACCTGAGCTATTTTTCGGAATAGGAATTATTTTAACCTCTCGCCACTGCGACGGCACGAAGCCAAAGGACAATGGGCGAATTTGTATGAGCCCTGTCCTCACCCACCAACAGACACCATACATATACATTATTATTAAGTGTACTATAACAACTCTTACCACATCATTTAAATTTAATAAATCAATCGAGATTCCTTACAAAATAAAAAAAACATAAATTAAAATGTTCTTAGTAAACACTGCTATTTTATTGCATTTTTTTACTATTTTGACTATGATACTTTTAATAAATATATAAAGAAATATGGTATAGGCAATTTCACCAGGAACTGTTCGCCAAGTAATTAAACCTTAGGAACTACCAATAGCTAAAACTGCCTATTTGGATATTTGAGCTTAGAACCTTTGGCATATTTATAATACAAAATCTGATGCTGATCTGATGATGGTAGGGAAAGGAAAGATAAACTGGATCTTGGAAAATTAATAGTTGGAGACGTCTTGTTTGCTCGTATATGTTTAGTACTCTGTGTAATTGCAGAAGTTAAAATCTTTCCACAACAGATGATAGCAATGGCAAAAATATTATCGGACCTCGTGAACTACATTAGTTAAAAACGTCCCGTTTGGACATAAACGTTTAAAAATCTAGGCAATTACAGAAACACCCCACATACGTGGTGCAACACGACCGCCATTCATAGCACCGTTGGCATGAATACTTTTTAGTACTTTGTTTTTACAAATATCAAAAGAGATTTAAAATAAAGATTGTCTTATGAAAAACTATTCATTTATGGTTGTTCTTATTTTTTGCATATATTTTTAAAATAATGATATCAGACGAATTAAAAACATAATACTATTTTATTATAATATTTACTAACGACCGCCCGGGTTTGCACGATTGTTGTCAACCTTTGGAGACAGGTACATGTCAATGTGAACTTTTTCTAGATCATTTTAAAATCATAGATCATTATTTTGATTTAGCCCTTATGGTTTAGCCAGCGTAAGTTTTTTTTGGCGCGGCAATGTGACCACACTGCACCTGATGGTAAGCGCAGTGCCATCCAGATAGAGTATCAAGTAGCGAGAGACAGTAATGTAATCACCCGAAAATATAATTAGACGATACGATTATCAAACGTTGACTTTACTGTACATTCTACAAATATAATATGTAAGTATTAGGTATACATTAAAACCTTCGGGAAAAATATACAAATGATAATTATCATGTCGAGGCTGTCGAGAGGGCTTATACATCCCTCTCCGATCTTCAGATATAGTATCACAATGCAATCGTGTGATAGTTCAGTAGAAATAACACAAGTTATTTAACAGAGTTAAATAACTTGTAATAACTTCAGAGTTTATTAAAATACTGCCAGTTCCGAATGCAGTTATCCTATGGAGAGGATGGCCAGAAACTCCATGGTCGCGTTTTCGTGCAAGAAATCCCCGTTTTCTCCCATCCCCGTTCTTCAGGGTGTTCCATTCGCAATGCGGAATGACCTAAGTGTCCTAGGTATGGATATGGATATCCGCTGCGATCTTAATCCAAGGAGTCACGTCGAGGGCGTAATATCCGCCACCTCCCGTAGGGTCGGAATCCTGAACAGGGTGCGGCGGTTTTTCACGCCCGGTCAGCTTTACCGCTTATATAAAGCGCAGGTGCGGCCGGGAATGGAATACTGCTCGCACCTCTAGGACGGTTCCGCAAAATACCTTCTTGATGCCTTGGGTGGGTTGCAGCGGCGGGCCATCCGCATTTTGAATGATGCAGACGTAACAGTCTGGAGCCGCTACAGCTGCGTAGGGATATTTCCTCGCTTAGCGTGTTCTACCGTCTGTATCATGATACAGACGGTAGAACCTCGCCATGGCGAATGCTCTGAAGAATTGTTTGATCTTATTCCATCCTCTCCCTTCCATACCAGAACCACGCGTACTGGATTGAAAGAAAGAAAAGATTTTTTATTGTCGGAACGTAATTGATCAACGAACATAATTGATCCGACAATGGGGGTCCCTATTCAGCTGCATGCTGCAGTACAGGCTAACCCATACTGCAGCGCTGGTTTCGATAGAACCCAACCAGTGACGTACACATGTTATACAAAATAAATCTCTTAAAAACTAGCCAGTATTAAATATAACCTAGTTACAAAAATAAACCTGAATTAAGCGTAATATTGCGGAGCCACAGCTTCGTGGTATCTACTACCCCGGCTCGAACCAAGAGGTTCGCAAACTCGTAGTTTTGCCGCACCATCAAGCTGTGGAACAGTTTGCCAGCTACCGTGTTCCCTCCTTCCTATGATCCTGGGTCCTTTAGGCGTAGTGTGAAGAAGCTAAACAGCAGGCTGGCATGATTATGTTGAGTAGCGATGGATGATAGACTGTCTCTTGCTACTCTATCTGGAGGTGAAGTGAGGCCACTTTTCCGCGCCAGCATAAAAAAAAAGTTGACGAAGCATTCGTTAGGTCCCCTGTAGTCTCGTTGAGAACGCGAGTCGCTACCGCAAAACTGCAACCTTGTCGGTTTTATGTAAGACAGCGGTAACTTACCAGTTCAGGTAGGCCATTCAAGCTGTAGAAAAAAAATATTATAATGTAGCTCTACCACCTATATACTATGTTATAGCACGGCGTAATTTAGTAAAATCAGCAAAAATTTAATTTTCTATATAAAACAAAAATGTGAATTAAAAAAAAAACTCAATACTTTTCGTTGTTGTCGTCATAACAAAAAATCATCACCTTGCTAAGATTAATCGATTGAGACCAATTTCAAACCTGTTGACGGGTGGGGACACTTGACCCATTGTCCTTTGTAACAATAATTATAAAATTTAAGTAAAATTATTTTAGCGTTCAGAGGAAGGTGTCCAATCATAGAAAAGGATATGTCGTCACTGCCTGGTGCGGTATCTTTTTTCTTTATGCTATTTTGTAATTCTTGTATAGATATCTCCGAGTCTAAAACAGAACTCGTTATGCCAAATTGAGGCCGTGCTCCACATACAAAATCTGGAGTTAAATCATTAAGTAAACCCTCTATTTTTTCTTTTTCAATATATGGACGACAGCCACCACGACCTTTCACCCAGTTCATCTTGCGCCACATTTCGGAAGCGGATGAATTTTCATCTACAGATGAACAAAATGTTTGAAAAGAAATACACTTTGCTTTTCGTATTTTTCTCTGAGCGTCAGCTATTTTTATTTTAAGTATATCGAAATTATTTGGTGTAGGACAGCGTCTAAATTTTGCTAATGCTAAACGGCGTTCAGCTACTGCTCGTGATAATTGAGCGTTCCAGTAAGGTTTGGGCGTAAATGTGGAACATATATTTTGGGGTATTTTCACAAGTGGTATGTACCTATCGGCGGCTTCTTGTATAGTGTTATAAAAATGATCATAAAAAAGTTGAGGATCTTCCGGAATTACAAAATCTACAAATGTATTTTCTATATATGAAACATATGAGTCCCAGTTACATTTTTTAAAATTTCGTCGAATATTGAGCTCCCGTTTTATTTGGAAACAATATGATAATTTTATTACAAGATGATCACTGCCAAGGGACTCATTTGTTACCTTCCATTTTAAGTCCAAAGCCAAATCACAGGAAACAAAAGATATATCAGGTGAAGACTGTTGTATTATGCCGTCGACCAACTTAACTCTAGTAAACTCACCATTGTTTAAATAAGTAAAGTTGTAATTTAACATAGCATCAAATATTTGATTACCTCTGTTGTTAGTTTTAGATGACCAATTGATGTGATGACCATTAAAATCGCCTAAAATAAGGGTTCTTCTATTAGTCAATGAAAAAATATGATCCCTGAACAATTCAAAACAAGTAATTATTACTGTCCTTTAAATTATAACGAAGGTTAAATTTAATCATTTCGATAAACTTTATTATATCTCAGTCATTTTTAAATCAATTAGTCATTTATTATTTTATGATTTTATGGTGCTAAATTTGAAAAGATGGATGCGCTGTATATTTTATATTGGTGCGTTTTTTAATGACGATGGCAGAGTCATATAATTAATGCAATTTTAATTAAAACCCAGAGCATTTATAAAAACCTTCCATGGATTTATATAACATTTACGTTGGATTTGACTGTTATTTTTTTAGTAGAGAGAGAGAGAGAGAGTAGTCTAGAGAATTAAAATTCTTATAATGCTGTAGTCCAATTAATATGCTGGTTGGAGGATATTCAAATCCACCCGAATAGCTACCACCATACATAGCATGTAAAACCCACCACAGTGGCACACGCAAGTGTGTCGCGTTCCGGGGTCAACCAGTGTTACATCCGGTTTTTGTCGGGGGTCTAAGGTTGGGGTACAATGTTTGGCCGTGTTACGATCTTCTGACTACTCTGACACTAGACCCTCGACCGCTTCACCTCCTTGCCCCATGACGTAGTGTGAAGAAGTATGATGACAGCAGGCCGGAATGATTGTGTTAATTTAGCGAGGGATAGATTGGGTCTCGCTACCTGATACTCTAACTGCACGGCACTGCACTTACCATCAGGTGTAGTGTGGTCACTTTGCCGTCAAGATAAAAAAACGGTATTTTATATTGCAATTAAACTACGAAGTGAAAAGTCGATTAAATGTTTTTAACCTAAACTTCTATTAACAGACGACAACTGTTTGATGACGTTCCTCCGTGGCAGTAGCTTTTCACTGGAGAAATGCAAGAGGAAGCTAGATATGTACTTCACCATGAGAGCGGCTTGTCCTGAGTTCTTCGCCAATCGGGACATCACCAGGCCTGAACTAACAGAACTGATGAACAGGGCGTAAGTGATTTTTGAAAAGTCTTAGATATTTAAATTTAATAATACAGCAAAAAACGCCGATATCCTCGAAGAAGAAAAAATTAACATACTGATGCAGGAGCTAATTCCGCTCTATCATTATGGAATAAGGGCGCTTTTCATCCCATGGGCATCAATTCCAATCTCAGGCAACTCACAATTATGTGAATAGGGGGAAGAGCAAAACTAATTATTAATTAGGGATAAGATAATTATTACCAATTATTGGAATAATTATACAAGTACATACACTTCAACAAGTCTTCAACATAAAATTATTTTCATAATGTATTAAATACACCTATATAACATGGGCAAACCATTGAAATAAAAGAAAATAGTATAGTATGTATAGTAGTATAGTATTTCACATGTTTTTTTTAGTGCCTTGATAGGCAGACGGGCCACCTGATGGTAAGTAGTCACCGCCGCCCATAGACTTCTGCAATGCCAGGGCACAGCAAAGCCGCTGCCTACCGTCGTGTACATGTTCTTTGTTGAAAGATTTAATTCAGAAAAACTATACGTCAAGACGATGATTTTATTTCAATAAACAATATACTATATTGAGATTTATCGGCGAATCTCCTATACCATAGGATAGATAGATTATGACATTTACAAAGTAAGATATTTCACCAATACGTCGTTCTTTGTTATGGATCCATCATTCAGTGATTTTTCCAACTCATGTGTCCGTTATGATGCGGTAACTTCTCAAATTTTCTTATCGTTGATATCTCAACAATTGCACGTGCTTGGTTTTTCAGCATACCCACAAAGGATGTACCAATAAAAACCCCATTTATTTCTATGTCAGTGGTTTTCCTTGAAGAAAATACTTTCTTTCCTTCCTTTTACTATAAAAGGTTTTATTCTGATTATAATTAAGCTTAACTACCAACATAACATAAAACAACCTTACAATTAAAATATAATATACTATGTTTTCAGTTCTTTGTTAATATTGACCATTTACTTCAATATAAACTATTCTAAGCCAATGTGTTTAAATTTTCAGCCAAGGTCCAACTCTGCCTGGTCTCACACCGCAGGGACGCCGAATCACATTTTGCAGAGGTTTGTATTTGGATATTTACCAAAAAAAAGCAATAAACTAGACAAACACCTAATTAGTAATTAGCCCTATTTAGGCGAAGCTCCAGAAATCAGTATCCAGTAAGCTCCTGGGTTTGAACCCCAGGTCAAAAAGTTACAATTTGTGTTTATTTCAAAATATCTCACCAGAGTTGTCTCAGATTGAAAGTACTTGATCTGTCGATAGGTACGCCTATATTATACACGCAGACCCGAAAAAAAAATTTGTGGGTGACACACAACTATTTATCCTGATGCGGGAATCGAACCCGCAGCTTCTCGTTTCAAACCCTACTACTCGCCTACTGGGCCATGCAAGCTGCCAAATGATTAATAGGACATCCAGGTCGATAAAAAATCTTCTAAAATTTCTTATCAAAAGTAGCAGAATTCGATGCATGTGAAGTGGTATAGTCCCTGACTAGCCTAAGTGTCGTCATATTGTATCGAAGCCGAAAATATTTAAAGTACTCAACTTCACCATCAACTCATACTGTTGTCGCATACATTACAGAATGAGTTTTTTTTTTTTTTTTGACAGCCTCCGTGGCGCAGTTGGCGGGTATCCGGCTGTGAAACGAGAGACCGTGGGTTCGATTCCCACACCGGGACCAATGTTTGTGTGACACACAGATATTTGTGTCTAGGGTCTGGGTGTTGTGAGACCGAAAGTCTCTCGTAGTCCTTGATACCCACAACACAAAACTCGTATCTTAGTGTGGGGTCGGGGCTATTGGAAGTTATTTATTTATCTATTTAAAATAATGAAGAGTAAATGAATATAATCTTACTTCCAGCTCTCGATAAAGATCTGGACACGAATACGCTAAACGACGCTTTTAAGATTGCTATGATGATCGGTGACATCAGACTCAAGGAGGAAATAGAGGGCGTTGCTGGAGATGTGTACGTTCTGGATGCGTCCACCGTCGTCGCTAGTCATCTTGGTAAAGTGTCCCCTGCGGCGATAAAGAAATTCATGATTTGTGTACAGGTGTGTATTATGCTGATTTAATAATAAATTTAATAAAATTGAAAATGTTTATTACAATAGACATTACCTGGTAGCTGACAACATTAAGAACATTGATGACAAAATTAAAATAAATTAATAAGTTTACTACATTAACTATGGAAAATATGAAGTGGGTAATCATTACATCCTCTACAAGGTAACAAGGTAAGGTAACTACATACAGATGTTAGTGTTTTCATTAAAGTGTAAAATACCTACCTAACTGATCAAGAATTTATAAGTTTTCTGCCATTTTTTATATGCATCTTCACTCCGTTTTGATATGTGTTAGTCGTTAAGGGACTCTTCACAACTAATAAAATATTGGTGAAAGCGAACATCATCATAAAATCTTACAATTTCAGGAAGCATACCCTGTGAAATTAAAGGAGGTACACATCATTAACGCGTCGCCGATAGTTGATGCTGCCTATAACATAGTCAAACCATTCCTTAAAGAGAAAATGAAGAACAGAGTAAGCATTTTGTGCACAAATATTCTTAATTACGTTCCTTTAGGTAAAAGTAACCTATTAAGACATCACAGAGAAGACATTAAGAGGATAATAATTGATTATTTTATGCAGTGCGCAGAGAAAAACCTTTTTTATATCAATAGACTGGTACGTGTTCACTGTCACCCATAAGTAGCCAACAGTGCCAGAGAAATAATGCATGCGTTTCAATCTTTAATGAATGCAGATTCTTGAAGGTTTTTTCGCCACTAGGAAATTCAGTGAATGTACAAACGGAAAACACTAAAATTTCGCCACTTAATGTTAGTTTATGTGAGCCAGTTGCACCGCTTCAGTAGAACTTGTCCATGTTGTAAATAGAAACTGTCATAGAGCGTGGCTATACTATCTTTGAATGGATGAATGGAAGATTGTAAGGTTCGTCTGTTCAAGATTTAAAGGAAGATAAAAATCTTCTTTTATTACTTTTTGGAAGAAGATAAAAATCAATACTACGAGTTAAGAACAAGGGCAATCCATAGCAAATTAGAAGGCGAAGTAGAAATCAATTTGGGTAACATTTTTTACATTTCAGATATATTTCCACACCGATGTTTTGGAATTACAAAAATACATTCCAAAAGAGATTATACCAATGGAATATGGTGGCAACGGATGTTCTATGGAAGAAGTCAATAGTGAGTTAATGTCTTTATTTAAACGATTTTTGATTGCTCCAGCTTTTTACAATCTACGATGCCACACGAGTAGGCGGAGGTAAGAACTAAATTAGGATGTAAAATTAATTCGCTCATGCAAATTATATAATAAACACTGTCTCACGACTTGAGACTCCTTAACTAGTATGGGGGGTTAGGCCTTAGTCCACCGCGTTGCAGCCTGGTAGAGTTCACACAACATTAAACAATAAGACATGAAGTAGAAAAATAAAAAGATACTTTCAAACTAGCATTGTGTAATCCAAATGCACTGATAGATTTAGTTTCATGTATCTTGAGATAACATCGGAATAGCTTTTTAATTACATGTGCATTAGTATTTAAAAATTCAAGAATATCAGATGCGAACATGTCTTGATATAGTTGCGAGATATAGGGATTTATCTAGGTGACAGATCTCTTGTATGCCAACTTCTATCTGAGTAGATTCGTATCTAATCTACAATGGTGGTTCACTGTTTCTGATTCTGAGGTTAAGTAGAAGTGTGTTTACATATCGTATACCGATTTAAAGTATATTTAAACTAGTAAAGTTACTAGGCATTCTGAGAATTAACATTCTCCGTTTTGAAGTGAGTGATAAGGGCAGAGCAGTGCTATGAAATACTTTTCAGTTCCAAGTTCTGAATGGTGTTGATTGTCTTTATGATTTTGTCGACTAAATGGTGCACGATATGTTTGTCTAGCATTTTAGTTGCATATAAAATTGGAACTTGTATGCTATGAAAAATTGGGTCAGAATGTTCTCGTATAAACCTTTGAACTCACGTTTCTCTTCTTCGTTTGGGGCCAGCGCAAATGCATATTAATTTTGTAAATATGATTTGGGTTATTTTTACGGATGGATTACGAAATTTATCCCAGCAACGTTTTACACATCACATTAAATTACACATTAAATTTACACATCTTGCCGATTTGGACATGAAATTTGTAGTTTACAGTTCACACTAAAATGACGAATGTTAGCTGGTGTATGGTGGAATATCTTACATTCATATCCGCCCGCATAGCGACCACCGTACACAGGATGTAAAACCCGCCATAGTGGCACACGCAAGTGTTTCGCGTTCCGGGATCAGCCAGTGTATATCCGGTTTTTGTCGGGGTTCTAGAATTGGGGTACGATGTTTAACCGATTCGCGGCCTTCTGAGTACTCTGCCAATAGACCCTCAACCGTTTCTTCACCTTCTTGCCGATGGCGTAGGTACTGTGAAGAAGCAGGCCGGCATGATTGTGTCGAGTAGCAGGGGATAGATCGTCTACGTTGGAGGAGTGCCCAGCCTGGGACGAAGAGCGCAGCGCTCTCAGAGCAGTCGTCGGAGGAGACCTCTCGCTGCCGGCCGTGGTGTCGTCCATGGTCGCCAGCCGGAGGTCCTGGCGTGCGGTGGCCCACTTCTGCGAGAGCGTCATCTCGCAGAAGGAGAGTGCCGAGAGGGATCGGGAACGAAATGATCCCTCCCGCCGCCAGAGAAGACGTAGGAGGCGCCGGGTGGACGACTGACCGGCGTCTCCCGCCCTGTGGAACGGGGGCGTTTGAATTCCACCACGGTAACCCCTGCCTGTCGTACGAGGCGACTAATTGGGGCCATCGGGGGTCGCGGGCTCGCAGCGGGGGGCTGTCAGCCCGAATCGATGCACTCCCAGTTTTGGAGCATCGTGCGACCCCGAGATGGACGGCAGCGCGTGTGGTAAGGCCTCGTTCGCTGCCGTTGTTCGGTGCGCGGGGGCTCCTAAGCCCTCCCATGGAGATGGGCTGCTACGCAGCACCGCGCAGGGGCGGTTCCGGCAGCAATTCTAGCACTCCTTAGAATACCCCGGGATCGCTCCGTAAGCGCCGAAGAAGGCCACCGCGGGGTTTTAGCTGGTAGTGTCGGGTGGGGTGTACATAGGGGGTAGGGACTCGACCCAGCGGCTGCCCGGATAGCCAACATCCGGGCGAGGGGGATGCTGGGTCGTAAGACCGGCTAGTCCAGCATAACCGTTTTATTCTTATTCCGCTTCCCCCCGGAGCGGGCGGTAGTAATAAAACGCTTTCCCCACGACAACAAAAAAAAAAAAGGGGATAGATCGTCTATCGCTACTCGATACTCTAATTGGACCGCACTGCGCTTACCATCAGGTGCAGTGTGGTCACTTTGCCCCGTGCTAGGTAAAAAAAAATACCAAATATACCTAAAAATACACATTTTTAAATTTTCAGAAGCTTGGATGAAAAAACTCAAAGAATACCTTCCGTGGTTCAAAGAACAAGAAAATGTAAAGGTTGACGAAACTCTCAGGCCTGGGAAGCCAACAAACTACGACGAACTCTTTGGAATTGACGGCTCATTCAGACAGCTCTCTATTGACTAAACGAAGTAGCATTACGTATAAAGTGTATTTTATAAGTTATTCTGTAACTTTGTTTTACATTAATTAGCTTTACATATTTGTTTTTAAGGACCTATTCCATCTAATAAACTTATCTTCAATGTAAAATGTCTGGTAAATGTACCATAACGGCCGCACTGTCACTAATGGAGAATTAAATCATACCTTAGTAATGATGATTTAAAAGTTGCAAACTGAGAGGGAGTTAATTCTCCGTTAAAATCAGTAACTAGTTTATAAAATTATTTTAATTGTACAATAATAATGGAATTTACCGTGTCTTTGAGGCAACACATAAATAGTTACTGATATATTTTGATTAGTTCGACGTACATGATTAAATAGGTTATAGATAAAATAAGGATCAAATATTGTCTCCAAGAGTATCTTCTACTTGAAAAATGTAATGACGCTCAACTAATTGCAGCTTAAGTCTAATTTAAGCAAGCTCTCTAAGTGTGGCAGTGTCATACGCAGTGATGATCACTTACCATTAAATTATACACTGTCGTGTACGCCCTAGGCCAGGGCTTAGTGCTTTTAAAACCTAATGAATGGATGACAGAATTCAGAACTAAACAAACGTATGAAATAATATTAAATATCCACAATCGAGCGTTTGATGTAAACGCCACCTAATTATTTACTTATAAATTATTGTAGTCATCGTCATCATCATCATGTCAGCCGAAGGACGTCCACTGCTGGACATAGGCCTCCCCCAAAGAGTGCCACAGTGACCGGTCCTGCGCCACCCGCATCCAGCGGACTCCCGCGACCTTTACCAGGTCATCAGTCCACCTTGTGGGGGGTTTATCCACAAGTAATTATTGTATTATCTGTTATAAAAACAAAAGCGTGACAATTTATGGTTATGTTCGTATTCTAATAAGTAGTGTAATTCTTATGTAGTTATTTTATTTGATCTTTCAACGTGGTGTGACTGTGATAAGAAATTCATTTAAACGTTTATAACAATAAAATTTGATGTAATTTTTATGTGTATTCTTTTTATCCTGACACGGCAAAGTGACTTCACTGCACTTAGCGCAGTGCCGTCCAGTTAGAGTATCAAGTAGCGAGAGATAATCTATCCCTCGCTACTCAACACAATCATGTCGCCCTGCAGTGTGGCTTCTTTACACTACGCCATGGGGCAAAGAGGTGAAGAAGCGGTCGAGGACATAGTTTCAGAGCACTCAGAAGGCCGCGACACGGCCGATCACCGTACCCTAACTCCAGACCCCCGACAAAATCCAATGTACACTGGCTGACCCCGGAACGCGATGCGCTTGCGTGTGCCACTGCCTCTATGGCGGGTTTTACACTCTGTGTACGGTGGTCGCTGTCTGGGCGGATATGAATATCCTACCACCAGCAAAACACACAGTTAGAACTGGATTACCGATGCAGATAAAAAGGATGTGATATATTAAACGTAAGCTGCTGTTTAACATATAATATAATTTTATGATATCTAAGTCATGATTGATCAAAAAATTAATAGAGATTAACTATAATACGTTTTTTCTCGACTAGACTAGCTACTTTATCAGGTGCAATCTTTATTACCAGCCTTCATTCACGGCTGACTTGGTCGTACGTGGAACTAAAAACACTTTTATCTCAATTAAAAACAGCCTATATCACTCAGGAATAATCCTACTAATATTATAAATGCGAATGTTTGGATGGATGGATGTTTGTTACTTAATCACGCTACAAGGTGTAATAGCTTAAGATGCCAATATGGATTGTATATCTTTTCTTCCAAAAATAGCCTCCACGCGTACGGAGCCGCGAGCAACATCAAGTTTACAATATATTGGCGAAAGAGCTTTCAAAATACGGTCAATAGTTTTAGCGATTATTATAAGCCCCTTAAATACTTGACATCTTTATAATATTCGTTTATTTAAATAAATGTCTTAAAATGTAGAAAAAATCACAGAAATATATTTGAGAATAGACATTTAGTTTTATTACAATAAGTAAAAGAAGGGAAATATTTGTTTACATTCCAAAGGTAAAAAATTATAAATGATGTATGTAAAGTTTAAGTAAATGATGTTTCCTAACAAAAAATAAAAATCTAATCAGAAATCTGTATAACTCCACTTCATAAAAAATAATACATACTTATAGTTCGCGACAGGTCGACATGCGCAATCGGGGTATGAGGTGAGGCACGGGGGAGGGGTCACCCCGCATACCCGCACATCGCCCGCGCCGTCTTAGTCGTAGCGCTGCACGACGCACGAGTTCGCATCGACCGCGTTTATCGATATCGATCTCGCTCACATTATTCTTTGTCGTTGTGTATTAAAATGACTTCAGTCGCTTCCTCGTAATGTGTTAAAACAAAAAACCAATAATTAATTCTTAAGCACGAGAACTAGCCTGAAAAGTAATAGAAAATTTTGACATTAAACGGAAATACAATTATTATAATTACCCTGTCAATCACACATTGGATATGGCTGCGTTTTACACCGGATTTTTAGAACTTTGCCCAGAATATAATTCGAGTCGAAATTAGCAGGACCCGATAAGCAATTAAAATCGCCCACAATTGATATTGATTGTGATAAATAAAATATTATTATAAAATATTTTACTTACAATAAACCTTATTTAATTAATTTTAGTCTTATTTTCGTGCATTGCAATAAAATAAATATCGATATAAACTACCTGCTACATTTTGCCACATCACTAGAAAATTGCCATGTCGAGCTGTCGCGGACTATACATACTGTCATGTTTTTTGCAAACATTGTTTGAACATGACAACCGCCGTGGCACAGCGGACGAGTAGCCGTCTGTGAAATGACAAGCCGAAAGTTCGATTCGATTCGGAGATTAATATTTGTGTGACAGACACGATATTTGTTTCGGATTCTGGGTGTTATTGATTGTTATTGGTCTTCTTCTTCTTAATCGTTCCCTCACTAATGAGCATCGTGACCATATATACATTTGGTTTTCTTGGGAAATTAGCGCAGTGGTTTTCGCTTGCCTTCTGCACCAGATCTTTTAGGGGCTATTTAGGCCCCAAGGTCACTGATACCTCTTCCAGTCGGTTTCCCGGCTAGGTTGATGGTTATGGGACCGTAGTCCCTCGTAGTTCTTGATACCCACGGTACATGTTTTACCAAGTATGAGGTCAGATTTATGTGACTGTTTGGTGTATTATTATTTATGTTGCACATATAAGTAAACTACAATACTTCGCATCAAGTATTTTTCGTTCTATTATTATAGATCATCATAATACCATAACTACATAAACAACAAAAAACTTAACTATATTTACGTACAAGGGGATTTTACCTATTAAGCCCGACGGAGTCGTTTGCAATAAATTACAACTAATAATAATTTATACGCTTTTTATACCGAGTGAATCAAATTATTACACAAGGATATACCGTCTGGGTGTTATGAGACCTAGTCTCTTATAGTGCCTGATACCCACAACACAAGACTAGAGCCTTACTGTAGGTGAAGGCTATGCATGTGGCTTTATTTGTATTGTAAATTTATTTATTTTTCTACGATAAAAAGTAGGATATTTCCATTAGGGATATAGGTATAATAAATAACACCCAACAGACACACATAGCCCCGATTCCACACTAGATACGAGTCTTGTGATGTGGGTATCAGCGACTATGAGAGACTAATATCTAGAGAAAAATATCTGTCTGTCATACAAACATTTGTCCCGGTTTGGGAATCAAACCCACGGCCTCTCGTTTCACAGCCGGCTACTCGTCTACTGCGTCACGGAGGCTGTCATAGCGCTACCTGCTATAGGCAGGTATAGAGAGTCTATACTATTTCATGGACTATACAAACATTGCTACGCCTTTCTTCTTTTAGGAGGTAAATTTAGAACATCCATTTTAAATGATATCTACCACTACCACTCAAAATCTATTAACAACTAAACATCATAAATTAAGTATTACCGTAATTATAAAAAACATCGAGATGGTATCGGAGTATGTTATCAAGGCGTTAATAAAACACGTACTATTTACTGCCACAGCCCTTCCTTAATACACATGTATATTAAATACATTGAACATAGCTTCCTGCTGTCACTAAGTGAGATATGTACCTACTTTTAAATTATATTATAGGTGATAAAGTTGATTGATTCACCATCATTGAGCTAGAAGCAGGAAAATCGACTGAAGAAGCTCACATCTTGTGGCTGGATTAGATTGATGGGCTTAGAAATAATATTAGCTAAATGTGAGTGCACTGATCGCATATACAGTCGATCGACATCGAGTCGTCAGATCGAACTTACAGTCAATCTTAGGGCGCAGTCGGTTTCACAGTTGACTACTTAACTGCAAAAGCAAAGGCCGTGGTTTCAATTCTCGCACTGACACAAATGTTTGTGTATATTATTTGTATCGGGTCTGCGTGTTGTGATACCGAAAGTGTCTTGTGGTTCCTGATACCCACGACACTAGGCTTGTATCTTAGTGTGACGGTAAGACTATGTGTGCGACTGTTGAGTGATATAATTATTATGTTTATCATACCATTACTACTATACTATCCAGGCACTAAAAAAATACCATAATTTCAGGACATCGGAGTCTCGACCTTTGGAGCTAACATACAGAGGCCCTTTAAATAATTTTAATGAATATTGTAATGTGACACCAGCCGACTGTTATCCATGTATAAATTATCCAGTGCATTCAAGGACAACAGCCGGTTGGTGTGGGACTGGTATATGGATGGATAAAAAAATCAGTTCACTGAGGTGGGGTGTTAGTGGATTGGGTAATTGGTCTATGGGAAGAACTTACACCTGCCTATTATTATTAAACTACACCTGTTCTTTAGGTTTAAATCCTTCAAATTATTATGTTTTGCTGGTGGTAGGATATTCATATCCGCCTAGCGACCACCGTACACAGGGTGAAAAACCCGCCATAGTGGCACATGCAAGTGTGTCGCGTTCCGGGATCAGCCAGTGTACATCCGGTTTTTCTCGGGGGTCTAGAGTTGGGGTACTATGTTTGGCCATTTTACGGCCTTCTGAGTACTCTGACAATAGACCCGCGACCGCTTCTTCACCTTCTTGCCCATGGCGTAGTGTGAAGAAGCAGGCCGGCATGATTGTGTTGAGTAGCAGGGGACAGATCGTTTCTCGCTACTCGATACTCTAATTGGACCGCACAGCGTTTACCATCAGGTACAGTGCGGTCACTTTGCCGTGCTAGGATAAAAAAAAATATATATACAAACTACAAAACCGGCGTTTTTGTGACATAAATCTTGTTGATGTACGAACATCATTCAACGGATAGATGTATGATAATACAAAAGCATGTACAAAAACACGTGTTTTCCGACATCGGTGACGCGTATAGCATGATTAAACGAACTGATGAAGCAGTTTGTATTGTGCTCACATCTCGTATTATTGTCTCATACTACGCAATAATGATGTACTGAGTCGGGATTTTTTGTAGTGTTGTTTGAACTCGAGGTCATTTGTTCACCTTTGTTTGTGGAAGAAAGCATAGGAAGTGTTTATTCCATTCAAGTTTTATTTCAAGTAATTTGTTACGTGTGAAGAACCACGATTGTGTTGAGTAGCGGGGGATAGATTGTCTCTCGCTACTCGATACTCTAATTGGACGGCAATGCGCTTACCATCGAGTGCAGAATCTCAAAGTTCCCGATAGGTTGTTATTTAACCAAGAAACAAATATATTGGGCAATTTGATGCCTATGTTGTAATTGGTGCAAACAGCGTGACCATAGTGTATGAGGCAAAAATCTTTTATTAGATAGTGATATTACGTTTTACTCAACATATAGTTAACCTTGTTAAATATAGTTTCTTTACATTAAAAATCTGTATATATAAAAGAAGAAGCTGACTGACTGACTGACTGACTGACTGATCGATCAACGCACAGCCTAAACGGCTGGGGTTAGAGACTTGAAATTTTGACAGTAGGTACCTATTATGACGTAGGCATCCACTAAGGAAGGGTTTTTGGAAATACCACCCCTAAAGGGGTAAAATAGGGGATGAAAGTTTGTAAGAAAATCCGTCATTTTTTAAGTTAAATTCATGAAAATTAGTATTTGGCATTTTAGTTAAAAATAAAAAATATATGTTTCAGGATTTTTGGAAATTCCGCCTCTAAGGGGGTAAAATAGGGGATGAAAGTTTGTATTAAAATCCATAATTTTTAAGTTAAACGCATGAAAATTTATATTATATGTAATGTAATATGTATTTTGTATTGTATACTTTTTCTCCCATACATGACCTCCACGCGGGCGGAGCCGCGAGCAACAGCTAGTCCTATATAAAATACGCGAGTTTTGAATGTCAATATTCGTAGGTTGCTCTGCGAATCGCTAGTTTTATCGGTTCTTAATTATGGCGACGTTCTATATGGCCAAATCAAAATCAAATCAAATCGTTTATTTAGTAATCTAGCTGTTACTCGCGGCTCCGCCCGCGTGGAGTCATGTTTTGGAGAAAAAGTGTACAATACAAAATACCCATTGTAATGCATTTAACTTTAAAATGACGGATTTTCATACAAACTATCATCCCCTATTTTACCCCATTAGGGTTGGTATTTCCAAAAACCCTTCCTTAGTGGATGCCTACGTCATAGTACCTACTGTCAAAAATTCAAGTCTCTAATCCCAACCGTTTAGGCTGTGCGTTGATCGATCAGTCAGTCAGTCAGTCAGTTTCTTCTTTTATATATACAGATTAGGCCACTAGGGGCACTTTTTACAGGTCATTAAATTTATTAATTTATTAAAAAAAAACTACCGGTGCTTCGGAAATGCCCACTGGTCTGAGAAGAAGCACCAAGAAACTCAGCCGTAGGTCTTATGTATTTTATCGTAACATAATATTAATTCACAATACTTCTACACTTAAAATATTAGCTTCTTATTATTATGCCCTTGCATATAAGCCTCGTCAGCAAAATCTATTCACAGGATGCAGAATGCTTGTGCCCGATATTGTTGGCGTGTTCCCCCGCGAGAGCATGTTACACCGTTCCTCAACAGAGAGTTTTGCTGGTGGTACGATATTCATATCCGCCCGGATAGCGACCACCGTACACAGGGTGTAAAACCCGCCATAGTGGCACACGCAAGTGTGTCGCGTTCCGGGATCAGCAGTGTGTTTTTGTCGGGAGTCTAGAGCTGGGGTACAATGTTTGGCCATTTTGCGGCCTTCTGTATACTCTGACTATAGACCCTCGAGCGCTTCTTCACCTTCTTGCCCATGGCTTAGTGTGGAGAAGCAGGCCGGCATGAGTGTGTTGAGTAGTAGGGTATAGATCGTGTCTCGCTACTCAGTATTCTATTTGGACCGCACTGCGCTTACCATAAGGTGCAGTGCGGACACTTTTCCAGGATAAAAAAAGAGAACTTCTGTTGAATATGAGCTCTCGCCGTGAATTGCATACGGCGGGGCTCTTATTAAATATCGTAAACCTGAATACTTCTACCGTAAGCTTAACTGGTTTAATTCAGATGCCGATTCGCGGCTTGGTATCCGTCTTTTGATGCGTGCACATAGGAAGGCAGCATTTAGAGGCAGTTTCCGTTACCGTGCTACGAAATCTTGGAATATTATTCCTCCACCTCTACGTCAGGTTACTTATCGCATTTCTATTTTAGTAAAACTTAAAGACTGTTTCCTTGAAAAACGGAGTTGTTGTGTGTAGCGGAAACTAGCTCACTTAGCTTATAATAACACTGTCACTATTTTTTACTGCGTATAATTTTTACATTTAAGTCTTAATTATATGCTTTTTTCACATTTTTTTTAAATCACAACAATAGAGCTATTGTGTGTTTTTATTTCTCAAGATGTTTTTTATGGGTAATAGTTCATGTAGCTTTACTGTACCTACATATATACATACCTATACACTCATGCCCGTAATCCCCCAAGGGGTAGGCAGAGACTGAAAGATATTCTTATTTCCTTAAAACTCAGTTGGTTTATGTGGTATCTCTTTAATACATCTTCTTTAGCAAGCTTACTTTATAGTTCAACAACGACAGACCGTCCTCCATATTTTTTACAATGTCATCATTAATAATATGAGTACTCAATTCTCTAATTTTAAACGGACACTGTCAGACGTCGTTGATCTACTAAATAGTTCCAAACACATTACAATAATCTTAGAAATGAAACATTTCTTTTAAAAATACATATATAAATATATAAAACTAAGACATTAATTTTTAGTAAGCTAACAATTCGTCCATCCTGATAAAAGTTCGCGACCTCGCGGACAATAAAATAGATAAATTTCAAATTACAAAAACAATATACACATATATCATTCAATTAATGTATTCAAAAAAAAATAACCGAGAATAACCTACGAAATACGATACAAATAACTGCTTATTTGGGTACTATGACTCATAGCGCTATATAAACTAATCTTAATATATTCTGATATTTATTTAAATCATTACAAGTTCACCCCCTTTTCGCCGGATTTCGGACCTATAATGTGATAGGTGGGCGAGCCTATCGCCATACCGGGCACAGATTCCAGACTCCGAGTTGATAATTTCTAGATAGAAATACCCAATATCACTTTATCCGACCCGGGATCGAACCCGAGACCTCAGCGCAGTAACGCATGCGCAATTACAACTACGCCACCGCGGCAGTCACTGTATCTGTATTGTTATATATTGGTAGTATGTTAGAGAATCCACCATAAGAC
Source organism: Laothoe populi (assembly GCA_905220505.1). Classification (NCBI taxonomy): domain Eukaryota; kingdom Metazoa; phylum Arthropoda; class Insecta; order Lepidoptera; family Sphingidae; genus Laothoe; species Laothoe populi. The sequence continues at coordinate 7,814,553 of HG992167.1, read as the reverse complement.
GCCATTTGGCCTACTATGTAATTGCCGCATGAGTATCTAGATACGTATGCGGTAATTTCATTGTAGGCAAAGTAAAAGTGGGCGTAGTCAAAGGCGTAGTAGGTAAAGCAAAGCATCATGCTGAGCTAGGTCCTAATTTCGGCCGCAATGTAATACATTAGACCCTAATTAGTTTATAGTTATTTTTGTCTTCTTTTATGCTAAGTTTAATTGTGTATGCATTGTTGCCTGAATAAACATTTTCTATCTATTAATCATAAATCATAGGTTGTTTTGATATAGTTTTTTTTATACCACAATGGTACACAAGCTTACGCCCGCTTGATGGTAAGCGGTTACGTCCAATCAGAGTATCGAGTAGCGAAAGAAAATCTGTCCCCCGCTACTCAACATGCCAGCATCAATGCCAGCCTGCTTCTTAATACATAACAAATAACTTGAAATAAAACTTGAATAGAATAACATTTCATATGTGCTTTTTTTTATTTTCCTGATCATGATGTCAACCTGTATCGTGGGTATTAAGAACTACGCGGGACTACGGTCCTATAACGCCCGAGCCGAAACGAATATCTGTCTGTCACACAAACATTTATCTCTCGTGTGGGAGTCGAACCTACACCATCTCGTCTCACAGCCGGCTAATCGCCCGCTGCGCCACGGATTCTATCAATGTAGTGAAGCCGTATTTCAAATCTTTATATAATAATTGGTTCAGCAGATTTGTTGACTTCTTTTTGGAACTCTCGCATTTTTATGATATACGCGACGAACAGATTTTAGTGACTGTTTACGCTTATATCATCTTCACGGTTACATATCCGTAGGTACTAAAAGAATGACAAAATGATCGCTGAAGCACATAATATATACCAAGGCGGTACTGTATACTTGAGCCATTGCCACTGCACTTGCAAGGAGATCACTAAAATCAATATTATCTTCGTATCATATCTATACTTCTGCTTACAAATTATCAAACATTTTATTTCAATAATGTGTGGACCTGGTCGGATAATGGTTGTTACCACGTTGTACCGTTTCGTTACTTTCGATTCCAATAAAGGATCAAGTAAAATGGAAACATACAGGTTTCTAAAGGCATTGACAAATATTTGACGGCTGAACGGATCTGGTTGAAATTTGGCTTCAGAGGTAGATTATAGTCTGGAATAGCACATGGAGATAGAAATTCACAGAGCAAGGGATCGACATGATTTTTTGCATAGTGGTGGTTTAGGGATCACAGAATGACATAGGCTAATTATTTCCCGGAAAAATGAACGTTTCCTATGGGATAATAAAATGTAGAAAGATGTCATAGCTTAAGATGGTTCGATGGCTTTTATACCTTTTCTTTCAAACATAACTACTAAGCGGGTGTAGCCACGGGCAACAGCTTGTGTAATATAAAACAAAAGACACTCGAGCGTGTGGCGCAAATTGAGCAAAACGCGTCTCGTGTACATAATCTTAATGATATTCAGTCAAAAATTAACGGACCGGAACTCTTCTGGTCTGTGCATACGCGATAAGTCAGTTTTTGTTTAGTACTAGAAATGAACCAATTTCGTATAAGGCATTTTAATAATTAAGCATAGAGTATCATTCTTGGATTAAATATGAAATTGGTGGCATTGGTCTTGATTTATTAAGGTAATTTTTAATCAAAAATTTGATTTTAATGGAAAAAATATCTTGGCTCTGTTGCCACTATGGGACTTCCACAGTTATTTTAGTATTTGTATCAATTACTGTTTAAGGTACAACTGTGAGGTAGTGACAAATATTTGTTTTGGGTCAAGGTGTAATTAGGCCGAAAATCTTTTGTAGTCTCTAATACCCACAATACAGGATTGAACTATTGTGGGATGAGAACTGTGTGTGACTGTTGAATGTATTTATTATTCACAATACTTCAAAAAGCATGTCTGAAGAATTCTACGTATGTAGTGTTAGCACTTTTAATGGACAATTGTTTACATAAAACTATTAAATACACATACTAAAGTAACCAGTTATAATAACCAAAAAAACTGTAAAATCCGTAGTCGATTAGCGAAGTACTTATTCTTGTTTGTTAAAGCAATTAGATATTATAGTAATCAGTTATAATAATCAAAATCCCTAGTCGATTAGCGATATACTGTATCATGGCGAATGCTCTGAAGAATTATTTGATCTTATCCCATCCTCTCCCTTCCACACCAGAACCACGCGTACTGGCTTGCGGAGCCACAGCTTCGTGGTGTCTACTACAACGGCCCGAACCAAGAGCTTCGCCAAATCGTATTTTTGCCGCACCATCAAGCTGGGAAAAAGTTGGGAAAACCGTTTTTTTTTTTAAATCTGAATAGGCTTGCGTTTGACCACTATCTCGCCTGATGGTAAGTGATGATGTGGTCTACGGTGGAACACGCTTGCCTAGAAGATACCTATTCACTCTTGACTTGAAGATACCCAGGTTATAATTTTTGGGAAATATAGACTCCTAGAATAAATATTCCCTCCTTCCTATAATCCTGGGTCCTGTAGGCGTAGTGTGAAGAAGCTAAACAGCAGGCCGGCATGATTGTGGTGAGTAGCGAGGGATAGACTGTTTTTCTCGCTACTTATTACTCTGCATGGACGGCACTGCGCTTACCATCCGGTGCAGTGTGGTCACTTTGCCGCGCCAGAATAAAAAAAAACTTATTCAAGATTCTTGTCTGTTATATCAATTAGCACTGAAGCTCGAAGCAACGTGCGCCCGTGTGTCGCTTGAATCGTACGAGACACGAGTGCAATATTTCCCAACTGCCAGAGAGAGGTGAGGTCGCCCAACGACCAGTGGTGACCGAGTGCCGACGCTCGGCAGACGCGACCCACTTCACTTTGATTTGTGCATCAGCTGTACGGATAAACAGTAAGTTTTAAATATTTAAATTTAGAACATTATCCAAACTCTTTTTTTTTATTTTATCCTGTACTGGCAAAAACAATTGGAAATAGAATCGAATTTTTCATATATTCTTAGGTACATTTAAAAATAAGTAACTTACCCCGCAATTAAAAAAACTGCTCTGTTTGAAGAAGAATGGGTATTGTGTTATAGTTGCTATGCTATCCCATAGTTGTTTAGTGGAGAATGACCCTAGAATTAATGTAGGTACTTATAGTGCTCATAAGACGATCTCGGACTGAAACCGTGTCCCTAAACTAATGAAAGAGATAATGTTCACTAGCTAAATAGATATCTTAATATATAGTCATGACAAAAAAATGTTAAGCATTGAAATAAAAAGACGCATAATTTAATTATTTAGGGTCAATTTGATCTGATTTAAGTGCCTAACTAAAGAATTTGTAGAATGCAGATAAAATGAAACTGAGTAAGTGTTTATGGACTAGGACAATTTTGAGTTGTATAGATGATGGATTTTACACATCTGTATATACCTAGTCAGGTCATAAATTCTGTCACATGTTTAATATAAAATAATTGAAACAAGTTTATTCATTATGTAACCATTTATATACCAGAATGAACTTAACAAAACATAGATTCTTATGACACTAAAGTTTATTCAAAATGACCTCCGTGATTTTGAATACAGGCCTTCAATCTGCGCGGCCAGTTGTCTATCGCAGCACGAACGAGGTCCATGTCAATATCGGCGGCTGCCTTAATCAAGGATGTCTTGAGTGACTCCAAATTGGGATGAGGCTTTGAGCACGCCTTTTCCTCCAAGTGTTGCCATATCTTGTAATCTAACGGATTCAAATCTGGACTGGAGGAGGGCCAGTCTTCGTGCCGGATGAAGTCGATTTCACGCGCCGCCAGCCAGTCTTGTGTGCTCTTCGCTCTATGAGCTGGCGCCGAATCTTGTTGGAATACCCAGTGCCTGTTATTGAACATGGTATGAGAAACAGGTTCCACAAGGTTCGTCAGGACTGTATTTTGATACACAACTGCATTCGTTTTTACACCTTTCTCACAAAAATGTACCTCTGTTAAGCCCCAATAAGAAACTCCCAACCATACCATGAGCGAGGATGGAAAATGACCTCGTTGGACACGCGGAATACGGTTGCTCGCTTCTTCACTACTGTGTGCGTACACCTTATCATTTTGTTTGTTGTAGCTCTCTTCTACGGTAAAAAATTTTTCATCTGAAAAAAGAATTTCCCGATATTTTTTTCCCGCGTACCGCTTCAACAAAGCGCGGCATCTCTTCAGTCTCAGGTCCATTAGACGAGCATTCAAACAATGTCCTGTTTTTCTTCGATATGCCCGAAGCCCTAAGTCTTCATTTAACACCCTTTTCACCGTGGTTCTGCTTAACCCCATCTGAAGGGCCAACAGTTTCTGCTTACGTTTGGGATTTCTTTGAATTCGCGCCTTCACAGCTTTTATCACTGCTGGAGTCCTAACAGACCGAGGGCGACCACTTCTTGACCTGTCATCTGCACTAGAGTCTTCATTGTATCGTTTGATGGTACGATAAACGAATCTTTTGGTTATATTCAAATTTTTCAGTTGTCAAAAATTTGAATTGGCGCGTAACCGCAACGATGCAACGCAATTACTGCAACACGGTCTTCTTTAAGCGTCCACTCCATATTTAAAAATGAGTAAAATTCTAAAAAGTATACATTTTTATTTTCATGAACAATTTGAAATTCGAATTCAATAAACTTTTTTGTGGCAAGCATTCTGAAATAAAAGTTTTTACTGTGTGACAATACTTATGACCTGACTAGGTATAAAGAAGAAACTGACTGACTGATCGATCAACGCACAGCCCAAACGACTAGGGTTAGATACTTGAAATTTTGACAGTAGGTACCTTTTATGACGTAGGCATCCACTAAGGAAGGGTTTTTGGAAATACCACCCCTAAGGGGGTAAAAGAGGGGATGAAAGTTTGTATGAAAATCCGTATTTTTTTTAAGTTAAACGCATGAGTATTTTGTATTGTATACTTTTTCTCCCAAACATGACCTCCACGCGGGCGGAGCCGCGAGAAACATCTAGTCTTTTATAATCATCGATAAAAAACTACTACGCTATTTGTCCTGATCGTATAGGATTAAACTGAAAGCAAGTTTTATTTAAAATGATTTTCTTCATTAGTCATTGAAACTGCTTAATTTAGTTATATCTGGATAAAAAAACACAAAGTTACACCAAAGCACGTCAGATCTATTGTATTGGGGTAATGTAAGTCTCAAAGTAATGGTCCTAAATGCCATTAAACCCGATTACAACAACCACGTTTTACCACCAACTAACTCATCCAAAAAACATACAGAAAGGATGAAGAAACAATTCTGTAAAACGTATAACAAAAAAGTGTCCAGAAAAGATTTTCGTTTTCATTAAAGTTGCTAGGTCTGAACTGACCTGAGAAATTCGTAAACATAGGCTAAGATTCAATTTAAATTTATATATCCTAAGCGTTTATGTGTGCTACTAAGCACTTCCTAAAAAGTTAAGCATGAGTTTAGATATCAAAGATTAGTGCATACAAGCATTAGACTTTTCTTAAGATTTGTTTCCGATAGTCGCGTCCAGAGTCAAACACGAGTGTCCACAATAGGTCATAACATTGTTATCTGTCAACACTATGATGAAGGCGCCAACGACGCCGATCGTTTGTTATGTACCGTCCGTTCAGGCTATTGGTCGCGCAAATCTTGAAAATTATGTCGAGATTCAAGAGATTGAGAAGTCTGCTGAACCAATCGCTGTATAACAAATATAAAATGGCTCCATTGCGAAACTTTCTGTCTCAATAGAATTTTAGTGTACAAAATTCTTAAATGAAGATGGTATCGATTTCCATAGTTATTGATTTGTCTGGAATGTATTATTATTTACATGTATCCTATACTGAAAGAAGTGTTATGGTGTCCTTACAAAACAGGCCTAGTCACGTTTTCAGCTTTCCTAACAAATAATAATTGCAACTCCTCCCTATTCCATTTGTTTAATTTCGTTGCTTGATAAAACACAACTAAGCATTCCCAGAGACTACCTGTTTCATAGGTTGGTGTTCGAAAATGCGTTCCATTGTCGATCCTGATTTAACAGGAGTTACAATGGCGGGTGTTTAGGCGGGAAAGTCTCTTTTCAAACAAAAAAAAATTAAAGGCATAAAAACACTGCATTTTGGGCGCTCGAAACCTCTAACTCAACTTGTATTTTGATGTAATTGACGTGGAATATTATCTTATTGGGCGCCTATATCAATACAAATAGTACAAACGCGCAGATGCAGCGGCACTGTCGCAACTATCGGAAGTCTGCGCTTATTCTTAAGTATAACCCATACTTCTATGTGAATTTCATCATCTTAAAATTCATTGAATATTTATGTGGTTTTGTTCCACATTTCAGACATATACATGCACACCACTTTGACATTATTCTACATAATATTTCAAAAACATGTCCTTCAAATCCAAATCACACTTTCAAAAATGTTTAAACATAATCCATCATTGGCTATTAAATCAAACGATGTATCTAGAGATTCGTAAGCAATATTTTTTTTGCTAATTGATGATTTTTGTCTCTTGGACTAATTTGTTCTTTGAATAATCTTGACGTTATGCATACTACATTATTACGGTTTTTCGTCATTGATACCACACCACAAACTGGCATAATTATAATTTGTAATAATATTTATAAAACATTTATTGACGTGTGCTTGAAAAGCAGTTACTTATCATTGTGTGACAATCTGCCATTTTAATTGATAACTAAATACATATTTATTATAATTTATTAGTATGATCATAATCTTAATTACCATAATTATTGTTCTATGTTTAATTCACCTCATACAAAGTATTGTCTGACTTAAAATATGAATCGTTTGCAAATGACTTAATATTTTATTCATGTATCACATCTTTGATCCCACGTATTCTTTGCCACCTCATCTACAAAAAACTAGTTACACGAACTAACACAAACTAGTGTGTTTGAGTATATATGAATCATGTGGGAAAATATAAAACATATAAATGTTAAAATATTTGCAAATTTTCATATTTTCGTTGTCTATTTCTTGTTTCCCAGACATTTTGAAGATGAACTTTTATGTATTGTTTGATATCTAGATAGGTGTACTTAACATCTTGAACAAAAATATTGTTTGTGAGAACTTGTTCTCGTGTCATGTCTAGTTAATAAGTTGACTTTCGAAAAATAGTTTATAACCGACTTCATATAAATTTCATTATTCCAAGGTAAAAAAACAATCTTTCACTTCGATTGTGTTTAACTGTGAGATGTCTCTCTTAACAAACCAGTACAAAGTAGATACAATAATATATAGCTACAAAGTAAGATTGTTAAGGAAACACTGAACAAACGGATATCTTGAAAGAAATTTTTCTATAATAAAACATACATTATTTTTAGAAACAACATCAAAATCCGAAATTTCCAAGTTTACTGAAATCTATTATAATTATGCTATGGAATTCCATCACCAAATTTCATTCGTATGCACGACTTTTATCCTGGCACGGCAATTACTTGATGTGCAGTGCCGTCCAATTAGACTATCGAGTAGCGAGACACAACTATACCTCGCTACTTAACACCATCATGTGGGCCTGCTGTGTAGCTTCTTCACACTACGCCTATAGAACCCAGGATCATAGGAAGGAGGGAACACAGTAGCTGGCAAACTGTTCCATACCTCGATGGTGCTGAAAATATACTTATTAGCGAACCTCTTGGTTCGTGCCAGGGTTGTAGAAACCACGAATCTGTGGCTCCGCAAGCCAGTACGCGTGGATCTGATGTGAAAGGGAGAAGATGGGATAAGATTAAACAATTCTTCGGAGCTTTTTCCATGATAAAGGCGGTAGAATACGCTAAGCGAGAAAATATCCCTTCGCAGCTGAAGCGGCTCCAGGCTGTTACTTACGTCTCCATCATTCTCAATGTAGTTGACCCGCCGCTGCATCCCATCCAAGGCATCGAGTAGGTATTTAGCCGATGCAAACCCGAACAGTGCTTTAGCGGATCTTATTATAAACTATTAATTTCATACATCATTTTGCAAATACGGAAGATGTTATTCGTAAACTCTAGGGGCACTGCTTTTTCAGAGCAGATTTATCGAAAAACATTGACCTAAATTTAATCTAATACTCATTCTGTTACTATTTCATAATATCTTTTGACATTTTGCCTTCTATTCATCGTACCAATGCCCATCAGACACTTTCCTTATTTCAAAAGGGCAAACCAATGTACACAGACTTTGTGGATTTACCACTTATTGGATTTGGATGTCAATATTTCTAGTCTCTGGTTGTAAATACAACATTCTTTTTTATTTAAAATTATCTTTACGTAAAACTAATCGATAATAAAAAACACATAGGCGGTCATGGGGACTACCGACAGAAGGACAAAACCTATATTTTTAGAATGCCTGTTCTTTTTTGATACATATAGCGTCCATAGAACATTCATCTTTATTTAAAATTATGGTTACGTAAAACTAATGGATAATAAAAAAAACACAAAGGCCATAGGGACTACCGACAGAAGTAAAAACCTACATCTTTGGAATGACTGTTCTTTTTTGAAATAGCGTCTATGAAGTAGTAACTGCTCTTTGTTTATGCCAATATTTATAGAAATTCATAGGCGTGCTTATGTAAAATTAAAAAAATCTGACCGTGACGGTCACGCCAGTTCAGTGCTTTTCCCCATCCCAAAAGTGTCCAACGTGCCTAAAGAAGTTTTCACTTCAAAAACCATAGGCAGTTAAGGGACTATCGACAGAAGTGAAAACGAACAAGTTTGGAATTACTGTGTTATTTTTTGAAACAGCGTCTACTTTTTATGATTGCTTTTCAATAATTATAGAACTTCGTAAGCATGCTTATGTGAAAGTAAAATAATCTGAGCGTGACCAACACGCGAGTTCAGTGCTTTTCCCCATCCCAAAAGTGCCCACTGTTCCTAAAGATGATTTCACTCAAAACGTTATCACTTCAAAAAAAATTACCAAATGTCGTGATATACCCCACTCTCATGGAGAGATTCATCAGTATGGAATGAGGCACCTGACTGTAAGGTGCCCATCCAGGCTACTGCCATATTTGAACTAGACATGATTGTCAGCCAAAGCCGCGGCCTATCGTTTGGTGACAGATTGCCATGAAGCAGAAAACATAAGAAAAAAAATCGTGATAGTTTAATTATGCGCTGCTAGTGTAAATTCAACAACGCTCTCTTCGGGAGTCTGCTCAATTTCTTTTACCACGCTTGTTCTATTTCTTCTTTTACATTTATTAGTGCCATTAATTACTTTGTAATAAAATATCCATCGTTTATAAATTATATGTTCGATTGAATAAATATTGTATTTCTGCACTATACAAAATGTTACATCAATCTTCCTAAAACCCAGCCATGCTCCGCTGTGGAAGATACATACAAAATACAGTTTCCTTAAGTGTTTGCTTGGTGTTTCCTGTACCCGTGTGTTCTTCGGAATGCAAAGTATATAGAAACATTTTTGTATAAATATGCAACATTATGTAAGAAATTCAAGACAATCCATCGACAAATTTTCGATGTTTGCGGCGATAAACATACGGAACCTACTTTTTTATATATAAAGATTTAAAGATAATAAATAACCCACAACATTCACACTCGTAGACCTGACCCTAAGATACAATCCCACGACACATCCTTGTGTTGTGGGAATCAGGACTTATTAGAGACTTAAGCTGTCACAATACCCAGATCCGAAACAAACATTAGTGGAAAACATAAACATTTGGCTCGATGCAGGGGTCAAACCCGCGCTGTCAGCCCGTATCGATGCACTCCCAAATTCGGGGCATCGTGCGACCCCGAGATGGACGGCAGCGCGGGTGGTAAGGCCTCGTTCGCTGTTGTTGCTCGGTGCGCGGGGGCTCCTTAGCCTCCCACGGAGATGGGCCCGTACAGGGCACCGCGCAGGGGCGATTCCGGCTGCAATTCTAGCACTCCTTAGAATACCCCGGGATCGCTCCGCAAGCGCCGAAGAAGGCCACCGCGGGGTTTTAGCTGGTAGTGTCGGGTGGGGTGTACATAGGGGGTAGGGACTCGGCCCAGCGGCTGCCCGGATAGCCATCATCCGGGCGAGGGGGATGCTGGGTCGTAAGACCGGCTAGTCCAGCATAACCGTTTTATTCTTATTCCGCTTCCCCCCGAAGCGGGCGGTAGTAATAAAACGCTTTCCCCGCCACAACAAAAAAAAAAAAAGGGGTCAAACCCGCAGCCTCTCTTTTCATAGCCGACTCACCCATTTCACCACCGATTTACCCTATATATAGTACACCTAAGCCTTATGGGATCATTTGATTCAAGACCCAGCCACGAAAACTCTAATATGATATCAAGACTGTGTCACTACTGTAATATATGTGCATATGCTCTGACTAATAATCCAGATCTGAAAGTTGTTTTGTTGTTTTAACTTCGCAATCAGGCTACCAAAGTTACTTAATTCGGCATATGTATTGCTAGTGTGTTGGAGTAATACAAAATTCTGTATAAGAAGAAATCCGTGATAAATTATAGATTATAATAACGTAAAATATATCAAGGTTGTCTACCTGATAATGGGGACCTATTAACATCTTACATCTTTGTCAGTCTCCGTGGCGCAGCGGACGAGTAGCCGGTTGTGAAACGACAGACCGTGGTTTCGATTCCCACACCGAGATTAATGTTCGTAAAACAGACTGGTATTTGTTTCGGGTCTGGGTGTTGTGGGACCGTAGTAGCTCTTGATACCCACGATACAGGTTGACATAATGTGGGGTCAGGACTATATGTGTGACTATTGGATGTATTATCATCAAGACCCAAGTTTACCTGACTTAGATATAGCATGCCTCCTATCGTGCCACGAAAGAGACACCACTCTCCAGCCCGCATTGTGCATTTTTGCCCTGCATTTTGGTGTTACATTTAACGCTAGTTAAAAACGACTAATTAATTTAGCTATAATATTATAAAACATTACACAAGAAAACAAATAATTTATCCAAACATCTAAACGAAGAAAAGGTATGCGTAGATTATGCGTGAGTGCGTGTTTCTTCCTTTAATTGTGTCTAATGTGGTACCGAATCAATGATAGATACAAAATAAACATGTACATCCTGTAACGATATGTCATAAGTGTCCACTGTGGTTGAAAATTAATATGTACCTATAATAGCTTTGACCCTCTTCACACAAGTCCTCTACTTAGTGGCACACGCAAGTTTTTGTCGGGGGTCTAGAGTTGGGATACGATGTTTGGCCGTTTTGCAGCCTTCTGAGTACTCAGACACTATACCTTCGGACGCTTCTTCTTCTTTCTCATGGCGTAGTGCGAAGAAGCAGGCCGGCATGATTGTGTTGAGTAGCGGGGGATAGATTGTTTCTCGCTACTCGATACTCTAATTGGACGGCATTGCGCTTACTATCAGGTGCAGTGTGGTCACTTTGCCGTGCCAGGATAGAAAAAATATAGTCCGCTGTGAAACGAGAAGCCATGGTTTCTGTTCCCACATTGAGACAAATATTGGCCAAATATTTGCTTCAAGCCTGGATGTTGTGATATCAAAAGTTTCTCACGGTTACTGGCCAACCACACAAGATAAATTTATAATAGCGTGGAGTCGAGTCTATGTGTGTGACCGTTTAATTTATAACTATGAGAAATTTAAAGTGCTACTAAATTAGATCAATAGTCGCACCAAATAATGTTCTGCGCAGTAAAATAATTCAATTTTACTTTTTACAGATTTTGCATAGGCAAGAGCGGTAACAACCAATCTAAATGTTAAAGTTCAACAACCTTAAAGTAAACAAAGCTTGAGTAATTTGTGGTTTTGAGATTGAGTAATAAGATTAAAATTAATTAATTTCAAGTCCTGCGAAGTCGCTTTGTTCTTTATATAGATAATTTATATAAAGGCAAAAAATATTGGTTGCTCGTTTCCACATAATATAATTGTTTTCCGCGTACTGAAATGCATTTATGCGTAGTCTCTTAAAAGTAATGCGTCAATATTTTATTTGAGTTTTGCTGTATCTTTTAATATCTACGAATAAATGAAGTTTATGAATTTTTATTATAGGGGTTACTTTGTGGTGCCGATATAATAGGCTATTTGACAACATTGAAAATACACTGCAAATTGTGGTCATATTTCACTTAATTTTAAACAAAATAATGTATATTTTTTGCAAATTAAACGAAATAAAGTAATTTTTTTTTAATTTTATATGAGACGTGAACACTCATTGATTGGTTGCAGCTCTGGTGACGTCACACGCAAGTAAACATAGTTTTTTCAAGTGATTTTATTGCGCGTTTTATGGGTGATAAATTCTATTGTTGATCTATTTTTGAAGCAGTTTTATGATAATTGTTGATAAAACAATTATCATAAAACTTAGCTTTGCTTATCATTATTAGCTGGTTTACTTGCATGTGACGTCACACGTGTCATATGATCAACGCCATTACAGAAATAGCGTTTTTGCCGCGATTTTGGAGATTTAAACTTTAACATTGATTTTTATTAAAAATACAGTAGATTTCCCGGAAATATCAATATAGTGTGCTTATTATGTAATAAATAATAGTTTTAAATAATTTTCGAAAATTTGTCAAATAGCCTATTATTTCTGTGATATCTTAAAATTCGTTTTTTTTATAACTGTACTTTTCCGGGATAAAATGTAGCCTATGTGCTATTCCCGATTATAATCTATCTCTGTGCCAAATTTTAACCAGATCCATCCAGCCATTGTAGCGTGATTGAGTAACAAACATCCATCCATCCAAACATTCGCATTTATAATATTAGTAGGAGTAGTGGGATAATTTCACAGGCATTTTCATGACCCGGGCAGCTAGAGAGAGCAAGCAGGAGGCTTCTCCAATAGCTAGTGGTAGGTTCTATCCACCTACCGAGACAATGTTTGTGTGATCTAGAAATACTTTTTCTAGTCTGGGTGTTGTGAGATCGTAGTCCCTCGTAGATCTTGATACCCACGATACAACTAATGAATGGTTTGAACTAATGCGTGGTCAAGACGATGTGTGTGACTGTTTTTATTTTTTAATATTATTATTATTATCACAATTTATTAAAACAATGAATAATATAATAATAAATAATATTTAATGACAATACCTAACATTAGCATTTATATCATTCATACTGATTTATAATAGTGACATTTATAAAACAGATAATTTTAGTGTCAAATTCCAAAAAATATTTTTATACAACTGCGCAAAAAGATTTGTTATGTTTTCATAGTCGCAAAATACCAAACACCTCACGTATATAATAACAAAAATAATACTAGCCACGCCTTATACATTGTCCCACGGCTGGGCATAGGCCTCCTCTACTAAACGGAGGGGTTACGCCTTAGTCCCCACGCAGGTCTAATGCGGGTTGGTAGACTTCACACACCTTTGAAATTAGTATAAGAATTCACAGGTATGCAGGTTTCCTCACGATGTTTTCCTTCGCTGTTAAAGCAATTGATAATAATTATTGAAAATACACGTAACTTTAGACAAGTCAAAGGTGTATGCCATTTAGGCTGGTTTCGAACATACGACTTTCGTCTTGACAGTCCGTAACGCAACCAACTAGGCTATTGCTGCTTTATAGATGCTACGGATGTGAAATATCGTTTTATCTAAATACATTTACGGTAGGTGCGGTTTTGCTGTGCCCTGGCTTTGCAGAAGTCTATGGGTGGCGGTGACTACTTACCATCAGGTGGCCCGTCTGCTCGTCTGTCTATCCAGGCACTTCAAAAAACATTACCCTGAATGGCATACGTGATTTGGAGCGCTCATGTTTTCTTCTTCAAGTTCAAGTATCATCACTAACGTAAACATTCCACTCAGACCCAAAATAAACTGACACGACAACGTTTTCCTTTGCAAAACAAACTTATAGACACATCGTCCAAGGCCAGTGGGTCACTTGCGCCAAGGCCATTGCACAATACTTACAACATAGTCTGGCTACCAACTATACGTCCGTTTATACTTACTTCGAAGGTTAATATACATACATGAAAGTGGATTAGTTAAGAACTTAAATTTGCACCGGATCTTGCCATGATCCAGATTTAACGAAAGATAGTTAAAGAATTATGACCTACTGATTAATTGGGCAAGAATCAAACTAAATACTATGAATTTAAAACTCTAATAGCAAACAAACCCCGACCACAAAACGTCATAAATTGTTTCAATGAAGTACCTAATTAAAACTGTGTCCGAATTATTTTGTTAACAATATAAGCAGTTGTCTTTTCTGCATCCAACGTTTGTTCAACCTTACCATGGACATTATTTTCTCTCACACTTAAGGATCCTTTTTTTTTGTCGCGGGGAAAGCGTTTTATTACTACCGCCCGCCGTTTCGGGGGGAAGCGGAATAAGAATAAAACGGTTATGCTGGACTAGCCGGTCTTACGACCCAGCATCCCCCTCGCCCGGATGATGGCTATCCGGGCAGCCGCTGGGCCGAGTCCCTACCCCCTATGTACACCCCACCCGACAGCTAATACCCTGCGGTGGCCTTCTTCGGCGCTTACGGAGCGATCCCGGGGTATTCTAAGGAGTGCTAGAATTGCTGCCGGAACCGCCCCTGCGCGGTGCTGCACACATAAGGATCCTGCTCTAAAATTGAATAGAAGGGCTTCTTTCGTCCATTGCACTTGCTGTGGTTAGTGGACTTCATATGTCTTTGAAATTTTATGTTAAACATCAAACTTCTCCTGTAACTTCAATGGGTGGAATATGCAATTTATAGTCCTAGTAACATATAACATTTAAATCTCAACCTCTGTAACTATCATAGATTTTTAATTCTTCATATTTATAAATATTTTTTGGCCTAGATACTTTGCTGAACTGTTTATATGCTATAAACATTGATGTATAATTACAAGTATAGTCAATACCGGTATTTATTCTATGCACTATCCATATAGAATACAGTTGCAAGAGAACAGTTATCTGAGTGCAGTTACCTTACTGGCATTATTAGATTCCCTCGCTAAACCAGTTGCATCAAAGACTTTCTAATCTATCTATACATACAAATTGCAGTGTCCTCTTGTATTTTCCTCAAGCTTACAAGGGAATTTGCATACGACCAACACCAGATGTTTTGTCTATTTTTTTTGTTTGGACTTATCTCCGAAGTAGCTGAACCAATTTTCATCAACAGATGGATGAAGACTTTTAAATAAGTGATCAAGGGTACTTTTGACCCTGGCAATAATTTTGCTTCAATAGAATTTCTATTATCGTTTTCAAATGTACAAAATATCATAAAAAGTAAATGGTACTGATTTTTAATGCAAATTATCTTGGAAACTACGATGTCTGTTTACGTATATTATATACAAGAATAAGTATTTTTAAGAAATTGCCTTCTATCTTAAATTAGAACTCTAGACCTCACCAAACGAAACGCAACGGTATACTATTAATTCACGTCGGTTTTCTGTGAGATAGTGATACTAACTGGGCTCATACTATCAAAACTATCTCCAGCAAGGCCCTACCACTTTAATATAACAAATATTCAAGTAGCAATGTTGACACCTACAACCTTCGCGGACCGACGCATAGTGTTACGCAGGATAAGTACCGAGGTTCTAAATTTTATAATGGTCGTGTGGTGTGATTAATTATTCCATTTGAATATAATGTTACGACCGTTATATTATCAGCTGATTTGAATATCCACGTAATTGTACGTCGTTGTTTTGATTTCTTTGATTGGTATTGCATTTACTAAAGTAAGATAAAGTAAGATTTACTTACATAAGTAAGATCACGTACTAACAAGCTGTGAAAGAATTTGGGGATAATGCATCATTGATTTACGTGATTGGGAAGCAAACAGCACCAAAATAAATTCAGAGACCTCTAAACAATAGATACCACGTACTACGGAAAGCCGTTGGATACTAACACAGTACCTTAGCGAGAGGACATTGCAAAACTAATTAACACACGGATCATTGTGAAATGGCGTATGTTGCAGACGATAGTCGAGCCCACGTTACATGACCTTACGAAATTTGCGAGCGAACACAAGCGTTTGTAGAATTAGTATAATTAAGAAAATTGCATAAAAATGATTCAGCAATTACATCGAGCGAGAGAACTTTAGATTGCTTTGTGCAAAAAATACAAGGTTATTTGTGATTCCACGGCGCCCAACAGAGTAGGTTGTTCAGTAAATAATAATAATTAGGTATATCTAGTATTTTGCTCTTGGCTATCGCAGACTTCAACCTTGAGCGTAGTGGTGCCTAACCTACCAAATATGATTCACTCATCTAAATTTAGTCCGAAAACGTACGCAAATGCTTACTTACTTTACAACTTTCAAGAAGGAACCTAGTTATAGATTTTTTGACACAAATAACAAAATAGATAATGAACTTTTATTTGACCATTATAAGTACAAAAAATTCAGATGATTTTTTTTGTAAAGGATGTTTTAAATTCAAATTTAAGGTCCAAAATGAAGATAAAACAGGAGCTCTTGATCCAGCCGTCTGGCGAAATGTGGAAGGCGATCCGGGTGGAGCTTAAAGAAGATGTTAGTACTAGAGACAGAGATTTGGGCGCTATAAGAGAATGGCTTAAGAAGGAACCTCACCTCCCTGATGATTGGGGTAAGTATTTTATTAGATAATCAAAATTATTTGTAGTTTAATGAATTCCATTTGAAAATTCGGGATAACAATCCACACTTCTTGCCCATATTATTAAGACATTATGACGGGCCTCCGTAAATGTTTGGAATGATCTTTGGACGATGCTAAATTGATGTCAGATTTGCTCTAACAATTTTATGACTTAGCAATTTCAAGATTAAACACCCAGAACCAGGAGGATGTCATTGTATTTCTTTACTTACCTGCCAAATATTCAGTATACTGCGATCATCCTAAAAAATTAGAAATAGATAATAGTATGATGATAGTTTTAATTAGTCTTTTTAATTTCGTTCTTTGCTTACAAATGCCGTTAATTTCTCTTTAATATCATGATCAATCAAAATGACATTTTCCGTTCTTTCAGAGACAGCACCATTGATGACCTTCCTGCGAGGTAGCAGCTTCTCGCTGGAGAAGTGCAAGAGGAAACTTGACATGCACTTCACGATGAGAGACGCTTGTCCAGAATTCTTTACCAAAAGAGATGCCACCAGACCTGAACTAAACGAGATTTTGACCACAAAAATGTGCGTGAATTGGATACTACATGTTAAGCATATTTTTTTTTATTTTAAATTGGTTTAATATAAGACATTGCTTTCACATAGAGAAAATCTAATAACTATGTTTTAGTTACATTCACCAAAATATATAAAATGTACCGTTTTTCTCTACATGAAACTACATAAACATACATACTACATAAACATGAAATATTATATAAATGAGTAGAGAAGCCTTAGCTTATTAAATAATACATTGAATAAGCTTAAGCTTTTCAAATAAAAAATGTGCGCAAAAATAAATAATAAAATAAAAGTGAAACATTTATGACTTTTTCAGTCAAGGACCGCCTTTACCAGGAATTACACCTAATGGAAGGAGAGTTACTATATGCCGAGGTAATATTTTTTCTTGAAAATCTAAAATAAAATTAATAACAAGAGTTAAAATATTGAAATAAAACGAAGTTTACTGATTATATCGCGGTTTATTTTACTTTTTTAACCCGACGTTTCAAAAATTCAGTTAAAAAAAAATGT
This sequence comes from Laothoe populi, assembly GCA_905220505.1. Taxonomy (NCBI): domain Eukaryota; kingdom Metazoa; phylum Arthropoda; class Insecta; order Lepidoptera; family Sphingidae; genus Laothoe; species Laothoe populi. Next base: position 7,796,718 of record HG992167.1, on the reverse strand, counting down.
AATATCAACTACATGGAGGGTAGAAACATTGCACTACACTTTCGAGATGACATACAACTCAGTCTCCCCCGTGACCATGAAGGCTGTAAAGTCTTCGAAACGTCGCGTCGGGTTAAAAAAGTAAAATAAACCGCGATATAATCTGTAAACTTCGTTTTATTTCAATGAATAATATTCGCGTAAATATAAGAAACAAGTAAGAGTTAAAATAGATCGTAATAAAAGGGGCAAAAGAGATTCAAACAACTTATTTGGGATCCCTAATCGTCACTTCCACTACCAAGTCCAAAATGGAAGTTTACATACGATCCCTTCCTTCCAACAGAAGAGGGTCTTTGTTCTGCAGAGAAATATAGGTAGTTTATAAAAAGAAACAAAAGCCAACAAGTAAAAGTGAAATCAATTAAAATAACCAACCCGAAACCATTTCCTCAGGTATTCATCCAAACATGGACTCTCAACAAATAGTAGATACATTGAAACTAGCATTAATGATTGGAGACATCCGCCTGATAGAAGAGAAAGAAGGTGTTGCTGGTGATATTTATGTGCTAGACGCTGCCATACTTGGTCCGAGCATGCTCACAAAACTCTCTGCTACCACCATCAAGAAGTTTATGATATGCGTACAGGTAAGATGTAAATGATTATCGAATACATGCCCCAGGAGTAACGCACAACCTCAGACATTAATTGAAATATAAAGTTATAATCGTAATACGTACACTTATCGACAGCCTACGTAGTGCTGTAGGCGAGTAGCCGGCTGTGAAACGAGAGGCTGTGGGTTCGATTCTCACACCGGCACAAATGTTTGTGTGACAGACAGATATTTGTGTCCGGGGTCTGGGTGTTGTGAGACCGTGCGTCTCTCGTAGTCCCTGAACCCACAACACAAGACTCGTATATTGGTGTGGGGTCGGGGCTATGTGTGTGACTGTTGGGTGTTATTTATTATATTACACTGTGATGAACCTATGTTTTACTAAAGTATTTGAAACATCGTAAAAACATTCATCTTCCTCTGCATAAAGTTCTATTTGATAAGTATTTCTGTTACTCCTAAGCCCTTATCATCTGGATGTTTTCCTGGTGGTAGGATATTCATATAGCATTCAGGATAGCGACCAGCTAAAACCCCGCGGTGGCCTTCTTCGGCGCTTACGGAGCGATCCCGGGGTATTTACCACCGTACACAGGGTGTAAAACCCGCCATAGTAGACCACGCAAGTATGTCGCGTTCTGGAATCAGCCAGTGTATACATCCGGTTTTTGTAGGGGGTCTAGAGTTGGGATACGAAGTTTGGCCGTTTGGCGGCCTTCTGAGTACTCTGACACTAGATCCTCGACCGCTTCTTCACCTCTTGCCCATGGCTTAGTGTGAAATATCGTACCACAACTCTAGACCCCTGACAAAATCTTTATTTCTATGTACGGAACAATTCAATTATTATCTTTGCTTTACAGGAAGCCTATCCTATAAAGTTGAAAGAAGTGCACGTGATCAACACATCACCCATCGTAGAGAGATTTATTAACTTCGTCAAACCCTTCCTTAAGGAGAAAATTAGAAAAAGGGTAAGTACTTAAAGATTCTGAATTAAGAGGAATTGTCTACTCCTCAGTTACAAATAACTTTACAATACTAAAGACCAATTTTCAATGTCTTTATGTAACTAGAGAAATCAAGAAAAAGCCTAGAATACATGTATAAAAAAAGCAACGGTAGGCAGCGGCTTTGCTGTGCCCTTTTTTTTTATCGCGGTGATAGCGTTTTATTACTGCCGCCCGCTCCGGAGGAAAGCGGAATAAGAATAAAACGGGTATGCTGGACTAGCCGGTCTTACGACCCAACATCCCCTTCGCACGGATGATGGATATGCGTGCTGCTGCTGGGCCGAGTCCCTAACCCCTATATACAACCCACCCGACACTACCAGCTAAAACCCCGCGGTGGCCTTCTTCGGCGCTTACGGAGCGATCCCGGGGTATTCTAAGGAGTGCTAGAATTGCAGCCGGAATCGCCCCTGCGCGGTGCTGCGTACCAGCTCATCTCCATGGGAGGCTAAGGAGCCCCCGCGCACCGAACAACGACAGCGAACGAGGCCTTACCACCCGCGCTGCCGTCCATCTCGGGGTCGCACGATGCTCCAAATTTGGAGTGCATCGGGCTTTGCTGTGCCCTGGCATTGTAGAAGTCTATGAGCGGCGGTGACTACTTACCATCAGGTGGCCCGTCTACTCGTCTGCCTATTGAGGTACTAAAAAAAGGCACGGAAAATGAGCATACTGCACCTGATGGTAAGCGCAGTGTTGCAGGAGTATACTCAAAATGTCTTCTAAATGAGCATGTTCTGTCGATAAGTCTCAAAAACGTGATGCGTTCATTTCAGATCTTCATCCACAAAGAAATAAAGGATCTTTACAACTACGTTCCTAGGGAAATGCTTCCTGAAGACTATGGCGGCGATTGTAGCACCATGGCGGCTCTTCAAGGTAAAGCACTTGGACATTTAAATTTGTAATTTCGTTAATTTAACTTGAAATAACACTATATAATATTACTGAATCACATAAAAAAGCGATCCGGCAGTTGATAGAATTGAACTAAGTTTATTCATTGTAAAAATTAATACAAAATTTATTATCTTACAAAGGTTCCTATTTACATCGTCGCAATGAAGCCATAATAAATACCATATTTACCTTATGGTAAAGACGGTATTTATTATAGTATGGCCAATGGTATCCTCGAAATTTTAAAATATAGATTATTGACGGTATCATAACGCATTAGCAATAAATATATCAATTACGGTCGATGTCTTTGCTGTCTATGATGAGTTTGTTATGGCATGCCGACCGCAATCGATTGATAAGCGAGCGTAACGTATATCGAGACAGCAGCCACTGGCAATAACAATATAGCGGCTGTTATGTTATGTCAGAAGTATTTTGTATAGGTAAGGTTTTACAGTGGGCAGCGGCTTTGCTGTGCCTTGTCATTGCAGATGTCTATGGGCGGCGGTGACTACTTACCATCAGCTGGCCCATCTGCTCGTCTGCCTACCCAGGCATTAAAAAAAATACAACATGTCATTTTTATTTTCAGAACAATGGACGCTAAAACTCGAAGAGTACCGTGACTGGTTCAAACGCCAGGAATCAATCAAAGCCAACGAGTCCCTCCGGCCAGGTCGGCCGACCAACTACGATGAACTCTTCGGAATAGACGGTTCTTTCCGTCAGCTAGCTATCGATTGATAATACAGACTTAATTCGTAGGGTACACCGCTCCTCAGAGATTTTTGTCCAAATCTTTTTCATTAAATTTTGATGATTTATTTTTATTTTTACTCTTTATTTGTACAATAAAAAAATAATGAAAAATAGGAAAACAATAATGATTTAAAGTACAATTGGCGATCTTATCGTCTTATCGCGATATTTAATCAAAAATGATGACACAAAAAAATATTGGACAAAGATTTTTGATGACTGGAAAACCAGACTTTAATTTGTATAAGGCTTTCTTTACCTCATAAAAGACTCTTAAATCGTCCTATTTGCTCTTAGGGTAATTGTATTTAATTTAGTCGAATTATATTTTTCTAATACTCAAATTGTACAAAAACAATAGTTTGTTAAGTCCAATCGGGTAACATGGGGTTTTCAGAACCATTCATTTAAATCACTTTTGAAATTATCTTGCATACTATTCATATCATACATTATCATTGCTATTAGTAAAATAATTATATTACAATATTAAATTTATATAATTATGATTCCCTTCTTCATAATAAATGGTAAGTACTGGTTTCTAAAGTTTACTTGAGATTACGTGTATAAATTTGTTTCCAATTTTTTAAATCCAAATAAATTATGATGGAAATACTAAACAAAAACATTTATTTTTCAAATAAATCAAGTTATCGTAAGAAAGTTACAATTATTGATTATATACTATATTGTTATGAAAGAGGTAACTTGAAATTATGTTTTTATATTGTGTGATAACATATGAGTTGTATAGCACCAAAGTCGGCAAAGTAAGCCAAAGTTAGTACGATCAAGTACAGCAAACTTATTTTTGACAAATAAAAAAAACTGATAACTTTTGTTTAAGTCGGAAGACAATTTTACTGAATATCTTATTTAAATCTGAGGAGATATTTATATAATCAATGACAACAACAATGATAAAAAATTAAGCTTAAGCGTAAAATATCTTATTAAGATAAATATCTCCAATTATACATTAATATCGGCGATATTAATCCCAATCTAGATAGATTGCCGAGTTTAATCCCAACTAAGCTAAGATGGCCGCCTTTGCTACTTTACTGCCAAGTTTGACATTTTTGATTAGTCATTGGCTTCATGTGAAATAGGATTGTTGACTTGACAGACGCTTCTGATTGGTAGAAAGATTGCCGACTTTGGTTCTAAAGCAACTTTGGTTTTGTGTTTTAGAAGGGTTTATAGCCGTTTTTAATTATAAAATATTGGAATAGGCGATGCAAACCACTCGCGTATCAAAATATATTGAAAAAGTAAGGTAGTACAGAGTAAATAGAAGTCAACATCAATTTTATTTCCATAACATTAAAGTTGAAAATAGCATGTAAGAACAGCGACTTCCGGCGCGCCGGCATACCATTTGATACGTAACTTCATTTTTGCAAAACTACCTACTTTGCCGACTTTGGTTCTATACAACTTCTAATTATATAAAGCTCAGCTCTTGTGATACGTTTAATTAGCAACTTGATTATTTAGTTTGTAATGGTGTGAATTAGAAATATCTCAAATAAAAAGTTATACAGAGAAAAGGTCTCTTATTAAGTTTTGTTAAGTTGAGCCTATTCTGAGGTCCCACCTTTTATTAAAGGAGTATTTGCTCTGCATGATGTCGGAACAATCTCATCAAAGAAATTTATTACAAATAAGACCAATGACCACATGATATCTAAGGCGAGCAGACCATTACTGAATGCTTGGTAAATGTCTTTTTTAAATTTTGACACGTGGTATATTTAAATAAACTGAAATTCTATCGTACCAGAAACATACTATGTTTGTGGCACGAAAGCAGTTTACAAAAATATTATAAACGGTGTAAACATGAATAATAGTTTGGTTTCGATCTGTTAATCTTCTCCTTCTTCAGGTGCCTCTCCAATTACTGAAGGTTGGCTATCAACTCCGAATATTTATCTCTGTCCCTTGCAAGGTGGAACAACTCTGCTCTGTTAATATTTTATCTTAAATTGCAAATAATCATAAAATTTTCATCAAACTTAGTGATTAGTCTAACATTCTTCAATAAGTTCTGTTTCAATAAGTGTTTATAGATCACCTATTGATAACTGATGAATTGGAAGTCGAATGATGATATAGGCTTGCAAATAACACAAATAATACGCTATATATTAAAACTATAATCAATATATTTCTTATATTTAATATTACTCTAAATTATTCCGACGATCTTTCCCCTTTCTCCTCCTCGATGATCCTGTAAAAATAAGCATCTTAAAAATGTATCTTGTTTAAGGGTATCATGAACTTCTAATGAGGCAAAATGTATCAATTAATATCTTAAAGATTTACTGCCACCCTTTCTATGCAGAACCTTAGAAATCTTTAGATTGGATACCAGCAGAATTTGCACAAAATATAAGCTTTCATAAGAAACACTCCTATGTTAATACTATTAAAAAAAGATTGTTAGAAATGATGAAAGAGGAGTACTTTAGTCTAAAGAATGTATTTGTAATCTTTATATATATAATTCTACTGTACGTGTGTATGTCACTGAACTCCTCCTAAACGGCTCGACCGATTTGAATGTTTTTTTTTTTGTATGCGTTTGGGTGGCGCCCTGGATGGTTGAGATTCACAAATCAGCCCGGCAGATGGCGCTGCAGAGGGCGCTGCTTTTACGGCCAGGACGATGTCTGCCGGGCCCGCTAGTTTAATATAGAATAATAATTGTATCTAAAAACTCAGCTGAGACAACAATGTAAGTACGACAAAAGAGGAGATTTTTTTTAAATTTATCAGGTTTGACTAAAAACCATTTTTGAACATACATACACTCACGCCTGTAACCCCCGAAAGGGCAGGCAGAGGTGAAACCAGTACATCCACTTTTCAACGAATTTATTACGGTCCCATAATGTGATAGGGACCGAGCCATACCGGGCTCTATTCTAGACTCCGGGCTGATACTGAGTATTTCTAAATAGAGAAACCCAATATCACTTTACCCGACCTGGGGTTCGAACCCGAGACCTCAGCACATCAGTCGTAACGCATGTACAATTACAACTGCGCCACCGAGGCAGACCATTTTTGAAGTGGTTTAAAAATACGACACGGGACTACTGTAGGCTTTAGAAAAAGTGCAAAGTGACAACACTGCAGCTGATGGTAAACGCAATGCCGTCCAATGAAAGTATCGAGTATCGAGTAGCGAGAGACAATATCCTTCGCTATTCAACACAATTATGCCGGCCTGTTTCCTCACACTACGCCATCGGCAAGAAGGTGAAGAACCGGTCGAGGATCTAGTGTCAGAGTACTCAGAAAGCCGCAAAACGGCCAAACGACGTACCCCAACTTGAAACCCCTGACAAAAACCAGATGTACACTGGCTGATCCCGGAACGCGACACACTTGCGTGTGCCACTATGGCGAGTTTTACACCCTGTGTACGGTGGTCGCTATCCGGGCGGATATGAATATCCTACCACCATACCACCACTAGTTATAAAACCTTACCCATTTAAAGTCATCTAATCATCAAATATGCTCTTGTTTGTATTTAATTTGTTGATAGCTACTATATCTTCGTCAGTCAATCTGAAGTCGAAGACATCAATGTTGTCCGCGATACGCTGCTTGTTCGTAGACTTCGGTATCGGTATTAAATGTCTATCAATCTGTAATGATGTAAATAAATATTTAACATATAATTCGACAAATCTTTATTGTATAAACTTAAAGGTTAGCATAGCAAACATACATAAGAGTATACTACTAAATACTTATAAAAAGATCTCTGCACAGACAAAGGAGAGAAAGAAAATAAATTTTATTTGGTCCAACAACAACACCTTGGATGACATATAACTTTGCCAGAGCAACATGAAAACGGATACTCAATTTAACTTTCAATTAACTCGTTTTATTGTAAAATGTCTACCGCCACTTGTTTTGCTATTTTGGGGGTGGGTTTGACTAGTTTATAGCGTGATCTCGCGCATGAGTGGGGCACAATAGAAAATATCACAATAAAAGCGTGCAACTTGTCATTTGTAGAAGAATTCCACATTCAATCTTGAATAGCTAGTAACTTAGATGTCGTAATGCCGAAATACTGTGTAAAGTAATAAGTTAACGTGTTGTGAAACTGTAATTAGTATCAGTTATAGTGACTTAGATTATGCTGTGTTTAAAAGAGCAACCATGAGAATTTCTTGCCAGCTTCTTCTCCATGGATGACTGCATTCCGAACTGGCAGTAGTTTAATAAACTCTGAAGTCTGAAGTGTTAATCTTGAGTTTTACTACCAAACTATTATACGATGAGCATGCTGACAATATCTGGAGTTCGGAGAGGGACGTGTAAGCCCTCTCACAACCCCGGCCCGTGGACTTGCCGACGACAAATTAAAAACACAAGGAGTAATACAGCAAAACAAAAACAATTATAGACCCTAAGTACACCCGCTACTCCTCAATTTGGAACACCTGTGTCTAAAGTATTACCAAGAGGGCCATAGGCTCAGAATTGCCAGGTAGTAAAGTACTGCCTGGCGCTGGTATTCTACCTAGGCCTGACATGATGGACAGAAACGGAAGTAAAGGTCGGGGATGTATAGTAAAACTAAAGGAAAAAACTATGATGAAAGTAAATTACAGTATATAAACATTTAAAAGTAATTTTATTGCGGTAGTAAAATGAAAAAATGAAAATCTTGTGAAAAAAGTACGTATCATTGATTTATCATCATTATTCATGGACGTTATTGCAGCAAGCCTCCTGGTTGCCGGGCGGATACTGAGAGGAGATGCGAGGATCTTGTCATTGAGCTCAACCAGGCCTTGGATCTCATATCATCATGGGGTACCAGGAATCGGGTTGAGTTTAATGCCAAGAAAACCCAGGTGTGCGCGTTTTCGTGCAAGAAATCCCCTTTTTTTCCTTTCTCCCATCCCCGTTCTTCAGGGTGTTCCACTCGCAATGCAGAATAACATTAGTGTCCTAGGTATGGATATCCACTGCGATCTTAATCCAAGGACTCACATCGAGGGCGTAATATCCGCCACTTCCCGCAGGGTCGGAATCCTGAACAGGGTGCGGCGGTTTTTCACGCCCGGTCAGCTCTACCGCTTATATAAAGCGCAGGTGCTGCCGGGAATGGAATACTGCTGGTACCTCTGGGACGGTTCCGCAAGGTACCTTCTCGATGCGTGGATGGGTTGCAGCGGCGGGCCATCCGCATTGTGAATGATGCAGACGTGAGTCAGCATAGAACAACAGCCTAGAACCGCTACAGCTGCGTAGGAATATTTCCTCGCTTAGCGTGCTCTACCGTCTGTATCATGGCGAATACTCTGAAGAATTGTATGATCTTATCCCATCCTCTCCATACCAGAAACACGCGTACTGGCTTGCGGAGCCACAGCTTAGTGGTGTCTACTACCCCGGCCCGAACCAAGAGGTTAGCAAATTCGTATTTTTGCCGCACCATCAAGCTGTGGAACAGTTTGCCAGCTACCGTGTACCCTCCTTCCTATGATCCTGGGTCCCTTAGGCGTAGTGTGAAGAAGCTACACAGCAGGCCGGTATAATTGTGTTGAGTCGCGAGGGATAGATTGTCTCTTGATACTTGATACTTTAACTGGACGGCACTGCACTTACCATCAGATGCAGTGTGGTCAATTTGCCGTGCCAGAATAATAATTATACAAAAATATGACCCAGACGTTTACGCAACTTGCGTAACCTATGACCTGGCATTACAAATCAAATGATCACATTAAGTCGTGAATGGAGAGGTCAATCTATGACCTTGTGAAAATAAATTATTAAGAACGTCTCTCCATAATTTTAATGGTGGAAACACGGCAATAAAATCAATATTCATATTATATTTTTAACATTGAAAATGTAATTTATGCCTATTTTACACTTCGAGTATGTTACACTACCGTCGAACTATAATATGATCTTTATGTTTGTAAACCATCCAATCGCACATGCTAAAATATTTAATGTAAAAATCCGTAGCTGATTTCCACAAATCGCCAAATTAACCTAGCCTGGCCTTTTTTAAATAGAGTTTATTTCAATTTTATATAAATCTTGTATATTATAAAAAAAATACACGCTACAGTCATACACATAATCCTGATCACACTACTACTTCAAACCGTATCGTGGATATCAGAACTACCAAGGACTATGGTCTCACAATACCCAGACCCAAAACAAATACTTGTCTGTGACACAAACACTTGTCTCGATGCGGGAATCGAACCAACGGCATCGCCCATTACGCCGCGGATTTCAACAGGTTCATATTTTCGATCCATCAATAACGTCCAGCTGAAAGTACATAATAACAATACTACCGCTGTATTAAACACTGTCTCATTGCTTGGCAGGTGCCTCCTCTACAAATGAGAGGGGTTAGGCCTTAGTCCACCACGCTGTCCCAATGCGGGTTGGTAGACTTAACACATCTTTGAAATTCGTATGAGAATTCTCAGGCATGCGGGTTTCATCACGATGTTTTCCTTCACCGTTAAAGCAGGCTATATTTATGAATGAATACACATGTAACTTTAGAAATGTCAGATGTGTATGCCATTTGGGCTGGTCTCGAACATACGACTTTCGTCTTGACAGTACCGCAACCAACTACGCTATCGCTGTTGAAAGTACATACATATTAAATTCATATTATAGAACTTACCAAATACCGTAGCACCACTTGCTTAGTAGACTTTCCGTACTTCTCTGCAGTAGACACTAGTATAGGTTCATCGTCCATCGTTTTATCCCCGCCTCTTTTCACTAAGAACCCAAAGGGGCTGTATGCCATAACAGCAATGCCTCGACCGTGGCAGTCATCAACAAGTTGTTCTTGAGTCAGCCAGGGATGAATCTGAAAAAAAAATTGAAAACTTGTCAAATAATTTCGGACACTAACACCTGTATTCAAGACACACTTTGCTATGCGTTGATTTCTCTATGCGTGATTGGAATGTTTGGTTTGGCGCCAAAAGTGATCCAATGACGTATGAAGAAATGAACACCTAGCAATTGTTCTTGCATGTGTAAAATCCGCATACGGTCAAAAGTAAAAAATCAATGACCACATTGGCATAGTCAAACATAGTTTTTTTATTTTCATGATAATTTTCATCTTAATATTTTTGGTAGTAAGACTAGACAAACACATATTTGTGTTCAGCTGAATAGCAGCCGATATACACATGGTAAAAATCCCGCCATATTGGATCGTTCCAGCGAGTCGCGTTCCGGGGTCAGCCATTGTATATCTAGAAGCTTAGGTCAGCATAACTCTAGCGACTACGAGAGGTGCAACATCTCTCAACACTTTCTAGTGTATTCCCATTTTTAGACAGCACTGCACTTTTCATCATAATATTACACTGTATACTCACTTTGCTATAGCAATACATTTTTTTTACTTTTTTAATACCCCACAAAGCTTATTTAATAAACAAAAGGTCAACAAACTTACCACACATAAAATTTAATAAAGTAAAAATAATAAATCCTTGAATTAATGAAAACAAGTCAAGCGCGTTGTTCTTGTAGTCAGCTGTTGTAAATAATTTAGTTATGTTAATATTTATTGCATATCATAATTCATACGAATGCACGTAGAAATTTCAGTGACAGAAAATTTTACTTCTAGAATATAACATTTTAGTCACTATTCTTCTCTAAGAATTTTAAATCTCTATTCAAAAATTTTATAATTTTCTGGACTGCTGTCTTTTAATAATAACCATCACCAGAAATTTCAATGCCCTTCTGGACAAATCAGTAAAACAGATATTTTCAGGTTTACCGGTAACATCCTTCTCTTACTTCAAAACTGCTGTTTAAATATCAACAAACTCAGCTCGACAATCTTTATACATGATCCAAATAAACAATTTTTCTGTGTTTTCCTATGTAATGTATCATTCCGTCTTAGACATAGAATCCAAATCTAACATAGATCATATTTGCTCAGCCATGCCAGTTTTCATACAGTCGCAAGATTAATTAGATGCAAGGACCAAATCTACGGCATTGACATTTTACTCATGATGCAAACTCAAATTTGTATGTGACAATCACAAAACCATCTTTATGCATAACACAAACATGCCGAAGCTGTTGAAATATGCAACAATAAATTGTGTAAGGCAATGTTTACTTTCGTTTTAATTTATAATCATGAAGATGAATTACAAAAGTCGCTTTTGTGACGTAGCTAGCGAATTCTCAGCGTAGATTATTTCTAACAATTTGCAGACTCAACTAATTAGTTTCAAGACTTAAAACCCTTCGTAAGATGCAATAGTTCGCATTATTTTAAATAAATGCCTAATAATTCATAAAAAAACTGCCTATTTCATGAATTGCTTTTTATGAAGCTTATACGATTCAACCTCAGATGGAAATATAAGTTGAACTTTGATATCTGTTCCAGATTTTGATTTTTGTGGCTAAAATTCTATTGGTAAATATACATATAGCTATGCTTATAGCTGTACATATAGCTTTTAAGTAATCGGTATCAAAAGAATATTTTTACTGTTGAACATGTGTGTGAATAGTAGAAAAATAAGAAATAATATTTATATTTCTGGTAAATCCAAATAATTTACAATTCCTATCACATCACCTAAATTTTTATGATCTTAGATACCAATAACTTACCTCAATCTGATTGACCGCTGGATAAACTGTCGAATTCGAAATTATTTTATCCAAATCCTCAGTCTCGAAGTTGGACACTCCGATGGACCTTGCTAATCCTAATTTCTGAACTTCAAGCATAGCAAGCCAAGTCTCCGTAATGTCTATGTTGGCAGGAGAACCGTCTTCCTAGGATATTAGTATTATTAAATAACAAACAACAGTCACAACAACAATCTGACCCTAAGTAAGATATTATTTTGGGTCTTTTTCTGGAAAAAGGAGATACTTTTAGTCAAGTCACCTAAAAAAAATATTTGCAAATTATACAAACATTTGGTTCGGTGTGGGATTTGAAATCGAGACATTCCGTTTTTAATTGAGGAAAATAAACTTTTTGAAACGTATCTATTACTACGATCAGGATCACATACATTTTATCAACCACGTATCAATTACATCTCTCATTCTCTCTCACTTCTTAATCGAAGTTAAGTTAGGTACAGTCATCTATTCTGTATAGATTATGGAATAATCTAGATAAAAGATTTAACTATAATTTTATTTATGAAACATAATTTAAATATGGTAGTACTCACTTTCTCTGATCGAACGGAGTGAATAAGATACAAGTCGACATAGTCCAAGCCTAATTTCTCCAACGATGCCTTTGCTGCAGGCACCACTTGATCTTTTCCGTGGTTGTCGTTCCATAACTGAAAATTAATTCAGATTGTTATTTGCTTTAACTAAATCGATATATTATCTTCATATTTCTTTGCTTGACCACTTAGGTCACCACTCTCCGCTACTTATGGATAGTAGTAACCCCACAGGAAGTACCAAGTCGCTGGTTTTTATGTTTCTTCAATACTATAAATATTTTTTTGAATACAATTAATAATAAGAGTCGGTAGATTTTAGCATACCCATTGAACTATCCTAGAACGCAGCAGTCACAATGTGTACCGTGTTCGATTCCCAAAATTAAACGTGATTTTTAGATAATAATGGTTAAAAGTAATATAAATTTACACACATAGTTGAAGTGAACCAGTCCAATGGACAGTATTTTGTATAATCTCTTTTTTAATGCTAGCATTCTAATGTTAGGATACATAAAAATGTGATTTGATGTAGATTATAATTATTAATGTATTAATTATATCAAGCTAAGCCTCTAACGCACAAGTTTGCACCATGCAGTAACAGGTTTTACAACTCATCTCACTTAGGCTTAAAATAAAGGCAAAATGTCAAGGTTTGTATTCGTTATTTTTCCTTAAAACGAAACTAAAGATGCACATAATGTAAAAAATAACCTTAAAAATAAATAATCTCGGATTAAACAGTAAATTTGAATCAAAGCAGGTGTTATGAAACTTTGTCACAACTAATACCACAAATTTATTAATAAACTAGTTTTTGCTTGAAGCTCAGCCTTACTAGGAGTATCACTTATCAAAGGGAAACCTGCATTGAAATCCATTCAGAACCATTTAACAGACAGACAGACATTTGACTAACTCTTATATATTAATATATGTACTTAGAGACAATGTCTTAAGAAAAGTAAAGTTAAATTCCTTTAGTATGGCTTTATTTATCTCTTTACTAGTTCCTATATTCATAATTTGAATTAATTTACTTACTTTTGTAGTTATGAACAGATCTTCTCTTTTCACAAGACCTTTGCTAATTGCATCGGCTATACCTTGACCGATCTCACGTTCATTGTTGTACAAAGCAGCAGTATCGATATGCCTATAACCTGCTTCAATCGCCCACACTACTGCTTCTCGCAATTTGGCAATATCCCTACTCTGTAAAATATAATAGATGAAAATGTTGATAATTTAGTTGAAACTAGACTCTATCAAGAATATTCGATACACGTCTTAAAAATATGTTTCGATAAAAATGCAGCATAGAAGCAAGCAAAAATATATTCAGTTTGTTCTTTCAAGAATTCTGAAGCAATATTTAAGTATACTGACTACAACTGGATACAGAAGGCCAGCTATTAAAACTGTACACCACACAATTTTTTTTTTTAGGAATGTCGTAAATGTGACTAGATTTTGTCAGGATGCCATAAAACTTCTTAGGCTATCACACAAAAACACAAATTTATTTAATACACTTTATAAAAGATACATGTACAGGCGGACTTGATGCCTAGGGCATTCTCTACCAGTCAACCTTTGAATGTGAATAGGGTAAGATTTTCAGATAATTTGCATTAAAGATCGGTGCAATCTACTTTTTTAAGATTTTTTGTACATTATTTAAAAACACATATAGCAATTCTATTGAGACAGAAAGTTTCGTAATGGGGCCATATTTAATTTTTATTTTTTATACAGCTACTGGGTTTACCGACTTTTAAGGAATTTCTTGGAACTCGATGTTATTTTTACGATTTGCGCGTTGAATAACCTTAACTGATAGTACCAGAAACAACAATTTTTAATAATGCATAAACCTATGAGAAATTGTTTAAACACAATGAAGATATAACGGCGAGTTCAATTCCCACACCGAGACAAATGTTTGTGTGACAGACAGATTAGTTTCGGGTCTGGGTGTTGTGGAACCGTAGTCCCCCGTAGTTCTTGATATCCATGGTACAGGTTTTACCTAGTGTGGGGTCGAAACTATGTGTGTGACTGTTGGGTGTATTTATTTAAAAACTCACTGATCCATAAGTCCCCAATCCTAACAAAGGAATGTTGTATCCATCGTTAAGCCGAATCGTGGGCGCTTGCTCCGCACTCAGTTCCTGCAAAAAATATAATAAGAAAAAATAAATAAGAACATAATTAAATTATTTTACCTTTAACACGTTAGTTTTATAAATATCACTGACGTCATTATGATTATTTTGTTTTCCTTTTTAATAATTGAATAAAAAACTTGGAGGATTTACTTCTACATAATATTTAACACCCAATTCACCCACCATTTCAATGCCGTCCCTAATAAAATTTTTAGTCAAACAGTATTTTAAATGTCAAAATATAATTGCTCCAAAATTATTTATCGTTGAACTTTAGTGATGACCGTTATTCGTTTTCACTTTCACAGTATTTGAATGACTTCGAAAGTTAATATTAGTAATAAAACCTAGCGATTGGTTTCACTGTTATCAGCAAAGTGAAGGGAAGTCGTTAAGGTTAAAGGCTGACTCAACAATAGGTGCTTGTCGGCTCGTATCGGCTTGGCTATGAATGGTCTAAATTCTGATCAAAATATCACTAAACATAGGGCGCCTTCATTAGGACACTAAAGAGCAAAATTGCTAATGTTTTAGATATATTAAATATCTATCTAACAAATAATGTCTTAGAATAGAATATGGCCACAATAATGTGAAGAAATCTACCTGACACACACTAGAGTTACATATTAAATGGTATAAAAATGTTTCAAGTCTGTAACACACTCTGAGTCTAACCACAGAACGAAGATTATTTATTATTATTTATCATATCTTTGATCTGTATACCTAATCATCAGGACCCACTGGTCTGTGCCAATGGTAAATAAGCCAGTCTAGGGGTTACTCTTCCATTCCAATCTTTTCGATTTCTCCCCTCCCATTTTTCTGCCCCTTCTCCCGATCATCCTCTCCCGTCACTTCTTTTGCCGATAATCACGATACCCCTCCTTTTTTGGTCTGACTCTTTTCTCTGTCTTTGTCATTATATCCTTGCCTACCAGCCCTTGCCAATGGTTTCTAAGTTTCCACGCCGTTAACTTTTATTATTAATTTCGTTTAGTGAAATCCATCTGTGTTTTGATTTGTCATATGCGCCTTTTATAAGCTTAAATGATCAATAAAGATTTTTATTTTAAAAATGATAAAATAATGATATTGGCTTAAGAGACCTTAAGCAATATCATGATTTTATCATTTTACTGCTATAGATGTAGCAGACCCTAGCTAGGTATAGGTACTTGTAACGATACCAAATTATAGGCGTGATATTT
This sequence comes from Laothoe populi, assembly GCA_905220505.1. Lineage (NCBI taxonomy): Eukaryota > Metazoa > Arthropoda > Insecta > Lepidoptera > Sphingidae > Laothoe > Laothoe populi. The sequence continues at coordinate 7,780,767 of HG992167.1, read as the reverse complement.
GGAACTTTGTGTTGAAAATAACTATAATGCATCAGAAAATGTTGTAGACGGATTTATTTGACGATACCTCGGTGGATATAAAGAAGTTTGTATTCAATCGAATGCCATAACAGGTAGGCCAGTTGTCATTAATCCGGATACCATAATATGGCATTAGAATTCAGGTCAAAGATCATCTTAATGACCTCATGTGATCAAGGTCAAGATTCAACATGTTTTAATGATGCGAAGGTAAACAATTTTATTGATTTATATTAGAATTTATTTTCTCATTTAAATGAAAAAACAGAATCAATTCCAATCATAAAAGCAATCTTGTTTGTCAGTTTCAACAAATGTACAAAATCGATTTATTCAGTCAATTTTAAACCAAGGAAGGAATGCATTATGCCTGCAGTGAATGTATTTCGTCATGGACCTTTTTTAATTACTAAGTCAACACTTTTGAAGGTACTTTGTTAACAAAACAATGTTTAAAATTGAGTTTGTTCCGCTTGAAAAAATATTAATAATCTTCTATTGCAGTTGATGCACCATTTGTGGCATAAGCATGGTCGCTAATATGTATAAAGTCATGGTGATTATTTATGTATATAAAAATGAATTCCTATTTCCCACTGCCTTGGTGGCGCAGTTGTAATTGCACAGGCGTTACGACTGCTGTGCTGAGGTCTCGGGTTCGATCCCCGGGTCGGGTAAAGTGATATTGGATTTTTCTATCTAGAAATTCTCAGTCTTAACCCGGAGTCTGGATTTCGTGCCCGGTGTGGCGATAGGCTCGCCCCCTATCACATTATGGGACCAAAATTCGGCGAAAAGTGGGTGTACTGATTACACCTCTGCCTACCCCTTCGGGGATTACAGGCGTGAGTGAATATGTATGTATGTATTCCCATGGTCACGGCTGCGGCATCACGCGTGACCGACACGGCTGGACCGATTTCGCTAATTCTTTTTCTGTCGTGGTAGTTATTGTCAGAAGAAGATTCTTGTGAAAGAAGAAATCAAGAAAGTTGCGCGGAAAAATTAAGAAAACTTAACGACCATATTAACTTTTCTAATGTAACCAAGCGTGTTTGAAATAGCTGTCAGTTGTTTGACAGTTCAAATAATATAGAAATATGTATGCTTAAGATTACTCCATGGATTTTACAACTTTCCTTTCAAAAAGAACGGCGGCAAAAGATAGTTACATTATATTATTCTTGAGAAACAATCGATAGTAATTATATATCAATGAAAGCTAACATCGATACTGACACTGCATCTGTAGTAAATAATTTTTCTATGTTCAAAAAATTCAATACATCTTTAAATTATAATAATATTCTCTCTTTCAAAAATGAAATCTTAGAGTCGTAACATAACACACTGGGTATGCAACAAAATTATTAGTTGACATTAGTCTTTTTTATTTTATTATAGAAGTTTAAATGTTGTCGAACCCAATAAGAGTTTTAAATAAATGTAAATGCAAGACATAATGCCCAGTAAGCAGGTCATTTCTAGGACATTTAAGGAACTGGTTTTTGCTAGGTGTCATCATTATTATGCGTAACAAAGAATAACATTGTAGGACATAGTCACATATAATATAGGTACACATAATAAACATATTTTAAAAAGATTCCGAAAAATTAAGAACCTCCTCAAGACAAATCAAAGTATAAAATATTTTTCCCGCCAGTAAGTAATTATATTCTTGAATCAAACTTTTCATAGCAAAAATTACTAGTTGTCTGTTCTTCTGTTTTAAAATATCTACATATTCTAAAGCATAAACATCCAGTGTTTCTCTAATATGGACTCTATGCTGGTATCTACAAAGGCAAAAATGAATAATTATCCTCAGCACCTCAAATCTCCTTTAATATTGTTTACTATTTTGAAATAACACAAAATAAACATAATCAAAACCATAGTCCAGTGGCTTCGATTCCCGGACTAAATGTTTGTGTGACAGACAGATATTTGTTTCAGATCTGGGCGCATTGGGACCGTAGTCCCTCGCTGTTCTTGATACTCACGACACAGGTCCTACCTATTATCGGGTCAGGCCTTTGTGTTTGACTGATTGTATTTATTTATTATTATTTATTGTATTCCTTGTCGCTAGTAATAATCTTTTTTGATTATTATAAACAAGTTTGTATGTATAACCTTGATGACGAAGTGAATCTCGATTGACGTGTGATAAACGCCAGACCCATCCAAAAACAGTATATTACCCAGAACTTGGAATTGGGCAGGACTATATAAAACTGCACTGTACTCTTCCCCTCAAGACATAAGATGTTAATTCTAATAATAACACTCAAAGGTCAATATAGTCCTGACTCCACAACAATATGAGTCAAGTACACACAAGGTGTACGAAAGACTTTTAGTCTCACAACACCCAGATTCGAAACTAATTTGAACACAATCATTTATCTTAGTGCAGGAACCAAACCCGCGGACTCTGATTCGCAGCCGGCTACTCATGGAGCACTGGAGGCTGTTAAAAATGCCCAAAGACATTTTTTAAACTTAATAATAGTGTTCCCCAATACTGCCTAAGACAAAGCGGTGATACTAAGTGCCCATGATTGCAGAGGTAAGGGTAGGCATTTATCACTCTGGAATTCTCATTGCTCCCCTGCAAATGTCTGTCTCAAATATAGGTAAAATACTAAACATTGATTTTGGAATCTACTAATTATAAACGCTATCAATACTTTTTAATATTACACACAAATTATAAAATGGTCAATGACAAATGTTTTAGCTTTGTCTTTATGAAAAATGTCTAGGTACGGGACTGTTTGTGGTTATACTACAGATACCCAGATATATATCTCTCACTTAGATAAATTTTAGATAAGCACGCCCAATGATTATTCACAGTATTAAAAAACAAATTGAAATAAAATCTAGCTATTGATTATTTGAAAAAAAATTAACAGTGTTAAAAAATAAACATCTGTGATAATGATAAAAATATTTAAATTTCTTAATCGTGTTTAATATTTTGAAAGTAAATCTAATCGAAGCTTAAGACATAATAAAATAAATGTGATAATACACAAAACAATTATTGAAATGAACTTATTTTACATGGTCGAATACTCACACTCCAAAACACGGCGAGGAATAAAAAGGTAAGCGCTGTATATAATTGCATCTCGATGCTCGTGTGTGCTAGACGAATGCACGAACTTGACTGATCAACTCTGATCAAGTGTTGAGAAAATTGTATCCTCTTCACGCAGTAGGAAATGTCTTGTAAGTTACTAGCTGTTGCCCGCGGCTACGCCCGCGTGGTGGTTATTTTCGAAAGAAAAGGTATAAACTATCCTAACAATTTTCCATCACCTATTTTACCCGCTTAGGGGTGGGATTTCCAAAAATCCTGAAAAATATTTTTTTATTTTTAACTGAAAGTCCAAATACCAATTTTTTATGCGTTTACCTACAAAAATGACACGAGTTAGTTTCATACAAACTTTCTTCCCCTGTTTACCCCTTAGGGGTTGGATTTGCAAAGATCCTGAAATATATATGACGGGTCGGGCGATCGTCGGCCGAGGCAGTAAGAGGGCTTACACGTCCCTCTCTGATCTCCAGATATGGTCAGGATGCATAGCGCATGATAGTTCGGTAATAAAACACGAGATTAACACTTCAGAGCCTATTTAAGCTACCACCAGTTCGGAATGCAGTCATCCATGGGGAAGAGCTGGCAAGAAACCCTCATGGTTGCTCTTTTAAACACATCACAGTTTACATTACAATATGTGGTACACAATGACACTTTCACATTACGTTAACTTACTATTTAAACAATATTTCGGCATTACGACCGACAAGTTACTAACTGTTTCAATGACTATATACGAATGTCGCACCAGAGACGAGGTGCTCTTTTATATTGTGATTTTCGTTGTGACCCACTCCTCTGCGAGTGAGATCACTCGATAAACAAGTCGAAACCACCTTCAAAATAGCAAAACAAATGGCGCTACCCACAGTTTACAATAAATAAAGTTATTAGCAAGTTCAATTCAGTATCCATATTTATCACGCTCCGACACGGCCGTCCTGACAGCTCACACGTCCCAGTGTGATGTACCTGAAAAGAAAATACCACACAGTATCATTCACGCTCGGCCATATCTGACCTAATCTTATTACCCACACAGATTGGACCCACATAGGCTTTTGCCACATAGAACCCCGGCACATAGAACCCCTCACACAGACCCCTTTGCCACATAGGCTCCTCACACAGACCCCTTTGCCACATAGGCTCCTCACACAGACCCCTTTGCCACATAGGCTCCTCACACAGACCCCTTTGCCACATAGGCTCCTCACACAGACCCCTTTGCCACATAGGCTCCTCACACAGACCCCTTTGCCACATAGGCTCCTCACACAGACCCCTTTGCCACATAGGCTCCTCACACAGACCCCTTTGCCACATAGGCTTCTCAAACAGACCCGCACACATACCCCCCTCATATACCTTAAGCGCGGACCGCGGACCCGAGGTCACTCAAAATACATTGAGTAGACAATAACCAGGCTACGGACGCAAGGTATAGACTAAACCCTGATATTAACATCTCAATTAATTGCTCGCTTTAACAGGGGGTATAAAAAACAAAACCAGAAGCGACTCACCAAATTTCACATAAATCCACGCGCACACAACATGTGTAAACACGCAACGTACGCGCCGTTGCACTTCGTACACCTCCACCGCACCGACACAGTTGCGCTACAGATCCGCCACGGCTCAGCCACAGCATATGGAATTTAAACACAAAATCATTAACACAGTAATTATCAAGGCTTCATATTTTCCTGAATTTTCATAACGATCGTTTAATCACAACTATCATTAGATACTTATTACAATTCGTCAACATAGAACATCAAATTGATTCGAAAACTCCTAACTTTTAAATTTACAGTAGACCACAGTGCATTGCGCACTCTTTACTAAGTACAACATGATAGAATACTACAGTGCGCTCGGGGTAATCTTTACCATGATTATTCTGATAATAGAATTCTAATCGAGTATCTTTGGACAACCCCATAAAGTTCGCGCATAAAACCAACAAACAATGTTGTCTAATCTGTCAGAAAAAGTCAGTCATCCATGGGAAAGAGCTGGCAAGAAACCCTCATGGTTGCTCTTTTAAACACATCACAGTTCACATTACAATATGTGGTACACAATAACACTTTCACATTACGTTAACTTACTATTTAAACAATATTTCGGCATTACGACCGACAAGTTACTAACTGTTTCAATGACTATACACGAATGTCGCACCAGAGACGAGGTGCTCTTTTATATTGTGATTTTCGTTGTGACCCACTCCTCTGCGAGTGAGATCACTCGATAAACAAGTCGAAACCACCTTCAAAATAGCAAAACAAATGGCGCTACCCACAGTTTACAATAAATAAAGTTATTAGCAAGTTCAATTCAGTATCCATATTCATCACGCTCCGACATATATTTTTTATTTTGAGTTGAGAGGGAAAATACCAATATTCATGCGTTTTACTTCAAAAAGGACGGATTTTCATACAAACTTTCTTCCCCTATTTTATCCCTAGGGGTGAAATTTCCAAAAATCCTGAAATATATATTTTATGTTTTTAACTAAAAGGCCAAATACCAAATTTCATGCGTTTAAATGCAAAAATGACGGAATTTCATACAAACTTTCTTCCCCTATTTTACCCCCCTTAGGGTTTTTGGAAATACCGCCGTATTTCCAAAAACCCTTCCTTAGTGGATGCCTGCGTCATAAAAGGTACCTACTGTCAACATTTCAAGTCTCTAACCCCAGCCGTTATGGCCGTGCGTTGATCGATCAGTCAGTCAGTTTCTTCTTTTATATATACAGATTTGTAATGTTTATTTCCGGACTGGTTATCCGCAAGTTTTGAAGTGAATAACCTGCTATATTGCATATACAGAATGTACATAGACGTTTGTTGATTTCAAACGATATTTTTCTGGATTTATTTTTATTGCTAATTTTAACAGCGAAAAGTTGGTGTACTTTACACCTACGCCTTCGGGAATTGCAGGAATGATATGTCTTATTCTTACTGCTATGGATAGGTAAATTAACGTTAGCTATATGAATCAGTTTCTTGGAAACTCTATAATCTATTGGATAACTCTACGGGTTTTTACTCAGTCCATATTATCTCTAAATCTTCAATCATTCTGAGAACAAATATATAAGGACTGCAATAACATATAAATAATGGCAGATAGTAGCTAGGGATGTTGCGAATATTCGGATCTGCATCCGCAATTACGGAGCTTCCGCATGGAATGGACATCTGCACCTGCATCCGCATCAGCAATAATTAATGCGGATGTTAATGCGGATGCGGATATATGGCAGGTCGCAATAAGAAACAAATTGGGCGGGTCCAGCGAGTGGCGCGTGCCGAGAACTCTTGCTAAGTAACCAATAGGAGTGAACATTTCAGGGACAAGATACGACGCGTTTGTTATTGTTTGCCATTTATTCTTCGTAAATCAATAACATCGTTTTAAGTTGCGCTTATCGAATAAATATTTACTTTTTTTGATGGTACTAAAAGTATCCAGTGAATATAGCGTGTTAATCGAGTTTACTGCGGTTAATAGTATATTTATTATACATTACATTTATAATATCAACAACGACGCAAAGTGAGATTTAGACTTATTTTAAACTAGATGAACATGACCAGTATAAGGCTCCATGCAAAACCACCTTGACTGAAAAATCATCTCAAATCGATGTACCTAGAAGAGTTTAGTTTGTTTGAAATCTCAAATAAAACAAAACAATTGTAGAGAGATAATTAATTGAATTATAGTGAGTTCACTGAACTTGCGTGGCCAACACGCTCTGATTATTTTACTTTTGACGTAAGGAAGACTATAAAGTTTTATCATTATGACAAGCAACCATAAACAAAAAAAATACTACTTCATGAACACTGTTTCAAAAAAGAACACAGTACTTCCACAAAAATATTAAAGATCTTTGATTTTATTTTTATACAAAGTTTCTTAAATATCTTGAGATCCGCATCCGCATCCGCGAATGTGAACCCCCATAAAACTGCATCCGCTTCCACGTCCGCGGATGTTAAAAATCTGCATCGTCAACATCCCTGATAGTAGGTATGACGAATACTAAGCCTGTAACATATGTACGGACCATCCAGATCCAAGAAATTCATATTGGACAATCTAGAAATCGAACTCTAGAACCCTATTCCCAAATCTACTAAGGTGACGCGACGGCAGGGTTTTGTGATGCGTTGTAATATGCTGTCTAAAGCATTAAATTAGCTAACTTGACAGGAATTGTACCTCTATCATTCCCATTTCTTCAATTTACGATATTTTTACTACTCTTTCGGCACTTAAAATAGTCATTTACCATCCTGTTGCTTCTGGCCAGCATCTTGCAATAAAAACTTAATAACGAACGGGTAAGCGGCTGGCTGATAAAAGAGAAGCCGCTAGTTGGAACCCCGCATCTAAACAGATTTGTTTTGGGTATGGGTGTTGTGAGACCGAAAGTCTCTCCGCAAAACGGCCAAATATGGTACCTCAACTCTAGACCCTCGACAAAAACCGGATGTACACTGACTGATCAATATACCTATTGTGAAATTCGTACATTATATACTGATAATTGAAATCATAAAGGAGTATTATGAGTGAAAAGATTATCCGAACAAACAATTGGTCATCATTATTATGCAGCAATAGTAGGTACCTAAGTGAATATTCACTGAATAATATAACGCCTAATATTTTGTGAATGCAAATACACCACTTAAACACAATTTATTTTGGAAGTGGTAGAGCCACGCTGTAGACATATTTGTCTACAGCATGAATGGGCCGGCTTGACCGGGGTAGTACCACTGTCTCACAGAAAACCAACGTAAAGTGACAGTTTACGTTCGCGTTTCGTATGGTAAGTGAGATATCCGGAGGCCCAGATATCCCCTTCCCTTCCCTAATCCCTATTCCTCGCCTTTAAGGCCGACAGCGCATACATGACACTTTCGGTATTGTGGATGTTCATGGGCGGTGGAGATCACTTAACATCAGGTGACCCAGTGGCTTGTTTGTCGAATTATACTATAAAAAAAAATATTTTTAAATCAATAACATATGTTTTTCCTACATTTAGTGCACATTACGTAGTTTTGTCATTACGAAATAACAGATAGCACGCCTAATAGTACATGCCATGCCGGCCCATAAACAATAGAACTTGGATTTATAAAGCACTGCATGACATTGCACTGTGATCGCGTCATGCCGCGATGTAGAATATTAGGTTTTATAATGCACAATAATTTATTATAATTTCAATATTCTTCAAGTTAACAAACACACTATATGCTGATTACAGCTTCACGGGACGAATTGACAGTTGTAACAAAATGTACAATGAAAAACATGACGTAGTCCTAAAATGGTGAAAACTAACAATTGACCAATACCTGGATGTAAAAATACACCTAGTATGGGAGTGCATGTTTATAGCAACATATAGCGATGCTTATATGCAATATTAGTATTATTTTTATTAAAAAAAACAAATTCAACCGTTGATATAGTTACAGGAGAGAAACTATTGCGTGGACTTTAGTAGAATTAATATATTACTTGTGTAAGCTCGTACTGCATCTTATGGCTTATTTTCATGCACATATGAGCATTACTTTCTAATATAAATGTGCCCTGAAAAAAATTGCCTTGTTTTACCAGTTGTTTTAAGAAATAAAACTAGGCTCAAAAGATGCAGAAAAATTGACTAATTCCGAATATGTATATAGTAATAATAATAAATAATAATAATAACACCCAACAGTCACACACATAGCCCCGACCCCACACTAAGATACGAGTCTTGTGTTGTGGGTATCAGGGACTACGACAGACGCACGGTCTCACAACACCCAGACCCCGGACACAAATATCTGTCTGTCACATAAACATTTGTTCCGTTGTGGGAATCGAACCCACGGCCTCTCGTTTCACAGCCAGCTACTTGCCAACTGCGCCTCGGTGGCTGTCAACTGTATATTTTTTTTTTAATATATATCATAGTCCGACAAACGAGCCAAGTGGGTCACCTGATGTTAAGTGATCTCCACCGCCCATGAACATCCACAATACCGAAAGTATCATGTATGCGCTATCGGCCTTAAGGGACAGGAATAGGGATTAGGGAAGGGAAGGGGGAATCTGGGCCTCCGGATAACTCACTTACCATACGAAACGCGACAGTGAACTGTCACTTTACGTTGGTTTTCTGTGAGACAGTAGTACCACCCCGGTCGAGCCGGCCCATTCATGCTGTAGACAAATGTCTACAGCGTGGCTCTACCACTTTTAATATATATATAACTCAATATCGCAAAAAAATAGCCCGCCAACGGTCGATATGCATCAGCCCTGTTTAAGCAATGTACAACTGCTGGGCCTGGATCTGCTCAATTAATGAGATGGGTTGGCCCTTGGTCTACCATAACCGTATAAAGTGGATTGGTAAACTCCACATACTCTTGTAGTTTCTATGGAGAATTCTCCCAGCGGCTGCCCGGATAGCCATCATCCGGGCGAGGGGGATGCTGGTTCGTAAGACCGGCTAGTCCAGCATAACCGTTTTATTCTTATTCCGCTTCCCCCCGGAGCGGGCGGTAGTAATAAAACGCTTTCCCCGCGACAAAAAAAAAAAAAAAAAAAGGTATGTAGTGTTTCTCGTGATGTTTTCTTTCACTGATAAAACAAGCGATCATTAACAGTAGATACACACGTAGCAATGCCAAAGGTGTATGTCATTTGGGCTGCTTTTGAAACTACGACTTTCGTCTTGGCAGTTCTGACATAGCACTCTCAATTAGGCCAACGCAGCTTTTATAATATAAATACAAAAAATATATATATTAAAAGGAACCATAAACCATATTTATAAAAAACAAGATCGCGTCAGATAAACTCACTTTACCTGGAAATGTTCGAAAAACTGTTTTGAATAATAGTCACACCAACGGATTTTTTTTTTTTTTTTTACGGTATAATATTTATCCTCAAAAGAGCCTTTAAGTGCGTTTTTTGAAAGCTTTTAAAGTCAAATTCTGTTTTTTTTTTTTGCAAAGTCACGAGCCAGTTCGTCATTTTTATGTTTTCTTGGAAGTGTTCGAAATATGAATAAACAATTAGATAGGCCGTTGTATTTCTAGAGAAGGGATAATCCTACTAATGTTATAAATGCGAATGTTTGGATGGATGGATGGATGTCTCTTACTCAATCACGCTACAACGGCTGGACGGATCTGGTTGAATTTGGCACAAAGATAGGTTGTAGTCTGAAATAGCACATAGGCTACTGTTTATCCCGGAAAATGTACAGTTCCCGTGGGATAGTTTTCTCACAGAGCAAAGGATCGACATGATTTTTTGCATAACAGCAGTTTAGGGATTAGAAAATGACATACTATCTCGGCTACTTTTTATTCTAAAAAAATGCACGCTTTATATGGAATAGCAAAATAGAGAAAGGTGTAATAGCTTAAGATGCCTTCATGGTTTATTTACTTTTACTTCCAAAAATAACCACCTAAAACACCTAGTACATCATAATGTAGTAGGTATTTAGCATCGAGTCAAATTATCGTACCAGCACATAAAATGATAGGTTTGCTATTGCAATAAAATTATTATATGCAATTATTTTAAGACTAAGACTAAGTTTCTAAGACAGCCTCCGTGGCGCAGTGGATAAGCTGGCTGTGAAACTCAAAGCCGCAGGTTCGATCCCCGCACCGAGACAAATGTTTGTGTAACCATTCATATATTTACAATATGTTAATAGAATTATTAAAAAAATTACAATTGATGACGTAAGAAACAAGCCCGGAATTTCTTTCTGGCTTTCTTCTTCGGGTCGTCATCGCTTAGTGAAAGGTTGGTAGGTTAGTTAGACTAGGGATGACACTCCTCTTCTAAATTCGCCCAGTTCCTTTTCGACTTCTCCCCTGCAATTCCTGCCCCTTCTCGTGATCATCATCTCCCGTCACTTCCTTTACCGAAGACAACAATAGGGTATTTGACAATTTTTGAAAATTGATGGACATCGATAGAGGACTCTTCACTTATAGCACCCGTAATATTTTTATTATTGAAATATACTCAATTTATATAAAATCTGTGATTAAATACCGAACGCTTATTTGAAGCTTACTTGATATGAGAGATGGCGCTAGCGAGTTTCGCCCGTCTCTGTCACTCCCGTGCATATAAAGGGTCCTACCGTCTCGCTCCCACAATCGTTCCCCCACCAGTGCGGTTGTCACTTTGTGGTGACTGTAACTTTTAGGAATCATTGGCGTCTAAGTTTTCGCCCCGTCGACACCTATCGACCTCCTTCTAGGTGTTTATAAGTGCATATTTAAAAGTGATATTAAAAGTGATTTTAATAGTGAGTGTTTTATACGACTGTTCACGTAAGTACCTTTGTATACTCTTTATATAAAATTAGAGTGCAATAATAAGGTAAATAATAATCTAACGGTGTTACCGTTCGTATTTCAAAGATTTGTTTTTATCTTAAGCGTAAATTCACACAGCTGCTTATAGAAATATACTTTCTTAAGTTGATGAAATTTATGATACCTACCTACCGGTGAACATTATTATTATCTTTTAGTTTTGTTACATTTTTGTTTTCGATTTATATTTAAAGATCCGATTGTAATAGTATTCAAATCTAAAATTACCACATCCTTCTTAAAGGATGGATAAGTTGATTATTGAGCAGCCAACAACCGCGTTCGGTCCAACGGAGCCGAGTACTAGTTCACAACCCCAGATAATACGTACGGGGTCAAATTTATCCAGAAATAGCTGCTCTTCTGATGATGGATCAAGCTCATCAACATCATCATCCAATTCATCATATAAAAAGAAACGACAACGCCGCCGCCCTAAAAAGAAGGGGGGCAAGTATGACCGCAAACACCACATGTTGCAGAAATTAGTCCACGAAGTAAATGAACTTCGCAAACGGTTCACACAGGAGGGCGGCAGTAACACTGCTGTTTCTCCTAACACATCAACTCAGGTATTAAATACTGGTAATTATATTGACGATGCAATCAATGACCAAGTTAGTGGCATTCTATATGATGACGTAGATGATCTTAATAAGTCTCAATTAAATTTTAATTTCGATATCGGAGTTAAATTAAAAGAACCGGCCATGCCCAAGGCACCTGAGAATTACCTTAGTATTTTACAACAAATCCAACATTTTGATAAAAGTGAATGGTGTGAGGTACGTTATTCAGAAGTACAAAAACGCTACAATCATACCCCGGGTTTTACTGATTTAGAAGTAAATGATGAGATCAAAGCTTTTGACAGTCTTCGTCACCTTGCATATACGGAAAAAGCTTATGCTGGTATTACTTTCGGTTTAATTAAACAACGTGAGGCGTTACAAATCACCCTTAACGCTTTATTGGCCTGGGTCCAGGAGGAAGGAAACCTTAATATAGAATTACTACATAATAAAATAACGGAACTTTTCACAAATGGTGATTATTCGGCGGTGTCCGCAGACCTACTACAACTGGTATGTGGGCATAGAGCCGAGATTATACAAATGCGTAGAGACGGTGTGATTAAATGTGCTCGCGACCCTCTCATTAAATCATATCTTCGCAAGATTCCTCCATCAAATAAAAACTTTTTTAATGCAGACCTGCTACCCGGTGTTCTGGAAAAAGCAGGGGGTGTTAAGAAAGCGTTTGCTCCACCAAGCAAACCAAAAATTTATGGAACTGCCTCGCAGGCGGTGTCCAGCAATCATAGCCACTCCTCGCAGGGGTTGCGCTTATCTCATGGACCCTCGCAGGGTACATCTCAAGGTTGCTGTGGCTCTGAACACACACGACCGTTTCAATATAACCAACCCTCGCAGGGTCGGTGCTCTAATTATTATCCCTCGCAGGGATTTGACAATCGAACCGCTCGGCGAGCTAACCAAGCCAACCGCGGATCCTTTCGTCAACGTGGTGGTAGACAACAAACGAACAGGCAGGACCAAAGCAGGGAGAACAGAAAGCGACCTAGTAACTCTGAGTCAAACCCAGCAAATAAGAGAAGAAGATTCTGACTGCGTGTTCAAGGCGGGCCGTCTTATTGCGCACCTAAAACATTGGGAAGCGATGAATGCACCGAGCTACCTTCTTCGAATCATAAAAGGTTACCGAATCCCATTTTACAAAAAGCCTTCCCTTCGTATGCCCAATCTAAAACACGGCCCCGCAATAACTCAACAAAGCGATGCAATGTCACGAGCCATTCAAAAAATGAAGAACGAAAATGTTCTGGAAGTTGCTCATCTCTCCCCCAGCTTCGTGTCGCCTATGTTCCTGGTTCCCAAACAAGATGGCTCGAACCGCCCGATTTTCAACTTGAGGAACCTCAATCAATACATTGTGACAGAACCGTTCAGGCTAATAAACACCAACAGGGTTCCAGATTTTCTACAGCCCAACGACTGGCTATGCAAAGTGGACCTCTCACAAGCCTATTTCAACATACCGATTGCTCAGTCCCACAGGCGATTTCTACGTCTTCTATACAACGAAGAACTACTACAAATGACGTGCTTGCCCTTCGGTCTAAGTACAGCTCCGAAAGTTTTTGCTTCTCTAAGCAACTGGGTAGCGCAGACACTACGAGAACAGGGAATACGAATCTTAGTATACTTAGACGATTTCCTAGTGGTGCATCAGAATCGTCACCTGTTGATAACCCAGGTTCAGATAGTAGTCAACAGACTTCAACTACTAGGGTTGCAAGTCAACTTAAACAAGTCCGTACTAATCCCATGCAAACACCTTGTATTTCTGGGGCTTCTTTGGAACCCATGGGAAAATACAAAATCTTTACCCACAGAAAAAGTGGACAAATTAAGAAAAAGACTTGCAAGTCTCCTAAAGTCACAAAAGACGGGTGTAAAAGAACTACAAAGTTTAATTGGGATTATGAACTTCGCCCGGCTTGCAGTCCCAAGGGGGAGACTACATTATCGGGAAACACTTGCCTTTTTAAATACAATAATAAAACAAGGGGTTGTAAGTGTGTATGCCCTACCCAATGTTGTAAAGGAGGAGTTATGGTGGTGGGTGATGAACTGCGATCAAACATCCATGATTCATGTTCCACCGCCTACATACTTCCTGACCACGGATGCTTCGGACATAGCATGGGGAGCTCAGATGGACAACATATCCTTCTCGGGTTTGTGGACAGTCCCAGAACAGGGACTACACAGCAACCAGAAGGAAATGTTGGCTGTAATGAAGGCCCTTCAAGGTCAATGTCACATCATAAAGAAGGCTTCTGTCCTCTTACAGTGCGACAACAAGACAGTTGTGGCATACCTGAGGAACGAGGGAGGAACAAGGTCACCACAATTACTACAGTTGACCAAAGAAATTTACCATCTATTAGATTATCACGAAATAAATTTAAAAGTACATCACCTACCAGGGAAGTACAACAACCACGCAGATCATTTATCTCGTCACCAAGCCCTACCAGAGTGGCATTTACTCCCGCATTGTACAGAGAGGCTATTCAGGAAGTTCGGAGTCCCAGTGATCGACCTATTTGCGAGCGAGAAGACGAAAGTGGTGATCAATTATGTGAGTCTGGATCTATCCGACGCTTGTGCAATATACCACGACGCCTTCTCGCGGATGTGGAATTATCGCCTAGCTTGGGTGTTTCCACCACCTTATCTAGTACCCAAAGTGCTCGCGCATCTAAACACAGCGACGGGCCTGTATTTACTAGTGATTCCCAAATGGCAACGAGTTTTCTGGCGGGCAGATCTGAAAGCCCGAGCTCTAGCGCCTCCGTATACCATTCGCAACCTCCACCTCAACCTAATAGATGTTGCGACGGGACTACCACCGTCCAAGGTTCAAGAGATGGAACTACAAATCTGGAAATGTGGGGGTGGTCAAATGATTTAAAAGACTGGAGTGAAAACCACCTCCAGTTATTACAAAATTCATGGCGTCCATCGACGCATAAAACTTATAAAGTCGCATGGAATCGATGGCTCAGGTGGTGTCAACAGAACAATACAAACCCTGTTAGTCCCACGGGTCCTATTCTAGCAAAATTTCTTGCTGATCTCCATCTCGTTGATGGCTTAGCATACAACACAATATTACTACACAAGTCAGTAGTGTCCACGTTAAGCAACATTGAAGGAGCAGGAAAATTATCGTCCCATGTTTTAGTAAACCACGTGCTGAAATCTATTTCTGTCCAAAAACCCGTTCCTCGAAAACAAAGTATTTGGAATATGGACGATTTGGTTTCTTTTCTAGAAAACAAACATATTGACGAAAATAATATGTTTCAGACATGCCGACACACGGCAACCTTGCTCCTTCTATGTTCAGGTAGACGAGTTCATGACCTAACACTATTGACTGTAGACTCTGATCATTATACATCGAACGAAGAATTCCTTTGTTTGTGGCCTATCTATGGATCAAAAACTGACAATGCTAACTACAGGCAGTCAGGATGGAAATTTTTTCCAAACAAATTTTCAAGAAACTTAAATCCTGTGTTTTGGATCAAGCATACTATTAACTTGTTACATGAAAGACGACAAAGATGTAAGTCTAATAATCTATTTGTAAATTTACGAGGAGATCCTAGAGCTGCCTCGCGAACTGTAATTGCTGGCTGGGTAAAAACTGTTCTCATAGAGGGAGCATTCGTTCAGCCGTAGCTTCCAAAAACTGGGCTGACAACTTACCCCTAGATCAAATTCTAGCTAAGGGTAACTGGAGATCAGGGAATACATTTGCTCGTTTTTATTGCCGCGAAATAAGATCATCTTGTAGTCTTAATGCCAGTATTACACAATTATTTAGACCAACTGATTGATTGAGAATGGTTTTGATGACAATATAACTAATCAAACCAGGAAATGTTTATTTTTGTTTAATTCAATTTACTGATATAATATATACAATAACTATAATAATTAGTATTTGCTTTTAATTATTTTACCTTTCCTCATCGACATTTTACGGCCCTGAAATTCAGTAGTCTTGTACATTAACACGAACAACTTTAGATTTACTGTGATACAAGCCATTTACTAGACATCAGAGTCATTGCATATCTATGCATGTGCATAAGATAGATGTTTTACATTACCACATATCTCCCACATATAATTTATAATCTTGCACCTCAACAGCATATTATTAGTATTACACCTTCACATTGGCGTCCAGTCCCCACCAGGCGATAACAAACACGTCTCATATCAAGTAAGCTTCAAATAAGCGTTCGGTATTTAATGACGGTGTTTTACCTGAAATAAAACACATATTAAATACTTACCTTATTTGAAGCTTACGCTTTAAACGCTGCCTGGTGATCTTCGACTCAATGATTCCTAAAAGTTACAGTCACCACAAAGTGACAACCGCACTGGTGGGGGAACGATTGTGGGAGCGAGACGGTAGGACCCTTTATATGCACGGGAGTGACAGAGACGGGCGAAACTCGCTAGCGCCATCTCTCATATCAAGTAAGCTTCAAATAAGGTAAGTATTTAATATGTGTTTTATTTCAGGTAAAACACCGTCATTTAATTTTTTCACATATAATTTCGCGCTAAAACGTGTTGTCACGTGACATTATCTCTAAGTGACGTCATCGCACATATACAAACATTCATGACACCTAACAACAACAAATTATTTGCATTTATCTGTTAGTTTTTCCACAAAAATGAATGATTAAACAAAAATTAACACGTTTCCACATCGAAAAATATGTTCTTCCTTACAATTTTATTTGTCGTAGGATGCAATGTTTATGTGCGATGTCGTCACGAGTAATGGCGGCCGGTATTGCAACGTTTTTGGCACCGAGTGATACAGATTAAAAATTCTAAATTTTAATGACGAAAATAAAATGTTTATAATATATTTAAAATAAAAAAATGTATTTAATAAATATTTTTGCCCACTATCCTTTCTCCTAGTGCAGTTTTATATTTTTTTGGTTACACCAGTCAAACACCCTATTTCCCTCCATTCATTTTGTGTCCACTCCCGACCTCGTCGTTGTATCCTTTCTTGTCTACCAACCCTTGATAGTGGTTTCTAAATTCCCATGACGTTAACCATAATTATTTATTCCGTATGGTGAATTTCCATCTGTATTTTGACCTTTAATTATTTTTATTTATTTCAATCCCCAAAGAGAGAGAGCAGCGATAGCCTAGTTGGTTGTGGTACTGTCAAGACGAAAGTCGTATGTTCGAAACCCAAATGGCATACACCTCTAACTTTTCTAAAGATATGTGTGTATTCTTTGTTTATTATGGCTTGCTTTAACGGTAAAGCAAAACATCGTGTGGAAACCTGCATATCTGAGAATTTTCAAAAAGAATTTCGAGGGTAGGTGAAGTCTACCAACCCGCATTAGGCCAGCGTAGTGGACTAAGGCTTAACCTCTCTCATTAGTAGAGGAGGCCCGTGCCTCTAGGCCAAAGTCTCTCATAGTTCCGGATTCCCACGACCCAAGAATGTTATCTTACTGTAGGGCCGGAGGGTTACTCTTGACACTCGATTCCTATTTAAAATTGGGATTGGGTTCGAAAACTGTACAATTGGCATTCTTGAACGCAAGACCAGCGCCCGATTTAACTGAATACGGCGACATTTTTAGTAACTACATGAAATAGAGCATTTACGATCGCTAGTTCGTAAATATTCTATTTCATTTAGTTGAGTGAGTTAGTGTTCCAATATCTTTTAGATTGGAATTGAAACTGTATCGAGTTCGAGATTGGAATTGATTTCAAGAGTAGGCCTACAGGTCTATGTGTGTGACTGTTGTGTGTTATTTAATTATAAATCGTATTATTGATGCATCCTTCTCGCATTTTAAAATTTATGTAAATACAGGCCTAGTTTAGTGAAAAACTAAAGCCAGTACCCCCAGAGCTAGTTTTACAGTTGATGCATCATTCATATTTACGAAATTATTTACAAAATCAATTGATTTCTTAAAACTGCCAGGGTCACTGTACGTCTAATTGGGGCCATCGGGGGTCGCGGGCTCGCAGCGGGGGGCTGTCAGCCCGAATCGATGCACTCCCAGTTTCGGAGCATCGTGCGACCCCGAGATGGACGGCAGCGCGTGTGGTAAGGCCTCGTTCGCTGTCGTTGTTCGGTGCGCGGGGGCTCCTAAGCCCTCCCATGGAGATGGGCTGCTACGCAGCACCGCGCAGGGGCGGTTCCGGCAGCAATTCTAGCACTCCTTAGAATACCCCGGGATCGCTCCGTAAGCGCCGAAGAAGGCCACCGCGGGGTTTTAGCTGGTAGTGTCGGGTGGGGTGTACATAGGGGGTAGGGACTCGGCCCAGCGGCTGCCCGGATAGCCATCATCCGGGCGAGGGGGATGCTGGGTCGTAAGACCGGCTAGTCCAGCATAACCGTTTTATTCTTATTCCGCTTCCCCCCGGAGCGGGCGGTAGTAATAAAACGCTTTCCCCGCGACAACAAAAAAAAAAAAAAAAAAAAAAAGGGTCACTGTACGTGTTTTCATAAACTCGGATGATGCGCCATTTTTTTTAGTGCTCTGACAGGCAGACGAGCAGACGGGCCACCCATGGCAAGTAGTCACCGCTGCCCATAAACTTCTGTAATGACAGGGCACAGCAAAGCTGCTGGCTACCGTTCCACCATTATCTATAAATCTCACACCAGGAACCCATGTCGCAGGATATACAATAAAAACATGATTTATTTTAAGCTGTGTACTAATTATCGGCACACATAACACATTAAAAAATTATAACTAAATAGTGGCGCCATACTTTAATCCCTCTCAAAGGGGTAGTTGGGGTAATCTTTCCAGCTCGTTGGATTTATTACTCTGATATTCTTGTTGAATTTATTTATGGTAGCTACTTCGTAATCAGACAATTCAAAGTCGAAGATGTCGATATTCTGACCGATTCTGCCTTTGTTTGTCGATTTCGGGATGGGTATAAGCCCTCTTTCAACCTAGAAAAAAAAGATATTAATAAATTTTAGTATTATGATCACAGGAACATATAGGCGATAGAGATACAATAAAATTAGATTATAAAATAAAATATACTAGATACGCAACAATTTCGTCCCAATTTTTTTAATATCTATGACCAATAGGTTAGTTTCCTATGTTCAATTTTTTACATTTATTGATATCAAACAGAAAATAGTTTAAAAATCATAAATAAGATCGCCATTATTATTTTAACTAATAGAATCATTCAAAATACGTTCACTGCCATTAGTCCGTGATGGTTCTAGATTAAAAGAAGATCTAATGTTTAGAGCCTTGCTGGTTCTTCTTGTATAACATTAAGCGAAAGTTTAATCGTTCCGAAGGACAGGAATTGTTTATATCCTAAAAAAATATTGAAATTATTTCACCCACTTACCAAATATCTTAATATGATTTGTTCCACGGTCTTTCCGTATTTCGTCGCCAATGCAACCAGGGTGGGATCGTTCTTATTCGGAGGGGGGGTTGGGCCACCTTTCCTGGATACCACAAATCCAAACGGGCTGTATGCCATCACAGTAATTCCGAGGTTCTGACAATGTGCCACCAGAGGCTCCTGAGTTAATGTGGGGTTCACCTGGTAAAAGACAATTGTTAATAAACCGATACAATGATTTATACGAAATGTATTGCAGTAGTTCCTCATCAAATGTTCAAAGTATTTGGATTAATTTTGCATATAATTTGTATCTGTAAATCGGTCATGCCCAAACAATCGACACAATGAATGTCGCTACTTAAAAAAAATACTATAGATGCAATCAATATTAATTCAAATATTAGCGTATAGCTTGCCAAATAGTGAGGCAAAGTTATATTCGTTATTTGCGAAGTAGAGCTTCTAAAGGTCACGACATATTAGGACGCTACAGACGCCGCTGATCAATGATCTGCCACATCATTTTAAACAGATAATGAATTGTTTACCTGAATAAAGGTATGTAACATTCTCATAAATCAAAATTGCTAGCAGCAATAACCCGTCCAAGTATACCGAGACCCTTACTGCTATAGAAACGTGTACAAATGGCCCTTTAGTCATACCTCAAATTGGTTGACAGCAGGCTTGACCCCACTACTCTCCACTAATCTGCTTATCTGCGTGATGTTGAAGTTAGAAACGCCAATAGACCTGGTAAGACCCAAATCTCTGGCTTCTTGCATGCCCTGCCAAGTGTCCAGGTAATCGATGTCGTCTGGGGAGCCGTCAGACTGAAATATACAGGATTATTAGTTATCCTTTATATAACAAATTATTTAAATCCAATAATAATCAGTAGTAAATCTATAATATTCTTAAACCGAACAAACCGAACCGAAAAAAACGAAAAACCTTTAGCGTGACGAAACGCTAATTCCAAGAAATTTCTGAGTCTGTGGACCCAGTCGCTATACTGTTTTCAAATAATGAACAGAAAATCTCAAAAAAGTAGATGGTAGGTACCGACTTCTTGTGCAAATTGTCTGAAAAAGCAATATATTTACATGTATCCTACAATAACTTTTCTGATATCCTAACAAAACCTGTCTAGCTTCATTACGAATCTTCAAACAAAAAATTACAACAATTGACCTTCAGCGATCAAATGGTCAAGATCTTTGACGTGGGTATAGTCTTAAGTGCTTTTGGGTTAGTTTGATCTTAGTAAGTGTTTAGCCTAATCGAAGTAAAACTTACCGCTAGTATGACATTAATTTGGTATGGTGACAGCATATTTGTATTAGAGTCTGTTAATCAAGTTATACATAATTTAGGGATAAAACTAAATAGTAACGATGTAAGTTTAAACGTGACCAAAGTTAACCGCTATAACCTCGTCTTAGTTTTATTCTATTTGTACAAATACCAAGTACTAAAATTCCAGAATTAAAAGTAAATGGAATTCTGTAGATTATGTGTATGTACCTTCTGGGAGACCGGGAAATGAATCAGATAAAGGTCCACATAGTCCAAACCAAGCCGACGCAGTGACTCTCTGAGGGTAGGCACCACATCCTGACGAGCGTGCTTATCGTTCCACAACTGAAAAAGTTACAAAGCGATATAAAGCAGAAACGCTCTTTGAAATTCTCATAATGATTTTTACTTTATAAAATAGGCGAAATTTACAATCATTATGCGCAATCGTAAATCTGGAATATTTTAAGGAGTTTCAGGGTGTAGGTGATCCTGATAAACACCAGACAACCTTTACTTCATCTCACTTGTGTTTTCTTTGTTACTTTCATTAAAAATATTATGACACTGTCGCATCCAGAGAGCTTAATAAAATTAGCTTTAAGCAATAATAAGTTCATCCTCATTATTGTAGTTATTATGTTTACTAAGGCCAGAAATACCCACTATATAGGGCCGAATAATTATAATTAATAATATTAGAACATCACAATATTAGATTAGAATTGTCTAACGGGCCTCTACGTGTTAATTTCGGTCCTATGCTTGCTTTTCAAAGGTCACACACATAGTCCTGACCGCACATATAAGAGTCTTGTGTCGCAGGTATCAGAAACTACGAGACACTTTCGTTTTCACAAAACCCAGATCCGCAACAAATACTTAGGGCACACAAACATTTGTCTCGGTGCAGGAATCGAACTCGCGGCCTTTCGTTTCACAACCTGTACTTACTTAATGTACCACGGAGACTGTCAATAAAATGATTAGTAATAAATCATAGTTTATCTATTTATATATTACATTTACCTTAGTAGTAACAAAAAGTTGCTCTCTCGACACTATGCCCTTATTAATAGCTTCAGCAATGCCCAGACCAACTTGCTCTTCATCCCCGTAGATAGCTGCTGTATCGATATGACGATAACCGTCTTCTATAGCCCAAAATACTGCTTGACGGACGTCGTCGACTGTCTCTGACTGGAATAAAAGAAAATATTTCCTCGTTTGATTTGAATTTCGAATAATATTTTTTTAAATCAGTTGTCAATTTTGCTGTGGAACCTTTTTTTATGAATTACTGTTAGGTAGGTTCCTGGTAGGAGCAAAAATGGTTGCGTAGTGAGAACATATCGCTATCTCTCTGACACAACGGCACAGTAATGGCCATTCTGAGAACCTTGACGTCACGGGACATATCCTTTTACTGTCATTTGTCAATTATCCCTTCTAGCAGATTTGATTGACATTTTCAACATTTACTTATTTTTGTTTGGATTCATAAAATTCTTTCGATAATAGGTTTTGGGTAAAGGACCTTGTTGATAAAATTAATAAAAAAAATCGTGTCAACTACCATATTGTTCTTAACTGACTAAGCTAGTAGTATCACCTGTGCGTGAAAAATTATTAAAAACAGTAAAATTGCAATTAACATTTTGTTTAGAAATATGGAGAACAAAAGTACTAACTAGACTTCACATCCATAAAAAATATTGTTTTTTTATTTTATTCTGGCGCGGTAAAGTGACCACACTGCACCTGATGGTCAAAGCAGTGCCGTCCAGATAGAGTATCAAGTAGCAAGAGACAGTCTATCCCTCGCTACTCAACACAATCATGCCGGCCTGCTGTTTAGCTTCTTCACACTACGCCTAAAGGACCCAGGATCATAGGAAGGAGGGAACGCGGTAGCTGGCAAACTGTTCCACAGCTTGATGGTGCGGCAAAAATACGAGTTTGCGAACCTCTTGGTTCGGGCCGGGGTAGTAGACACCACGATAATGTGGCTCCGCAATCCAGTACGCGTGGTTCTGGTATGGAAGGGAGAGGATGGGATAAGATCAAACAATTCTTCAGAGCATTCGCCATGATACAGACGGTAGAACACGCTAAGCGAGGAAATATACCTACGCAGTTTTGTTACGTTTTGTTAAATTATCCCGAGTCATTTTATCCACATAATATTTTATATCTTGAAAGTTGCAACATTACTTTTGTTTCAAATACAATTTCATATTATTGCTAAACTAACCACACGATTCGAAAGGATCCTCTCAATAGCTCTGCTACAAATTAGTTAAGTTCATGGCCACAAAATCATAATATTAGTGTATCTATGTTTACATATTTTGCAATGTTCAACCTTTGCCATTTAATAATTAAATATTTCGTCATTTTATCAATTATTATCATTGGGCTAGGTCTGGCACATTATGAACTAATAGGACATATCATGTTTGTAATGTTAATGTTAATATTTATACAAAGTTCCCTGATAAAACTAATAAATTTAGTAAATATCTTGTTAAAAATATATATAAAACTTATTGTCGACATACGAGTTCAAAGAACATTTAATAAGTTCAAACAACAATACATAAATTAAATGCTCGAATAGGTTAAACAGTGGTTGGGCAATTAAATTAAAAACAACAAATTAAATACCGAACGCTTATTTGAAGCTTACTTGATATGAGAGATGGCGCTAGCGAGTTTCGCCCGTCTCTGTCACTCCCGTGCATATAAAGGGTCCTACCGTCTCGCTCCCACAATCGTTCCCCCACCAGTGCGGTTGTCACTTTGTGGTGACTGTAACTTTTAGGAATCATTGGCGTCTAAGTTTTCGCCCCGTCGACACCTATCGACCTCCTTCTAGGTGTTTATAAGTGCATATTTAAAAGTGATATTAAAAGTGATTTTAATAGTGAGTGTTTTATACGACTGTTCACGTAAGTACCTTTGTATACTCTTTATATAAAATTAGAGTGCAATAATAAGGTAAATAATAATCTAACGGTGTTACCGTTCGTATTTCAAAGATTTGTTTTTATCTTAAGCGTAAATTCACACAGCTGCTTATAGAAATATACTTTCTTAAGTTGATGAAATTTATGATACCTACCTACCGGTGAACATTATTATTATCTTTTAGTTTTGTTACATTTTTGTTTTCGATTTATATTTAAAGATCCGATTGTAATAGTATTCAAATCTAAAATTACCACATCCTTCTTAAAGGATGGATAAGTTGATTATTGAGCAGCCAACAACCGCGTTCGGTCCAACGGAGCCGAGTACTAGTTCACAACCCCAGATAATACGTACGGGGTCAAATTTATCCAGAAATAGCTGCTCTTCTGATGATGGATCAAGCTCATCAACATCATCATCCAATTCATCATATAAAAAGAAACGACAACGCCGCCGCCCTAAAAAGAAGGGGGGCAAGTATGACCGCAAACACCACATGTTGCAGAAATTAGTCCACGAAGTAAATGAACTTCGCAAACGGTTCACACAGGAGGGCGGCAGTAACACTGCTGTTTCTCCTAACACATCAACTCAGGTATTAAATACTGGTAATTATATTGACGATGCAATCAATGACCAAGTTAGTGGCATTCTATATGATGACGTAGATGATCTTAATAAGTCTCAATTAAATTTTAATTTCGATATCGGAGTTAAATTAAAAGAACCGGCCATGCCCAAGGCACCTGAGAATTACCTTAGTATTTTACAACAAATCCAACATTTTGATAAAAGTGAATGGTGTGAGGTACGTTATTCAGAAGTACAAAAACGCTACAATCATACCCCGGGTTTTACTGATTTAGAAGTAAATGATGAGATCAAAGCTTTTGACAGTCTTCGTCACCTTGCATATACGGAAAAAGCTTATGCTGGTATTACTTTCGGTTTAATTAAACAACGTGAGGCGTTACAAATCACCCTTAACGCTTTATTGGCCTGGGTCCAGGAGGAAGGAAACCTTAATATAGAATTACTACATAATAAAATAACGGAACTTTTCACAAATGGTGATTATTCGGCGGTGTCCGCAGACCTACTACAACTGGTATGTGGGCATAGAGCCGAGATTATACAAATGCGTAGAGACGGTGTGATTAAATGTGCTCGCGACCCTCTCATTAAATCATATCTTCGCAAGATTCCTCCATCAAATAAAAACTTTTTTAATGCAGACCTGCTACCCGGTGTTCTGGAAAAAGCAGGGGGTGTTAAGAAAGCGTTTGCTCCACCAAGCAAACCAAAAATTTATGGAACTGCCTCGCAGGCGGTGTCCAGCAATCATAGCCACTCCTCGCAGGGGTTGCGCTTATCTCATGGACCCTCGCAGGGTACATCTCAAGGTTGCTGTGGCTCTGAACACACACGACCGTTTCAATATAACCAACCCTCGCAGGGTCGGTGCTCTAATTATTATCCCTCGCAGGGATTTGACAATCGAACCGCTCGGCGAGCTAACCAAGCCAACCGCGGATCCTTTCGTCAACGTGGTGGTAGACAACAAACGAACAGGCAGGACCAAAGCAGGGAGAACAGAAAGCGACCTAGTAACTCTGAGTCAAACCCAGCAAATAAGAGAAGAAGATTCTGACTGCGTGTTCAAGGCGGGCCGTCTTATTGCGCACCTAAAACATTGGGAAGCGATGAATGCACCGAGCTACCTTCTTCGAATCATAAAAGGTTACCGAATCCCATTTTACAAAAAGCCTTCCCTTCGTATGCCCAATCTAAAACACGGCCCCGCAATAACTCAACAAAGCGATGCAATGTCACGAGCCATTCAAAAAATGAAGAACGAAAATGTTCTGGAAGTTGCTCATCTCTCCCCCAGCTTCGTGTCGCCTATGTTCCTGGTTCCCAAACAAGATGGCTCGAACCGCCCGATTTTCAACTTGAGGAACCTCAATCAATACATTGTGACAGAACCGTTCAGGCTAATAAACACCAACAGGGTTCCAGATTTTCTACAGCCCAACGACTGGCTATGCAAAGTGGACCTCTCACAAGCCTATTTCAACATACCGATTGCTCAGTCCCACAGGCGATTTCTACGTCTTCTATACAACGAAGAACTACTACAAATGACGTGCTTGCCCTTCGGTCTAAGTACAGCTCCGAAAGTTTTTGCTTCTCTAAGCAACTGGGTAGCGCAGACACTACGAGAACAGGGAATACGAATCTTAGTATACTTAGACGATTTCCTAGTGGTGCATCAGAATCGTCACCTGTTGATAACCCAGGTTCAGATAGTAGTCAACAGACTTCAACTACTAGGGTTGCAAGTCAACTTAAACAAGTCCGTACTAATCCCATGCAAACACCTTGTATTTCTGGGGCTTCTTTGGAACCCATGGGAAAATACAAAATCTTTACCCACAGAAAAAGTGGACAAATTAAGAAAAAGACTTGCAAGTCTCCTAAAGTCACAAAAGACGGGTGTAAAAGAACTACAAAGTTTAATTGGGATTATGAACTTCGCCCGGCTTGCAGTCCCAAGGGGGAGACTACATTATCGGGAAACACTTGCCTTTTTAAATACAATAATAAAACAAGGGGTTGTAAGTGTGTATGCCCTACCCAATGTTGTAAAGGAGGAGTTATGGTGGTGGGTGATGAACTGCGATCAAACATCCATGATTCATGTTCCACCGCCTACATACTTCCTGACCACGGATGCTTCGGACATAGCATGGGGAGCTCAGATGGACAACATATCCTTCTCGGGTTTGTGGACAGTCCCAGAACAGGGACTACACAGCAACCAGAAGGAAATGTTGGCTGTAATGAAGGCCCTTCAAGGTCAATGTCACATCATAAAGAAGGCTTCTGTCCTCTTACAGTGCGACAACAAGACAGTTGTGGCATACCTGAGGAACGAGGGAGGAACAAGGTCACCACAATTACTACAGTTGACCAAAGAAATTTACCATCTATTAGATTATCACGAAATAAATTTAAAAGTACATCACCTACCAGGGAAGTACAACAACCACGCAGATCATTTATCTCGTCACCAAGCCCTACCAGAGTGGCATTTACTCCCGCATTGTACAGAGAGGCTATTCAGGAAGTTCGGAGTCCCAGTGATCGACCTATTTGCGAGCGAGAAGACGAAAGTGGTGATCAATTATGTGAGTCTGGATCTATCCGACGCTTGTGCAATATACCACGACGCCTTCTCGCGGATGTGGAATTATCGCCTAGCTTGGGTGTTTCCACCACCTTATCTAGTACCCAAAGTGCTCGCGCATCTAAACACAGCGACGGGCCTGTATTTACTAGTGATTCCCAAATGGCAACGAGTTTTCTGGCGGGCAGATCTGAAAGCCCGAGCTCTAGCGCCTCCGTATACCATTCGCAACCTCCACCTCAACCTAATAGATGTTGCGACGGGACTACCACCGTCCAAGGTTCAAGAGATGGAACTACAAATCTGGAAATGTGGGGGTGGTCAAATGATTTAAAAGACTGGAGTGAAAACCACCTCCAGTTATTACAAAATTCATGGCGTCCATCGACGCATAAAACTTATAAAGTCGCATGGAATCGATGGCTCAGGTGGTGTCAACAGAACAATACAAACCCTGTTAGTCCCACGGGTCCTATTCTAGCAAAATTTCTTGCTGATCTCCATCTCGTTGATGGCTTAGCATACAACACAATATTACTACACAAGTCAGTAGTGTCCACGTTAAGCAACATTGAAGGAGCAGGAAAATTATCGTCCCATGTTTTAGTAAACCACGTGCTGAAATCTATTTCTGTCCAAAAACCCGTTCCTCGAAAACAAAGTATTTGGAATATGGACGATTTGGTTTCTTTTCTAGAAAACAAACATATTGACGAAAATAATATGTTTCAGACATGCCGACACACGGCAACCTTGCTCCTTCTATGTTCAGGTAGACGAGTTCATGACCTAACACTATTGACTGTAGACTCTGATCATTATACATCGAACGAAGAATTCCTTTGTTTGTGGCCTATCTATGGATCAAAAACTGACAATGCTAACTACAGGCAGTCAGGATGGAAATTTTTTCCAAACAAATTTTCAAGAAACTTAAATCCTGTGTTTTGGATCAAGCATACTATTAACTTGTTACATGAAAGACGACAAAGATGTAAGTCTAATAATCTATTTGTAAATTTACGAGGAGATCCTAGAGCTGCCTCGCGAACTGTAATTGCTGGCTGGGTAAAAACTGTTCTCATAGAGGCTGGAATTGTAGCACCACCGGGGAGCATTCGTTCAGCCGTAGCTTCCAAAAACTGGGCTGACAACTTACCCCTAGATCAAATTCTAGCTAAGGGTAACTGGAGATCAGGGAATACATTTGCTCGTTTTTATTGCCGCGAAATAAGATCATCTTGTAGTCTTAATGCCAGTATTACACAATTATTTAGACCAACTGATTGATTGAGAATGGTTTTGATGACAATATAACTAATCAAACCAGGAAATGTTTATTTTTGTTTAATTCAATTTACTGATATAATATATACAATAACTATAATAATTAGTATTTGCTTTTAATTATTTTACCTTTCCTCATCGACATTTTACGGCCCTGAAATTCAGTAGTCTTGTACATTAACACGAACAACTTTAGATTTACTGTGATACAAGCCATTTACTAGACATCAGAGTCATTGCATATCTATGCATGTGCATAAGATAGATGTTTTACATTACCACATATCTCCCACATATAATTTATAATCTTGCACCTCAACAGCATATTATTAGTATTACACCTTCACATTGGCGTCCAGTCCCCACCAGGCGATAACAAACACGTCTCATATCAAGTAAGCTTCAAATAAGCGTTCGGTATTTAATGACGGTGTTTTACCTGAAATAAAACACATATTAAATACTTACCTTATTTGAAGCTTACGCTTTAAACGCTGCCTGGTGATCTTCGACTCAATGATTCCTAAAAGTTACAGTCACCACAAAGTGACAACCGCACTGGTGGGGGAACGATTGTGGGAGCGAGACGGTAGGACCCTTTATATGCACGGGAGTGACAGAGACGGGCGAAACTCGCTAGCGCCATCTCTCATATCAAGTAAGCTTCAAATAAGGTAAGTATTTAATATGTGTTTTATTTCAGGTAAAACACCGTCAATAAAATATTCAAGACAACGTAACCTCAAAACAAACACAATCTCGTTGAAATATGAATATTTTTTTTTTAGCCTAGCACGGCAAAGTGACCGCACTGTACCTGATGGTAAGCGCAGTGCGTTCCAATTAAAGTATTAAGTAGCGAGAGACGATCTGTCCCCTGCTACTCAACACAATCATGCCGGCCTGCTTCTTCACACTACGCCATGGGCAAGAAGGTGAAGAAGCGGTTGAGGGTCTATTGTCAGAGTACTTAGAAGGCCGCAAAATGGCCAAACATAGTACCCCAACTCTAGACCCCCGAGAAAAACCGGATGTACACTGGCTGATCCCGGAACGCGACACACTTGCATGTGCCACTATGGCGGGTTTTTCACCCTGTGTACGGTGGTTGCTATCCGGGCGGATATGAATATCCTACCACCAGCGAATATTTTTATTTACAAGTAAATGAAATCATTCTTACCTCTTTTATAGTACCTCTACCGGTTCCCAAAGCGAGAACTGGGATCTTATAGCCATCGTTGAGGTCTTTACAGGGTGCCAGCCCCGCCATCGCGAACTGCAAATGGAAATGTACTGTAAACACTGGTTTATATATTATTAATTCATCACCCTGACCTGGTAACGGGGCATTGCAGTTTTTGCAATGTTTCTCTGCAGTTATAAAAGTTATATAAGATTTTATTGCATAAATTATAATACACCCATTGACTTATATTCTATAGACACGAACTGTCCAAGAAACAAGATGTTCCAAAAACCTTGTCCGCCCACTAATGCCATCTATTAATTTTACTAAGAACTATTTGGAAGTTATAACTCCCGTCACTTTCTCTCGAAAGGGACTTTCGCGTGCCAAAACGGGACAAACTATATAATGAATTTTGCTGTGAAATATAGACTTCCCGTATTCAGAATTGAAATTAATTAATATTTATCGATATTACGTTCTAAACGTTATGAAATTATGTTATTTACCTTATATACTATTAACAGTTTCACTGTAAATCAATTTAAGGCAGATTTGTTCGGGAATGTCGCTACAAATAACTAAAATTAACTGGTGTGCATTCGTAGGTGGCATGAAGCATACTAACGTCGGTGCAGTTATACACCGTGACTCGGTGGAACATAATGTTCGTTCTGGTCGCCGCATCTAGTACGTAGTACATAAAGATCGCTGAATACACCGAACAGTCAGAGATAGTCCTGATCTCACGCTAGATCAAACCTGGGTGTGTACAAAAACTACAAGGAACCATCGACAACATCTGAAACACATATTTGTAGACAACACATAGATTGACTGCGTCCGTGATGCAGCGGGTGAGTAGCCGGCTGTTAAACGAGAGGCCGTGGGTTCGATTCCCGCACCGAAACAAATGTTTATGTGACAGACATATATGTGATCTGAGTGTTATGGGACCGTAGTCCCAGGTAGTTCTTGATACTCACGACACAAGACTCGTATCTTAGTGTGTGACTGTTGTCACGCACATAGTCCTGACCTGAGTAGATTTGTCTCAATGCTGGGATTACACTTGCCGCCTGTCATTTCACAGCCAGCTATTTGTTGCAACACGGAAGATTCTTTATATAGAACTGTACTATGTTCTAAATATAATTAACAATTTAATACACTAGAAAAATACATACATACATATACATATGTAAAATAATACACTAGACTGCCTGGTTGACGCAGTAATTGCGTACCCACGCGTGTGGTCTCGGGATCGATCTCAGGTTCGAGTAAAAGTGATATTGGGTTTTCCTATTTCGAAATACTCAGTATCAGCCCGAAGTCTGGAATTGTGCCGGTATGGCGATAGGCTCGCCCCCTACCACATTATGGGACCGTAATAAATTCGACGAAAAGTGGATGTACTGGTTACACCTCTGTCTACCCTTTCGGGGATTACAAGCGAGACTGCATATGTTACATACATGTTTAATACATTAGGTAATCTACCTACTGATGTTATTATCGTCCTATTCATGTACACAGATCATAAGAAATAACAATATTCTATGTTATAATATTTATATTGTCAGTTACATTTACACACACAGATTGTATAAATAAATATTGTTTATATACGCTGAATACATCGTTAATACTTTTATGTAAATTAGTCATCTAGCTTGTTCCTAACTAGTTATGGTGCAGTAAAAACTAGACCCAAACGCCTACTACTCTATCCATAGTACCTCAAATGGGTCTACAAGAAACATCGCATTTGCCTTGCAAATATTGTTATTCATTGTGTCCTGGTTTTTTCCAACATCTATCAAGTTATGTTTAAAACAAATTGTAGATGTGTGTATAAAAGACTTCTCCGTCATATCAGAAATAGATATTAAAATATGTACTTATATGACGATAATATGAAGTTTTTTTAAGTGTTATTATTCAGTACCACATTGCGAATCGAATAGTATCAGGCTTAACTCAGCAGTGGGACAATGTTCATTAAAAATCAAATATTTATTGAATCCATGAAATTAATACATTCTTTAGATTCAGTCATTTTTTTTACTCTACCGCCAGTTCGGAATGCAGTTTCGCTAGACAAGAACGGACAAGAAACTCTAGCGTATAAATGAAGAAATTAACTTAATAAAATTAAATTGGATTGTATATAAATCGCTGTATATAACACACAAATTGTTTCTACTTTATATTGTTTAACTTTAAAACTACTCATCCGATTTCAATGAAATTTTGTGTACGTTTGTGGTTGGGACCAACTTAAAAGATAGAATAGTTTTAGATAGGTGGCGCTGTTGTTGAGATCAGAATTTCTTATATTTTAGCGAAAATTCGGTCCATAGAGAAGGTTTATGGGAGGACAGCGTCTGCTAGGACCACTAGTAAATATTAATAATAAAATTGTCGAACTATATAAATGTAACATAGATATTTATGACTTTTTCATTTCTAGTAGCATTGGAGGGTATAAATTAATGAATTCAATTAATATTCTATCCAGTAATCTATTATCATGTACACAGATTTATCTACAGCTTATGCTGTAGATAGACGACTGGGTCTTTACCATTTTCTGTCAGAAAACCGGGCTGAAGTGGCAGTTTTGTATTATACATTAATTA
Organism: Laothoe populi; assembly: GCA_905220505.1. Lineage (NCBI taxonomy): Eukaryota > Metazoa > Arthropoda > Insecta > Lepidoptera > Sphingidae > Laothoe > Laothoe populi. The sequence goes on along the minus strand of HG992167.1, from coordinate 7,748,583 downwards.
CGCTCAAATTCCATAATGCCATCTTATTTACCAAATCCGTTTTTCTTATTTAAAGTCAGCAATCAATCTTCTGGTATTTATGGTCGGTAGAGATCACATACCATCAAATGGTTCACTTGATCAGCTATAGAAATGCTACATTCATAAAATAATATGTAACCGCCAGAATAACAATTCTAAAAGGCATTCAAATATTTTCAAAACTAGACAAAAACCAAAAGGGGATTATTCACGGTCTTGTGCTTTAGTAGCAATTTTTACAAAGTAGGTCAAAGTTTTTTTTATAATTACAATGCAAATGGTTGATTCTTTGCCTTGAGTTCCAAATTAGGTAAAATTACTCACGCTTCAGACATTATATTATCTAAAACCAAATGCAACAATGACGATGAACTAAGTTAATGTAAACATTTTCATAAATATATTCCGTGTCATGGTCTTAAAATGTAAATAAGAATTAATAAGAACATGAGATAAAATCCTACTAATATTATAAATGCGAATATTTGGATGGATGGATGGATGAAAGTTTGTTACTCAATCACGCTACAACAGCTGGACGGATCTGGTTGAAATTTGGTACAGCGATAAATTATAGTCTGGAATAGCACATATGCTATATCTTTTATCCCGGAAAAAGTACAGTTCAGGATAGTTTAGTTTTTCACAGAGCAAGTGACTGATATGATTTTTTGCATAGTGGCAATTTATTTATTTACATGGAAAACTTACAGCCTAAACATCTGAATAACACCGTTACATAAAAACATGGCAAATAACAAGTTTTCACCTATAAATATATATTCTATGAGTTCCACGCAGTGGTCAAATAAGGAGTAAGGAGATGCATACATTGAGTTAGAACTCTGTATTATAGAAGTCCGAGAGCAATTGTCGTTTAATACTACCGATGTTGTCAAAGAAGATATCTGTGTTTTTGTCAATAATGAGCTCATTTATTAAGTGAGGTGCGCGATGAAAGAAACTATTTTTTCTATAGTTGGTCCTAGATGTTTGTACGTTTAGTAATATCGGTTTCCTCGTTATAACATTAGGTATTCTAATATTGCATTTACTTAGCAGTTCAGGACTGTCAATATTGCCCCTAAGTATATTAATAAAATATGTCATATCAGCAATGTTTCTTCGCATGGATAACGGTCCAAGGTGATGGCGTTACACCGTTGATAATAACTTTCATCAAAAACGTGAGATTTGTACATCAAGTGTTTTAAAAACTTGCGTTGGATACCTTCAATTCGTGACTTATGACAGTGGTAGCGTGGGTTCCATACTTGTGAACAGTATTCCAGTAGACTTTGAACATAGGCGCACTAGAGAATTTTGATTGTTTTAATATTTTATTTAGGGATCAGAAAATTACATAGGCCATTTTTTATCCCGGAAAATGCACGCTTCCTATGGAATAGCAAAATATAGAAAGGTGAAATAGCTTAAGATGCCTCCACGGATTGTATACCTTTTCTTCCAAAAATAACGTCCACGCGGGCGGAGCCGCGAGCAAAAGCTAGTAATAAATATTTTTAGTGATTTGTGTGATGCGATTCACTTCATCATTTGTAAAGAAAAATTAAGAATTCACGAAATTTCGTTTATATTAAAATGGCGCAGTTCAAATGTCTCAAATACAATTTTTGATGCGTTTTAAGCGATCAATCAAATTTCTGGTCACCCAACAAACTCACAGGCATAATTATGTGTACCATTTTTTAGTTTAAGACCGTGATTAAAATTAGCAGGTTTGAGACAGATTGCATTGAAAACCCGTATCATAATTTAATTAATGCTAATGGTTTCTTATGTTTACGCGAATATTATACATTGAAATAAAACTAATTTTACGGATTCTATCGCGGTTTATTTAACTTTTTTAATACCGACGTTTCGAAAGCTTTGCAGCCTATCCATAAAATTAATTTTATTTTCATTAATTATTGCTACTTCAAAAACACACAAATTCTGTTGAGACATAAAGTTTCGTAATGATGCAGTACTTAACATATATTTTTAACACAAAATCAAATTTTAAATCACCAGCCTTGTTGGACGTTAATAAAATTCTCATATTGAAGTCAAAGCTTCAGATCCAAATAAAGAAAAAAAATACATTATAAGTGATATTTTTAAGTTGTACTACACCGCGGATGTAATTAAGGGTCATTTACCAGGGCCTCGTAACTTAGTTACGAGACTAAAATATTAAGCAACCCAAGGCGCAGTCACTTTGAAGGGAAGCAAAAAAACTCAATGTACAAGTCTTGTATAACTTGCTATGGATACCGGTTGTCAGTCTAATTAGCAATCAATTCTGAATTGCAAACTACAAATAAATCTATAATAATCTATAGACTACAAATAATGGCAAACTGTTCCACAGCTTGATGGTGCGGAAAAAATATGAATTTGCGAAACTCTTGGTTCGGGCCGAGGTAGTAGACACCACGAAGCTGTGGCTCAGCAAGTCAGTACGCGTGGTTCTGGTGTGGAAGAGGGAGGATGGGATAAGATCTAACAATTCGGCATTATGTAGGAGGCTTGGGACGTCATATGCAATGACACTCCATATAAAGAGATTGGGCCGGTACTGAAAAAGCATGTCAAGCCATTTTATTATATGCCATGACTTACGCTTTTAGTAATGCTTATCACCAACTATTTACGTTAGAAATATCATCTTGTAATCTTAAAGACCTGTCTAAAATTTGAAATCTGAAACTGACTGTCTTAAAATTGGACAGCCTCCGTGGCGCAGTTGGCGAGTAGCCGGCTGTGAAACGAGAGGCCGTGGGTTCGATTCCCACATCGGGACAAATGTTTGTGTGACAGACATATATTTGTGCCCGGGGTCTGGGTGTTGTGAGACCGCGCGTCTCTCGTAGTCCCAAATACCCATAACACAAGACTCGTATCTTAGTGTGGGGTCGGGGCTATATGTGTGACTGTTGGGTATTTTAATTTAAAATATCCTACACGTATTTTTCAAGTAGCGATAGCCTAGTTGGTTGCGGTACGGACTGTCAAGACGAAAGTCGTAGGTTCGAAACCCAAGTGGCATACACCTCTGACTTTTCTAAAGTTATGTGTGTATTAAAATGTTAATTATCGCTTGCTTTAACGGTGAAGGAAAACATCGTGAGGAAACCTGCATATCTGAGAGTTTTTCGAAGGTATAAGAAGTCTGCCTACCCGCATTTTTGGTTTTACACTGTAATGTGCATTTTTTTTGTGTAATTTTTTATTTTGTTTTGTTTTTATTGAAAAACCAAATAAACTCTTTCTTTCTTTCTTTCTTTCTTTCTTTCATTAGGCCAGCGTGGTGGACTAAGGCCTAGCCCCTCTCATTAGTAGAGGAGGCCCGTGCCCAGCAGTGGGACAATGTTTAATACAGGGCTAGTATTATATTATATTATTATTTACACGTATTTTTTACCTCTATTTGTTTCTACGGGCGGATAAAAAATATGGGTGCCCCGACTTATTATCTGACTATAAAAACCTAAGAACAAGATTGATGGTTCAATCTCCGACGCATCGATACAATTTTTTGTGAGCTAATAATATCAATGTCTCTCCCACAACAAAAAAAGCGTATCTTACTGTAAGGTCAAATGTGTAAAGATTGGTTATTTAATTATTTATCAAATTCTAATTATATAAGATTCTCGAATCTCTTCCTTAGTAGATACTCAGTAATAACGCGTTCTTGTACAAGTATCTTACTTAACAAAATTAAAAATATTATCTATGTAAGTTTCACAGTAGGAGGTAATTTCTTACTAATTCTGAAAATTCTAGGTAAGATACGTTATCGCTGTATGCTATGTATTTGTGTTAAAAGTTTTCAGTAATAAAAACAAATTTTACGCGGGCAGAGCCGCGAGATATAGCTAGTTTAAAATAAACACGCAACAACGGATGTTGACCAAATATTTTAAGTAAACTAATATAATTACAACACTTTAATAAGTTTCCGTTCATTAATTATCATGTGACACGATTCGCTCCAATAACTCTATATTATGCTCATGACAGAATTTTAAGGTAGACTTCCAATAGTTGCGATAAGCGTTAGGCGCAAGTGTCAACGACTTCGCCTTCTGTCAAGAGCACACGCTTGACCGCCGCATCTCAACTAAATTTAGATAGAGAACAGCACAAAGGTAACAGTGAGTGACGCTCGCATCGAACGTTTACCGCAACTATCGGAAATCGACCTTTAAATGTTGTTTAGAATCGTTTAATTGGTTTTCACGTTTTTAATTTGATGATTTGATTTGAAATAAAATAGTCATGCAATAACATATAAATACGCACTCACGCCTGTAATCCCTGCAGGAGTAGGCAGAATTGTAACCACATACCGTGTACCCACATTTTGCCGAGCTTATTACTGTCCCATGATGTGATAGGGGGCGAACCTATCGCTATACCGGGCACAATTCCAGACTCCGGGATTTAACTAAATATTTCGTGATAGAAAAAACCAACTTCTTATGTTTATAATAAATTGTGTGTTATGCGATATTATTAGGTTGGCTGGAAGAGATCGCAGTTAGCGATAGGACCGCCGTTTGTACATTCTATTTTAAGTTTATGGCAATGTACTGTTAATATCTGTATTCTGCATTCTGGTGTACAATAAAGCATAAATAAATATTATGTGTTTTACCATCAGATTCAGTGTGATCACCTTCCGTGCCCGATAGAAAAACAATTAACAGTAATATATTAGCTCATTTGATAGAAATGTATCTATTTATATGTTTGTGATACCTTACGGTTTCTTGGATTGAACAATTCAAACAATTTATTCGCTACTGCATTATTAATGTTTGCTAGTTATTAATTATATTTTTTTATAAAAAATAATCTATGGGATCAAAAGTAACGTCTACAAATATAATTTTGTTGTTGTAATTACGTTTTGCCGATAAAAACAATAAGCTACTTAATAACCAAACCAATGACATACATAAATATACTAAAATATACAAAGTAATCACATACATAAAAATATATAATGAAATATACACCGGCAATTCTGTATTCAACATACCGCATATATTATGATTTTACTTCATAAAATATCTTGGACTCTGGTAAAAATAAAATAAAAACGATGTTAAAAATCATGAACAAAGTATGTTATATATAATTTAATGTAAAAAACGAACAATCAGGGATACAAAAATACGTAATTTTTAAAATGCAACTTTATATTTACGCGAATTATATTGCGGTTTATAAAACTTTTATAACCCCCGACGTTTCAATGCTTATTTTTTTTTATTTATTTATACACTTCATATACAAGGTATATAGGCGGACTTAATGCCAAAGGCATTCTCTCCCAGTCAACTTTAGGGTGATGCAGAGATGAACAAGGTAGGTGCATAAAGATATACAGAAATAAGGTAAACAAAAACTTATAAACACAATAATTTTACATACATAAATAAATCCAAATACATAACATATGTATACATATATATAAAATATATTGCAACTACATATATACTTATGTATATAAATATATATAATATACATTAATTGTGAGATGATTCTGCCACTCCATTCAGCAATAATTGGCGTAATGTATAAAGTGAAAAAAAATCGTACTCACAGCAATAAAATTAATAACTAAAAGTCCTCGTAGCGTGTTCATCTTGATCTAACGTCTCGATCAGACTGAGGGTCTGAAGGAGTGCCAACACAATACACTTATATGTTAGATAACATAGCGTAAACTACGACTGGTTGTAACCGGTTGGTCACTACCACTGGTCATTAAGTCACTTTACACAAAATGAAATAAACCATACAATAGTATTAACTTTAGGGTATCTATTCGCGTGAGCTCCTAAAGAATTATCAGTATTACAATTTTTGTCTCTATGCGAGATCGAATTACCCGGCCACTTTTTTAACTATCGGATAATCTACGCTACTATTTGAATGATATGCCTAATAATCTAAAGTGGACACCAAAATCCTGAAGCTTGATTTAGGTTAAACATAAAATATATCTTGAAGTTAACACAATTCATGTCGAAATCGGCAATCCGGAACAAGTGCAACAAGTTCCTTTCCGTCAGCGGTATATTACTGGAGTTTAGTTAAAACCGAAAAACTTGCCATCCTTCAATATTTTTAAATAAAACTTGGACTTACTCCAAGTTACTTCCGTGCAAACAAAAATACATTGTTCATATAACATTTTGAAATCATAAATTATGATATTTACTATTAAATTATTATTATTCGTCCATGTGTTTTGCTACTGGTAGGATATTCATACCCGCCCGGATAGCAACCACCGTTCACAGGGTGTAAAACACGCCATAGTGGCACACATAAGTGTGTCGCGTTCCAGGATCAGCCAGTACATCTGGTTTTTGTCGGGGGTCCAGAGTTGGGTTACGATGTTTGACCGTTTTGCGGCCTTCTGAGTACTCTGACACTAGAACATCGACCACTTATTCATCTTCTTGCACATGGCGTAGTGTGAAGAAGCAGGCCGGCATGATTGTGTTGAGTACCGAGGAATAGATTGTCTCTCGTACTCAATACTCTAATTGGACGGTACTGCGCTTACCATCACGTGCAGTGTGGGCACTTTGCAGTATGAGGATAAACAAAAATGCGAGTATGAGTCGAGTAAACTTCGAATCACCGTGGTAGTGCAACTGGGTCGTCGACACCAAGCAGATTTAAAATGTCAACGCGAAAGCTTTCCTTCCAACAAATAATTGCGATAATAATCTCAACTTTACCGTTATCTTTAGAACCGGTCTCCTTATATTAATCTAGTTTTAATGATGGCGGCTACGGGCTAATGCATTTTTTGTACACCATAAATAAAACATGTTACATAACTAAATATTCACCATAAAAATTTCAAATGTGAAGCCTGCCAACCCGCATTAGGCCCTTAAATGGCAAAGCATGCGGCTCTTTTTTAAAATGAACATAATTAACACTTATTTTCACACTGGTGATAATTGAATATGTTTTTTGTCTGTCTGTATTCAATCACTAATCTGCTTGGAAACATCAGTTTTATGTAGCATTTTAATGTTCTTCGGCAACTAACACTAAATAAACGTATTATTTTTTTTCCTATACATGGGCTTGCGTTTGTCCACTATCTCGCCTGATGGTAAGTGATGATGTGGCCTACGGTGGAGCACGCTTATCTAGAAGATACCTATTCACTCTTGACTTAAAGATACATAAGTAGCATCCCTAATGTAGTGGACGTAGTCATATTGATATACCCAATATCGTATCTTACTTTGAGGTCAGAACCTATGTAACCCATGTGATATACGCCTATAGCATATGAACTATGCTATAGGCGTATATCATACTATCCAACTCCTCCCTATATTTCTATTTGATTAATTTCGTTGCGGGATAAAATACAGTTATTAAGCATTCCCAGAGACTCGCCGAGTTTCATTACTCGGTGTCGAAAAAATGCGTGCCATTGTTGATCCTGGCTAAACAGGAGTTACAATGGCGGGTGTGTGGGCGGGATAGTCTCTCTATAGCATATGAGTCATAGAACCAAAGTCGGCAAAGTAGGTAGTTGGGCAAAAATGAAAAAATATATGGCAATATAGAAAATATACAAATATACAAAAGTTGCGTTAGAACCAAAGTCGGCAATCTTTCACTATCAACCAATCAGAAGCGTTTGTCAAGGCAAAAATACTATTTCTCATTAAGTCAATGACAATCAAAAATAGCCAACTTGAGTAGCAAAGGCGGCCATTTTACCTTAGTTGGGTTCAAAGTCGGCAATCTAGAAAATTTTATAAGATTTTGGACCGTTAAGGTAAATTTTTTTTTTATCATTGTTGTTGTCATTGATTATATTTAGTATCTCCTCAGGATAAAATAAAATATTCAGCAAAACTTTCGATTTAAACAAAAGTTTTTTTTTTAATTGCCAAAATATAAGTCGGGCCCTAATTTACCAATTTTGGTTCTATACGACTCATATGTCTTCATAAGATGGATATATCATGTTAAATCCCCACGGAAACACACCCATTCTACAAGGGACGCATTTATATATTCCGACTTTTGCTATTAATACAAACTTGTAGCTCAACCATGAGTACCTAATTTAGTTACTCAAGTAACCGCTAGAGGCGCTGTATATTTTGTCATATAAATATTTTACATTGTCCCTGAATAATATACGTGAGAAACACTTATGGTTGAACTACTGAAATAATACTGTTGCTATCGGAAAGTGTCATTGTGTCACTTACCTAGAATTTACTAAATGTATTTCACCCGCATAAATAAACAACCACATTTTACATACACTCACGCCTGTAATTTCCAAAGTGGTAGGCAGGATGTAAGTAAGTAAATTATTTATTGTCCAAAAACACATTTTACATTTAATAACAAAAATACAACGGTCCCCGCACTAGGCGAACCTGTATCGCGGGAGACCACATAGGTTAACAATAATCATTTTATAAATGTGCGAGTGGGCTGTACAAACTACAAACATGCAACAAATGGCATTGCGAAAAGAAAAAATTGTAACTATGAACATTAAAGTGAATTATTTATAAATAGATAACACTGTTATAATAACATATAAATTCGTAGATATATATATACATACACATACACATATACACATACACACACATATCTATATATATATATATATATATATATATATATATATATACACATATATATATACATATACATACATATACATATACACATATATATACATATATATATACATACACATATACACACATATATACACATACACACATACGCATATACATACATATAACATAAATGTATAAATATATAAAAGACATAGACATAAATATATATAAGTACATACACAAGTTGAGATTTCTGTACTAAAATGACTTCTATTTTGTAGTGGTTAGCAAAAGTTCGGTATCTGCATAATTTAAGGAAAGAAGGTATTTCTTCAGTTTGCTAATAGCTTCATGGTGGCTTAAACAACTGATAGGACAAAGGTGATTTATTTTATAGAATAAAAAGGGGAACGAGTAGTGACTGAAGCGTTTGGCGAAAGAAGTTTTCACACGAGGAATATTTACTTTAAGCCGTCTTCTCTGTTGGGATTCAGTGTATAAGGAGGAATTCTTGAACATTTTATTATACTGTAAAACTGCACACTGTATGTATAATTGACGTACCGTTAACACCTGAGACTCGTTCTAAAGGAGATATGTTGGGAATCGAAAGTCTTTTTTAAGCATTATCTTTAAAACGGATCTTTGAGCCCTTTCTACTAGAATCAAAGTTGATTTAACAATTAATTTTAGTTAATAAGTATTAATTTTTATTTTATTTTATTTTAATTTAATTTTAGTTGATGTAACTAGTACACCTTCTTTTTTCCGAATGTATTACGGTCTCATAATGTGATAGGGGGCGAGCCTATCGCCACACTGAGCCCAATTCCAGACTCCGGGCTGATACTGAGTATTTCTAAATAGAAAAACCTAATATCACCTTACCCAACCCGAGGTCGAACCCGAGACCTCAGCAGTCGTAACGCATACGCAATTACCACTGCGCTACCGAGGCAGTCAACCACATTTTATAGGTAACATATAATTTGAAGAATACAGTTTTCGAACATTTTCCTCGAAGTAAATCGACCAACTTTCGTCAATACAGGTTGTATGTGGCAACACTTTCGACATGTTAATATTTGCACTTTCTGACCGGTGACCAAATGTCAATAAGGCGGTTGACACAATTCTATCTACTTACATATATAAGTACATTGTTTCGATTAAAGTGGATTGAAGATACGCGTTTCGGCATTTAATAAATTCAAAAAAAAAATCAGGAATGCTAACGCATAATGATGATGGTTTTATTTTATTATATATTTATCTGTATTTCAAGTAGATATTGATACATTTTCCCTACATACATAAGGGAATTTTCATACATTCATACATTTTACTGTCATACAGCCTCCGTGGCGCAGTTGGCGAGTAGCCGGCCGTGAAACGAGAGGCCGTGGGTTCGATTCCCACACCGGGACAGATGTTTGTGTGACAGACAGATATTTGTGTGAAAGTCTCTCGTAGTCCCCGATACCTACAACACAAGACTCGTATCTTAGTGTGGGGTTGGGGCTATGTGTGTGACTGTTGGGTGTTATTTATTTATTTAGACTTTCGGTCCCACAACACCCAGACCCCGGACACAAATATCTGTCTGTCACACAAACATTTGTAATATTTCTTTCTTTCTTGAGACATAGATTTCTAATTTCTTAAACTGTAAGTAGGCTTATGAACTCATTATTCGCCGAAGTGCTTGACCAGGCTCAGATGGGCAGACATTGACTATAATATTGTGTATTTGCATTCATATAAAATAAAGAATGATGAAGCGAACATATTTAACGGGCGATTTCATAATACATATCGGTTTTGATTTCATATTCTTACTACATAACATACAAACAAACGCATTCACGCCTGTAATAACGAAGGTGTAGGCAGATGTACAGTGTATACCCATATTTCGCCGAGCTCAATACCGTCCCATGATGTGACAGGGGTCAAGCATATCGCCATACCGGGCACATTTCCAGACTCCGGGCTGATAATGAGTATATCGAGACAAAAAAAAACTAATATCAATTTTACCCGACCCGGGGATCGAACCCGAGACTTCAGCACAGCAGTCGTACGCAATTTCAACTGCGCCACCGAGTTAGTCGAGGCACAAATATAAAAATGTATGTAATAGAGCATTATCATTTATCAGTCTACATTTTTTTTTTTATTCTGGCGCGGCAAAGTGACCAGACTGCGCCTGATGGTAAGCGCAGTGCCGTCCAGATAGAGTATCAAGTAGCGAGAGACAGTCTATCCCCCGCTACTCAACACAATCATGCCGGCCTGCTGTTTAGCTTCTTCACATTACGCCTAAAGGACCCAGGATCATAGGAAGGAGGGAACACGGTAGCTGGCAAACTGTTCCACAGCTTGATGGTGCGGCAAAAATACGAGTTTGCGAACCTCTTGGTTCGGGCCGGGGTAGTAGATACCACGAAGCTGTGGCTCCGCAATCCAGTACGCGTGGTTCTGGTATGGAAGGGAGAGGATGGGATAAGATCAAACAATTCTTCAGAGCATTCGCCATGATACAGACAAAGCAGTTTGTTTGTTTTATCACAGAGGGGGCAAAGGTGCAATTAGCCACCCGATAGTGATCACGTTTCAAGGTTGAGCATAATTAGCCTAAAACCTACAATTTATAATTTGAATATTTGTAAAACATAAAGATACATTTTATGCATAAAGACATTCGTCCATTGTATAACCTCGCAGTACTCATTACTGGAATAGAAAAGTATAACAGCAATTTATGGGTAGATATTCCCGGGACGGTCGCACCGCACAGAATCCAGTAAAGTTCAAAAACATAAATGTCATGAATGCCCCTTAAAATATTTAATTCTGTATTTTGTATTTCTTTCTAAGGCTATAAACTTATAAGTTCCATGGACGCCCCATTAGGATCTAGAAGGTAGCAGAGAGTCAATAGTTTTTTACGACATATTGTATGTTAGGTACCCCTGACTCGGTTGCGTCCGCGCCGCCGCACCCCGTGCTTGCCCCGCCGATGCGGCGCGGTTTTACTACTATTTATCACATATTCACACTTACTTACGTACTAACTATAACTATGTAACCACGTATTATTTTCATTATTGTTATTTTATTTTTTTATATATATCAATATTTTTGTATTACATATTTATGCTGGCATCCGTGTGACACTCCTTGGCCCTTGCTGAAAATCAGTGTCAGGTGGGCCCTCCCACCTGGCGGACGCTGAGCTTGTGGCCTTTTTGGTCATGCGTCGGACACGGGTGGCTGGGGCGCATAGGTATGCCGGGAGACTTTTTTTATTTTTTTAATTGTGTACCTGTAGCCCTTAAAGTTTTTTTTAATTTGTTTTATGTACTCATTGTTTATTGCCACCTGGTCTGGTGATTATGGCCAAATAAATGATTTTCTTTCTTTCTTTCCTGAGTATTACTTTGAATTTTAGACTCTAGACATCCCTAAATTATTATACAAAAGTCAGTCTTGTCTGGTTTGGAAATCTAGACCGTTTTCAACCAAAGTCATAAGACTGCTCGGAACTCAGTAGGTACATCAAGATATATTAACCCAACGGGTGTTATCTGAAGATCATCTAGAGTTGTATGTTTAATATTGAGTAGTGTGTGCAATATTTCCAGTAATGTCAGAATATTGAACGAAATATAACATTTCGAAGATAAATTAATTTAATTAAGGAGCCTTGACATTAATGTGACTTCACTGCTATTTATATAAATTAAAATGAAAACCAAAGAGATATGAAGACTGCCGAGATCAAATCCCATACCTCGGACTTCTCTAAGTTCTGATTTTTCACTATGAGTAAAGTGGTTGACACCGAACCGGGTACACACACATATCGATGGATGATCAGTTACAGTTACATGCATATTTTTTTTTTATTGCCTTGATAGGCAGACGAGCAGACGGGCCACCTGATGGTAAGTAGTCACCGCTGCCCATAGACTTCTGCAATGCCAGGGCACAGCAAAGCCGTTGCAAACTGCCTACCGTTGAAGGACTACTCTTCTTAAGCCTCGTTTAAAGAAGGACATGTCATAGTGCTCAGGGAACACCGCAGCAGGGAGTTCATTCCAGAGCTTGCACGTACGTGGTAAAAATGAACGCTGGAAACGAACCGTGCTAAACGGAATCGTTTCCAGGTGGTATGGATGAACACTGTTGCGGTGTCGGGTGGTGCGATGATAAATGGAGATGTAGGCACCATTTTAAACAGTTCCTCGGAGCACTCTCCGTGGAACAAACGATAGAACAAGCAGAGAGACCCGAAGTCTCTCCGCAGCCCCAACGGTTCCAGGCTATCCGTGATATCAGGATCCCCGACAATTCGAACGGCCCGCCTCTGTAAGGAGTCAAGTGGGTCTAGCAAGTATTTAAATCTTGTATAGTTATACTGTAGGTATATGTTGCGTCTTGTCACATCCATCAAAGTATGGTCAGAGGAAGGCAGAGCTTCTACATAATTAACAGTTTTAATATTAACTATACTGCCTTGTGCTGTATTACAACTGTTACACAAAAAAAAACAAAGAAACTCTTACTTTCAATGATATTATACTATTCCTCCAAATGGCCGAAGATTCCATTCCAAAAGGACGTTGGTAAACGGATTGTTTGATTAAAATGTTTAATATTCTATACTCATTCTCAAATTAATTCCGTAACATAGTTCCCTTAACACAGTATTTGCTCATTAGAATCCAGGACGAATCCAAAAAAGCCTATCGGAACCAGGCTGGTATGCTTTCACCAAACACGTCCTATAAGGATGCGACAAATCAGGAGAAGTTAGCTCATTAGAAATCAGAGGCGTTATGGGAAGTGCAATAACAATTATTTTAATTGCAATTTTCTTTTTTAAGGAAGTAGTGACAGCCGTATTGGCAGCGGTATAGACGGACGGTATAGCGGTATAACGAAACTCTCGGGTTCGAAAACAGTCTGAATGGTATACACCAGTGACTTTTCGTAAAACGAGTGTATTATTAATTATCGCATTATTTTTGTAAGTTTTCTTATATCAATATGCTTATTGCTACGAAGAACGATGCTAATCATTTCTTTGACTGTGAGTGTGGCAGTCCTGGGTTTCATTCCTCGCTTTTTAATTATAGCCTCGTTAGTCTAGTGGCAGCCTACTTCTATTGAGAAACTGGGGAAGTCCTAAGTTCAAGTTCCAATAATGAACACTAACAGGGCACAGTGGGAGAGCTTATGCGTGTGGCGATCACTAAGAGAAACCGCATATCTACGAATTCGCGTAAAACGGGGTAGCGTAAGTCGGGGTATTACTGTACATATTTCCAAAAACAAATGTACCTAATCAATTAAAAAAACACAAAAAACCCTTCTGTCATTTTCGTTCCATTTACGACCTCTTTTTTATGATCTGTAACTAGTATCAAAAAGTTTAAAATCAGTGCATACAGTAAAAATATTCTTTTTTAGAAACATAAGTCCATAAGCTCGTTCACGGTAAATGCGCAGCCGGCACGCGTGTCAAGCCTTCCAATCTAGCCTCATCTTACAGTCGTATCATGATCTTGGTTAGTGGGTGAAGAGTTATTTATAACGACTCACTGACACACTGCAATTACCTGATTCATACATAGCTACCAATATTGTTGTCTTGTCGCTATGTAAAAATTTCGTGGTAATAAGTAAAAGATTTTTAATTCATAAAAAGTACACTGGCTTCAATAAAAACCAAATTATGCGTCCCTATAAAATTTTTGGGTTACCCTCGATTTTTCTGAGATCCCAGCCTCAGATCCTGAATTGGTGCCAATGGGACCACCTGGAAAGTATACACTTTTAAACAAAAAAAGAATTTCTCGAATCGGTCCAAGCGTCTTCGAGTAATCGGGGAACATAAAAAAATAATCGAATATACGATAATCGAAATAACGAATTGTTCTCCTCCTTTTTTTAAGTTAGTTAAAAATAGGTAATTGTTAAGATTTTGGCGAGTGCTCCGAATAATTGTTTAATCTTATCCCATCATCTCCATTCCACACAAGAACAAAGTACACTGGCTTGCAGAGCCGTGTGGGTCCGAAGGTGTCTTCGTGGAGTCTACTACGCCAGCCCGAAACAAGAGGTTCGCAAATTCGTGTCTTTGACGCACGATCAGGCCGTGGAACAGTTTGCCAGCTACCGTGTTTCCATTCTTCCTATCATTTTGGGTCCTTTAGGTGTAGTGTGGAGAAGCTACTCAGCAGGCTGACATGATTTTGTTGAGTAGTGAGGTATAGTTGTCTCTCGTTACTTGATAATCTAACTGGATTGCGTTTATCATCAGATGCAGTGTGGTCACTTTGTCGTGTCAGAAAAAAAATGGTTTGGCTTCAATGAGATGCCAATTCAGAAACCGTCTTATTATGGCCTGTCTATAATCGCCTTCCAATTATACTAGCTAACAGCCCAGCTGACGGTACTCTTATTTAAGACCACCCATTGTGTCGACCAGTCGACCACCATGACCATTTCACCGTCGCACATAATATACCCGGTCTACAAATTGGTCTGGACATGATTTTCCGAACACGAAGTTTTGGAGAACAGTCTTGTCTCGCTTCGCACGGTCTCATATTACGTACTTTGCCAGAAAATTTATTTCGTGAGACATTCAGCGAATTACGGCAAAAACATATGTTCGCTTTTATAAAAAAAAAATCTCCTGGCACGGCAGCGAGAGACGTTCTATCCCCTGCTACTCAACACACTCATGCCGGCCTGCTTCTTGACACTACGCCATGGGCAAGAAGGTGAAGAAGCGAGCGAGGGTCTAGTCAGAGTACATAGAAGGCCGCAAAATGGCCATTGTACTCCAACTCCAGACCCCCGACAAAAACCGGATGTACACTGGCTGATCCCGGAACTCGACACACTTGCGTATGCCACTATCGCGGGTTTTTCGCCCTGTGTACGGTGGTCGCTATCCGGGCGGATATGAATATCCTACCATAGGTGGTAGGATATTCATATACCACCTAATACAAAGAGGTCTATATATAAATCAAAACGCTATATTCTGTTTTTTAAAACACAGTTTCAGTCTATACATGACGTGTGCATGCATGCCAATTGCATCTTACATGGTTGAATTGAAGTGATTTGAACTTAATTATTTACGAATTCCACTAATGATGTTAATGGTCCAATGCCAACGATCGCGTCATCGCGCATTAATGCAAATAAACATAGTGAAATGCGATTCCTTTTCACTTCGTCGTCCCAATATGCCGATGTAACTGTACAACGTTTCTTTACGAACGTCGTCGCGCGTTTTAAGACAGTTATCCATACACTTATCGGCGCTTCACAATAGAGTTGCGAGCGAGCGCGCCGACACGACTGCCGCTTCATTCACTTGTGTACTTACATTCCGTTGCAAACTTTTTACTATTCCATAGTGTAATTATACGCAACTTAAAAAATATTGACGTCTATGTGATTTGAAACGCGAAATATTGGCGGGAAATTATTCAAGATGTCGCGGCAAATTTACAGATATTTCTTCCTTTTTACGCTGCTGTTGAGCATGGTTCCGTGTGAAATGAAGAGAGTGAAGGTGAGAGATTATCCTACGGACAAACAGTTACTGTTGCAGAGGAAGGAAACCACTCCAGTCGATTTTACAAGGCTTGTTGTGATGCGACTTGTGTATGGTCTAGCAAAAGTGTTGGGCTTCGAAGAGCCAGTCAGTGAAGTGTTGAACGGTGCGTTAGTTCCACCAGGTGTGGAGGATGACGATGATGATTTCGATGACGATGACGATGATGGTATCTTCGATGATTATTAGTTGTTAATGTTTCATGTTAATCTTATACCAAATATCAGCATTTAAATCTAGAAATGTACGTACCTATTCGGTAAATGTATGTAATAATTTAGTTATTTAGGTTAGTAAAGAAATTTTATGTCGACGCGCATGTGGATTTGCTCTGTATGTGGTGTTAATTTTACTTCGGAATTTGGACTGACATGACGTTCTACCGCTCATTTTTATTAACAGACTTCAAAAAAAGGAGGAGGTTAACAATTCATCGGAATCTTTTTTTTTATGTATGTGACCCGATTACTCGAAGACGCCTGGACCGATTCGAGAAATTCTTTTTTTGTTTAAAAGGGTATACTTCCCAGGTGGTCCCATTGGCACCAAGTCAGGATCTGATGATGGGATCTCAGAAAAATCGAGGGAAACCCCCAAATGTTATAGAGGCGCATAATTTGTTTTTCATTGAAGTCGGTGTCCTTTATATGAATTAAAAAATTTTTTACTTATAAGTATTATACTTAAATAAATGTCCTATAAGTAGTACTAAGTTCGTCACAATCAATAAAATAAATAATGACCTCACACGAGGTCCAACCTGTATTGTGGGTATCAAGAACTACGAGGGGCTATGGTCCCACAGCACCCAGATCCGAAACAAATATATGTCTGTCACAGAAACATTTATATTCGTGCGGGAATCGAACCCACGGCCTCTCATTACACAGCCGGCTACTCGCCCAGGCGACACAGAGGTCATATTAACATCATTATAGATATCGCCGGTAGCCACCTTCTTTTCTCAGATAGTCCATTCACCAAGTACCTACATATGTTTAATAAAACACTCATAGAGAAATGAGGTCTTCAGACTTTCCATGGGCGGAATAAATACACACCCGCATGTCATACATCCTGTTAAACATTATGTAAATATTTATATCAATGTACCTATGAAAAAGGCAACTATTGTCTATATATTATCTCCTAACACAATTTTTTGAGACTGTTATATTAAAATTTTCTAAATCTTGTTTTGATAACCACTGTTAAATAAGTTTTAAAGTTTAGTTTTAATTTTCAAGAAAACTACAACGGAGATAAAATATCCTCTAATCCTCTATGCTCCTGCTCTATGGAACATATTTACGATATTTTGTTTTTCTTAATTAATTCTTAATAATCTACACTTTTTTATTTGTTACATTGGAATTTATCAATTTTTAAGTAAATTATTGTATTTTTAAGTATATTTTCTATAGTTATACGTTTTAACACAACTTGGTAATTCATTATTATTATTATGTGATATCAGAAGAATGATCGTAGGTAAAAATCGTTGCGTATTTTATTATGCTGCTGTAAAAAAAACAATATCTACTTATTATAGTTTGTATTTTTTAATGAAAATACACGTGTATTATTGATTAAAGAGCTTTTGTAGTGAGTTTCTCATGTACCTGTTAGACTATTTATTTAGCCAGTGACTGTATTTAAAAAGTACGTTAATTTTCAATGTATAATTAATAATATGTTATCTGTAAATAAGTTTTTTATATTTTATAATATCGAATCTTTATTTTATAATGATTAAATGTTAAAAGATTCTGTACATTATCTCATCTTATTGTAAATACAAATTATTTCAATCAAAATAACTCAGTTATTTGATTTCTTTATGTGCCAAATGCACAATTATTTTAATAAACATAACGCGGTACTCCATACCACCTAGGTACGTGTCTTGTATACTATGTATAAGAACTTGGAGACACTATTGGATCTCACAAAATCCATACATATAACTATTATTTTATAAATTACAAAACATAGTGATCTAGTGGTACGTAGGTGGGTGCCATCAAGTAAATAGAATCCATGGGATAGTAGAATAATACAGTGACAAATTGTGTCTTTAACTTCTGGATTGATCTATTAGTAGAATCTTTATTTAAACACATCTATTAAGGTAAATAAGCAGCAATAACCCATTGATATATAGGAGCAATAATCTTGTTAGTAGCGGTACGGACTGTCAAGACGAAAGTCATATGTTCGAAACCGAAATGGCATACACCTCTGACTTTTCTTAAGTTACGTGTGTATTAAATGTTAATTATCGCTTGGTTTAACGGTTAAGGAAAATATCGTGTAAATACCTGCATACCTGAGATTTCTCATAAGAATTTCGACGGTATGTGAAGTCTACCAACCCGCATGAGGCCAGCGTGATGGACTAAGGCCTTTTTTTTAAACCGCGCGGTGGCCTTCTTCGGCGCTTACGGAGCGATCCCTTCGAATACTTACCGGGGAGCACTCCTTAGAATACTAAGGAGTGCTAGAATTGCAGCCGGAATCGCCCCTGCGCGGTGCCGCTAGTTGGACTAACGCCTAACTACTCTCATTAGTAGAGGAGGCCCGTTCCCAGCAGTGGGACAATGTTTAACTGTTAACACAGGGCTAGTATTATTATTATTATATTAATAAGGTATTTTGACTGTGTTAACTTATTAAGTGTGCAAGTGTTTAACTTACTCAGTGGCGCTAGTTTTCTGTTAAATCGAGAATTTGCACTTTAGAAACCTTTTCTAAACCTCGTGAAGTCCATGAAACTATAACCTAGATATAAAAGTATACGCATCATAACAAAATAGCTTGACTTGACTTTTTGTAGCCAAGATAACCACAAACCATTGCCGAAATAAGAAAAAACCAAAAGCCTACTTACGAAACGATGCGTACCATACCCATTATTAGCTTTGCAGTGACCCGTCATAAAAAATGTGTCGCAAAGCTTTTTATTTTACCGTTACACAATGTACCTACTGTTTTACCTTTGGGCGTAAATATATACAATTTTTATACCGACTTACTTTCAATCTTTAGCTTTTTTTTATACCTACTGGCACGGCAAAGTGACCAACTGATGGCAAGCGCAGTGCGGTCCAATCAGAGTGTCGAGTAGCGAGAGACAATTTATCCCCTGCTACTCAACACAATCAAATCAAATCAATCAAATCAAATCATTTATTTTGTAAATTAGGCCACTAGGGGCACTTTTTACATTTCATAGTAATGTTAAAATCTAAGTCTACCGGTGCTTCGGAAATGCCCACTGGTCTGAGAAGAAGCACCAAGAAACTCAGCCGTAGGTCTTCTGTAATTTGTCATTACATTCCAACAAAAAATCACACATAAAATACATTTTTAAATAAGTCACATTCACATGACAAAAAAAATGACGGTATACATGTCAATACAAGGCAGAGTCGTAAAAGAGGCTATACAACTTGTTATTTAATTTTATCCAACTAACAATCAATGAGCAATCCAGGTAGACCAGTCAACACAAGCAGCACCCGTTCACGAGTATGACGCATGTGCCAGCCATCGGCCTCCTCAACCATGACACAGGGAAGTGATCGACCCGGCACATAACGCCGCCGCAAGCACAGACCCTTAAGCGAGCATGACATACCCTAATCGCTTCAAACAATGATAGAAAAATAAATTCACAAGACAAAGAAGCCAAGACTAATACGACTCAGGCATCTTGTAAAAACAATTTACATTAAACAGAAATAATCAATACATAATCATTTATTGTAATAGATCTGGAAGATTCAGAGCAATTTAATCCCAAGCCTTCTTGTCGTCAAGATAATCGGAAATTTTGTAGTAACCTTTTCTACTAAGCTTGGTTTTTATTTTCTTTTTAAACTTATTTATTGGTAATTCTCTTATATAATTCGGAAGTTTATTATAAAAGCGTATACTTTGCCCCATAAAAGAATTACTGATCTTGTGGAGACGAGTCGAGTGTAACACAAGATTATGCTTGTTCCTTGTGTTTACTTTGTGAATATCGCATTTTTACATTAGATTTTCAAAAATATATTGCGATATCACGGTGAGAATGCTTATTTCTTTGAATCTTTCTCTAAGAGAAACTTTGGGTCCAAGATCATATATAGCCCTAACGGCTCTTTTTTGCAAAGTAAAAATTACATTAATATCCGCAGAGTTTCCCCAGAGAAGAATTCCATACGACATTATACTGTGAAAATAGCTAAAATAAACTATTCTTGCCGTATCTACATCAGTCAAACGCTGCATACGCCGCTGAACTTAACCTGCCTGATAACTTTCCGATATGCGGCCCCCACTGAAGTTTTGCGTCTATTGTAATGCCCAAAAAAGTAGTTGACGCAGCAGGGTCCAATTCTTCCCCATTTATTTGAACATTGGTTCTCGTTTGCTTAACGTTGGGCATTGTAAATTTAAGGCATTTCGTCTTCTTTTCATTTAATACGAGGTTATTCGCGTTGAACCAATGTACAACTTTACTAAGAGCATTGTTCACTTCGTCAAAATTTTTAAGCTGTCTATTAATTTTAAAAATTAATGATGTGTCATCCGCGAACAACACAATTTCAGGGTTATTTCTTACATAGTGGGGTAGGTCATTAATATAAATAAGGAATAAGAATGGTCCTAAAATTGATCCCTGCGGAACTCCCATGGTGACCGCAGATCCAGGAGAGAGTTTTCCATTTATATCAACCTTCTGAGTCCTATTGCTCAAATCGGAGGTCAGAAGTTTGAGAGCCTTGTCCCGAACACCGTAATGGTGTAGTTTCCTGACCAATGTATCATGCTGGATACAATCGAAGGCCTTGGATAAGTCACAGAATATTCCAAGAGCATCCTGCGAATCCTCCCAGGCCTCGAAGATACCTTTTAGAAGTTGGACTCCTGCATCAATGGTTGAACAACCCTTGGTAAATCCGAATTGTTTCTTGTGCAGTAAATTGTTATCATCAAAATGTTTTATTAACTGACTTGATTTTTTCAAAAATCTTACTAAGTGTTGGTAGGACCGAAACTGGACGGAAATTTGTGGGGTCAGTAGTGTCTCCAGACTTAAATAGTGGAATTACTTTACTTGTTTGTGGATTGTGGTTATAACTTCTTAGATTATATAACTCATACAATCTATTCCGACTTTTGTATATACCAGTAGTTGCCCAATCACTGAAAGTAAAACGATCACCAATCATAATTGTTTTTGGAGTAAATATTCTATTAAATTGACCTCTGATCAATTCAAATAATGAGTTATATAATTTATCTGGATTATTATGATAGGGCAATTCAGGCAGGTGGTTAACAATACTAACTTTTAATTTCTCCATGCGGCTTACACTACAAGGAACTAAACTAAGCTTTCTTCTTTGAACCTGGCCCTCCTTCTTCATAAAGGAAATAAGCTGACCGCAATGATCGGAATCCATGCAATCAAAAACTAATTTACCTACTACTTTTATATTTGTGAAAATATTATAAATGCAGGTAGCGCTTGTGGCAGTTATTCTGGTTGGTTCAAAGAAAAGATTACACAAATTAAGATAAGATTATTAAGATTCATAACACTTAAAGTAGAAGCTGAATCTTCTAGGATGTTTATATTAAAGTCTCCACAGACTATAATTCCCTTATGTGAACCACATATTCGGTGCAACGCAATCATGATGCAATCATGATGGCCTGCTTCCTCACACCACACCACGGACAAGAAGGTGAAGAAGAGGTCGAGGGTCCATTGTCAGAGCACTCAGAAGGCCGCAAAACGGCCAAACATCGCACCTCAACTCTAGACCCCCGACAAAAACACCCTGTGTACGGTGGTCGCTATCCGGGCGAGTAATAATATCCTACCACCAGCAAAAGGAATAAGCTAAGGAATATTCTCAATAACATCTTTACGTTGTCTCCGAAAGGCTTGTCAGCCACTAAAACTGAAAGTAAATACTTATATCATTCATTTTCTTTACGTTCCAAAAAGGCCCCAAATTCTTGTGTGCCCAAGCGCTCCGGTATGGCCTAAGACTGTTCTGGATACTCTCATGGATCCGTAACAGTTAACTCAGGCTATGAAAATGAAGTTTTACTATTCGATTTCAAGCTCAGGCAAACTAAAATTGATGTACTTTTTTCATAACACATTCTCACGAAGATTTGTTAATAATTTGAATGTATCGCTATTTGTTTTAGTAGGCGCATATTCGGGCCAAATCTAGAGCGATGATCTGAGGGCTGACAGCCAATAAATAGTCGACCGTAATCAATATATTACATTTATATAGAGCCTCCGTGGCGCAGTAGGCGAGTAGCCAGCTGTGAAACGACAGGCCGTGGGTTCAATTCCCACACCGAGACAAATGTTTGTGCGACAGACAGATATTTGTGTCCGGGGTCTGGGTGTTGTGAGACCGAAAGTCTCTCGTAGTCCCTGATACCCACAACACAAGACTCGTATCTTAGTGTGGGGTCGGGGCTATGTGTGTGACTGTTGGGTGTTATTTATTAATATACAAATTACTTGCCCTGACTGAATGACTGATTCATCAACGCAGAACCTAAACCGCTGGGGCTACAAACTTGAAATTTTAACAGTTGATGCCTTTTATGTTGTAAGCATTCACTAAGAAAGGATTTTCTAAAATGTCACCCCTAAGGGGGTAAAATAAGCGAGAAACGATTGTATGGAAGTCCGTAATTTTCAAAGTGAGAAGTACGAAATTTCGTATAGGTAGGTACGGGCTTCTGGTTAGAAATAAATGTACACGTGTATCAGTGTTTTTTTTTAATTTAACCCCTACGTAGGTAAATTAAGAGTCGAAAGATATACTGTCTGTTACGTTTTTACAAATAAATCAATGAACCGATTTTGATAGGATTTAGTATGCGAATATCTATATATATTATACCTTGAGGATATAGGCCATAGAGTAGGTACTTTATTTTGTAAATCACCTCCATTCTCCAGTCTATACATTTTACGCGGGCGACGCGTGCAAATGCTAGTAATTTATAAACCAATAAGACACTCGTCCACTTTCTCTTATTTGCAAATGATAAGTGTAGGTATATTAGCGTTCATGTTACGATGTTTATGTTAAATAGATAGATACTCCGTGAAATATAGCGTCCCATAAATCATGAACGAAATCGAAAACCAGTTGAAAGTGATAAATATGAAACGCATTTACTCTGGACACGAAGAGTTGGCCATATAGGTACTTATCTATGACATATCATGTGAACGTAACTTGTACACAATTTACGTGGGTACGTAAGAACAAGGCACATTAAGTCACGAGTCTAACAATAAAATATGACAGTACAGTCACACACATAGTGCTGACCCCACACTAAGTCAAACCTGTGTCCTGGGTTTCAGGAACTACGAGGGTCTATGGTCCCACAACACCCAGACCCAAAACAAATATTTGTGGATCACACGAACGTTTGTCTCGGTGGCTCGAACCCGCGGCTTCTCGTTTCACAGCGGGATACTCGCTCGCTACGCCACGGAGCCAAGGGACAATATGGTTTGAAATAATTAATCAATAAACTATTACTAGTCATTTGGCCAAAACCTCGTAAGGGCGCACGGGGCCCGCGCCCAGGTCCCCGAGAGGCCGATACATTCGCTTGCATTAGAAATTTTTTTCTGTTTTAGGTAAATATACCCCAATATAAAACTTTTGAGAGTAAATATACCATTCAATTTCTTCACTTTTCATAGTGCCAGAAATTCTTGTATGCCTCATGGCCCGGCATGACCTAAAACGGCCCTGCATTTGGCTAATTATTTCGTGAATGCGTATACCTACATACTTGCCATTGATTTACATAGATAAAACGGTAAAACAACCTCCAGTGGCTTTCCTCTATCTCTAAATATCTTTCACGGGCTATGCGTAAAACAATAACGTAAGTTCACAATATCTGCAGTCCAGGGGCCACGATGAACTTTGGTTATATAAATGAAACTATTTTTTTTTATCCATCACAGCAAAGTGACCACACTGCACCTGATGGTAAGCGCAGTGCCGTCTAATTAAAGAGCAGCGAAAGACAATCTATCCCCCGCTACTCCACACAATCAAGCCGTCCTGCTTCTTCACACTACGCCAAGGGCAAGAAGTTGAAGAAGCGGTCGAGGCTCTAGTGTCAGAGTACTCAGAAGGCCGCAAAACGGCCATACATCGTACCTCAACTCTAGACCCCCGACGAAAACTGGATGTACACTGGCTGATCTCGGCACGCGACATACTTACGTGCTATGGCGGGTTTTACACCCTGTGTACGGTGGTCGCTATCCGGGCGGATATAAATATCCTACCACCAGCTTAAATCTGTAAAATATTTCAAACTTCCCGTATTACTTAATTGTGAGAAAATAACAACGAAACGAAAGAGTTATTAAATGCAAAGAAAATAATTATAAATGAAACAAAATATATCAATCCAAATAAATACGTCATAAATCTTCACAATCGTCGAACCAGCTAGGATAATCTTCAATATTTTCTCCAGAAGTCTTATGTACCGCATCAAGTTTTGAAGCAGCGTTAACTTTTGACGCTCTGTCCGCTTTTGAGAAAGGTTCCACATTTGACACAATTTCTACATCTGACACAGCGTCATCTGACAAAATGTCAACATCTGACATATTATCGTCTGATACAGTGTCAACGGTGTCAACTCTAGGCACATCACTTACTGACTCACTATTATTTGATACTTGACTCAACTCACTATCCCCCCCACAACCTTTCATCTTCCTAATCAAATCCCCCCATTTCAGTGACATATTACAGAAGGGGCATTTGCCTTGAACTGGTATGTATTCCCCTGGTATTACAAATAGGTCTGCCAAACAAGTTATATGAACTGTCAACTGACAACTTGTATTTAAACATGTTAATCTTGTCTGACTGTCTGTGATGTACCTAGAACAGAGCGTACACTCTTCGTGTTTTAGTTCAACATTCTCTGTAGTTTTCTTTAGATTCTTGCTTTTAATCGGTCCTTGACATATCACCATGTGGATTGGTGGTGTTCTTTCAGTCTAAAAAAATATAATCTAAGATATAAATTTGTATAGAATTTTAGATAAATAAAATGGATATCAGCCCTATGTTATTATTGTCCAGCTGTTGGGCATGGGCCTTCTTTATTGATGGAAACATAGGCAGTCATGGGGACTGCCAACAGAAAATAAAACTTTGGAATTACTGTGTTCTTTTTGAAAAAGCATCTATGAAGTAGTAACTTTTTTTGTTTATGATTGATTGTCAAAATTAAAGACCTGCAAAGAAGTGCTTATTTCAAAAGTAAAATAAATGGTAGTATGAAGTATACCATGTCAGTAATGTGAACCCATAAGTTTCCCCCTTACCAAAATAAACTCAACATGGATAAAGTTTTCACTTCAGAAAGATTTTGTCACAATGCTGGTCTATTGCAAGTTGGTAGGATTTATATACCTATAAAAATCTTATATATTAGATAGAAATAGCTAATTAGGAAAGCAGATTGTGTGATTTAATACTACTTTTTATGCCAACAACTTATTTGCAATTGTTGTAAAATGGAATGAATTATATAAAAATAGTTCTTACAGGAAATTCTTCAATGTAATCATTTTCTAACCACCTCACATACAACGGCAGGCGGTACCATGGCCCCACTCTGAGCATCTCACTCAAAACTCTGAGTTTGAACTTAAATTCTGTTTCCTTTCTAGGTATTTTTTTTAAATTTAAATGCTGCAATCTTATTGTTTTGGTTGGATTCTGCCAGGCCCATTCAAACTGTAAAAATTAATTATATTTTTGTTCAAAATATGAATTATAATTATTATTATAAATAAATACAATCTTCTGAAAAATAACATTGTCTTACTTCATTAATAAATTTTCCTCAAATGTAATGGATACTTACTCTTAAAGCTGAAATATTGTTTGGAAATCCATGCACTATCAACACCATTTTCCTAAAAACAATATCAGTTGTATTTACTCTCATTAATAACATTTATTCAAAATGGAGTTTATTTTAATTCCTATACATTTTTATCTACATTTATCGTTACATACATTACATTGCCTCAGTGGCTCAGTTATAATTGTGCATGCGTTACGACTGCTGTGCTGAGATCTCAGGTTCTATCCCTGGGTCGGGTAAAGTGATATTGGGCTTTTGCTATCTAGAAATTCTCCTTATTAGCCGGGAGTTTAGGACCTGTGCCCGGTATGGCGATAGGCTCGCCGCCTATCACATCAAGGGGACCGAAATTTGGTGAAAAGTAGGTGTACTACTTACACCTCTGCCTACCCCTTCGTGGATTACAGGCGTGAGTTTTTTTTTTTATCATGTAGGCAATTACATATCTCTTATGACAAGTATATATTTCTAAATCTGTATATATAAAAGAAGAAACTGACTGACTGACTGACTGACTGACTGACTGATCGATCAACGCACAGCCTAAACGGCTGGGGTTAGAGACTTGAAATTTTGACAGTAGGTACCTTTTATCACGTAGGCATCCACTAAGGAAGGGTTTTTGGAAATACCACCCCTAAGGGGGTAAAATAGGGGATGAAAGTTTGTATGAAAATCCGTCATTTTTGAAGATAAATTCATGAAAATTAGTATTTGGCATTTTAGTTAAAAATAAAAAATATATGTTTCAGGATTTTTGGAAATTCCGCCCCTAAGGGGGTAAAATAGGGAATGAAAGTTTGTATGCAAATCCGTCATTTTTAAGTTAAACGCATGAATATTGGTATTTTGTATTGTATACTTTTTCTCCCAAACATGACCTCCACGCGGGCGGAGCCGCGAGCAACAGCTAGTTAGTAATATGGGTGGTTTGGATTATATCGTTGAAGTATTTCTAAATTGCAATTTACCAAGGCCCCTTATTATTAGTACGATGTGCTCCACCGGCCCAAGTGCCTCTGTTATGCTGCATTATACGCCGATTAGGATCTCGCGTGTACCCTATGTATGTACGTCCTTTATATTTAGGATTCAAACAGTACAATAAATATACTCCGTAAAAGTCTTCTACTAGCACTGGCTCGGTCATTTCAATTAATATTTTTAGATAATACAAAACAAAACAAAACAAAAATTACAAAGTTAAACGGTTTACAGCTGTTTTCTGTCAAGAGTAGTTTTGTTATTGCAATTCGATAGTTTTTGTTATTCATACAAATAAAAATGGTATTTCAGATTGCACAATACCTTATAATTATTAGAAGTGCTTTATGCTAATAAAAAATTGCTTCAGTTCTGAATGTAAATTCTTTCTACATAAAAAATTTAATATGAATTGAATAATTAATATACCATCTTTAGTAACTAAACGACTTGTATAAGAAATAGCTTCCTTAGCTAAATGTACATAAAAAAAGCAATCTTCTGTTTCCGGATCCGGATGTCATAAAGTAAATTGACAACTGACAATTTGTCGGTTCAATTCATGTTTGTTTACCTACAATAGTAAATCGCTTTGTTTACTTGCTAAATAAATTTGACGCCCATTCCAATCTCGTATATTAAAAAAATAAGATGGAAGAGTCTCCAATTTCGCCGCAAGGCCAAACAACTAAGATTTGTGGACTGTAAGTAACCTAACCTAAGCTTTATTTGTTCAAAATCAAAAAAACATCTAAACAGCCAAAATTAAACCCTTTCAGGTGTGAACAAAATGTAAGCAAATACTGCTGTCCTCGTTGCGGTATGTTATACTGCTCACTGGAGTGTTACAAATCGGATAAACATATAGAATGCTCGGAAAGCTTCTACCGAGATTGCGTCAAAGAAGAGCTTTCATCACAACATACAGATGAAGAATCAAGCCGCAAAATGATTGATATTCTGAAAAGAATGCATGAAAATGATGAGTCTTCTGAAGATAATGAAATAATAGACAATGATTTTGACTCCGATGACAATGATGAAATGGACTTGCATGAAAGAATAAAAAACTTAGATTTAAATGACGCTGATTCTCTTTGGAATGTATTGACGGATGATGAGAGGAATGAGTTTGAAGCGTTATTAAATAATGGTGACGTTGGGGCTATAATGCCACAATGGGAGCCATGGTGGACAGAGAAAATAGAAAAGAAATTGGTAAAGGATGTGGATGAAGGTGAGAAGGAGTTGAGTAGATGCCCTAATATCCTCGAAGTACCCAAACTAAATACACTTACTGTAAGTATTGTTGTTAGAGTTAAATTGTATTCTAAATTAGCTTTAGTTCATGTATACTACTAAGGGACAGTCTCCTTCTCTTGTTCCAATGGTCATTCTTACATAATAAAATTAAAAAATGTTCAGATCGAAGTAAATTACACAAAATAACACAGTCCTTCTGGGTAAAATAGAATTTTTATAAAATGTATATATCTTGAAGTTTCACTTATCACAGTAATAAAATTGGCATCAAAATCTGTTGAGCTATTTTGTGTCATGCACAAACAAATTATAAAACAAAAACTATTTGTAATAAGCAGTTGACAGAAATTAGGGTTTTTATTTAACTTTTATTATTGTAGTTAACCAACAATGTTGTATTCTAAATATAAATTTTTAGTCCATTACATTAAAAATTCAATCAATTTTTAGTCAATCCTATTCTTATTCTTCATTAACTTGACATGGATCTTTCACTAGCTGGCTATCAGACAAGTACTGGCAATTCTCTCTCTTAATGATGTGCATATTAAGCATATTTGTAAATTTAATTTTCCTCTCTACTTATTACCTTTTTCCAAACACTGGTGTCCTTATGATCTGTGAGATGTTAAACAATATGATATAATACTAGCCCTGTGTTAAACATTGTCCCACTGCTGGGCACTGGCCTCTTCTACTAATGAGAGGAGTTAGGCCTTTTTCCACCATGCTGGCCTAATGTGGGTTGGTAGACTTTGCATACCTACGAAATTTGTATGAGAATTCTCAGGTATGCAGGTTTCATCACTATGTTTTCCTTCACCATTAAAGCAAGCAATAATTAATACATGTAACTTTAAAAAATCAGAAGTGTATACCATTTGGGTTTCAAACATACGACTTTTGTCTTGACAGTCTGTACCGCAACCAACTAGGCTATCGCTGCCAAAATTATTTTAGGAGAGTATAACTTAATATTTGCATTATTTCAGAATGTTCAACCATCACCAACAATAAGATTTAATATTACAAATGTACTTGCATCATATGTTTTTGTAATGAGATATTTTAATGGAGAAATAGATCCAATTGAAGGAGTGACGTATTTGCTGAACATTTGTTCCAACTTGGACACCAACACAAACTTTGATGATATTTCAACTGCTATGGAGTCTGTAGCACAGAAATGCCTTCAGGTAAAATCATAAAAAATATGGAGATTAAGCTTTCTTACATAATCATCTGGATATGTTATATTATAATTTACTAGCAGGCCCGGCAGACGTCTTGTCCGTAAAAGCAGCGACACACCGACTGCAGCGCCATCTGCCGGGCTGATTTGTGAATTTAAACCATCCAGAATGCCACCGAAACGCATACAAAAAAAAATCATTCAAATCGGTCCAGCTGTTTAGGAGGAGTTCAGTGACATATATATGTACAGTAGAATTATATATATAAAGATTTAAACTTTCACTATGGCACACACCTATATAGAATGTTTTTAAATGCACAAGTTGTATGCCGTCACACAAATGTTGTTTGTATGAACCTGCATTGTGTAATGAGCTGCATAGGAAGATTTATCATATTATTTCACAACAGTCATTGTGTTAATATGCAGCTGTTTAATATTATAAGCTATGCTGGAGTAGATAAATAGATACTTAACATGTTGGCATACAACACTTGAAAACACCATGGGCAGTTCAGTGAACATGATAAAATAGTAGATTCAGTACCAAACTGAAAATTTTAACACAAGTATGTTAATTCCATGTCTTTTAACTTAAGATTTACAGTATTATCATTATTTTTACCATCAACTCTTCTAGAAAACAATAATCTTATATTCCAGAGTGAACTTATACATACAGACGAAACCAGCCTTGATGTTATGAGACAAGACACACATATGGTTTTAGAAGGACCTAGTGATGATAAAAGAATACACTATTGCAAAGCTGCACTATCGCATTTAAGTAAATTGTTTGGCGATGCAAAAAAAGCAATGAAATCATCCAAAAATGATTCAGATAGGTCAAAAGAAGTTAATGGGTTTTCAAAGAAGTTTCCAGACCATGGCCAAAGTCATTTACCAAAATTAGATGTTAACAAAGTAAAAAAGTGTGTGAAGAAAGTAGAATATTACTTATCGTTTATTGAAACATACAGTAAAGATGTTGAATAAATATATTGTTTTTATATTTGTATTTAATTTGATTGAATCACCTAGTCCTTTTCCTATTTTCAATTAATTGTAAATGAAAATATTTGGAAATTTCAATTTCAAAATCATGTGAGGGTAGATGAAGAAAACAACACTTTTGAAAGATACTTTATTCGAATCCAACAACAATAATTCAGAGGAATGTCCAAAATATAGGTACCGCTTAACAATATTAATGTCCATTTCACATATGTATTTACAATAGAATTATGCATTAACACAACACTTACACTGCAATCGAGAATGTTTCATAGGATTTATTCAGAATATAATCAAACATTACGCTTGTGGATTGTTATGCATCCTGGAACATGAAAACTTATATCGAGGCATCATTTCGTAGCGACGATTGCGCTAAATAACAACTGTACAGAATTAAATGGACAGGCAAATCTAAACTTATCTGAAATATTTTGTTTCAAATTATGATGAATTGAATCCATTCTCTTGACTCAAAATAATTACCATATTAGCGTGTATATGCCGCCTGGAATTATGCCACCGATATGAGATTTAAAATAAATAAAAGTTCAATCTTAGATGACACAGATTTTTGCTAACTCTCAGGAAACTAAAAAATTGTATAATGGCTAGATTATGTTGGAACAGTAAAACCAAACCACCAAGCCAATTTTTGTAAATTAGGTATTCAATCAGGTTTGGAAAGGTATATGGTAGTATTTAATAAATTCCGCGAAATGTGCGTGTACTGGTTGTAACCAGAGGTGTACCTCTGCCTACCCCTTTGGGGATTACAAGGCGTAAGTGTATATGTATACGGTAGTATATTTAAACTTTTATGCCATATCATTTATGCTTACTGAAAAACCTGATGAATGTTGAATAATGTATAACAATCCACAACTTAACAATCAATATAACTGTTAACAAAAATAGGAATTTATCTACAACATTTCTAAGTACATTACGTACAATAAATATATCAATACTTACATAAAATACATATTTATTTCGCTCTTATCATAACGACACACACATACACTCACGCCTGTAAACCCCGAAGGGGTAGGCAGAGGTGTAACCAATGCACCAACCTTCCGCCCAATTTCGGTCCCATAATGTGTTGGAGGCGAGCCTATCGCCATACGGGGCACAGATTTCAGACTCCGGGCTAATACTGAGAATTTCTAGATTGAAAAACCCAGAGATCGAACCCGAGACCTCATTACAGCAGTCGTAGCGCATGCGCAATTAAAACTGCGCCAGCGAGGCTCGCCCCCTATCACGTTATGGTACCGTAATAAATTCGGCGAAAGTGTGTGTACTGGTTACACCTCCGCCTATACTTTGGGGATTACAGGCGAGAGTGTGTACGTATTATGAATATCGATTAAAGCTTCACCCACCTACGCGACCACGTAAACGTTGTTTTATAGTAACTTGGTAACTGCTAGTTATCTGCTGAGTATACTATGAACCACAAAGGGAGGAATAATAAATAACACCCAACAGTCACACACATAGCCTTGACCCCACACTAAGGTACGAGTCTTGTGATGTGGGTATCAGGGACCTAGAGACTTTCGGGTTCACAACACCCAGACCCCGGACACAAATATCTGTATCTCACACAAACATTTGTCCCGGTGTGGGAATCGAACCCACGGCCTCTCGCTTCACAGCCGGCTACTCACCAACTGCGTTACGGAGACTGTAAGATATTTACCTGAAATCACCGATGAAAGCGGGTGTAGTAACGCTTGGCGAGTGTTTCTTCTTCGACAGTTTCCGAGGACTTCGGTGGTGTGTATAGAAAATAATCGATTGTCACTTGTTTACTATGGGGCAAGGGTAGGCCTTCAATCAATGGCGCCCCCGCCTGACATACCTAGCAGTTACGCGATTTCAGTAGTAAGTTTATCACAGTATTATTTGGAAAAAAATATAGAACGAAAAAAAGAAACAATAAGAAGAAACAGAACTTTATGTCAAGTTATTAATAGCAAATTCTTATGGTTTTCTGAAATATGTAGTTTATTAATCTGCATTAGAGGTATGGGCTTAGTTAGAGTCAGGCCTAATCCTTATTAATGAAAGCCCAGCAGTAGGACAATATATAGTAGTCATTTAAGTTGAATCCCACCTTACAATAATGTAGTCATAATAGTGTACAATAGTGTAGTGTAGATGATTGTAATAGTTAAGGTTTTATACAACCAGTAGGCGTTAAAGAACTGTCCCCCGTTTATTAACCGTGATCGCGTAGGTGTAGCCGAATTAATTCGCCTAAATATTAATGGTAACGACTTTGACAAACTTTTCCACTTTTCTACTGAACATCAATATACTATTCGCTTTTATATTGATATAAGTTATTGAAATTGAAAAATAAATTATTATTTTAAATTTTACATTTGATTCAATAAAACATTTAATTTTTGCATTGGGCCACATTTAATACTTTCCTTAATTAGCTTCGATTTAAGAAAAGCTACTAAGCGTGATATTACTTTTTGCAATATATATACAGTGTAAACTCTATATAGCGACACTGAAGGGACTGTGCATTTTATGGCGTTATAGAGAGTTGTCGTTAAATGGAGAGAAGAAACATCAGAATTAGAAAAATAAAAAGTTTATTTCTGACTATTGTTAGTAGTTATGTGCATAAAAAAGAATGTTATTTGAACGCTATTGAGTATAGTCTGTTATTTTTGTCTGACGTCTTTTGCTGCACCAGTAATTTTGTTGTATTTTTTTAGTTATTTTATTAATATCTAGCAATACTGAGGCATCTTGGTTATAAAGGAAATATTTTTCCAATAATTTTGCTGCTTCCAGAGCTTCTTTAATGCTCGGCGGAAGCTCAGGCTCATCCGTCTCATCTTCTTCATCACCTTGTTCTTGATCCTCAGTTTTTCTCACTGAATCCAAAATTTCTTCGTCTGTGAGTGAAGCCGTTGTAAGCAGGCGGTCGTCCACTTCAATGTAGGTTTGAAGATTTACCGTATTTCCTGCCATGTTGAATTGTTGAATCCACTCAGTTAATGGAAGGTCGTCGTCGCTTTCAAACTCAGATTCTGTTTCCACCTCATCACTCGTAGAATTGGTACAAAGTCCAGCATGTCGAAAAGAGTGCTGTATAGTTGTGGGTGTCACTTCTTCCCAGGCTTTAGATAAAAAATTTACTGCATGCAGCATATTAACAGAAGTTTTACCCTCAGATTCGACTAGCTCCATCAATAATTTCCTTCTGTAGTGACCCTTGAGGCTTTTAATCACACTCTGGTCCATTGGCTGTAAGACACTAGTCGTATTTGGAGGAAGAAATGCCAACTCTATGTTTTGAAGGTTTGATATAAAAGGGTGGGCAGGGCAGTTGTCAACAAGAAGTAAAATTTTTCGTCCCTTTAATTCTGCATCCCACTTTCGCACTTCTTCTTCAAAAAGTTGACTGGTCATCCAAGCTGATTTATTAGCTTTATACGTCACTGGCAATTTTTTGATGTTCTTAAAACAGCGCGGATTTTTCGATTTGCCTATTATTAGTAGCTTTTTTTTCTCTGTGCCATCCATATTAGCAGCCACAAGCACCGTAATACGTTCCTTGGAAAGCTTTCCTCCCACACACTTTTCCCCTTTAAATTTCAGAGTTTTATCTGGAGTCAACTTATAGAAAATTCCTGCTTCATCAGCATTGAAAATGTCACTTGGGGCGTATTTTTCAATGAATTTTGACCACACTCTGTTAATCCAATCATGAGTCACATTTGTATCAACACTTCGTGCTTCCCCACTTATTTTACCATAGTTGATATGCTGACGCTGCTTGAATTTTCCGAGCCATCCTTCTGATGCTTTGAAAGAAGTTAAACCAAGTTCAGCAGCAAAATTCTCCGCCTTAGCTTTCACGAGCGGCCCCGAGATAGGCATATTATTCTGGCGCTGTCGATGAAACCATGATAGTACAGCTTTATCCAAATCTTCGTATATAGGTTTCTTTAATTTTTTGGAAGATTTTCCCTCGCCCGCAGCGTGGAGGATTTTTTCTTTATTTTTCCATATTGTGGACACGGTAGAGCGACTAAATCCAAAGCGTTTGCCAACATCACTTATCTTCTCTCCCGTTTCTATTGCGCGTATCAGTAAAACTTTTTCGTCAATACACAGTGATTTTCTTTTAGTAGCCATGTTTACAGTTTGCAAGTTTGTGAGCAACTAAGAATATGATAAGGTATAGATAATCCATGACTCCTAGTTATGAATCATAGTCAATAACAGTCTACACGTGCAAGCAATCCCAATTTGTAAACAAAAGAATGAATTTCTTAGAAAGTTCGGTATGCATGATGCCGACAGTCGAGTTTATTGCGGGCTAGGATAATAAAGCGACAATAGATCGTACACAGCTGCGCAGTTTTTACTAATTTTAGCAACTTAATTGTTGTCGTTATAGAGAGTGGGTGTAATGCTATATAGAGTGAAACATTGTATGAAAAACAAGCTAAACCAACCAAAGCCAATTGATTTCGACGCTTAAGAGAGTTTGTCGTTAAATAGAGTGACGTTACATGGAGTTTACACTGTATTTAAAAAAAGAAAATTATGCACATAATCACATCGATTAAATAATTATATCGTATCGATTAATAATTTCGGTAATCATTCGAATAGTTTTACATCGAAGCGAAAATTACACAGATCCGCCAATTTCAAATAAGTGTAATGTTCTCAAAAATTATAAAATAGGAACAAGTCAAATGACATCCAACTTTTAGTAAATGAAAATATAAATATCAATTATCGATACAAATCACAAGTGATTGGATATAGTAAAGTTTTTTAAGTACACAATAGCCAAATCTTCCTTTTCCTCCACTTACTATATTTTCAAATCCTTGACAAAAGTCTACACATTCGAATTTTATGATAACTATTTTCCATAGGCCCAGAGTCCTAACCAATAATATCGTTTAATACGATATTTAAGTGTTACTGTCTCCTAGTTTTTTAGACTTCTTGCCATTCATTTCTATAGAGATTTTAAGTTTTATCGACTTTTTGTCGATATTCCGGAATATTTGTTAAAGATGTCTCACCTTCTAACTTTTAAACCTCATTCATCAGCACTAGAAAAGTAAAAGGAAGACGCCTGAATCCTGTCAAAACCATTTTTCTAAGTTTCTCTGATATATCGAACAATCAACAGATTCACAAAATTAATATTATATAGAACAAAAATATGCACACCTTACCATGCACCAACATTAATGCTATCTTCTTTCCCCCCATACTTCGATACAGATATTCCCACTCTATATATATTTCCAAAACATATCAACTTTCTCTAATAAGGTATTTGATTTTGGTAGTACTGAATAATGTCATATGTCCGCGTTCTGAAGTTGAGGAAAGAGTTACGTATAACGGAAAGCATGTAGGCCGCTGCCTCCTTTTCCGTTGAGTTAGGCGCGAAGCGTGAGCGAAGAAGACGGATAGTCTGACCGCGGAAGCACGGTAGGCCAGTGTCGAGCATGAGTGACACCATTGATATAATGGCTTCTTGGTATGGTCTGAAAAAAAATATTTATTATAATTAGTGGTCGCCTAGTATTTGAAATTGGAGTGTAATTCACAAAAAAACTATTCCCAATTTTTTTAGCCTTAAAGCTCAGCAATAACTACTAGACAAAAAAAATCTATTGACAAACAGAAGAAAAAGGGTACTGAACCGTTATGTCTTTGCCTTTTTACCCGACTAGGAAGGCTTATGTGTTATGTGTATTCCATTACTTTCCATTGCAGCTGGACACGGACGTCCTCTATCAGTCCAAGGGATTATAATTTAAATCTAACACGCTCGGCTAATCCGAGAAGACAGACTTCACATAAAGAACTTTGAAATTATTGTGTACAATTTTTAGATATTCTGATGTTTTCCATAGCCGTTAAAGCGATAATAAATAACAAAAGACCAAGTCAGAGGTGTATTGGTCCAATTAATTCAGACTGGTATTATTATTTCGATAGTCGATATTATTTTTTTATGGCCCAGTATGAAAAGCAGTTTTTAGTCGCTCCTTAAGTCAATAGTGCCTTTGCCTGAAAAATTGTCTAGCTATTTTTTTTAGTGCCTCGATAGGCAGACGAGCAGACGGGCCACCTGATGGTAAGTAGTCACCGCCGCCCATAGACTTCTGCAATGCCAGGGCACAGCAAAGCCGCTGCCTACCGATCGGATATGAAAGAGAATCAATTTTTAAAGGACAAAAAAGATGCATTAGATCTATATGTGGACTTGAAACAACTGACAGCTGTAAGCCACATTATGTGTCGATATAAAACCTCGATAAATTCCTTTGTGATATTACCTGACAGCAAGGAATGCCTGAACGCACAGTTCGCTGAACCATCTGAACGGCGGCGCCTCCATTTTACCACCCATCACCATTACCATCTCGTCAGTCAGCTTAATATCAGGCTCGAAACCGAGGTTACCACCGGGCGAGGACTCGAACATGAACCCAAAGTCTGTAATATATTACGACATAGTAGTAAATAGGGTAGTTGACTGGATTTTTATTAATTGAAACAAATACTTACATCTCCTAAAACCTATTATCGAAAGAATTTTATGAATCCGAACAAAAATAAGTAAATTTGACGCCATTCAAATCTGCTGGAAGGGCTAATTGTCAAATGACAGTAAAATAATGCATGATATGTACCGTGACGTTTTGCTAACTATTTAATAATTATTATTTAATGACGACACATGCATCGATTCAAATATCAATTTCAAGTGAATATAATATAGATACTCTAATTCTATCGACACATTTTTCTACATTCTTCGGGATTAATCTAAGTCTCATTGATGTTATTCACAAGTAACTTTACATCTTTATGTGAATGAATTAGTATTAGTAATAATCGTATTTCGATTTTTAATTCGATTTAAGAGTACTTTATCGATATATCCACAAACCAAATATCGATGCTTATTATTACCGATACTATCGTTCAATAACTATGACATGCCAACGTAACCTGCAAATATTCATATTAGAATGTTCAGAACGGCTCTATAACAAAATCGATTCACGATTATCTATTATCTGGACATAGTGATTTTTTTACATACCAATGTGTATGATATGACCATCCGTGTCCAACATAATATTGCCGTTATGTCTGTCCTTGATCTGCAGCAGGAATCCGATCACACTGTACGCTGCCATCGACGTGACGAAACATCTTCTAGCGGCCTGACAACAAATTATTTCATTTTAGATATTCTTCTATACATATAAAAATCGATGTGTGTATGTATGTATGATCCCTACGGACTCCAAAACGACTGGAGAGATTTTGATGTAATTTTCAAGCAATCTTCAGAATAGCCCATCGGGTGATTCTCTAAAGTGATTGAATCAACAGTATTTTTTTTGGATTTTCGGTAATGTTGTGTCATATTTTCCCGACAATTCTATATTACGGGTGTACTAGTATATTTATAAAACCGATATAATAAATAAATTGGAAGTATGAATTGTTTCAAGCATATTGTTTTAAAAGTAGTCCCCATAAGTCTAATAGGATGTTTGATTGATATTACCTGGAACTCTCTGGTGGTTTCGTCGCCGTATTTCTTGATGAAATACTCGTACATTCCAATATCTGTTTGTCGTCCGAGCTGGTCTCTTGACTTGGCATTTGGCACACATTCTATCACTCCACACTGGAAGTATATACACAAAATCAATAATTTGAATTACTATTACGAAGCAAGATTTTTTTAACGTACATATACATTTACGCCTGTAATCCCCGAAGGGGTAGGTAGAGTTGTAATCAGTACACCCACTTTTCGCTTAATTTATTACGGTCCCATAATGTGATAGGGGGCGAGCCTATCGCCATTCCGGGCACCATTCCAGACTCCGGACTGATACTGAGTATCAGCATACTGAGTTTTTTTACTATAAATAGAATTGCGTTTGACCACTATCTCGCCTGATGGTAAGTGATGATGTGGTCTACGGTGGAGGACGCTTGCCTAGAAGATACCTATTCACTCTTGACTTAAAGATACCCAGGTTATAACTTTCGGGAAATATAGACTCCGGCAAAGAGTTCCACTCTCTAGCGGTGCGCATGATAAATGTACTAGCAAAACGCTTCGTGCGCGCTGGTGGAGTATCAACCATGTATCGAACACGCTTCGCCGAGTCTCTTGTCGTCCGATGATAGAAAGGGGTTGGGGGAATTAAATTGTGTAATTCCAAGGCACACTCGCCGAAATGTATCCGGTAAAAAACCGATAAACTGGCAACTTTACGTCGATGTTCAAGGCTTTGCAGCCTTGTCTCGACTATGGATTCGTTGTCTATGAGCCTCTAGTTGATAAATAGAAAAACCCTATATCACTATACACGACCCGGGACCGAACCTTAGACCAGCAGTCGTAAACATGCGCATGCGCAATTACAACTACGCCACCGAGGCAGTCAGCAGTTTTTTTTAAGTTTCACATAAAAGACCAAACGGTCAATTTTATGTACAGGGGGCCTAGACAAAAATTCTTGCCGTTGGCGCTAACGCCTAACAAAAGATTATGGAAGTGGTCACGTGACTTTTCTCAAAAAAGTGTCATTTCCATACAATTTGAACTTTCCTTAGGCCAACAGAAAGGTTTTTGTCTAGACCCTCAGAGCCGCTGGAATTGTGGCATGTCACATCTACTGGTTTCAGCAATCTCTTATTTCTAAAAAATATAACGGCATTCGTGGCTAACTTCAAAGCAGATAAACTATACTGGCTGTACATCAAGCGATGTATAATATGAAGATAATATAAAACTTCAAATATAAACTCACCCCAGGCGCAGTAGCGACAACCTTGTAAGGAAATAGATATAAATCCAGTCCAACTTGCTGGAATATGTTCTTGAACAGCGATATGACTTGCAACGCGAGCATATCTTGTCTGACGTCATCGCCTACTTTAAAGATGGCGGCCTGCCATGTCTCTGAAGCTATCGCCGTGTATCGATCTTTGCCTTCCTCCTGTATAACAAGTATGTTATTGTAGTTTATGATTGAGTTAGTTTTTTTTGGACCTGCTGTTATGGGTTAATAGTTTTGTAATCTGTATATATAAAAGAAGAAACTGACTGACTGACTGATCGATCAACGCACAGCCTAAACGGCTGGGGTTAGAGACTTGAAATTTTGACAGTAGGTACCTTTTATTACGTAGGCATCCACTAAGGAAGGGTTTTTGGAAATACCACCCCTAAGGGGGTAAAATAGGGGATGATAGTTTGTATGGAAATCCGTCATTTTTGAAATTAACTTCATGAAAATTAGTATTTGGTCTTTTAGTTAAAAATTAAAAATATATATTTCAGGATTTTTGGAAATTCCACCCCTAACGGGGTAAAATAGGGGATGAAAGTTTGTATGAAATTCCTTCATTTTTTAAGTTAAACGCATGAAAGTTCGTATTTTGTATAATATACTTTTTCTCCCAAACATGACCTCCACGCGGGCGGAGCCGCGAGCAACAGCTAGTAGTAAATAAATAAAAAAGATACATTCAACTTTAAGTGCTTAGTTCCGATTCAATATCATAATCACATTCGCACGGTCGTATTGCACGGACGCATTTTTTGTTAAAGTGTTCAATGTGATGTTTAACTATACTGTGTGGTTCAAGTGATGAGACAATGGCGTGCAATAGGAACGTGATTATCAATGAACTGCTGACTTTTGTGCAGAACAAAATTGATACACTCGACGAGTTGAGTATTATTCAAATTTGTGCCAGCAATTTTAATGACACAGAAGTAGAAGAGGGAAAAAATGCTCTATTTAAATCAACTGTAGCCGAGGGCGTACGTAACGTGACCAGAAAGGGTGATGATCGTAAGAAGAAGAATCTAAAAGATATCATCAAGCTTTTCAAAGAAACTGACCCCAATTTGCAACCAATCTTCGTGGCTAAAGACCTCAATCGTCTGCCTCCTGTCTCCTTTGACCATATTGATGTAACCCGGTTATTAAAAGATCTGGCTATCATGAAGGAAGATATATTCAATATAAAAAAAGACATGGTCTGCAAGACTGAATTAGCTCATCTTGATGATAAGTTTGATAAAGATATATCCGAATTACTTAAGAACTTACCAAAATCTGACGCTCCCCTCGAAAAACGTAATACTAGCGATGAGCAGAATAAAATAATGATTACGCCAAAAGCAAGCTTTACGCGCCAGGCGTCTATTCTTGTACCAAACACCACTATAACCAGTTCGCTTGAGCCTAAATATGCACAGTCATACCGTGACATCGCTGTGAGTAACTTACAGAGACAAGTTAATATGGACCATAACTCGGGTGGAATAAAGCCTAATATGGAAATGGCTCCGCGAAAAAATCAAGTTACTACAAGAGACAATAGGCTTATAGTACCCTGCACACAAAATATTGATTCTAGCGATGATGGATTTAGAACTGTGATAAAGAAAAAGTACAGAAAATTAAATATGAGAGGTAATTTGCGAAATGAAACATGCAAAATTAAGGTAACTGAGTCTAAAACAGCTATTTATTTATCCCGGGCTCATAAATCGACGTCAGTACAAGACATAAAGGAACATATTCGAGACATGCATGCAGAGTGCATCGACGTGGAACTCTTAAAGCAGTACCAAGAACTTGACTTCTGCTCCTTTAAAGTTACTATCTTAGCTAGCCAGGTCACAAAATTTCTCGATAAAGACTTTTGGCCCCAAGGATTAGTGTATCGCCGTTTTCGTGAAAGCCGGACTCATAAAGTCAATGCAGAAAGACATAACATAAGCATTACCCATGAATAATACAACAAACTATATAAATTTAGCATCCTTCAACTGTAAATCTGTCAAAAGATCGCTTGACAGTATTCGAGAGCTCTGTAATAGTGTAGATATTTTACTCTTACAAGAAACCTGGTTATTACCTCATGACCTAGATTATATTAATGAAATAAATGTTGATTTCGGTACTTTTGCCAAGTCTTCAGTTGACACAGAAGTTGGAATATTACGTGGTCGACCCTATGGTGGCCTTGCAATCATGTGGAGAAAATCTGTCTTCTCTGACGTTAGAATATTGAGCTGCAGCAGTGACAGATTGGCGGCTGTCCATGTGCGGACGGATAACCGCGAGTTTATCGTATTGAATGTATACATGCCTGTTGACAAAGTTGAAAATCTGCCGGATTTCACGACGACACTTGCTCAGATATATGCGAATATAGAAGAAAGCTGCGTCGAGTCTGCTGTAATCATGGGAGACTTTAATGCTCACCCAGGGTCAAATTTTGGGCATGAATTGCTATCATTCTGTAAAGAAACGGACTTAGTATGGAAAGACCTGGAAATACTCGGAGAATATTCTGACACGTTTACTTTTGTAAGTGAATCTCATGGCTCGAGGAGTTGGCTGGACCATTGTCTGACGACAGCAGCAGCAGGTAACATAGTTAAATCGATATCAGTAAAATATGATGTCCATTGGTCTGACCACATGCCAGTTTTAGTGACATGTGATATAAAAGGTGTATTACAAAAATGTAACTTTGATAGTAGCAGAAGTAAAAGTGAGGGCATACCCTGGGGTATACGGAATAGCGAACAAACCAGTTTGTATTTTAATGAGTGTGATGCTAGGTTAAGTAATTTAACTGTCTCTAGTCATTGTTTAGATTGTGTCATAACTGATTGTAAATGTCACCAACATTCTATTGATGTATATTATGATAAAATTACTAATATCTTGCGGACAGCGGCGATCCATACATGTACAAAGCGTGGTGCATATAAAAAGTTTAAACATGTAGTCGGGTGGAACCACCACATCCGAGATGTTCACATGCATGCAAAAATATGTTTTCAAGTCTGGGATAACGCTGGAAGACCCAGCACAGGTACATTGCATGAAAAAATGACTTCAAGTAGAAAAGTTTTTAAGAACAAGCTTCGTTGGTGTCAAAATAACGAAGAGAAAATAAAATTAGATAAATTAGCGTTGTTTAGCCGTAACAAAAACTTTCCAAAATTTTGGGCTGCAACCAAAAAACTGACTTATAAAACTAATATACCGTCTAAAGTGGAAAACTGTCAGTCTACCAAAGATATTGCTGAATTGTTCTCAGCGCATTTCCAAGTCGAACCGCTACTAACTCAGACAAAGCGTGGTGATATACAGTGCGTAGGGCCACTAGGTGATACTGCGTTGGGTGAAACAGGTAACTTATCGTTTACTCCAGGAGATGTACTGGAAACTGTAAACCGTATGCCCAGTGGCAAGTCACCTGGATTCGATGGTCTGAGCATTGAGCATATTCGATATGCGGGGGGGCACATATGCAATGTACTTGCGTCTCTTTTCAATATGTGCGTGCAATACTCTTACTTGCCGAAAGAGCTAATGCGGACAGTGGTGGTTCCCAAAGAACAAGACGGGTGACCTGTCTTGTCTTGATAATTATAGACCTATTTCCTTAGGAACTATTATAGGGAAAATATTTGAGCGACTCTTGCAGCCTGTGCTATTGAAAAGGTTGAGAATAGATGACGCACAATTTGGTTTTCGTACTGGGCTGTCAACGGATTCAGCTATTTTCAGCCTGAAGCATACAGTT
Source organism: Laothoe populi (assembly GCA_905220505.1). Classification (NCBI taxonomy): domain Eukaryota; kingdom Metazoa; phylum Arthropoda; class Insecta; order Lepidoptera; family Sphingidae; genus Laothoe; species Laothoe populi. The sequence continues at coordinate 7,705,178 of HG992167.1, read as the reverse complement.
AGATATTACACGACACGTGAGACCTCTGTTTATGCATGCTTTCTTGACTTGAGTCGGGCTTTTGACTTGGTAAATTACAATTTACTCTGGGAAAAGCTTCGTTTGGCGGGGACGCAGGCAGAATTGGTGAATCTGTTGAGATTTTGGTATGAGAACCAAATCAATAATGTGAGGTGGGGTGACTCTCACTCTAGCGATTATAGATTAAAATGTGGTGTGCGCCAAGGGGGTCTTACTTCTCCAGACTTGTTCAATGTCTTTATAAACGACCTAATTGTTGAGCTGAGGAGTACTAGAATCGGTTGCCGCATAGGTAATGTTTGTGTTAATAACATAAGTTATGCGGACGACATGGTGCTCCTTTCCCCCTCAATAAATGGCCTTAGAAAGCTTCTTGCAATATGCGAACGCTATGCGATAATCCATGGGCTCAAATATAACGTGAAGAAGACTAAGATGCTCGTGTTCCGATCTGGGAAGGGTCCGGAGCTTGTTCCCCCTATATTCTTAAGTGATTCTCAAGTACAGGTTGTAAGTGAGTTTAAGTACCTAGGTCACATAGTAGACGAGAAGTTACAAGATGACAGAGATATAGAGCGTGAAAGAAGGGCGCTTTCTGTTCGCTCTAATATGCTGGCGAGACGTTTTGCACGATGTACTGACGGTGTCAAGACAATACTCTTTAGAGCTTTTTGTCAGAGTTTCTACACCTGTCAGTTATGGATGCAATATACTAAACGTTCGTATAACACGCTAAGGGTACAGTACAATGATGCATTTCGCATATTGCTAAAGTATCCGCGCTTCTGCAGTGCGTCGACTATGTTTGCCGAGGCTCGGGTTGCCGACTTTTATGCTATTATTAGAGCTCGCATTGCTTCATTTTGGGCACGGCTGAGAAAAAGTAGTAATTCAATTTTAGCTACCATTGCGGATGATCTAACTGGACCTTACTTTCAGTTTTGGCTTAATATGCACCGCGCTAAGAATAAGTAATAGGTCTAGTTTAGACCAATATTGTCAAATATAACATAGTATATAAGCCCTTTGTTACTAACATTATGAGTCACTGGTACTTGTAAATAAAGATTATTATTATTATTATTATTATAATCCCTGCATCTTTGTTGGTGAGACAGAACATTTAAAAAAACGCTTACCAATGGCGGCTCCTCTCCAGCGGCTATGGCCATAGCAACCGACTCCATTTCGGCAATACCATACTTGCGTACTCTAAACCTCGCCAAATACGGGGCTTTAGCAGCGCTTTGCATGGGCGTGCCTAAAAATTATATAAGTTTAGTTAAACATAGGCGTGTGACTATCAGAGAAAAAAATTATATAATTGAGTTAAAATTAAGGGTAAAATTGTAAATGTATGTAATAATTCATGTGTATGAAGGCCGGCATGATTGTGTTGAGTAGGGGGGGATAGATCGTCTCTCGCTACTCGATACTCTAACTGGACGGCACTGCGCATACTATCAGGTGCAGTGTGGTCACTTTGCCGTGCCAGGATAAAAAATAAGGATACAGTGTCGTGTGGTTGTCGAATAAAAATGTAATATTCATTAGAGATATAGATTCAGATTAAATTCTTATTTTTCATTGATGTAACACCTTTTTTCTTTCATTTATTCTAGCATCAGAGAAATCAGTACATCCACTTTGTAGGTAGTCAAGACAATTAAAGGAGATTAATAATTTTCATAGTATTTGGATTGAATTGATCATTAGTTGTAGCCGCAGTTATTTGTAATTATGTGAGATATAATACAATACAAGCCCTGTATTAAACATTGTCCCACTGCTGGGCACGGGCCTCCTCTACTAATGAGAGGGGTTAGGCCGTAGTCCACCACGCTGGCCTAATGCGGGTTGGCAGACTTCTCATACCTACCATTATGTGAGATAATAATAGTAAATAAACTTGATAAAATATAATTTTTTATTTTTATCATCAATTATACAGATTATTCATGCAATTCGTTTGACCATGCTTTTTTTATATACTTGTGCGTCTTCTACTCAATAAATATGAAAATATCTTACCGCTCTTATAATCAATGTCGATAACCATCGAATCTGGATTTGAAGGTAGATAACAACCGGGCTGAACCTGAAATAAATAACATTATCCTATATCCTTTCCTTAAACAAATAAAAGTAGCCTACGTCCAGAGCAGAAAGTCTGGTAAAAGTCTATTTTTCATACAATAACTTTGGCTACAAAAACCTTAAACTTCGATGTAATTTGTGAAGTCAAAAAAAAATACACCCAACTGCCACACACATAGTCTAACACACAACCCCATACTAGGTAAAACCTGTATCGTTATCAAGAACTACGAGAGCTTACGGTACCACAACACTCAGACCCTAAACCCTAATCCCTAAACAAATATTTGAAATGGAGACAAACATTTGTCTCGGTGTGGGAATCGAACCTACCCTCTTGTTTGACAGCCGGCTACTCACCCGCTGCGCCATGGAGGCTGTCAAACTCAAAATAACTCATAGTCTATGACTAGCTTAAAATGGAATAATATAACTGTAGTTCAACTTACTTTAACATTTTTCAGCGCGTCCAAGCACGCCCGTTTCCTCTCCGCGCCCTTCGGGAACGGTCGGATAATACCGCTGATGTTCGTAATTTGACTGAAAAAGTCAAACTCCCGTTCATAGAATGCCTTCGCTGGACCCGAGAGCGTTTCCACGACATTTTTTGTTAGGTTATCTAATATATCGAAGAGAGCAGCTGAAAAAAAATATAAAAATTTTACCTTCCAATAAAATTTGTATTATGTTTCCTCAGACGTCCAAAGTCCTTTATGAGAGTACATCGTTATCATTCCTTACACATCCGCTAGATTTGACTAATTTCCGCCCGGTATAAGCCTTGATCGCCCTCTAGGTACCTTAACTGAAACTATTAATGATGACAGAAGCCGCCATCTTTTGCTCATTGTTTGGTTCATAATGATATTAATTAAGCCCAGGAAGAGCTTACCTGGACTTTGGACGTCTGAGGAAACATAATACAAATTTTATTGGAAGGTAAAATTTTTATATTATGTTGTCCGTTTGACGTCCAAAGTCCTTTATGAGAGACGTGTTTGTTATCTCCTGGCGGCTTATGACATTTAAATGCAACAATGTGAGAATAGAAAGAGTAATAATATATGTGCCACAATTGAATTCACATAATTATTTTCATAAGTAATTACATATTACAACGATAAATATTTATTCAGATAGATAAAAGCTATTGAGATAGAATTTTCTGAAATTAGTTTCAGCTAGAATTTTCTAAAGATACATGCCTACTTCCAATTGGCGTTGGTAAGGATTTCAGTATTAGGATAATTTGTACCCAGTTAAAGGTTGAAACTGCTGCTCTATTTTTACGAGGTAATGCATATATTCCAGCCACAACTAATAGTCCTAATAAGTACGTAATCGCCATTAATACGTAATCGCCCGTTGGCATGGCTATCCGAACTGGAACTTTAGACAAACTTTGATAGAACCTCATATATCTTTAGTTGTATTTACTATCGTCCTAAGCCAAAGTAGCTACTTCGGCCTAGTGTTCTCATATGGAAATCTGTAAACCTACATCCTTAACTCATAATCCACCCATAAATTAATATTAATATATATTATTTGAAATAATTTTCAACCCAGAATGTTGGTATTCAAATGATTGCCTTTGATCCAAAAACAGGATTAATAAAATGTAATGTAATGATAGTGATAAAATTATTTATGAAAAATAATTTTTATGTAATTTTTAACCAACTTTACCTTCATATTGGTTATGACTTAGCCAACGTTAATTAGCTAATTGTTAGTAATACGTTTTATAATAAAATTACTTGAAACTTTTACATCTGTAAGTAGTTTTACACCCAAACGCTATTGTTGAAAAATGCATAAGATTTTTACAGCAAATTATTTAATGAAAACGAATTTGCTAAGCACTTATCTCACTGTCCGAGTTCTGGTAATAAGATTATTCTATATCTGGTAATAATAAGTTAGATTATTTTGACAGCCCTAATGTGAATGTTTAATCACAATTGAGAAATAAGACTTATGGTCTCCAGCATGATAGCAGATTCCTCCCTTCAGAAGAAGGGAGGAATCTGCTGCCAAATAGTGGCTAACCAGTCTCAACTGAAATGTACTTTGTTGATGGGAATCAGGGAGCTGACCCGTAATAATAGGCGTTCGATAAGTGTTATGCGATATTGGTACGAAGAACAGGTCGCTACTTGGTGTTCCCATCGTTTCAAAAACTTTGACGTAGCCTTGTTTATAAGGTGCCACTCGGAGCCCGTGCGATTGCGTGAGAGTTTGCCGGCTTCCGTATTGTACAATCCCGGAAAGTAGTGAGAGATGAGTACAATACTGAGCTTGTCCATCAGAGACGGTTGGCCTTCAACAGCAACTTCAGTAGGAGATGGTTATGATCTGATATACTGTTCTGTTTTCGCTCATTAAGAATCACTGGTGTGTGTGCGACAGCTGCTGCTTCTTGATGTTGCAGCAATCACCGTGCTAAATTTGATGTTGCTCTTTTTGTACATTTCTTTAAATAAATAAATCTGACTGGTTTTGTAATTTACTAAATGGCCCCATTGTCTATGCGAAGCATCTGTCATGATAGATGTCATAGGAAGCATCTATATATGTATCGGACTCTAGAGCAATGTTTTCTAGCCACCACTTGAGATCTATCAAGGACTATTTCGAAATATACAGAAGGCTCGCGTGGTATTTTTCAAATTGCTGACGCTGCAGAGAATGGCAATGCATCCTTCCCCGGAGGGTGATGAAGGTCGCATAATTTAGGTACCCTAAGAGGCGTTGAGCCTGCTTAAGGGCCTAATTGCCGGCAGCGGGGCGTGTTGGCAGGCTCTGGTGTATCTTGTGTCTTGTGGTAAAGACTTTGACGCTGCAGAGAATGGCAAAGCAACCTTCCCCGGAGGGTGATGAAGGTCGCATAATTTAGGTACCCTTAGAGGCGTTGAGCCTGCTAGAGGGCCTAATTGCCGGCAGCGGGGCGTGTAGGCAGGCTCTGGTGTGTCTTGTGGTAGAGGTTCTGACGCTGCAAAGAATGGAAAAGCAACCTTCCCCAGAGGGTGATGAAGATTGCATAATTTAGGTACCCTAAGAGGCGTTGAACCTGCTTAATTGCCAGCAGCGGGATGTGTTAACAGGCTCTAGTGTATCTTGTGTCTTGCGGCAAGGATTCTGTTGTTTCCTGTGCCCCAATTGATACTCAGATATTCTATCGATCTCGTCGGGGCAGTGATCGATTTACTCAATAAAGTGAACCACTTCGGTGCCGCTGCCTGGCCAAATGGCAGGTCGTAGTAGGTAACATATCTGGCTCTTATATGACTCAGAATTTTGTTACGCGATTTTGATGGAAAAAACGCAATTTGGCGGCGCCATAAATAGATATAAAGCATTTAAGCTGAACATTACGCGATCATTTCAGTTACACGAGAGATGCAAATAGCACACCCACACTTCCCCGAACCCATAACCATCGTACGTTGTGACAGGGGTGAGCCTCTTGCCATACTGAACTGATACTGATATTTCGTAATAGAAAAACCCAATATTCAACAGCCTCCGTGGCACAGTTGGCGAGCAGCCGGCTGTGAAACGGGAGGCCGTGGGTTCGATCCCCACACCGGGACAAATGTTTGTGTGACAGACATCTGTGTCCGGGGTCTGGGTGGTGTGAGATCGAAAGTCTCTCGCAGTCCCAGACACCCACAACACAAGACTCGCATCTTAGTGTGACGGGGTCGAGGCCGTGTGTGTGTGTGTGTGTGTGACTACTGGGTGTTACTTATTATTATTAATATCACTCTACCCGACCCGGGGAACGAATCCAAAACCCCAGCACAGCAGCAGCAACGCGCACGTTTACATTACAACTGCGTCACCGAGTGCCACCAATTGTGTGTGCGCCTTGTGTAACATCACGCGATGTTCTCGGCGGTCACCCATCCAAGTACTGACCGCGCCTAACGTAGCTTGACTTTGGTGATCGGACGAGAACCGGTGTATTCAAAGTGGTATGGACGTTGGCTGTGGTCGATGCGAAAACAAATCGATGAATGCTTACAATATTATTTGAGCATAATCCCGGAGGGTTTTGCTTCCAGATGTCTTTGGTTATTAAAGCAACGCGCATATAAAAAGAAGGAGTCAGACAATCGGGCTATAAAATTATTAGATTATTATTTACCCCCCTTTCATTTCTGATGAATTAATTTTAAAAGAAAGTCATGACAACTAATGGTGGTAAAATTAAAAGAAGTGTACGGTTGAATGACACCCAGATATAATTTTCAAAACAGCTTTGTTTGGATTGAAACGTAACTAAGGGTCTGTTTCGCATTTTTCCTGTTTACGGGCGCCTTTCTTATCGCCCCCTCCTCCTTTTTGTCCTCAAAACTGTTGTTGCAAATATTTTTGCAAGTTTTGTGGATGAAATTATTTAAAAGATGGTGGTATGTCTACATGTATACCCACTTAAAAAAAAAAAAAAAAGAAAATAAAAAATAATAATAATAATAACTAAATAGTTATAAGCAGCCATAGCCCAGCTAAAAACAGTACCGATCGTCCAGACGAAAGTCGCGGGCTCGATTCAGCCCAAATGTAGTATACACCTCTGACTCCTCCAATTTACACGCGCATTCACCATATATTCACTTGTTTCAACGATGCAGGTAAACATCGCGAGGAGAGTCACCCGCTCGAAATTTCTACACTAAATTTATTGTTTAATATTTTAATATTGCGCCACAGGGGCGTTAGACAGCGCCGCAAAAATGCGTATTCTCCATCATATATCTGCATAAAGAGCACCTTTTCCAACCAGAAGAATTGAATCTTTGCATACTGTGACATGTCAAGAACAGCTAAAGTGACTTTCTTTAAACACTCATGTTGGCAACTATATCAATTCCTCCTGAAGGTGGATGCTTGATGAAAATCTTATGTAGTACGTAAGAAAAATAGTCGCGTGATCAAATTAGATTTGGTAGTGACGGTAACAGAATAATTATTATTATAATGTTGTTAAGCAGACTTACCAGGTGCTGAGACAATTCAAACCTTTATTCCATGTTATCTTACTGCAAGTTGTACGGTGCCGCGGTCTGGCACGCTGTTGCTACGGCCCGCATTTGGCGAAAACATATTTCGACCGTTTTCTTTGCATAACTCCAATAACAAAACGGACGGAAACTAATCACTTTTAAATATTACTAAGTAAATTTTCTACTTTAATCTCGAAAATTTTAAGAAAAATTATCGCACTATAATAATTTTATCTAACGGTGTGCACAGTTTGAAAAACTTTGCAACAAAGAGCAAAAGATGGCGGCTTCTGTCATCATTAATAGTTTCAGTTAAGGTACCTAGAGGGCGATCAAGGCTTATACCGGGCGGAAATTAGTCAAATCTAGCGGATGTGTAAGGAATGATAACGATGTACTCTCATAAAGGACTTTGGACGTCAAACGGACAACATAATAGACAACTTAGTGTATACTGAATTGACCTTGCAAATAACTTATAAATAATTTTGTAACACGTGGGTACCGTCAGTTGTAATGCAATTTTGAAGGTAGTTTCGAGTTGTTATCGGGTGATCTCACTCACAGAGTGGGGCACAACGAAAATCACATTATAACTGTATTCCGAACTGGCAGTATTTTAAATAAACTGTGAAGTGTTATTCTTATGTTTTGCTACCGAACTATCATAGGAAAGCATCGTGACTATATCTGGAGATCAGAGAGGGATGTGTAAACCCTCTTACAACCTCGGCCCTGATGTTTTTTTTTTCGTATGGATTTGTGCTGTTAGCTCATAGTTGCTTTTACAGCTTCATTGTGGCCAGCGCTTAAAATGCAACATTTGTCAACGGCTAAGCTCAAAGACGCTTTCTAAAAGGCCTTCAATTAAGCCGTCGCGTCGCTTGGAATAGGTTTAGGGCCGTCTCGATATACTAGTGTTTCGAAGAAAAAAAATAAAAACCGAAAAATGCTTGATGACGTCATACGGTCGAATGAAATAGTTTCTTGGCTCACCATACTATTTATTTTAAAAACCAATATATTGTTAGATGTCAATGTCACAATACGTCAATAATTCGCCAATCAAAAGACAGAAGTTTGAGTTGTGACAACTCACATCTGTCACTTGCCTGTTTTTTTTTACAAAGCAAAGGTCACTACGTCTTGAGCCCTATATATGGCGTCATTTGGTGCTTACGACAATTTAAACAAAATTCAAAGTGCAAATCATGAATGAAAATATCTGAATATTGAAAAGAGAAATAATATGGGTCTCATAATTTTAGTTCAAGTTTCATATAGTATACAAATTGGAGTATTTTAGAAAAATGAAATGTAGTCAATTGTGATTGCGATTGGGCAGGCACAGTGCTGCCTCGACAGCGACCGTGATGGGATCATTTGGATCTCCCAAAACATGTTTAGGGCGACGACGGAGGGAGATATCGGCCCTGATGATCTGTGCTTCTACATGTACTTACCGTCTTTGTTGTGCATTTCTTCGTCAGTATACATGTTGGTGTGCATGTTCCATATCAGCTGATGAGCCACTACTTGCGACTTCTTCGCCAAAGACTTTATCAGTTCTGCCACGTAACCCATCTGGAAAAGGGCATTAAATTATCAAATACATTAATTTGTGATCAAAATATGCAATAAAACAATGTTCAGTTTAATTGTATCATTTAAAGTCTGCATATTAGAACTATGCATGTTGATTCAAAAAAATTAAGAATATGTAACATTATACACCACAACTAATAGGAACTAATCACATCATGGGATGGTAATAAGCTCGGCGAAATGTGGGTGTAGTACCTCCCTCCTCCTCATCTCTGCCTACCTCTTCAGGCATTACAGGCGTGAGTGTATATGTATGTAACTAATAAGAAGAACGGGTCGACGCCCTTAATAGTAACTAGCTTTTGCCCGCGGCTCCGGCCGCGTGATAGTTATTTTTGAAAGAAAATGTATAAAAGATATTGCATCTTTAAATATTTTGCTATCCCATAGGCAACGTGCTTTTTTACAGGATAAAAAGTAGCCTATGTCATTCTCTTGCTTAAGGTAACTAACGTATTTAAGAAGCTAAGGATTAAAACTGTATCCGTCTAAATTGCTTTTTAAATTACCACATTGTACGTGACCATTTTTTTAGAAGATAGAATGGGTATAGTAAGCCAACGTGGAATTTTTTGTAGATCTATAAAAGAGGAATATCCAACCATGCATTGTTTTTTTTATATCTCAAAGGGATAAGGCAGCGTTTTTGGTGAAAGATCCTAGGCGGCTTGAGTTTTTCCGACACTTCCAACAATTATCGTTATATTTCCAGTGTTTTAGAGTTTATCGCGCACAGACCGACAAGCAGACGCAGCAGAGGATTTTATTTTATAATATGTAGTGATGATAGCGCCTCCACGGGACTCACGCGAGCGCAAGCCCAAGTCACTATGTGCACCAGCCACCAACTAGTACAGAGTAGTACTCACAGTATCATGTCGCAGCGCCTGTACGAGCTGCGGTATGTACAGTAGGAGGGTGGAGGCGGGGTAGGAGGTGAGCGTGTCGACGGCCGCCTGCGCAGACAGCGGGTGCGGCGGGTACTGCCGGCTGAAGTACGACAGCGCCTCCACCAACTAGTACAGAGTAGTACTCACAGTATCATGTCGCAGCGCCTGTACGAGCTGCGGTATGTACAGTAGGAGGGTGGAGGCGGGGTAGGAGGTGAGCGTGTCGACGGCCGCCTGCGCAGACAGCGGGTGCGGCGGGTACTGCCGGCTGAAGTACGACAGCGCCTCCACCAACTAGTACAGAGTAGTACTCACAGTATCATGTCGCAGCGCCTGTACGAGCTGCGGTATGTACAGTAGGAGGGTGGAGGCGGGGTAGGAGGTGAGCGTGTCGACGGCCGCCTGCGCAGACAGCGGGTGCGGCGGGTACTGCCGGCTGAAGTACGACAGCGCCTCCACCAACTAGTACAGAGTAGTACTCACAGTATCATGTCGCAGCGCCTGTACGAGCTGCGGTATGTACAGTAGGAGGGTGGAGGCGGGGTAGGAGGTGAGCGTGTCGACGGCCGCCTGCGCAGACAGCGGGTGCGGCGGGTACTGCCGGCTGAAGTACGACAGCGCCTCCACCAACTAGTACAGAGTAGTACTCACAGTATCATGTCGCAGCGCCTGTACGAGCTGCGGTATGTACAGTAGGAGGGTGGAGGCGGGGTAGGAGGTGAGCGTGTCGACGGCCGCCTGCGCAGACAGCGGGTGCGGCGGGTACTGCCGGCTGAAGTATGACAGCGCCTCCACAGGACTCACGCGGGCCCACGTCACCATGTGCACCAACTGTCAAGAAAATGGGTTCTTATGTTTACACGAATATTACACGTTGGAATAGAACTACTTTATTACGGTTTTTTTTGCAATAAATTTATGATATGCAAGGTCTTTCCTACAATCTGTGGGAGCCATTTCGTGAAAAGGGACGGAAGTGTATAACAACAGCTAGTCGTCGAAGCGAATCGAAGCCGAGGAATGGTAGGATATTCATATCCGCCCGGACCACCGTACACAGGGTGTAAAACCCGCCATAGTGGAACACGCAAGTGTGTCGCGTTCCGGGGTCAGCCGGTGTACATTCAGTTTTTGTCGGTGGTCTGAAATTAGGGTACGATGTTTGGCCGTCTTGCGGCCTTGTGAGTACTCTGACACTAGACCCTCGACCGCATCTACACCTTCTTGCCCATGGTAGTGTCATGAAGCAGGCTGGCGTGATGATTGTGAGTAGCGGGAGATAGATTGTCTCACGCTACTCGATACTCTAATTGGACGGCACTGCGCTTACAATCAGGTGCAGTGTGGGCACTTTGCCGTGCCAGGATAAAAGAAAAGTCACTCAGTCTATGTTATTCGACTCTATTCGTTTACATTCGATTCCAGTCCTGTCTAATCGATTCCATTTGTAGCGGATCCCCGCTATTCATCTTGCTGCGGTTGAGTTGCGCATGCGAACCACTGCATGATTCATGCCGTGGAATTCGCCGCTCGGAGATGGTCGGCGCACATCGTGTGAATTCGGCATACACGCATAGCGCTGCGCCGTGATACGTCAGTGCTGCGATCCGTCGTTGCACATCGTGTCTGTTCGGCGACAGTCGGCACACATCCCCGTGCCATTAATAGTCGGCGTTCCAATCAGTCGCCGCGCCGCGAGTCGCACCTGTTCGTTTCCGTTCGGCAATGGTCGGCGTGCAATGCTGCGCTGTCATTCGTCGATGCTCAAGGTCGTCGACATGCCTCGTGCATGCTCGGCTTCGCTCGGCTCTACGACCGCTGCTGGCACTCAAGGACACATGATTGGCCAGCAACACCCCATCTCGGCTCAGGCTCGCTGCGCCGGCGCTGCGATCGTCGGGACAACTGAAGACACATTCCACTGGATCTTGCCTTCTGCAACACTGGCGCTTACCTATTACCTTTGTAACCTTATCTGGCTAATACAAGCATTATTCATAGTAAACGTGCATTATTTTATTGCTACAAGTAATTATATCCATCATCGCTTCCGCTATACGCTTGCTGGCCCACCTGTGGCTACTGCTTAATGTGGGATAGTCTTCAACACTCCCCACACATTATAGTCCAATCGATTCTATTTGATTCCATACGATTCCATTATATTCCATTCGATGTCAATCGATTCTATTTGATTCCATTATATTCCATTCGATTTCAATCGATTCTATTTGATTCCATTCGATGTCAATCGATTCTATTTGATACCATTCGATTCCGTTCGATTCCATTCGAAAACCAAAACCAAATCTCTCGGAAAATACCCATTTTCAAATACCATCTGACGGCCAACTCTAGCACCCTGTGCTCATTGGTTAAATCAAATAGCGCGCGCTTCTCCAACTTCCTTTTACACACTTCCGTCCCTTTTCACGAAATCACTCCCAGCAACTGATAGCAAAGATGTTACACATCAAAAATGTGTAATGTAAGCGAATATATAATAATAAAGGCCCCGTGAGTATTGAGGCCCTGGGCACGGGACCTGTGGGATCTTTCCCTATGGTAAAGATTGGCTATATTGTACAAACCTCGTGAGCATCGTTGAGCAGTGTGTCTGTAGTGACGAGATACTTGAGTGCTTGTGGTATGTGGCACACGGCCACCGGCTGAGCTTGCACTCTGCGTCTGATTTCCGCCACTATGGCATCGTTCTTTAACCTGTAAGCATGCAAAATAGTTATAGAAAACAGTTTAAAATTTTACAACTCGCGCACCAATAAATCTATAATAATGTATAAATATATATATTTAAAGATTTCTGATAATTGTTCGCTAAGTTTAATGGTTCAAAAGTTATTCGAACTCGAGAGTTTAATATACATAAAATTGACAACGTTATCAAGTATACCTACTAATAAAATAAACAGTAATAATGAAATATATCACATATATTTATAGGTTATAAGGTAATGAAGTTGAAGCTTTATCCGCCTTCCGTGCCTCACTTCACACTTCTTTTAAAAATATAGGCTTAGACTGCCAACAAAAGTGAAAACTTAAAATTTGGAAATACCGTTTTTTTTAAACAGCGTCCATGAAGTAGTAACTTTTTAATTTTTTTTTATATTATAGTCCGACAAACGAGCCAGTGGGTCACCTGATGTTAAGTGATCTCCACCGCCCATGAACATCCACAATACCGAAAGTATTATGTATGCGGTGTCGGCCTTAAAGGACAGGAATAGGGATTAGGGAAGGGAAGGGGGAATCTGGGCCTCCGGATATCTCACTTACCATACGAAACGCGACAGTAAACTGTCACTTTACGTTGGTTTTCTGTGAGACAGTGGTACTACCCGGTCGAGCCGACCCATTTATGCTGTAGACGAATATGTCTACAGCGTGGCTCTACCACTTCTATTTATTTTATAATTGCTTGTCAATAATTATAAAATGCCATATGCGTGCTTGCATCTGAGCGCGACGGTCTTGCGAGTTCAGTGCTTTTTCCGCATCCGAAAAGTGCCCAACGTGCCTAATGTTTTCACTGCAAAAAACATAGTAACGCGGCTTGTGGCAAACTTCACAGTGTCTGCAATTTTGTATCATACCTCTCAGGTAAGAATATGGCGAGTGCTGGACTAATGTCCCACGCGAGCTTGGCGTGGTCCCGCCACGTGCGCTCCACGTTCGGCTTCGACCGCCACGTGGTGATGTTGTCCTCGCCCGGCACCGCCTGCTCCGCGCGCCCGTGCGGGTTGTGCCACGTCACCAGGAACTCGATCTCCACAGCCTGCAAACCATACGGAAGACAGTTATTAAGCATTCCCAGAGACTCGCCGAGTTTCATTACTCGGTGTCGAAAAAATGCGTGTCATTGTTGATCCTGGCTAAACATGAGTTACAATGGCGGGTGTGTGGGCGGGATAGTCTCTACAAACCATACGCAACTTGCATTATACTAGAACCGTGCGAAATTGCATCACCGATAGTGCAATCTATCCCCTGCTACTTAAAACTAATTTTACCCCAACGACGGGATTTATAAGTATAATCTGAACAATAATAAGTAAATTAGACGCCATTCAAATCTGCTAGAACGAGTAATTGTCAAATGACAGTAAAATGATGCATGATACGTCCCGTGACGTCACGGTTCTCAGAATCGCCATTACTGTGCCGTTGTGTGAGGGAGATAGCGATATGTTCCCAATGCACAACCATTTTTGATCATACCTTTGAGTATTTCCTCATACCAATATTTAAAATGAACATTGTGACCTTATTTTGATTGACATAGATCAAGCAATTTTGATTCTTTTTTCGCAGATAAGTTTCTTTTGCGCATTATACATACATATACACTCACGCCTGTAATCCCCGAAGGGGTAGGCAGAGGTGTAACCAGTATACCCACTTTTCGCCGAATTTCGGTCCCATAATGTGATAGGGGGCGAGCCTATCGCCACACCGGGCACCATTCCAGACTCCGGATTAATAGTGAGTATTTCTAGGTAGAAAAACCCAATATCACTTTACCGGACCCGGGGATCGAACCCGAGACCTCAGCACAGCAATCGTAACGCATGCGCAATTACAACTAAGCCACCGAGGCAGTCAGCGCAGCGCAGCGCAGGCAGTTGCGTATTATATTCGGTTGCATATTGAATAATGTACCAAATTAAACACAGGAAATTATCCTATTTAAATACTAGTACTACTACTTTAAATATTGGTATGAATATGTGGGTGCGAAGTAGGAACGCTTCACTATCTCCCTCACACAACTACACCGTAATAGCCATTCTGAGGGTGACATCACGATCCATATAGCGCATTCTTTTTCTGTCATATAACAACTACCCCTTAAATTTTTGCTAGTGGTAGGATATTCATATCCGCCCGGATAGCGACCACCGTACACAGGGTGTAAAACCCGCCATAGTGGCACACGCAAGTGTGTCGCGTTCCGGGATCAGCCAGTGTACATCCGGTTTTTCTCGGGGATCTAGAGTACAATGTTTGGCCATTTTGCGGCCTTCTAAGTACTCTGACAATAGACCCTCGAACGCTTCTTCACCTTCTTGCCCATGGCGTAGTGTGAAGAAGCAGGCCGGCATGATTGTGTTGAGTAGCAGGGGATAGATCGTCTCTCACTACTCGATACTCTAACTGGACCACACTGCGCTTACCATCAGGTGCAATGCGGTCACTTTGCCGTGCCAGGATAAAAAAAAATTAGAATAGATTTACCTATATTTCTTAGTATATGACGTAAAATCAGCTAAAAAGCTACAAAAAAAACTTGAACGCTTTTCATTTAAACATTAACTTACCATAAGTTCTAATATAAGATTCCTTTTCCTGACATAGCCCTTGACGAACGTGTCCTGAGTCTTGATTGGTGGTTTAACACTGCGGTTAGATCGTTTGCCCGCTATACTTCCGGCACCGCTGCTTAGCGTTGTTGTAGACATCGGCACCTGTGTTAATAACATTGAGGGATTACTGTTTAAAATTAAAACTGACTTAACCTCTCAAGTATCACAAGGGTGTTAGGAAAAAGGTAATAAGTAGTGAGTAAAAATACAAGCCAAAATCAACTTTATTTCCATAATATTAACGTTACAAATACGCTTACGCACGTCAATAACGGCGAGTATCATAAACATAAGTGGCACACAAGTATCACCTGCACATATTTGTCCACGCCACACTAGCAATACTCGTCCTTATTGACGTGCGTATTAAGCATATTTGTAACGGTAATATTATGGAAATAAAGTTGATTTTTGACCGACTTCAAAAAAGGAGGAGGTTCTCAATTCCTCGGAATCTTTTTTTTATGTATGTTCCCCGATTATTCGAAGACGCCTGGACCGATTCGAGAAATACTTTTTTTGTTTAAAAGGGTATACTTCCCAGGTGGTGCCATTAGCACCAAGTCAGGATCTGATGATGGGATCTCAGAAAAATCGAGGGCAACCCTCAAATTTTATATGGACGCATAATTTGTTTTTTATTGAAGTCGGTGTACTTTTTATGAATTAAAAAACTTTTTATTATTATTAAGGTGCTTGCGTAAGAGTTTTGTTGAATTGTTAGTCACACACTGGTGTACGGTACGGTCCCACAATACCCAAACCAGAAACAATCTGTGACCTTTTATGAATTAAAAAACTTTCCGCTTGTATTTTTACTCAGTACTTTTTCCGAACACCGGTGTCCTTGTGCTACTTGTGAGGCTATAGAAGTTTTTTAGATGATATAATTTAATATGAATAAAATGTTTTACCGTGTTAATCCAGCCCGTGGTCTGCCGGCTTCCTATATCGCTCGCACTGTTCACTGACGAACGATTGTCCGTCGGCGAGTTCGAAGTGTAGATACTTTGCTGACTGCTAGGACCCATTAGTTCAAAGTCACCTGATTATAAATACATTATAATTATAAACCAATTTACCCAAGTCCGTTAAAATTATATTGGCTGGTGGTAGGATATCATATCCGCTCGGATAGCGACCACCGTACCGTAAAAGTACACAGGGTGTAAAACCCGCTATAGTGGCACACGCAAGTGTATAATTTTTAATTATCAACGCTACTTTATATTCGACATGCCAAAATTATCGAACAACGATAGAGGCGAAACATTTTTTTTACAGATTTGACAACCTAAAGCGGTGGTTCTACCTACAATGTTTTAACTATGATTTGTAAATTGTTCTCTTAATTACGTACCTCCAATATCACTGCTCTTCAAATACTTCTTATCGGAATGCATCAGTTGCCAGAATTTGATCAGTGATATGATATCCTCTCGCAGGGCTCCTGACATCTTGGAGGGACACTGCAGACCCCTACAGAAGTAGTCCAGGCATGCGCTGTACACTCTCTCACGGAGAATATTACGGGATAGAGATTTAGGTAGCATTTCGCCTTGCAAGAGTGATAGGCCGCAGGAGAGTAATCTGTATAAAATAAAAGATATTTTCACTAAGTTCCGCGCAGCGAGCCGCAAGGCCGTAAGCCGCAAGACCGTAAGCCGCAAGGCCGCAAGACATCAGCGTGTTAAATAGTCACTTACCTAAACCTCACTCCGACCGCTTCGACATGCCTGTTGATATGATCCTTCATATCGCCAACAGTGATTGGCAATGACCTGGAAATCAGAATAATTCATTAGTTTCCTCCTTTTTATTAGTGGCTTCAATAATTTTTATGGGATAAATAGTAATTTTATAACTTAGGTTTCATGAAGTTTAATTACAAGCAAAATCTGCATCGAATTCTGGTCAATAGTTTTTTCAAGATATGTGAACAGATTAATAGACAGACAACAAAAATCTACTTTCTATTTAAATTGATTAAAAAGTAATCTGTATATATAAAAGAAGAAACTGACTGACTGACTGACTGACTATATTATACTTTTTCGCTAGTTATAATATACTAGCTGTTGCTCGCGGCTCCGCCCGCGTGGAGGTCATGTTTGGGAGAAAAAGTATACAATACAAAATACCAATTTTCATGCGTTTAACTTAAAAAATGACGGATTTTCATACAAACTTTCATTTCCTATTTTACCCCCTTAGGGGCGGAATTTCCAAAAATCCTGAAACATATATTTTTTATTTTTAACTAAAATGGCAAATTCTAATTTTCATGAATTTAACTTCAAAAATGACGGATTTTCATACAAACTTTCATACCCTATTTTACCCCCTTAGGGGTGGTATTTCCAAAAACCCTTCCTTAGTGGATGCCTACGTGATAAAAGGTACCTACTGTCAAAATTTCAAGTCTCTAACCCCAGCCGTTTAGGCTGTGCGTTGATCGATCAGTCAGTCAGTCAGTCAGTCAGTCAGTCAGTCAGTCAGTCAGTCAGTCAGTCAGTCAGTCAGTCAGTCAGTCAGTCAGTCAGTCAGTCAGTCAGTCAGTCAGTCAGTCAGTCAGTCAGTCAGTCAGTCAGTCAGTCAGTCAGTCAGTCAGTCAGTCAGTCAGTCAGTCAGTCAGTCAGTCTTCTTTTATATATACAGATAGGCCACTCTATCAATCTAATTTCTCACGGTATTCAGCGATGCCATGGTTACCCTACAAAAAATTGATACAGGTTTCAACTCATGGCTTACACAATTTTCCGATACTTCGGAAAAATCAATTCTTACTGTTTCTGCATCTTTTGTGAATATTCACTTAAGAAACACTCTAACTTTTGTGGAGAACATGGAGCGTGGAGGGAAGACGCCATTATAGACACAAATGACTAGCAGTTGTGAGTGAGTTATTAAATAAATACACCCAACAGTCACACGTATAGTTCTGATCCCACACTAGGGCCCACTTGCACGCAAATTAGGGTTAAATAAATAAATTTAGTGTTTATTAACCCAGGTTAGAATGTTAAAATTTTAACTCTCATTTCACCTTGTACCACTAAAAACTGACGCTGGGTTAGCTAACCCGACATTTCTTTTATTTTAGCTGGAAACACTGAAATGTCGATGCACATCTGTTGTAGTCCGTCCAAGGATGAATGAATATACATAAAAACGAAACAATATTCCTGTCTCTTTTACACTACAGCACACTATATAGAGATGCGTATTTGTGTGTCCTTCATTCTATGACGGTAGATAACTTTTTAATTTGTTTGTTTTAAGATTGTCAAATTCGTGTTATTTGTGGTGTTTTATTTATTTGTTGAATTCAGAAAGTCAGTGTAATGAAGAAGAAACCTCGATTATGTGCTCCCTATTTCACGATAAATGATAATATGCTTTTATGTAAATAGTTGAAAAATTCAAACATTGCCCCTTTATGTGTATTATAATATTCTGACCGTTTTGTAACCCTAAAAATTTGAGCTTATATACCTAGTCAGGTCATAAATTCTGTCACATGTTTAATATAAAATAATTGAAACAAGTTTATTCATTATGTAACCATTTATATACCAAAATGAACTTAACAAAACATAGATTCTTATGACACTAAAGTTTATTCAAAATGACCTCCGTGATTTTGAATACAGGCCTTCAATCTGCGCGGCCAGTTGTCTATCGCAGCACGAACGAGGTCCATGTCAATATCGACGGCTGCCTTAATCAAGGATGTCTTGAGTGACTCCAAATTGGGATGAGGCTTTGAGCACGCCTTTTCCTCCAAGTGTTGCCATATCTTGTAATCTAACGGATTCAAATCTGTACTGGAGGAGGGCCAGTCTTCGTGCCGGATGAAGTCGATTTCATGCGCCGCCAGCCAGTCTTGTGTGCTCTTCGCTCTATGAGCTGGCGCCGAATCTTGTTGGAATACCCAGTGCCTGTTATTGAACATGGTATGAGAAACAGGTTCCACAAGGTTCGTCAGGACTGTATTTTGATACACAACTGCATTCGTTTTTACACCTTTCTCACAAAAATGTACCTCTGTAAAATGTACCATACCATGAGCGAGGATGGAAAATGACCTCGTTGGACACGCGGAATACGGTTGCTCGCTTCTTCACTACTGTGTGCGTACACCTTATCATTTTGTTTGTTGTAGCTCTCTTCTACGGTAAAAAAGTTTTCATCTGAAAAAAGAATTTCCGATATTTTTTTTTCGCGTACCGCTTCAACAAAGCGCGGCATCTCTTCAGTCTCAGGTCCATTAGACGAGCATTCAAACGATGTCCTGTTTTTCTTCGATATGCCCGAAGCCCTAAGTCTTAATTTAACACCCTTTTCACCGTGGTTCTGCTTAACCCCATCTGAAGGGCCAACAGTTTCTGCTTACGTTTGGGATTTCTTCGAATTCGCGCCTTCACAGCTTTTATCACTGCTGGAGTCCTAACAGACCGAGGGCGACCACTTCTTGACCTGTCATCTACACTAGAGTCTTCATTGTATCGTTTGATGGTACGATAAACGAATCTTTTGGTTATATTCAAATTTTTCAGTATGTCAAAAATTTTAATTGGCGCGTAACCGCAACGATGCAACGCAATTACTGCAACACGGTCTTCTTTAAGCGTCCACTCCATATTTAAAAATGAGTAAAATCCTAAAAAGTATACATTTTTATTTTCATGAACAATTTGAAATTCGAATTCAATAAACTTTTTTGTGGCCAGCATTCTAAAATAAAAGTTTTTACTGTGTGACAATACTTATGACCTGACTGTGTATATATGACAAATCAATGACTTCATATTCATCGTCAGAGAATAACAATTCATGATCATTGTAGTAATATTTTAACTAAAAACCACAAAATAGATTACACAATACCTACCAACAAAAAGACTAACCGCAGGGTTAGCGACTTAACCTTCCCAAATCGGTGGGTTAAATATTTAGAAGTTAAAGCCTAGGTTTGCTCGAAAATGTTGATGGTGCAAGACAAATTATTTATTTAACCCTGTGTTAGCTGTTAACACCGAGTTAAATACGTTAACCCATGATCGCGCAAGTGGGCCTAGGTTAAACCGATATCGTGGGTGTTAAGAACTACGAGGGACTACAGTCCCACAACACCCAGACCCGAAACAAATATCTGTGTGTCACATAAATATTTATCTCGGTGCGGAAATCGAACCCACGGCCTCTCGTTTCACAGCCGGCTACTCGCCAGCTGCGCCACCGAGGCCGTCAAGAAGGCTATTATATCACAATTTGAAATGGTAAAATAGTCCGTAAAAATATTGAGATTTATCAATATCGATGTTAAAGACCACTAATTCATAGATATAGATCTAAATAGACATCGCAAGAGTATCTACATCAAGTGCTGAGACGAAATTTAAGTTCTTGCGCAAGCGTAATTATCACAAGAAGACATCAGAAGAAGAGAATAACTCTAAAATGTTTTCAGGTTATTTCTTATAAGGAATTGCTGTTATACATTGACTTACTTGCGTTATCTATTTAATATAGAGTTGCCAACCGTCCTGTTTTCCCAGGACATGTCCTGGTTTTTAGAGTGTCCTAGGGTGTCCTGGATAGTTTTTAGTCGCGTCCTGGGTTTTTAAAGCGCCCTAATAAAGTCCTGTATTTTAAAATTCGCACACCAATTTTGCAATCCTTACTTTAGGGGAGGCGTCTCGGCTCGCAAATGTTTGCGCTATTTAAAAACAAAGATGCGTCCTGTTTTTACACTGAATTGTCCTGGTATTTCTAACTTCAAATCCTAGTATATCAATTCCGGGATTGGCAACCCTAATTTAATACAATGTATTTAGTTCCATCCTATACCTGTGCAGTAGACTGGCCAGCATCTCGACCTTCTCCTGGCTGTTGTACTTGGCCGTGTCCGCGACTTCGCACAGATACCGCACCCACACAGCATGCGGTGCTACGAATGGCGGACGTGGTTCTAGTTTCGAACCTGCGTGTATAACACTACATGTGACTTATGACTACCATATTGTCTGAGTACACCATAGTCCAGTGTCAAATAAAAATATGTTGATATATTAAGATTTTTACAGATTCAATTACAATTTTAAAAGTTTAAATCACTCACATATACATACATACCCTGACGCCTGTAATCCCTGAAGGGGTAGGCAGAGGTATAACCAGTACATCGCCGAATTTATTACGGTCCCATAATGTGATAGGGGCCTATCGCCATACCGGGCACAATTCCAACCACCGGGCGGATACTGAGTATTTCTAAATATAAAAACCCAATATCACTTTACCCGACCCGGGGAACGAACCCGAGAAATTGCAACGCATGCGCAATTACAACTGCGCCACCGAGGCAGTCTACGTGACTACGATACAATGTACTCTATTGACTAAAACAGTCTAGTGTCAAATAAAAAATAATAATTAAGTAAAAATATGTATTATATTAATGTATACTAAGTTTTTAAAGATTTATTTAAATTTTATAAGCTAAAATTTACTTAAATTAATGCATTTATAAATATTTTTTATTTGCCTAAATGAATACAATATTTCAGAGAAGAGACATCAACACTTGAAATTTTTACAGCTACTCATATTCTTACCTTCATAAGCGGCCAAAGGGCTGGTATCCTCATTCTGTTTGGAAAACAACCCCATCTTCCTGTCGACAGTAGACTGCCACGCTGCGAATATCTCCTGTAGTAACCTCAGTTCTAAATCTGGTCGTGCTGTGGTCAACCACTGCCAGCATTCCACCGCTGATGTTACCGCGTCCTCAGTGAAGATCTCGACTTGCGACCATGCTGTAAAAATGTTATAATATCTAGCGTGTCAAGACATCAAAATAAGATGACTTATTCAGTCCTGGTCAGTCCACTAAAAAAGTCGATTTTATTAGCCTTCACTTTAACCATCAATTTTGCTACTAATAAGCGTTTTTTTATTTTACTGACTTTTTAAATCTGTAGGTCAATAGACAAGGGAGCGATAGAATATCACATGCTAAATGTTCTATGTGTCATGTTCCGTTGGCGTCGGATCGGCTCTTGAGCGTTCTTAGAAATTACATTAGAAAGAGAATGAGAATCGCTTGACACTCCACCCCATTTTCGCTTTTTATGCTGTCAACATCCGAGAGGATAAACAGTGTGATTGGGATGGCTGGTTGACGATTTAAAGGTAGTAAATTAGGTATTCGATTTGATGAGTTTTGGATAAATAAATACATACAACAGTCACATACATAGTCCTACATAATCCATATTATAGGTAGAATCTGTATCATGTATATAAACAACTTCGAGGGACTACAGTCCCGCAGCACTCAGACCAGGAACAAATGTGTGGTAATGTAAATGTAAATGTGTGAACAATGTGTAGTATCAACCCCACACTGAGTCAAAAGGTTTGCGTGATTCGTAGATATTTTGTTTGAGTATGGTCGTTGTGGGACCGTAGTCCCGCGAAGTCATACCCGAAAAACATAACCCAAGATGATAATAAGGTGTTTTTTTAAACACAACAATAAATGAAATTCAATATGAAATAAATTGAAATTTATACCGCGGGAAATAGGGGTTTTACAAATACGTAAGCAATACTTAAGTTGATCACGGTATAATATCAGTGTTTCAATTGGAGTGCCTCATAGTGTGCGTTAATCCTGTGACATGGTGTATAGGTGCATGACCTCACCGAGCGAGTGCAGCAGATGTCTAGCGGCGGGGTGTGCGGGCGCGTGTTGCGCATGCGCATAGTGTCGCGCGTGCACGAGCAGTGCGGTGGCGCGCCACAGTGCCGCTCGGTGCGCTGTCTCACTCCCTCCCGCGCACGCGTCACGCAGCGCTGCGTGCAGGCGCGCCCCCACACGCCACACCGCCGCCTCGCCCCCGCCCTCCGCCATTACTGCACCTGATATCTGTACACGAGATACATACGTATTGATAACTTTTTGTCATTATTACGGCAACAGTCATTTTCTTACAGCTTAATAAGCAAAATAAGTTTAACAATATCTTGTAAATAGTGAAATCAACACAGTAGTTTTGCGTCAAATCATCGTACATATAAGCGTTGAAAGTTTTTGGTATGGTTAACGTTGTTCCTTTCAAGCAGAGAGTATCAATATGGAATTTATATGGCATACCTACAAGTGATGTCATTTGAAAGAATAATGCGTTCTCTGTCTAACACATTCCAATGCTTATACAACCCTTAATATAGATCGACTTTACTTATCAGCGTATTTATGAAACAATAGAAATCGATTAGATTAACTAATATAAAAGAGGCCTTGCACCAACATATAGTCCCAGTTCACCCCACTCACCTCCCCGGCGTATCGACTGCGCTGCGACACTACCGCCAGTAGCGCGGCCGAGTCGTGTGTGACGCACAGCGGACGCTTGTCGAGCGCCGCACGTGGCAGCGGAGCGGACGCACGGTTGAGTCCCGCCGCGCCGAGCAACGCCCCCGTGGCTAGTGCCAGCCCACAGTGATGCCATAAGGTCGAGTTCGGCACCTGCAACATACACGCTTACAGTACAGACAGTAGACGCTTATAATATCGATATAGAGATTTTTTATCGATTAATAAAATAGTTCGTAATATCAATAAGAATACTTTTAAATGAGTACAGGTCCATCGAGCGCGCAGCAGCTCGTCGTAAGTAGTTGTGTGGACTCATATTATGGTGGTAGTGGATCATTTCTTTGTCTCGAGCATGAACCGATACTGAACCATTCATGATATCGAATGAAAAAAATGACAACTAGAGGATTTCTAAGGAAATACGCGACTATATCGACTAACAATTTGATTTCAAATAGAAACCGAGTCCAGAACCTTAAAAACAATGAATGCTATTTACCTGGTTAAGGTATTCCTGTAGATGTGACCGAGTAGACTGTGGTGCCCATTTCATTGCTTCTTGAACAATCCCGTGACAGCGATCCGCAAAATCTTTGACGATACTCTTTACAGAAAAAAAAACAATTTTATGCTTTATATAATAGTAAACGAAAATCATAATACTAACTTTTTTAAATTATATTTAACGGTAGATTTCTGTAGAAACTTTCATCAACCTTCCCTTAAAACACATATTCTAGTGGTCCAATATCGGCTTAATTTTGTGTAGAAAAAAAGGGAAGTAACGCAAAAATAACCATAATGCCCACATATCTTCTTACCTTACAGTAAACATACCTCTCTTCCTTCTAATGTGTCCTGCAGTTGCAGTGTGAAGTCAGTACCGGGCACTTTTAATAACGGCGTTTCCTGATTGGCATCCAACTCCAAGCTGAAGCTTAATACTTGTAGAATATCCAGCATGGACCATAGCACCTGAAAAATAAATAAAATGAAATACCAATAAATGGAATGGAATTATCAAAAGTTAATTAAGACTCATGAAAAACAGCCCAACCTTTATTCACACCTAACATAGTAAAAGTATGTAAGAACATGAATAAAATAATTCTGCTGTAATAGTCTACAAACGTTTTTCAATTATAAAAAAATCGTAATCAATACAGAAACAACTTAAACATCTATATCCTGGCACGGCATAGTGACCGCACTGTACCTGATGGTAAGCGCAGTGCGGTCCAAATAGTAGGGGAGCCCAAGCGGGGATTTCGGGATTTACTAAAGCGCGACAGATTAATATACAGGGGGATACCTTGTACCCGGTTAAGTACCTCCACAAAACATGAGACCCATATATAAGGCCGCCCGTGAAGGATACAGGATCAGATTAGTAAAAAAAAATTGACCATCAGAAATTCTCGAGCGCGTCAGATTAAGGTAGGGTGAGTTAATTACATCCTAAAAAGTGTATATTCCACTAATCTGACAATTTGAGAGTGACGTAAAAAAAGGGGAGGGCAACAAAGTTGTAAAAAAAAACGTCATCTCGACATTCTCGAGCGTAGCAAAATTTTTTTTTATTTTGAAGGAAATAATTCAAGAATAATAAAAAATGTATAATCTGACAATTTCCGCAAGCCGAAATAACAAAAATTCGTCGATAAAGTTAAATGCGTGCAGCTGCGTGATGCCTACATTTCCTTCTCCGCGCTTCTATTCCTCTCTCACTCTTTCTCTATCTATTACTCTATTATTATATTATTTATTTCTCTATTTATTACTCCGAAATTTGTGGTTCTATCAATTAAAATTGCAAAATAACTTATGAGGATGATAAAACTGCGTCGAATGCCGCCAACCGCGTGAAAATTGCTTGATCCATTCAAAAGTTATTGCGGTTTCAAAATTCCAAAAATAGTGTTCTATGAAACTTCTATCAGACTTTCGAGCTGGGAGAGCTCAAATGCACAGAAATATTATTTCTTTGAACTCATGATATTTTTAAGCTCAAAATATAATTTATGTGATATTTTGTCGCTCAGCGTGCTATGGAGTGGGCAATGCTTGGGGTTTCTCTGGTGGATAGAGTTCGAAATGAAGTCATCCGCCAGAGAACCAAAGTCATAGATATTGCTCGTAAAATTAGCACGCTAAAGTGGAAGTGGGTTGGTCACGTCTGCAGACGGACAGATGGCCGATGGAGCAGACATGTGTTGGAGTGGAGACCGCGTTTAGGCAA
The DNA here is from genome assembly GCA_905220505.1 of Laothoe populi. Lineage (NCBI taxonomy): Eukaryota > Metazoa > Arthropoda > Insecta > Lepidoptera > Sphingidae > Laothoe > Laothoe populi. The sequence goes on along the minus strand of HG992167.1, from coordinate 7,679,541 downwards.
ACGTAGTGTGGGACGATGGACCGACGACTTGAAGAAGGTGGCGGGTAGCGGGTGGATGCGGGCTACCCAAGACCAGGATGGTTGGCGTTCACTTGGGGAGGCCTACGTCCAACAGTGGACGGCAACAGGCTGAGTATAGTGATATTTTGAGCTCGCTGAGTTCAAAATATAGTTCAAAGTACAATTTAAGCGCCCAGGAATGGAATTAGCGGGAAGTTGCAGGGATGGCCTTTAAGGTGAACCGTTTTTCTAATTTTTTTTTGTCAGATCAGGCGAATCCCTCTAGATAATCGTCAGATTATGAGACAGTACGTTTAGAACATAAAGATGAACCATATATATCTTAATCTGACGCGCTTGAGTATTTCAAAATGGCGAATTTTTTTTGCACATTATGAAAATGGCCGCGAGTTTGCGTCCCATCGAAATCGTCAGATTAGTGAATGAGGTCTTTTTTTGTGTGCACTTAACTATCCCTTAGAAAATCTGACGCGCTGGATAATTTTTTTTTTTCATTTTCAACCCTTAAATACAACCACCCGCATCATGCAAACGATCAGATTAACATACGTACATTATTAAAAATACGTAGGGCATTGATGCTATCAATATCTGACGCGCTCGAGGATGTCCATGCAACAGTTTTTTTTTACATATTTAAAAATCTATAGCCGCTTCCCCCACCGATGTAAAGGTATATATCATATAACATTTTTTTCTTCTTATCATCTAAGCTTTGCATCCCAATAGGTCTCTACGACGCTCGAGTAAATCCCCATTTAGCATCGTGGGCTCCCCTACTAAAATAGAGTACTGAGTAGCGAGAGACAATCTATCCCCCGCTACTCAACACACTCATGCTGGCCTGCTTCTTCGCACTACGCCATGAGCAAGAAGGTGAAGAAGGGTTCGAGGGTCTAGTGTCAGAGTACTAAGAAGGCCGCAAAATGGCCATTGTACCCCAACTCCAGACCCCCGACAAAAACCGGATGTACACTGGCTGATCCCGGAACGCGACACACTTGCGTGTGCCACTATGGCGGGTTTTTCGCCCTGTGTATGGTGGTCGCTATCCGGGCGGATATGAATATCCTACCACCATGCAAATTCTGAATCAAAAGGTACAAACTGGCACTAACAAACATTTTATTTAGATAGTTGGACCATAAGTAATTACAACTCAAACTTTAAACGTCCTTTTCTCGAAATCAATTTTATGCAGCTGGTGCATTTAGCATAACTCAATCAAAGCACTTTATTTTGACAGTGTCATGAGTTCTTAAGTGTTTTTTTTTCAGGACAAGGCAGCTATAACATCCCTAGAAGTTCCAGAGAACTTGAGAATGTAACTCACCCGACAGTTCCACAGTAGATGCGGGAACCTATCGACAAGTCCGGCGAGCCACTTGTCGGCGACGCGTCGAATCTGTTTGTGTATGTGGTTGAAGTTCACCAGCAGGAACTGCGCGTGGCCCTCCAGCTCTCGCTCGCGAGACTCGTCCTTCACCTTTTCCGACATCACGTCCAGAAATTTTTGGAACACTTTATCACCAACACTAGAATATTATGAAGAAACATTTTTAGGATATTTGTAAACAGAAAAGTACCGCGATTTAGCCAGTCATGTATCATTAGCTTGCCGGCAAGCGGAGAAATACAGGCAACACTCGCCGTTCTTACATGCGATTTGTAACTTTAATGTCATGGAAATAAAATTGATTTTGGCTCGTATTTATTAACTTTTTCCGAACACAGTTATCCTTTTGAGACATGAGAGGTTAAAATTAAGTATTTTCTTTATATATCGACGGTTGGCGGGCTCTTTGATTGAAGCGACATTTTTGAAAAGTTACAGGAGGGAGGGGTAAAGTTTTTTGTTTTTTTTCGAAAAAAAAACACTAAAAAAACTATTATGTGGATTTTAGTAGAATTAATATATAAATTGTATAGGCACGTAGTGTACCTTTATGACATATTGTCATACGTTTATGAGCATTATTGTCGAAAATAAATGTGCCTGAAAAAAAAAACTTTGTTTTACCAGTTGTTTTTTTTTTGTTATATTGGCCGCCGATCTTAGGCTAAATACATAAATTGCCAGAACAGAATTGTTTATTATAATTAATATTAGTGCTTAGGATAACGTCGGTCATAAGGCAGAAAAAAAAATACATAACTTTATATTTGCATTACTCACCTGGCAACACATTGCCACATGCTTGCTTTGTCCTTCTGCAGTGTTGTATCACTCAAATACTCTATTATTGGTTGCAAACTGGGCTCCGCTGAATTGGTTACACTGAAATATTACATTTAAAATTAATATTCCAAAACTAAAATGAAATGTATGTCATATGGCAAATTGTAGATGGCGCACAAGTGCTAGGCACTTCCTGCAATATTGGGTAGGACGTCGACAGAAGTGACTAGCAATTGCGGGCAGACTAATCCTACTTCCTACTAATATTATAAATGCGAATGTTTGGAGGGATGGATGTTTGTTACTTAATCACGCTACAACGGCTGGACGGATCTGGTTAAAACTTGGCACAGAGATAGATTATAGTTTTTGACTTGATTGACAGCCTCCTTGGCGCAGTTGGCGAGTAGCCGGCTGTGAAACAAGAGGCCGTGGTTTCGATAAGGACAAATGTTTGTGTGACAGACAGATATTTGTGTCCGGGGTCTGGGTGTTGTGAGACCGAAAGTCTCTCGTAGTCCCTGATATCCACAACACAAGAATTGTATCTTAGTGTGGGGTCGGGGCTATGTGTGTGACTGTTGGGTGTTATTTATCTTTTATCTCTGTTTTATGCCGGGAAAATGTACAGTTCCCTTGGGATAGTTTAGTATTTCACAAAACAAGGTATCGGCGTAATAACCTCCACGGGCGCGGGCAACATATAGTGCATAATAAATATACTCACCGCAGAGTCTCTAACCAATAAACACTCAGGATATACATGCACGGCGCGAACATTAGCTTATTGACGATCACAGTGACATCTGGCGGGTGATCGAGCAAGTTCAATATCTGTGTCTTCAACTCTTGCAGTTCATTCATCGACACCGAATCATTTCTCACAGCAGAAGTGTAATGGAGCTCACGGAATTCTGAACGAAGCGACGTTTGCGAGACAAGGAAAGGAGATTTGACAGCTATTTCTTTCACACCCGTGTACCATTCCTGCGGCCACAGTCCTGTGAGAGTAATTTTATATTTTTCTTTATTTAATTATTTCTTAAATGGTTACGTCTGGTGTGTTTATACATAAATCTTTTTTATGATTAAAATATAATAATTTGAATGCATTATATTTTTTGAATATTAACTTGACATCTGTATTTGTAGAAAAAAATGTATTCATATATAGGCAGTATATAGGTCTACTATATATTGTCGATCATAGTGTTACTGGTTATTACTTTATTACACTTATTACTGGTTAAGACAAAAAATAACGAATGTTTACCACAATTAACATTACAATTCACTAAACTGAAAAAAAAACCACTAAATACCACTCCATTTCAAAATCACTCAAAAAGCTCAATCTATAAACACGTTACTAAAGAAAAAAATATAAATAATAACTAATATTCTATAATAATCGACCTAAAAGCTCACTCTGAAAATAAAATACACACACTACACACTTTGTCCAAACGTTTGTTCAAATGTACATGTTGTGACCAACGTTTGTAATTACAACTCGATAAAAACAGCTTTAGGACGGTGCCATATCCATGAGTATAAAATTATTCTGAACTATCTCCAAATTTGTGTTTCGGGTTTCAAATATCCACAAAACAAGTTTTATAATAGTAATAATATTCTGCGGAGTTTTATAATATATAAAGAAATACTGTGCCAAATGATTACACCAATTAATTTATCGATACATATTGGACAGCATAGCTATAGCTAAAAATAAATTTGAAGTATAACAGTCATCCGCATAGGAAAATCTGCTTGAACGTTTGATACTAGCAACCCAGCAAACTGAAATAGTGATTCATTGAAATAGGTTCCCTGGCATCAGAAATATCGATATATTGCATCATCGATACATCGGTATATTATAGTGTTAGTTCATAAAAACCTATGGATATACCACCGTTAATATTAAAAGAACACCATAAACCAAACGACATACATCTATGTACTGTCTAAAAGCATGTTTACTCACGCTTTCGCATGGCTACAGGCGTTGCCATAGAAGGAGAGACAATAAGACGTTTAAATAAATCTATATAAACATCACAATATGTAGGTATTTATATACAATTTCATTATATAATGAGTATTTAAGGAAAGTGCAAAATTGAATTTTTCGGAATGTAAAACTGTCGACACATATGGCGAAATGAAATTAGTTGATTTATGTGGATAATATATCGACAGTTGACAGGCTATTTAATTTTATCGACATTTTTGAAATGTTACAGGAGAGGGATTTAAAGTTTTTTAGTGTTTTTCAGCACCAACACTATCTTGGGTGTGTTTGCAGATAAGTGGGAGTCTCCGATGCTGCGGAAATGGATCAGCTTCATACTGCTTTATAAATCTTGCCTACTAACACTAGATTCTAAGCAATTGTTACTAACACCCTATGGACATTTTGTCTGAAGTAAAATAAATTATTATATAAAAAAAAACAATTGCGTGGATTTTAGTAGAGCACTTGTGTAAGCACGTACTGCATCTTTATGACTTATTTTCATGTTTTTATGAGCATTTTTACTAAAATAAACGTGCCTTGAAAAAACCGAGCCCTGCTTTACCAGTTGATTTCAGCGCCAAAAATGGCACAAAAAAATAGCTGATCCTGAATATGTCAAATAGACCGCCAACATTCGATAGACCATCTAATTAACACTAAGAACTTTATTCTCTATAAATAATTATTATTTAGTGGGTTTTTGAAATAAGTCATCAATATACATACATACAAATGAATATAACAATATTTTAATCTTACCAAAAAACTGCAAAGATATATAAATAATATTAACTTAAGATATTTTTATTTCGCCAAAATGTGTTTACAGCATAAATATAGATTAATTTGAATAATGAAGTTTAATTTGTGGGTAGAAAAGTACAAAGTTAAATGTATAATATAAATTGACACATACCCGATTCAGCAGCTGTGAAACCCATCACTACGCAGTACAACCAAAAGTCTTTGAACAATTTGTGTAGACGCGGCTTAGGATTCTTAATGACGGGCAACCTTTTAACAAGTACCTGAAATATAAAAAATCGTGTATACTACCCTATTAGGACTATCACTGCTTATCGATAAATTGATTATAAAAAGCCACAATAATAGGGTAGTTTCCTGTGTTTAATTTTGTATATTATTCGATTTGCAACCGAATATCATACGCAAAAGAAACTCTTTTGCGAAAACAGAATCAAAATTGTTTGAAAAATGAGGTCACAATATTTATTTTAAATATTTGTATGAGCAAATACTCACAGGCATGAGCAAAAATGGTTGCGTATTGGTAACATATCGCTATCTCCCTCGCACAACAGTAATAGCGATTCTGAGAACCATGACGTCACGGTCCATATCATGCATTATTTTACCAGCAGATTTGAATGGCGTCTAAGTTACTTATTTCTGTTCGGATTCATAACATTCTTTCGATAATAGGTTGTAGGTGTAACTTGTTGATTAAATTAATAAAAAACGAGTCAAATACCCTATTATATAAAATACACTCACAGCAATAACAGGTATGAGCACGCCGAGGTTCCCCGCCGAAGCAGAGGCCTTGAGAACGGGCGCGGGCGATCTGTCCGTCGCACGCTCCCCGCCCAGTCCGAGTTGTACGAACAACTCGAGCAGACGCGTCAATAACTCCAGCCGAGCGGATGTACCTCGAACGTTCGCCGCGATGTTCGCTAGCGCGTTCAGCACTGCGCCTGATACGTGTCTGGGGGGAAATAGGATAGTTTCCTGGGATTCATTTTGTATATTATACGATATGAAACCGATTTTTTTTTAGTGCGAACAGAAGGGCCACCTGATGGTAAGTAGTCACCGCCGCCCATACACTTCTGCAATGCCAGGGCACAGCAAAGCCGCTGCCTACCGTATATAATACACAAAAGAAGCCCTCTCGTGAAAACAGAAACAAAATTGCTTAAAATGAGTTCACAATATTTATTTTAAATGAGAATGAGCAATAATGGGTGCGTCTTGGGATCATCTTACTATCTCCCTCGCACAACTGCACAGTATTGGTCATTATGAGAGGTGACGTCACGGCTCATATCATGCATCCTTTTACTATCATTTGACAACTATTGCAGATTCAGCAGATTTGAATGGCGCCTAATTTACTTATTTTTGTTCGGATTAATAACATTCTTTCGATAATAGGTTTAGGTAATATGACTTGTTGATTAAAATAATAAAAAAAACGTCAACTACCCTAATATAATTAATGCATCTCATTCTGGTTCCAATAACTCGAATAAGGGTTCAGAAATTGCTTAAAAGATTCTTACTGTCAGGTTTGACCAATAACGCCTGAAAATTTATGTTATCGAATTTATTTTTCCTCAATAAAAATTAACAAATAAGCTTAGAAGCTAGAGAGTAGACTCCCGACAATTAAATAAATCGGACCATAAAGGAACACAAAAAACATGGGTACTAACCATACGTCCCTTGTTTGCTCGACGTATTTTACATTTACCTTCTACCACTCACCTATATTGCTTCTTATCATCAGTGTGATGATACGCCGCGCTCGCAGATTCAACGGTGATGACGGTGAACATACGCATGATCTCGTCGTGCGCGGGACCTTCGGGACTGGCCAACGCCATGCAACCCAGTTGATCCACTATGAGGGTATCTAACGAGGACGGTGCGCGGCATAGCCTGTAGAGAAAATGTCGATATAGATAAAATGTCGGATTTGTTTTTTTTTATTCTGGCTCGGCAAAGTGACCACACTGCATCTGATGGTAAGCGCAGTGCCGTCTAGATAGAGTATCAAGTAGCAAGAGACAGTCTACCCGTCGCTACTCAACACAATCATGCCGGCCTGCTGTTTAGCTTCTTCACACTACGCCTAAAAGAGTCAGGATCATAGGACGGAGGGAACACGGTAGCTGGCAAACTGTTCCACAGCTTGATGGAAGTCTCTTGGCGTGTATTGACCGGTGTTGTGTTATATATTAGCGAGATAGAGAAAAAATAGACAAGCATAAATCCCCAAGGTAACAATATGAACAGCACAAAGGCGTGGGTGAAGCGAGTTGATTTATTTGATTTTGACGGAACAAAAAATTGCTATAAATCGCAATGCCATACGGTTCATATCACGAAGTCAGATGATATGTGTTATAAAAAATAAATACTAATTTTGCTAACCTTTGCTGGAAGAATTGAAGAATTGTGTCCGTTGTTTTAGGCGTATCTTTCAACGCAACTGCCACGTGTCCCAACATTATTACAATGTTTGTGCTTATCAACGAAGACTCACTGTAAAAAGTTCAATAACCATTTTAAGTCACAATATAAATTAAAGGTAATATATGTATCATGTCGGTGGAACTTATCGCAATTTATGAAGCACTCAGATATTGTAAGTTTCTTGAAGAAAGAAGGATAGTCATTTTCAGTGACAGCAAAAGTGCTTTACAGCATATTGCTCGGTGCGCCTCTGGTATCAGAGGTGTACCGATAGCATATAATGTACTGTCACAGCTGTTTGATCTCACCCAGAGGGGGCAGGAGATCAAGTTGCAGTGGGTTCCATCGCACATCGGATTAAAAGGTAATGACGGGGCTGACAGCATGGCTAAGAGAGGAATATTGCAGGGAAAGGAAATTGAAATTTTACCAAACTATTCAGAGTTACTACCAAAATATAAATTAAGCTGCTACAATATTTGGAAGGAATATTATAATACGCGATCGCTGGAAAAAGGTATTTGGTATAAATCCATGCAAAGTGAGCCCCCTCATATACCTTGGTTTTCTAATGTATTGCTGTCTAGAAAGCTGATTATCATAGCTCATAGATTAAGATCTGGACACATGCCTTTGAATAAGTTTTTGTACATAATGCGTAGAACTGAAACACCTAACTGTTCAATTTGTGGTACTATAGAAGACGTACATCACTTGTTAGTAGAATGTGTTCGTTTTCAGAAAGAAAGAGATGTACTTATGGAGACTTGCGATTTGAACAAGTATGACGTAGGTGGATATATCAAAATATTGTCTGATCCAACATCTGATGCAGCGAAAAACTTGTTTAAATTTGTAAGTCTTGGTAGGTAAATATATACTAAATTTACGTTTGTTATTGTATTAATATTGTATTGTTTGTTGTCGTATTACACATATATGTGTGTAAAACCATTTATATAATAGTTTAAGAAAATACAATGGGACTGACATGTGCAAATTATGTACAAAAGTCCCTAAATAAAATTTGAATAAAAAAAAAAAAAAAAAAAGTCACAATATGTGTTCTTTGACTAGTAATTTTGTCATTATGCATTTCACACAAAAAGAAAAAACCTAAGAAAAATACAATCTCAACGAATTTAATGTCTCCATAAACCAACTTCATCCTCTTTTTATCAAATCATACCGACCTGTCACTAGTTTCAGACATAAAAGTAAAAACATAATAAATATAAATTTTCAGCGAACTTAATTTCTTCAAACAATTTTTTTATCGACTTTGCATTTAATGATACCGACCTATCACTAGTCTCGGCTGTGAATAGTCTATTACTGACTGATCCTACTAAAGCCGGAACGCAATACGGGTCCACCGTCAGAGCCGCTTCTAGCGCCACGCATAAATTCTCTATGGCAGCATCTCGAAGTTTCTCGAAAGGAGTCGATTTAACTGGCACTCCTGACTCTGTCAGACCTTGCAGCTCCTTGCCTTGCACTATGAAACAAATAATTAAAATTTAAAATCATATGACGATAACTTGATTAATGAGAACCAGGGTTTAAAATATCAAAGAATTATTTATTGATAAAAAAAATACAAAATTTATTTACAAATTACAAACGTTACATGACATGACATTACAATTTCGAGCTACGAAAAATAATATTCACATTTGCAATATTATCGATAAAACAGAGCGATTCTTACATTGTCCCTCACTAGGCAAGCCTATATCGAGGGGTCCCAGGTTAAAAAGATCTTCAACTAGATCAATATAATTCATTAAATCAATAATTATTTTATTTTATTCTTAAAAAAAATTGGGTATACTCACATGTTACTTTCATATGTTCCTTGCCAGTTTTTTCGAGCTCCAATTTGTGTAGTTTGAACAGAATCGGCGATGGTGTCACTAAGAAATCTCGCAAACAATAAATCGACGTATTCGCTATCGATGGGAATTTCGTCGCTAATTTACCGAGACCCTGTAAAAGAATAAGAATTATAAATATGATATGAAAATAGGACGGAATATTTCTGGCGACCGTTAACCGACACATCGACTACTACTAAAACAGTAGTTTTTAGAAAGAAAGAAAATAATTTTTATTTGGTCAAACAACAACACTTTCGATGACATACAAATTAAAAACACAAGGAGAAATACAACAAAAAAATATACCCTAAGAAGAAAGAAAAGAAATTTTATTTGGTCACACAACAACACTTTAGATAACATACAGATTAAAAAACACAAGGAGAAATACAACAAAAAACAATTATAGACCCTAAGTACACCCGCTACCCCTCAATTTGGAACACCTGTGTCTAAAGTATGACCAAAAAGGCCATAGGCTCAGCACTTTACTTTTATACTGTACTGGACTTCTTATTGTATATCAATGAGTCGTCATTGCAAAAAAAATGAATGAAAAAATGATACTCACTTCCAGACACACCATTAGCAAAGGCATGTGGGCTAATATGAGTTTGTGATTATGATTAGAATTTATCTTCTCTGTTAAGCGTCCACATAATGAGTCCGCACCTGAAAAAAGACCTTTATATAACCACCACAAAATTAACACATATGTTTGCTATAAATATTTATGGTTATAAATCTTAAGCGAATTATTTGCAGGGTGTCCACTAAGGAGATTTTTTTTTCATCATAATTTTCCCCAAAGAAGCTTTACAGTACAAATCCCTGCACTTACCACATTTATAATTTAAGTATCGGCAATAATATATATATTTTTTTTTGTAACATAGTCCGACAAACGAGCCAGTGGGTCACCTGATGTTAAGTGATCTCCACCGCCCATGAACATCCACAATACCGAAAGTATCATGTATGCGCTGTCGGCCTTAAAGGACAGGAATAGGGATTAGGGAAGGGAAGGGGGAATTTGGGCCTCCGGATATCTCACTTACCATACGAAACGCGACAGTAAACTGTCACTTTACGTTGGTTTTCTGTGAGACAGTGGTACCACCCCGGTCGAGCCGGCCCATTCATGCTGTAGACAAATATGTCTACAGCGTGGCTCTACCACTTCAATCTATTATGTCTTGCCTAGAAGTCGATAAATATCAAAAATTGGCTAAGACTATTAACTAATGCTTTCCTAACTATAAGTAGACACCCCAATGCTTCATTCTTAGTTTAAATTAGTAGTAAAATACTCAAATTAGATACATGTTGAAAGGCTAGGCTTTTCATGACTTCCTGTCAGCGACTTCAGGTTTTAAAAAAAAAACACAAGTGATTAAACACTTTCCAAACCAATTATGGATAAATCTTCCAAGATACAAATGTTGGCATACAATATACAATCAAATTTTTTCAACAGTTCAATGAACTACTTAGTTCATATTCATTAACATTTATTGACAGCATTTCGTTATCAAAAAAACATAGAACAAATTAAAATCAAACAACGCATCAATCAACAATCAATGATACAAAACTACAATGAATTATATGACTAAACGTGCAATCAAAATGCTGTCAATAAGAATTTATAAACAAGGACATCAGTGTCGGCTGATCACAGTACACAATAAAGCCTTTTTATAATAAAAACCCATTCATACTGTAGACATAAGTGTCTACATTGCATCTCTACCACTTTTATGAGGCAATGTAAGTCTTCTTTCTAACAAATTATTCCCCCTCCATGAATGTTGTGGTCGCAAAATATCTAACTAAAGCCAAACATACTTACATCAATCTTACTACTATCACAAATTCGATTGTTTGGATGGATGGATAGATGGATGTTTGTTACCCAATCACACTACAACGGCTCGACGGATCTGGTTGAAATTTGGCACAGAGATAGATTATAGACTGGAATAGCACATGGGCTACTTTTTATCCCGGAAAAATTACGGTTCCCGCGGGTTTGTCTTTTGTTTTTCACAGAACAAGAGACTGACATGATTTTTTGCATTTTGATAGTTTAGGGATTAGAGAATGGTATGGGCTATTTTATATCCCAGAAAAATGCACGGTTCTTATGTGATAGCAAAATATAGAAAGATGTTATAGCTTAAGATGACTCCATGGATTGTATACCTTTTCTCTCAACAATAACTACCACGCGGGCGGCGCCGCGGGCAACAGCTAGTAATAAATAAATACACTCAACAGTCACACACATAGTTCTGACCTATTAGGGACTACGGTCCCACAATATCCAGACCCGAAACAATATCTGTCTGTCACACAAACATTTGTCTTGGTGCGGGAATCAAACCCACGGCCTCTCGTTGCACAGCCGGCTATCGCCTGCTGCGCCACGGAGGCAGTTATTCAATAAATGTCAATTGCAATCCATATATATGTGGCTAATTGACTTTGTAATATGTTGTATACTATGAAACGATATATTAAATTGAATACTGAGCGGTATTGTTAATCAAAAGGGATGCCACACTCAAACCCATTCGAGAATACCTATTAATATTGTTAGAGCGTTTATAAGAGCTGGCACGTTAAACTCCTCATCCACTGGAACATCATAATACATATGTATAGGGTTACCATGTATAAAATTTTAAATACCGAACAAATATTTTGTCAGTCGAAGATCAAACAATTTTTTTTTATTGTATTTTCATAGTGCTAACTGGACCTTGAATACTAGATCATAATAAAGTACACTAAATGGACTAGTAGCAACCCTAATTGTAATCGACAATAGAAAAAAAATCACTTTTCATAACAATGCATCACTTTCATTATTAAAGACTTGAACATTGACAGTATGAAGTGTGTGATCCTAGTAATACAGATGATCCTATAAAGAAATAAACAATAGCATTTTTATAGATGAAAAGGATGTTTGAAATAATAGCCAAAAAGATATTACCACAGAATAAAAAAAAAATAGATACCAAAACTGAACATACCAAAAAAAATATACACTAATAAAATTATACTTTTGTAAATTTATGATGATTTGTCTAATATGAAAAGTAAATTTTTAGCTTAGCTTATGGCTTTAATGAGAGGTAAACTTCTTCTTTCATACATTTGCCAAATACTAAGAGTGATGGAGAAAAAATACTCAGTAACTAAAATAAATTGTCTTTAATCTTTAAAAAAGGGCGCAATTAGTTGTCATAAAATAAAAAGTAGAAAGAAGTTAAACATAATGTTTTAAAATTATTTGAGATTTTAAAGCTGTGATTCTTCTGTATTTAATTTAGCTATAGATTTAATCTCTCCGCCAATACGTTAAGCGCATTAATTTACTTATACAATTAAAAATTATAAATCACCTGTCTCGTCCCCAATGGCCCAAACAAGAAGATCGACGCACGCTGAATTGGCCATAACATTTACTTTGAATTTATTCACCGTTGCGAAATTACTTTCTCTGTCCTCCCTCTCAGACGCGTCGTGATGTCGACTTTGTAACTCAGTCTGACCACTCAGAAACAAACATTTTACGAATTCCTGAAATATACATAACACACTTAAAAAACTTAGGATAGGTTCGGTTATAAACCGATGGTACGCGGTTAAGTCGGAAGGGTTCAATAGCGCAACGAAAAATCGATACGGGCGAACGGATATATTATGTTTCTGAAGACAGTGGACAAAAAATTCAGTTAAATATCAAATTATGCAGCTTCTATAATACTTTGCTAAAACTGCAATGCATCTGGTAGAAATGCAATATACCTCCTCCAGGAATTTACAACACAATGTGGCAAAGGCCTAAAATAATGGATTCTATCTACCATTGGAGTTTGCAACACGGTAGGTGTTTCCAACCCGTCCAACAGTCACGTTACAATACACTAAGGTCGCGTAAAATTTGCTCTATAAATGACCATGTAGCCTAACTCACTTGGTGTATGCGTAGCACCGGCATTAGACCAGATAAGTGTGTGTGAGGCAGTGATACAGCTTGCCTTAGACGGGCCCTGTATCAAAATTTGTTGGCGTGCACAAATGAAGGGTAAAGATTTTTGTAAAGACATTCAGGGCTCTGTAGCCCGGGGGCCCCATATCATTGATACGGCTGATATGGCCGTAGCTACACCCCTGTTGTGAGGTGCCACAGTCAACTTATTAATGATGATTGACTAATATGCAAATCTTATCAACTTAATTTACTTGCTCTTACCTGAACGTCTTTAGTGAAAGGCCCAGGAAGGTCTTTCTGATGCTGTAAAAGCTCTCTTAACAGTGTCACCATCACCAAATTTAGTGTTTCAGAGTATGATTTATATGGGAACACCTGAAAATAAAAGGAATAATATCTTTTAATTTATATTGATTCCAAAGAATACTGATATGAATTGAGAACATAACGTGTTATAAGTCGAGGTAAAAATAGCAACAGGATAGCAATGATTTTGTGCAATAAATGTTTCCTCATTACTATAAGTTAGTACATGTATAAATAATAACTAAATCTTAACACGTTGGTGGTTGGTGGTGAAATTTCATATATTGCCTATAGGCATAGCGTCACAACGCATGTATATAAAATCATGTAATATGACAGAACGGATTAAGGCGTTTACGTCGTAAGGCAAAACATTGCCAGATGGCTCATAATTTTGGCCTGAGCCATACTCGCCATCATCAGCAAAGAGGTCTTGACTTGAGTCAGGAGTAATAATAGGTCTTAAATAAGTTATTATTCGATTTCGTACAAATTTTGTGACGCCATCTGCAAAAAATTGGTATTAAATGGAATGCAACGAAATTGTATTCAAAATATACAATAGACAAAATAATTCACTTATTTGTGCACCACCGCGGTACACTACTCGACCGATCGTATGAAAATACGACGGCCACAGGCGTAGTGTCTGTGTGTAGCGAAACAAAAAAATGACGATATGTGCGTTGCCTTCATTTCTTTGAATGAGTTTTTAAACATTGCGTTGTGCCAGTACGCAGATCTTAATTGTACCTACGGTGACAGTATAACATGCCGCTCCATGTAATCGTACTAAAAATGGAACGTCTTAAGGCATACTTGTATTATAAAGTTAAAAACTTAGGACGTCGACAGGCGTACTGTCATAACATTTCGCTCTGCTTGACGCCTGAAGGCGTTACTGTCCACCAACGTGTTAATATATAAATAATAAAACAATAAAGTTTCTGTTGTCGGTAAATGTACATAATGTCTAACAATAAACGGATTTTGAAGCAGATTGTGTGAAACAAAAGTCCATATCAATTCGATTCGATCGAATTCGGTCGATGTCTTTGCTGTCTGATGATGAGTTTGTTATGTCATACCGACCGCAATCGGTTGATAAGCGAGCGTTACGTATGTCGAGACTGCAGCCACATGATATATGTTTCCTGTGGCTGCAGTCTCGGTATAAAAAAAACTAGTTATTCTAGAAATAGGATTTGCCACAGCGGATATGTAAGCAGAACCAAGTAATAGATATGGTTATAATATAATACTGTTGTCAATCAAGTGGGCGAGTTCTGACAGAAACTACATACATACAGAAAAACAAACTAAATATAAAACATACTTGTATCTGTCCTGAAGCGTAAATATCTTCAGCTTCTTCATCCAAAAAGGCAAGTAAATCTTTAGTCAGCAACTTCTTCGCTAACGTTAAAATAGATTGTAGATACGTAACGTAGAACTGCACGCTGATTCGTTTCTCTGGCGATTCTGAGAACCTCATGTATGGAAACTGGTTAAAACTCGAACCAAATTTATGGAAAAAGTATGTGGTCGGGTCATACGGTACAGAATGGTAACTGTGAAGCGATCCTCTTTTTAGCGTACCTCCAGGGCTATCGATAGTGTCAGTCCCATTCTCCATCACATTCTCATTGTTAATGTTTAAATTCCCTGATAGTGACCTAGGTATAATAGGTCGGAATTGGTTGAACTTCCTCTTTTTGTCTAACGTGGAGTACTCGATGCTAGGCTCTGGTTCTTTTGTTTTCACAGGACTGGGAGGTTGGGGAAACAGTCGACAGAGTAAAGACGGTTCGACAGTCGCGTATCTTCCCATAGATCTCGCCAGGCCGATCAGTACGGGTATTGTACTTTTGCATAACTGCAGTTTAGAGGTTCCACTGTAGTCTTTGCTTTCGTAACAGCTGATGATGATCTTTGTTAAGTTCGACATGAGCTCTATCTGAGCCGTGATAATCTCCTCTCGAAGAGACTGTTGCTTCGACGCAACGTCTGAGAGGAGCGTGTTGAGGCAAAAGCTGAATTTCTCAGCCATGGGTATACCTACAATTTCAATTAAAAATATTAAATGAATCTATAAAGGCAAAATCTATGTCTACTGGCTGGCTTTAATGGCTATTTCTGTAATTATATTTTTATATCCTGTGTTTCAATCAGTATTTTATTTGTAATTATTTAATGACAACATTTTTACAGCTCTTCTTTATGAAGCACAAACAAATTTCCAAAATAACTATTTATATGTCTCATTGAAATATTAAACTAAATCGACACCGTATCATTTTTTTATAAGTAATATGATGTCAGCACTCTATATTCCCAAGGTAATAATAAAACATGTTTTTATCAAAACATAGTAAAGTAAACAAAATCATATATTACACCATTGTCTTAATATTTCGCTTGTGTTTACATTAACATGATTGTAAAATTAAGTTCTATTAGTATTTTACGATCGTAAAGACTATATACGTTTGGAAACATTTTTGCTTGATAAAATGGAATGGAAAAAGGTAAAGCGATTACCCAGGATGGAAAAAGGCTGATCTTTTACAATTAACAATTTTTAACATAGATCAGAAATAGTGTAAAAATTCAAGGATTATGATTATTTATAGTAGTAAAGCCATTACATATTAAATCAAAAATCCCTCACAAGTTTCCAATATGAATAATCTATATTATTGTGATTGAAAACATAGAAACACACCAACCTGCATAATAATAATATGTTATTAACAGGCAAACTTACGGTCTCCATTCTTGACTTTATATAGCGGCTCTTCAAACTGGGCATTTGAGAGGCACTTCAATACTTTTAAGAAGTATGGTAGTAATTTGTCTTGGTGCTGCAACCCACTCTGTAGGAAGTATAAACCAAGGGCTATGGATGCCTCTTGGCTGCGAGCTGTGACCAGTAATGATGAAGTGGCTTGGGGGCATAGCATAAACAGGGTGTTGACCTGATAACAAAACATTAATTAGTATTTTTATAATCTGTATATATAAAAGAAGAAACTGACTGACTGACTGACTGACTGATCGATCAACGCACAGCCTAAACGGCTGGGGTTAGAGACTTGAAATTTTGACAGTAGGTACCTTTTATGACGTAGGCATCCACTAAGGAAGGGTTTTTGGGGGTAAAATAGGGGATGAAAGTTTGTATGAAAATCCGTCATTTGTTAAGTTAAATTCATGAAAATTAGTATTTGGCCTTTTAGTTAAAAATAAAAAATACATTTTTCAGGATTTTTGAAAATTCCGCCTCTAAGGGGGTAAATAGGGGATGAAAGATTGTATGAAAATCCGTCATTTTTAAGTTAAACGCATGAAATTTGGTATTTGGCCTTACAGTTAAAAATTAAAAACACATATTTCAGGGTTTTTGGAAATTCCACCCCTAAGGGGGTTAAATAGCGTAAGAAAGTTTGTATGAAAATCCTTCATTTTTGAAGTTAAATGCATGAAAATTGGTATTTTGTAGTGTATACTTTTTGTCTCAAACATGACCTCCACGCGGGCGGAGCCGCGAGCAACAGCTAGTATAACATATAACAATATATGTTATTATTCATTGATAGACTCTTAAACAATGAAATCATTGTAATTTTTTATATTGTAGTATATTTTGCTTGATTTCTCCACCAGCTTTGCTTGTTGTTTGATAGTTGTTTTTGTCGCAAAGCCCTCTCACAATTTAATTAACAATATTATGGATAAAATCAATGAATTTCGTTATTTGTTAAAACCTGGCACTAGACTTTTTTGCACAGAACTATATGACATTCAGAATACACAGAATCATAAATACGTATACACTCACTCCTGTAAACCCCAAAGGGGTAGGCATAGGTTTAATACGTACACCCACTTTTTGCCGAACTTATAACTGTACCATAATGTGGGCGAGCCTATCGCCATACCGGGCTCAATTCCAGACTCCGGACTGATACTTAGATTTCTAAATAGAAAAACATCAATCCCAACTGTGAAGATTGTGGTACAGTTGAAGATGTCTATCCCTTGTTGGTGGAATGTGTCAGGACCAGAAATATTCGTGAGGTTTTGATGAGAACACTAAACATAAATCTTATGAATGTTGGAGCATTCCAGAGTGTTCTCTCAGAGCCTCATTCAAATGTGGCCTTTTTATTATTTAAGAGTTTTTGTAAACAAAACTAAAAAGAGATTCCTATGGGGCTGACATGGTTTTTACAAAGACCAAAAAAAAATAGAAAAACCCAATATCACTTTACCTGACCCAGGCATCCTACCTGAGACCTCAGCACTGCAGTTGCAAGGAGTGCGCAATAAAATTGAGCCACCAAGGCAGTTGATCACACAAAACCAATGTCTTAATAAAATACATACTATAAAGAACAATGGATATGTTTGTTATTTTACACTATATGGGGAATAATTACCATGAGTGCTTAAATTTGTAAGAAAATCAAGAATTACAATTTTTTTTCACTTATTTATGGGTGCTAGCTCAATTAATGTATTATTCAAAAATGTTGTAGGTATTGGTACATGAAGTACAATTAGATAATTAGATCTATATTCTAATATTTATATAGACTGATTGATGTTACCCCTAAAATGTGTATCCTATCACATAAGTCCAAGAACAATGTTTAAACACTTGTATAGGCAACATTGCATGGGTTAATTAGCAATTTAAATTATGAGTGTTATTTTTTTTTTACCTTAATAACATTGTTTTTTGAACAAAGTTTTACATAGTTCTATATGACATGGCAGGTATCCTAGAGTTGCCAACTGTCCTGTTTTCCCAGGACATGTCTTGGTTTCTAGAGTGTCCTGGGATGTCTTGGGTAGTTTTTAAGCAACATTGTGGATTTTTAAGCAGTGTCCTGGGTTTTTAAAGCGCCCTGATCCTGTATTTTAAAATTAGCACACCACTTTTGCAACGGAGCAATAAACTCGGAGGGGTTTGGTTACGTCTCGGCTCACAAAAGATGCATCCTGTTTTTAAATTGAGTTGTCCTGGTTTTTCTAACTTCAAAAAATTAAAATCCTGGTATTTGAATAACGGGGTTGGCAACCCTAAGGTATCCAGACAAGAGTTGGTAAACCTTATCTGCCTACATTACATAGGTTTATGTATGGTAATGTTTGTATTAATCATGTACCTAGTAATAACCAGATAAGACGAGATCAAAGATAGTTTCAGTGTTTGGGACACCATTGGGAAGGCTTATATTGTTTTAAAATAAGTTTTAAGCGCTCGAAAATTCCTCTAACTTCGCCCAAATACTTAAAGAAGGATGTAAGTCTGGGAACTTTCAAAAACCTTGTAATAAAACAATGGCAACTTTTCTCAAGGTCTTTAATTATACATCTAGTCAATAAACAGGTATATATAATCCATGAAACTAACGATAGGTAAACAGATATGAATCATCGCCATCATAATTGTAGTTATGGGCTGTCGATAATCTTAAGACTTATGTCATCCTTAGATCAGACATGCGAATCAAGACGGGGAAAAAACCTTGTAAGTATGGTAACGTAACCTCTCCAATTATTGTCAAGGGAGTAATTAAGAAATATATCTGCCAATAACAAGATTACAAAATCTGGTAATGTTGTAATGTAATCCGATTACCTTCTCCCATGGCGTTGGGTTTATACTGGACAAACACCGGGCTAAATGTTGCACTGTCTGTTTGAAGAACTCACTCTCTTCCATGGCTTTGTTTATATTATTTCAATATGAGACATTTTCTAAATACTGTAAAGAAATACACTCATCGAATCAGCGGATTAGGATTTGCAATTTGACTGTTTGACAGCTTGTCAATACTGCGTTTCATTTTACGCATTTTGTTTTGTTCCACATGAAGCATTCCGTAGTTATTATAAAATAATAATTCAAGTAATGTTTATTGTAAAAAAAAACATTTTAGGAATAAACTTATTTAGCATTAGTTTTCTTAGAGAATTGTTATCTACTAAAATGTTGCTCGTACGGTGCGGATAGATTCGCTGTGTTGCGAAATATGTTGACTACGCTGAAATGTACTTGCTGTACATATTTATGTGCGCATTGTATATAGGTAGGTACGGCTGGCACACAGTAGGTTCATTTAACAAAAAACTAATACAAGTAATTAATACATCTGTACACGGATGTGGCATCCATTATGATTTCACTACAGCAGATGAGTTTGATATATCGCCAACTTTAGGCGGCCCCTTGGTGTGCGCTACATGTTGCGGAAAACAAACCTAGCTTGTGGCGAGCCTTAAGGGTAGCTTAACACCATAAACAAGTGCCATAGCATTTGTTTTTACCTTTAGTGTTACGGAAATATACTATGCTCTAATAAGGAGAAAAAGTGATTTATATTAGTCTCTAATGCTTGTCAAGACAAATCTAACGGCTAAACACGACATGGCTGCTGTATGCTATTGAGATGTTGACTTGTCTGTGGGTGGCCCTGGAAGGAGCATCAAGTGAAGCTCACCATAATATTGCATTATCATCAGGGTTATAAATGAATACAAAATTTCAGACTATTGGGGCTATGTGAACCGATTTAAAATTCAGTTGAAATTTTTTACCTACAGAAACATTAGAAGATAGTTTTATTGCTTGTACATAATAAAAAATAAAGCAAATTCTCGACAAAAAAAATTTAAGCAACTAAATTAAATAGGGAAAGAGGAAACACATATTATAGTGTAACTAAAGTACTGTAGATTAAGTTGACGATGATGTAGTAGTTTCAATAATTTACGAGTATAAATATCTATCTCCGATATCTATATTTCAATATCAAAATATCGATATATCGTCCAAAAAAATATTAGTAATAAATATCGATATTTCTAAATCATAATATCGATATATCGATATTTTATCAACATTCCTAACATATATATATATGGCCGTTTTATTGTTTCGAGTGCGTCTGTCTTGACAGTGGCTTTTAACTGATTATTGCGTTGAAGACCTGAATTTGAAGAATTATTTGTGTGTGGTTTTTGTTTATAAACCATGAGAGTTTGTGTTTTTTGTATGACCCGTTACCAAACGGGAAGTGGAGTAACATTTCACAAGTTAGTAAACTTGCATCATGTTTTAGCTATGTATATTGTAACTAGTCATTTTAAAGATGAAATTATAATTTGTAAGCAAAAAATAACTCTAATAAGACATATTTTTATGTTTTTTTTTTTTTTTATACCACGTTGGTGGCAAACAAGCTTACGGCCCGTTTAATTTGTTAATTTGTTTTGTAATAGCAAATTTATATATAAATTATATCTAGGTAGGATAGCCCAAGTTTAATTTCGACAATACATATCGATATATTCTGTCTAAGGAATAGGAAATATTCATTTCAAATCATAAAATTACATTATAAAATTTCCAATATAGGTTTCCAACTGACTTAGTGATACAAAAACTATGGCTGAGAAACATGAATGTTGAAAATTTGTTTCCAAACATAAATAGCTATTTATGTTCTAAACATTTTATGGAAGATTGTTTTATTAGACATGTTTCACGGACCCAGTTAAAAAAAGGGCAGTGTGCCCACAATATTTTCCGGTGGGTTTAATATTATATTAAGCGTTTTAAACATAATAGTAGATTAAAATATGTTTTGCTAAGGCGATGTGTTTATTATTTTTAAGATTTGTAAACCATCGACTGTTGTGTATCATTGTCGATATATCATCCTTCGTGTCTCAACTCTATCGTTAGTTCCACGGACGCTCACTGCTCGACTGCAATGCTATCAGCGCCAATATGGCGAAAATCAAATAGGCACACTTTCGCGGATCAAATATCCTGTCCATATAATAAACGTCAGTGGTCGGGCGGCACAACCCAGCGTTGTGCCGCCCGAGAGGGATGGTAACGTTTGGACGATCGCTGGGTCGTTTCCCTTGTGCCCGCTGTACACATTGGCGCAAGGTGCTGGGCTAGCATGATGTGCTAAAATATGGTTACAAATTTGCGTGTCGATCATTCAACATTGGCGCTTTGATAAATGGTCGCTGTTCATATTGAGCCAAGGTGCTGGGCCAGCATGTTGGACCAACGTTGGGCCAATATATACAGCGGGCATTATACTATATGTATACACCCTATACACTGTAATACCAACTAAAAAACCAGCGGTGACACTCTGCAGCGCATTAGGGTTCCCAGGACGACAGCTTTAACCGGAACCGCCCCTGCATGTTGGGTGTATTTATTTATTTAATTTTGATAAAATGTTTACATCATTATACAACCCGTTGCCTTTTTGGAATACCGATGATGATTATAACCTGGTAAAAAAAAGGTAATACTTACGTGTTATTTATAAATAATAGGTACGTTTATTCTTTATATATATAATTATTATACTGTACGTGTGTCACTGAACTCCTCCTAAACGGCTGGACCGATTTGAATGATTTTTTTGTATGCGTTCGGGTGGCGCCCTGGATGGTTTAGATTCACAAATCAGCCCGGCAGTCGGCGCTTCTTTTACGGGCAGGACGACGTCTGCCGCGCCCGCTAGTATTAAATAAAACATTGATGTCCTCTAATATTTTTTATAAGAAATGAAACCCCTCTTTTCTGTACTAGCGTTATAACAGATAATAATATGTTATTATGTGACTGTTCTCCATACTTCCTGAATTAATCATAATTGTTATGCTTGCACATATAAAGAACATTAAGGCTGTACGTCGCATATATGACATAAAATTATATTTTGTACCAAGAACTTCCTGAAAAATCTGTGAATTCAATGGCTATATATAATATATACATATAATATGTTAAATAGCTTGCGAAGGTTTCAATACAAAATTTTTGTTGTTTTTTTATGGTTTCTTATGTTCACGCGAATATTACACATTGAAATTAAACTTTTTTTATGGATTTTATCGCGGTTTATTTTACTTTTTTAGCCCTTAATAATAAATTAATAAAATATTTATCCGTAAAAATTTGTTTTATTTCATTTTTTTTATCCTTGCACGGCAATGTGACCAGCGCACCTGATGGTAGGGCAGTGCCGTCCAGTTAGAGTATCAAGTAGCGAGATACAATCTATCCCTCGCTACTCAACATAATCGAATCCATGTAAAGGTTGTCTGAAAGAAATCGCAGTTAGCGATAAGACCGCCGTTTGTACATTACTATATTTTAAGTTTATTGCAATGTACTGTTAATATCTGTATTCTGGTGTACAATAAAGCATAAATAAATAATTAAATAATCATACCAGCCTGTTCTCAATTGCATACATACATATACACTCACGCCTGTCATCCCCGAAAGGATAGGCAGAGGTGTACACCCACTTTTCGCCGAATTTCGGTTCCATAATGTAATAGAGGGCGAGCCTATCGCCATACTGGGCACAGGTTCAAGACTACGGGCTAATACTGAGAATTTATAGATAGCGAAACCCAATATCACGTTACCCGACCCGGGGATCGAACCCGAGACCTCAGCACAGCAGTCGTAATGCATGCGCAATTACAACTGCGATACTGAGACAGTCAATGTTCAAAGTTCAATGTTCTCAATTGTACCAGAAAAAACATACGAGTCGATGCTGGTTTTTAACATATAGGGCTCGGAAGGACGTAGTGGTGGTTAGCGCTATCATCTAGACACGACGAACCCACTTATTATATAAAATACTATTTGACAGGAAATTCACTATTAAAAATAGTCACAAACGCACGTCAAGTTATTATATATCCATCATCATTTTCTATGTTTAAATTACTATGGAAACAGTATAAATAGCAGCATATAAACGTTCCACGAGTATTATAACTGAATAAGGCGTTAAATATGTTCCAAAAAGTTATTGTTTTGTTTTTCGTTGTTATGCTGATTGGTAATGTAAGTATCTTTTACCTTTAATTAAATTTCTACATACATATACACTCACGCCCTTTCTCAGCCTCGGTGGCGCAGTGGTAATTGCGCATGCGTTACGACTGCTGTGCTGAGGTCTCGGGTTCGATCCCCGGGTAAAGTGATATTGGGTTTTTCTATCTAGAAATTCTCAGTATTAGCCCGGAGTCTGGAATTTGTGCCCGGTATGGCGATAGGCTCGCCCCCTATCATATTATGGGACCGAGATAAATTCGGCGAAAAGTGGGTGTACTGGTTACACCTCTGCCTAATTAAATTTCTTCGTGTAAATAATCAGTCTCAAATGAGGCATTCTAAACTAGAACACAGTTTAGAATACCTGACAGTTTTAGGTTTCGGTCGTCGACATACTAGCAAAGTGACCACACTGCACCTGATGGTAATCGCCGAGACAATTTATCCATACATCTACTCAAAAAAAATGTGATGATTACAAAACAATGTTATTATTACAGAGCATGCAACAAGGAGCAGAAAGCCAGTCTGGTAAGATAACAATTTTTTTAAAAATAATAAATAAATAACACCCAACCGTCGCACACATAGCCCCGATCCCACACTAAGATACGAGTCTTGTGTTGTGGGTATCAGGGACTATAAGAGACTTTCGGTCTCACAACACCCAGACCCCGGACACAAATATCTGTCTGTCACACAAACATTTGTCCCCGTGTGGGAATCGAACCCACGGCCTCTCGTTTCACAGTCTAGCCTACTGCGCCACGGAGGCTGTCAACATATATTAACGTGATATTTATATTGTAACTAAATAGATAGGTGTGTATAAAAGTAACCAAATATAATTTGCATGGACATTTCACAGGTAGCTCCGGCGGCAGCTCCGGGGGCTCTATGGGAAGCTCTGGTATGTATATATTATTATTAATGTTGTCACTACCATCAGCTGTGTATAGACTTCTGTAATCTACCGTCACGCGGACTGTACGGTCTAGGTTCAGGACCACACACCTTATAGTTTATGATATATTGATACCACTTGCTAATTATATGAACTGTTTATTGTTGAAAGCTTACAGCACTATTGATGATAATGATAATGATTACTGATTACACAGATATGAGCACGCGCGGCCTGTTGCTCGGCGGAACGCGAACTGGTCTAATAGGCTATTTGACTAATTTTCGAAAATGATTTAAAACTATTATTTATTACATAATAAGCACACTATATTGATATTTCCGGGAAATCTACCGTATTTTTAATAAATATCAATGTTAAAGTTTAAATCTCCAAAACCGCGGCAAAAACGCTATTTCTGTAATGGCGCTGATCATATGACACGTGTGACGGCACATGCAAGTAAACAAGCTAATAATGATAAGCAAAGCTAAGTTTTATGATAATTGTTTTATCAACAATTATTATAAAACTGCTTCAAAAATAGATCAACAATAGAATTTATCACTCATAAAACATAAAACGCGAAATAAAATCACTCGAAGAAACTATGTTTACTTGTGTGTGACGTCACCAGAGTTGCAACCAATCACAGAGTGTTCACAACACAGATAAAATTTTAATGTTGTATTTTATTTCGTTTAATTTGCAAAAAATATACATTATTTTGTTTAAAATTAAGTGAAGTATGGTTTTTTAAGCTATTGTCTAACAGGCTGACCATAATTTGCAGTGTATTTTCAATGTTGTCAAATAGCCTATTGCCGCTGTTCGCGGTAATTGCGTAAAATGCTTAGGGTGCAAGTTTGTACGGTTGCACCGTACACGGACAAATATAACATCTGTACCACCAGTTTCTCTTTCCTGTCTCAATTGAAGAATTATAATAACATACATAGTACTCACGCCTGTAATACCCGAAGCTGTAGGTAAAGATGTAACTAGTACACCCACTTTACGCCGAATTTCGGTCCCATAATGTGATAGGGGACGAGCCTATCGCCATGTCGGACACAGATTCCAGACTCCGGGCTGACGCTGAGGCTGAGAATTTCTAGATAGAAAACCCAATATCACTTTACCCGTCCCGGGGATTGAACCTGAGACCTCAGCCCAGCAGTCGTAACGCATGCGCAATTACAGCTGCGCCACTGAGGCAGTCCATAATAACTTAAATACCTATTATAAAAGTATTTTTATTTTTACACAACTTTTGCCTCTGCTACTATATTAGTAATAGTGCACCTATTTCGGTAAGAAAACTAATTATTAACGAAAACAAAGTTTATAATTGCCGAAATAAAAACTTTTTTTAAAAGCAACAGCATATCTAGACACGCGGTAGCGTGTCAAGCCAAGTTCAAGCTAACCGAATGGCGAGTGGTACCGTGTGTAATATTACACGAACCATTTGGAGCTACTTTTGACACCCTCATAACTCAAAAACTATTTCACATAAACATGTCAAATTTGGCTCATATATTGAGACTTGCGAGATACACATGTGCTCTAAATTTCATAAACACACATCGAATAGTTATTTAGATATTAACGTCCAAAAATCGTCATTATTAACACTGACTGACCTATAGATCAAAACTTTCACCCAGTTCCCGATGACCTAGAAAGTTCAAATTTGGCATTCAGATAGGTAGTTGGATGAATACAAAGGAATAAGTCAGAAACTAGTAAATTATTATAATTTTATTATAATTTTTCAATGAATTGATTCTATTACTTACTTACTTATAGTGCCTGTAATGTAAGAATTAGAAACCAAAATTGATGACAGCCGATCTTTATGTGTATTTTAAGGTCTTTACGTGAATATATAAGTACAAAAAGTAATGATATCCCATCAAAATATAAATGTGAAATGAGAGCCAAGTTCAATATTATGATAAAATACTGCCTTGGTTGTTGACTTCAACGACAAAAGAACTGAGATCTAAATGGGTGCCAAGTTCAATGGTGAGCCCTGAAATTTATTTAAATAATAACATAAAATATTTTATAACAACTTAAAATATAATTTCTTCTTATAATTTAGGATAAAATATTGAAGGCTAAGGTCTGACTTGGCTAGTTTTCATATCCGAAACCGAAAATTTGACTTGCTGGTAGAAACTAGCCGTCGAACTCGGCTGTTCTCTGGGTTTTTTATTAGGCGTTTAATAATAATTCGTATATTCAAACTAGCCAAGCCAGACCTTAGGCTTATTGAACTTGGCTCTCATTTCACATTTATATTTTGATGGGTATACAAAATACTTATTTTACATGCCGAGATTTATTATTTTATTTGATGTTGTTTTATTATCACGGATTGGTTGGGGGTAGAGACTGTTCGTAGTAATTTGCGTATCTTATTTCAAATTCCACGTCTCAAAGAACTGCTGCAACAATGTCAGTGAACGTATTGAGAGTTTATTTGTGAGCTGACCTTCTTAACCATAGGTTCTGTGATAATATCGTCAGCTGTGACGTATTTCATTCAATAAAAATGAGCGCGCTAAAACACATCGTGATCGAAAAACCATAAATTTAAAATCGGGATTTTTGGCGAAACTTTATAAGTACTATATATACATATTTTTTTAGTGCCTCGATAGGCAGACGAGCAGACGGATCACCTGATGGTAAGTAGTCATCGCCGCCCATAGACTTCTGCAATGCCAGGGCACAGCAAAGCCGCTGCCTACCGTTAGTCATATTATTCATGAATATTTTTTTACATGAATACATGACTGCCTCGGTGGCGCAGTTGTAATTGCACATGCGTTACAACTGATGTGCTGAGGTCTCGGGTTCGATCCCCGGGTCGGGTAAAGTGATATTGAGTTGTTCTATCTAGAAATTCTCAGTATTAGCCCGGAGTCTGGAACCTGTGCCGGATATGGCAATAGGCTCGCCCCCTATCACATTATGGGACCGATATTCAAAATGACATTGTATATTGCACTCACTCAAACTCTCACCAGTCACCTCACAACCGGCTACTTTACTTGCTTACTGCGCATCGGGAGGGCTGTTAATTTTTTTACATATATTTTTGTAAATAGGTGGAATGGGCGCGGGAATGAGCGCTGGTGCCGGTTTCGGGGGCAGTATGGGAGGTGGTGCACAGGGAAGTGGTGCTGGCAGCGGGGGTAAATAAGGTATGAAATATTCAAAATACAATACATTGGGTAATTAAGGAGATATCACACTGATACTGCCATACTGTTGCCCAAGTAATTCTATCTCAAGCGAATGATTTACACTTCTATAGTATTGCAAGCAATTGCTCGCGGTTTCGCCCGCGTAAAATTTTTAGCTTGGAGGGTGGAGGGGATTTAAAAAAAACACAATGTCCGTTCTTGATGGTAAAGGTAATCACATTCTAAATGGCATAAAAGTCGGTTAAGTGGTTTAGCGGTGAAAACGTAACATACAGAAACTTCCATCCCCTAATTCACCCTCTTAAGGGATAAATTATGAAAACACCGATACACGTAGGTATACATTTATTTCTTACCAAAAGTATACGCATACGGAAGTTCGTGCTTTTTACTTTGATAATTACGTACTTCCATGCTCTGCGTTGATGAATCAGTCAGTCAGGACAAGTAATTATATATGTATAGATTGATAAAACTAAAAAGACTGTTTGCATTTTATAGGTCTTTTAATATTTAATTAATTGTTTAGTACCTATATTTAATAAACAGCAACATATTTCAATTTCAGGTACAACCAGCATGAAAAATGAAGATATTAATTATTATGTTTTAACTTTTTCTATTTATTCATCCTAATAAACATTCCAGCATACTTTTTCGTTATCTCAATCTTTACTCTTTATACGTTCCATATCAGTTTACACAATATTAGTTTGATCATCGAACCCAAAACCCAATGGTCCATCGTTCCTACTTGACGTAAAGCCTTTGCACTATTAGTACATGTTTAAAAGGGAAGGTCCGACTGTCCTTTCAGCGACAGAACTTTTTTATCCTGGCACGGCAAAGTGACCACACTGCACCTGATGGTAAGCGCAGTGCGGTCTAATTAGAGTATCGAGTAGCGAGAAACAATCTATCTGCCGCTACTCAACACAATCATGCCGGCCTGCTTTTTCACACTACGGCATGGGTAAGAAGGTGAAGAAGCGGTCGAGGGTCTAGTCAAAGTACTCAGAAGGCTGCAAAACGGCCAAACATCGTACCCCAACTCTAGACCCCCAACAAAAACCGGATGTACACTGGCTGATCTCGGAACGCGATACACTTGCATGTGCCACTATGGCGGGTTTTACACCCTGTGTACGGTGGGCGCTATCCGGGTGGATATGAATATCCTACCACCTTAGTCTTAGTTTTAGTCAGTTATCCTAGTTATACCTAAGATAACTCAGAATACAGAACAAAGTTACAGTTTTTTCTGTATAAATACCTGTTTTAAAAATAAACATTGAGAAAGATTTGACAGACTCCGTGGTGCACCGTGCAACACACGAGTAGCCGTTTGTGAGACGTGAGCCCGCGGGTTCGATGCCCGACAAATGTTTGTGATTAACAAGTGTTTGTTTCGGTTCTGGTTGTAGTGGGAGCGTAGCCCCTGGAGCCCCGAAGGATATTAAAAAAGTAAAGTAGTACGGAGTAAATAGAAGCAAAAATCAATTTTATTTCCATAACATTAAAGTTGAAAATAGTATGTAAGAACGGCGAGTGTGTTGCCAGTGTAGTGGAGCACCGATGTTCCATTGGGACGTGACTGGGTAGTTGATTCAGTGGTGCTGGTGTGGGGTTCGAACTGTGTGTGACTGTTGGGTATATTTATTAAGTTGGGACTGCCTCGGTGGCGCAGTTGTAATTGCGCATGTGTTACGAACGACTGCCGTGCTGAGGTCTCGGGTTCGATCCGCGGGTCGAGTAAAGTGATATTGGGTTTTTCTATTTAGAAATACTCTGTATCAGCCCGGAGTCTGGAATTGAGCCCGGTATGGCGATAGGCTCCCCCTCTATCACATTATGGGACCTTAATAAATTCGGCGAAAAGTGGGTGTATTGGGTAAACCTCTGCCTACCCCTTTAAGGATTACAGGTGTAAGTGTATATATATGTTATTAAATTGTTTAGCTGATCACAGATCAGCCAGTCTACTCTTAAACACAATTCCGATCGATCGGTATTGGATTTGAGAGATTTAGTGCTGTTGAGCGCCATATTATTTCAATATTGTGTAACCATTAATATGCAGTAATTGGAATTAAGATTATCATATGAATGGTTAAACAATATTGATATATTATGGCGCTAGGATCGCACTCAGAATACGAAATCTCACAAATCCAATACCGATCGATCGGAATAGGGTGTTTGACTGGTGTAACCAAAAAATATAAAACTGTACTAGGAGAAAGGATAGTAAGCAAACATATTTATTAAATTCATTTTTTATTTTAAATGTATTATAAACATTTTATTTTCGTAATTAAATTTTAGAATTTTTAATCTGTATCACTCGGTGCCACAAACGTAGCAATACCGGCCGCCATTACTCGTGACGACATCGCACATAAACATTGCATCCTACGACAAATAAAATTGTAAGGAAGAACATATTTTTCGATGTGGAAACGTGTTAATTTCGTCATCAAGTCTTCTATAAGAATGGAAGAAGGCATTACAAGGGCTGATAGTCGAAATCTGCCACTTCTTTCTTAAAACTTTTGATTTTGGCACATGGATGAACATTTATCGGGATTTAGTGCCGAGATTTTACACAAAGGCATTGAACAATATTTATATGCTGGCTCATTCATTTTTGTGGAAAAACTAACAGATAAATGCAAATAATTTGTTATGTTGTTAGGTGACACGAATGTTTGTATATGTGCGATGACGTCACATAGAGATAATGTCACGTGACAACGCGTTTTAGCGCGAAATTATATATGAAAAAATTAATTCACGAATTTTATATAAATTGAGTATATTTCAATAATAAAAATATTACGGGGGCTATAAGTGGAGAGTCCTCTATCGATGTCCATCAATTTTCAAAAATTGTCAAATACCCTATTGTGTTCAAGAGTAGACTGGCAGTTTTTTCGCTAGTCTCCCTAAATATTGAGTTACTCTCCCATGGCAGTTTAATTATCTAGTAATATTTATTCCCACAAATCCATTTCTTAGGTTTAAAAAAGGTTTTTTATTCATAAAAAGTACACCGACTTCAAAAAAAAACAAATCATGCGTCCCTTTAAAATTTGAGGGTTGCCCTCGATTTTTATGAGATCCTATCATCAGATCCTGACTTGGTGCCCATGGGACCACATGGGAAGTATAATACCCTTTGAAACAAAAAAAATATTCTCGAATCGGTCCAGGCGTCTTCGAGTAATCGGGTAACATACATAAAAAAAAAGATTACGACGAATTGTTAACCTCCTCCTTTTTGAAGTCGGTTAATAATATATAATAGGTAATATAAATAATACCAGTCCTGTATTATACACTGGCCTTCTTTACCTGGCATAGTGCGGGTTGGTACACTATAAATTCGTGGAATTCGTATGGAGAATTCTCGGTTATGGTGATTTCTACACGATGGTTTTTTCGCCGTTAAGGTCAGCGACATTTTAAAACGAATACACAGCTAACTTTCAAAAGTCACATGTGTATGATATTCGAACCTACAACTTTCATCTCTGCGGTCCGTACCACTCCCGACTAGGCTATCGATGCTTTTTATATAAGGTAATAAAAATACATATACACTCACGCCTGTAATCCCCGAAGTGGTAGGCAGAGGTGTAGTAGACTAGTACACCCACTTTTCGCCGAATTTCGGTCCCATAATGTGATAGGGGGCGAGCCTATCGCCATACCGGGCACAGTTTCCAGACTCCGGACTGATACTGAGAATTTCTAGATAGAAAAACCCAATATCACTTTACCCGACCCGGGGATCGAACCCGAGACCTCAGCACAGCAGACGTAACGCATGTGCAATTACATCTGCGCCACCGAGGCAGCCGAGCAGCATTTTATTATTCATTATACATAATATAATAATATTAGCCCTGTATTAAACATTGTGCCACTGGCCACTGCTGGGCACGGGCCTCCTCTACTAATGAGAGGGGTTAGTCCTAAGTCCACCACGCTGGTCTAATGCGGGTTGGTAGATTTCACATACCTTCGAAATTCTTGTGAGAATTCTCAGGTATGCAGGTTTCCTCACGATCTTTTCCTTCACTGTTAAAGCAAGCGATAATTTACATTTAATACACACGTAACTTTTAGACAAATCAGAGGGGTACGCCATTTGGGTTTCGAACATACGACTTTCGTCTTGATAGTCCGTAACGCAACCAACTAGGCTATCGCTGCTTATATAAGGTATAAAAATACAAATAAAAATACGTCGTCAAAAATAAGTATAGTTCTTACAAAAATATTTATTTTTATAAAATAACATGAGGTATTACAAACTTCAACAACAAATATAATTAATAATACTTCACATACATAAACTATATTTGTATTACTTTTAAAATTAACTAAATTATGTGATCCAATTAAGAATTGGACTGCGCTTACCATCAGGTACCATCACTTTGCCGTGCCAGGATAAAAAAACAAACGACAATAACCGCTTTATGTGGTCGCTGATACTTATCAGACATAAAAAATATGCATACATTGCCATTTTTCTCTACATTAGGTATTTAACTAATTCAAGTCTGCACTACTTGGCTGCCGAAATTCATGCCTGATTCTAAGTTACACCTAGCCATAACAATGTGTTTCACTAATCATAAGCTTCAAGAGTTTAGAACTTACATTTAATAACACAGTGCATTCTATAGGCACACACATCTTGACCCCACACAAGGTCAAACCTGTGTCGTGGGTATCAAGAACTACGAGTGACTACGGTCCACAACGCCCATACCCGAAACAAATATACTATATGTCTGTCATACAAACATTCGTCTCGGTGCAGAAATCGAACCCACGGCCTCTTGTTTCACAGCCGATTACTCGCCCGCTATGCCACGGAGGATGACGTATTATTTGGTATTTAGGATTGACTTAGATTAGGAAGATCTTAGTTAAGCTCTGATGTTGATAACTATAGAGCGACGTGAAATCGGCTTAAGAGTAAGGTTTCTATTCAACAATCTGTTAAAGTAAGTATGGTTCGTAAACGTAAACTTGCTGCCATTTGATTGCAATTTACCAAAAATGCGATCCATATACAATTAGTTTTTGTATACCATAAAGCCGAAAAACCCAAATTAGATTTTGGTATAAAAGGTCAGATAAATATATGACATAATAATAATAATAAGGAAAACTCACGCGGTGACATGCAAAAATAATGTATCCCGTTTCTTGAACGATGCATGGGCACACGCGCGCCGCGTGCTGCTGTTTGTTCAAAATGTCCACCCCTTTCCCTAATACACAAGCGGGCCCGTTTACGCATATTGCGCCGCATTTTTATTAAGTAATAAACAAGGTAACCAGGTCGACGAAAATTTTATATGTTTTTGAGATACTAATATAACACGTTAAAAATTAGTGCAATGGATTGTGCTACTGATTCTCAACAAACTACTTTCGGGTTTGTAGTATACTAAAAATAATGTTGTATACTACGTATCGGTAGAATATATGTCAATGGATCCAAACAAGAATGTTCTTATTCTTTGAACAATTTAATTTAGGATTGAATGATTGGAGGATGTAAGGCGCGATTTCAGTTTATTAGAGCTTTAAAATATACCTATTCCCTATTTAAATTGACAACCATTGACCTCAATTTGGCACGGGCTATTTTTCCAGTAGACGTCATTGGTAGTGATTCCATAAATACTACACCTCCTCTTAGCTGCTTGCTTGCAGATAATTTGTCTGTAACAAAAATATTTTTTTATACCACTATTGCTTTAGCCGGTATTCCTACTGGCGCTTGTACGTTTATCAATACATTGATAAACGTAAAATGGAGACTATGATTACGTTTAAAAAATCACTTTGAGTTTTTCTCGAACTTTCTGTTTTTTTTTTCCGAAAACGCTTTGGACTATTAAGAGCAGTTTTAAAATAATAATTAAATAGGTCCAGCTGTTCTCAAGTGATGCACTTACCTAATAGCAGAATTTAATTTTTATCTTTTATCTATTTGATGGTGGCTAGCAAGCCTACGATCCTTCTAATGAAATGCAGTTGGGTAGTATATAGACCCTTGCCACACCAGTGGCATTATCACGGCCGAACTTGTAAGAATCTGTTAATGTTCTATGAATTTATAGGGTCACCTACATTTTATATATTTGTAAAAGAGGGATATGTTGCCTACAGTAATATGATCTTTTTTTTTAGTGCCTCGATAGGCAGACGAGCAGACGGGCCACCTGATGGTAAGTAGTCACCGCCGCCCATACACTTCTGCAATACCAGGGCAAAGCAAAGCTGCCTACCGTTACCGTATTCAAGGTCTCCATTGCTTTCAGTACCTATTTTTAATTATTTTCTTTGATAATTAATCCACTCGATATTTGACTTAACCGTGCCAGTGGTGTATGTATACTACAACATAAATACGTACTAGCAACCAGATCCTTGATTTCCTTTGCGGTGACATTAAATCCCTTGTTACGAACAACGCATGCGACAGGCAAGTCCCCTTCATCTGCGTCACTTATTGACGTAACGCTTACGTCATCAACTCCTTCGTGTCGTCTGATGACCTCTTCTAGTTCTGGAGGTACTATCTGTAATAACGGTTTTTATTTATAGCCTCATATGTAGCTTATCTAAGGTAGGGGATCAATGAGATCCTGGCTTTAAACAGCACGTTATGTAAACACAATTTGCATTTAATTTTTTCATTAAAAAATCATACCTAAATTGCCTTCTCCATCTATCACATCGTAGGATAGATAGATACAAGCGTGAGAGACGAGACGTTAGTTGTACTTATGTGTATAGTTCTGCATTTATGAAATAGGACGTAAAACAATAAGATTTTATTATATTAACTGGCAAAGTGACCACACTACACCTGATGGTAGGCGCAGTGCCATCCAGTTAGAGTGTCAAGTAGCGAGAGCCAAATAGCTCTCGGTAACCGACAAAATCGTGGCGGCCTGGTGTGTAGCTTCTTCTCAGTACGCCTAAAGGACCCAGGATCATAGGAAGATGGGAACACGGTAAGGCAAACTTTTCACAAACTTGATGGTGCGACATAGATACGAATTTGCGAACCTTTTACTCATAGCAAAACATTTACTCACGGTGTAACCTTTATTTTTAATAACCATCTTCAATCTCTCCACGAAGTAGAAATGATCTTCCTCATCTCTATACAGTAGATCGCCGGTTTTATACCATCCGTCTTCTGAGAACGCTCTCGCTGTCTCTTCAGGGTTATTATAGTACTCCTGGCAAAAGAAGGTTATGTTACAAGCATAAAAGGAACCTAGTATACTGTAAGAATTGAAATTGCCAGATCTCCTACTTTGAAGCATAAATACAATGTTTTATACAAAACAATTATTTATCATTTTCATTTTATTCCTTTACTAGCTGCTCTCACAACTACTCTTTGCATAATATAGATTTTTTTATTGCCTTGATAGGCAGGCGAGCAGACGGGCCACCTGATGGTAAGTAGTCATCGCCGCCCATAGACTTCTGCAATGCCAGGGCACAGCAAAGCCGATGCCTACCGTGCAAAGCCGCTGTCTACCGTGCGATATTCGTTCAAATAGGTAGGTACCTATAAGTTTATAACTTTTGAGTGAATGCACCGATTAAAATGAAATAAAGACTTACCTTTAGTTTAGTTAGTTAGATAATAGATGGAAGAAGATAAATATTTGTGCAATTACGCACATTATCATCAATACTCCTTAATAAAAACAAATCATATTGATTAATACCCATAGTAGATAAGTAGGCATGGACGGCTTTCTTTTTTACTATGTGGGGCTATTATCAAATGAATCCTACGATTTCTTAGCATTAAAAATTCCGACTTCGACCAAAAAAAAATGGCAACAATAGAATACTTTTGTAATCAGGAGCCAATCGTTTTTTTTCTAGATTGTTCCTTCTGAATAAATAACTATCGATAAAGCGGTTTAGCTATTCCCCTAACACAAAAGTGAAGTTGCCATATTGTATGGTAGTGTGATATTTGGGTATTTTATATTACAATCAGGCGGGCCGTAGGCATGTTTCCCATAGTGGTATAAAAAAATACTTACAGAGAAACATATACCCTTTGTCCACAATTCACCCGCGACACCCGGTTCGGTTACTTCTTTACCAGTATCTGGATCTATTAACTGAAAGAACAATGGCATGGATAATAGTAGACGCTCGGCAACTTATACTTTATAATCTATAGTAGGTACATATACACTCACGCCTGTAATCCCTAAAGGGGTAGGCAGAGGTGTAACCAGTACACCCACTTTTCGCCAAATTTCCGTCCCATAATGTGATAGGGGGCGAGCCTATCGCCATACCGGGCACAAATTCCAGACTCCGGGCTAATACTGAGAATTTCTAGCTAGAAAAACCCAATATCACTTTACCCGACCCGGGGATCGAACCCGAGACCTCAGCACAGCAATTGTAACGCATGCGCAATTACAACTGCGCCACCGAGGCAGTCATAATCTATAGTAATAAAGTTATAATCAGTTTATTATATTAGATGAGTACCAACCTTCACTAGAACAGCCTCCGATTTTTTGCCGCAGTTTCCAGCCGGTCCTTTAGGATTTGGTATGAAAACAGGCCCCAAATTCTCCGTTTGGCCATAAATTTCAAAGATCAAAGCATCTTCCCGTGATCTTTTCTAAAAATATATTACATATACTTATTATATGTCTGAGTGGACCCTGTTAATAATGCTAATAATACTAATTACTAATATGAGGGTTCGTATATTAAATAACTTTTTATGTCGACTCTAAACTTAATCGCGTCCAAAATTTGTGTGATTTATTTCGCGGCCAAATTTACTTCACGCATGAAATCTACACGAAAAATATTACTGTCTATATTGGCAACATTAACGGATTTGTTCAGATATTTAACTCTTTATCGCACGATAAATTACCCACATTGGTCGGTCGCGGCAAAACCACCCACACCTTCAATTGACAACTTTCACGATCCTCGAATATGGAACCGGCTTAATAAGCTTCTTTCTATAAGAAGTGAGAGTAACCGAGTGAGGAACAAAGTCGTGCTGTAGGCGAGTTTGATAATCATAGATGCAAAAGAAAAGTAATCGTTTTGAAATCATTATCTATCAGTGTATTTCAACGCTGATATGTTGGTTTATTCGAGATTGTCTGTAACTATGTTTGGAGAAAAATTATTCAGCTTTTTTAAAAATATTTATGCCGGGGATTTTTGATGGTTATTTATAACACGCATTCGCTGACTCGACCAGGAGGGTTACTCTTGACACTCGATTCCAATTTAAAATTGGGTTCGAAAACTGTACAATTGGCACTCTCGAACGCAACACCAGCGCACGATTTAACTGAATACGGCGTAATTTTTAGTAACTAAATGAAATAGACTATTTATGATCGCTAGTTTGTAAATATTCTATTTAATTTAGTTGAGTGAGTTACGAGTTCAAATATGTATCTTCTAGATTGGAATTGAAACGGTATCGAGTTCGAGATTGGAATTGATTTCAAGAGTAGGCCTGAGTAGGTCTGAGCAACTAACTCACTTTCTGACGTGAGGTAGTAGGTTATATAATTAGTAAGAGTAGTGGAGACCTAAAGAATCTGCTAGAGTAGTAAACGTAGTACAGTAAAAATCAGATTGTAGCAAAGATACATCCTTTGCAAGTAACAAATATCAATGAATGCTACACTTACTTGGGCTTCACTCAAAATATCCGGATACACTTTACTGCCCGTCAAGATAAATGTGTTAAAACAAGTAAAATCGCATTTCCGTTCGTGCTTTAGTATAGAGGTCAGTAGAGACGGACTCATCATGGCAGTCACGGGCTGGAATAAGAAATTGTGACTTCGAGAAATGGTTTTATAAGCGACTTAATGACTACACAAGTGAAAATGCTAGTAATATCATGATAGTCAGTTTCAGTAAGATAACAGCAGTGGCAAATTGCTTCTTGGTACTATAAGCTAAGTGGTGGTACCGATCTAGACAGACACGCATAATTGAAACCTGCCACTTAATAACTAATACATCCAATGGTCACACATATAGTTTAAACTATATGACTAGGTGAAATCTGTATCGTGGGTATCAAGATCTACGAATGATTTTAGTCCAACGACACCCAGACTTAAATATTTATGGATCTTTAACTCTGTTTGTTTGTTTGTTACCTCTTCACGACTGAACGGATTGTAATGAAATTTGGTAAGGGAATAGATTATTTCCTGGAGAAGGACATAGGCTATCTTTTTCTCAAAAAACAACCTTGAAAGGGGTCAAATAGGAGTTCAAAATTTGTATGAGAAATCCATAATTCCTCGACTTAGGGATCTGGAAATTCATATTTAGGCTTTTGGTAGGAACAAAGAAATACGTGATTCAAAGTTTTTGAAAAATCATCCCTAAAAGGGGCAACGTGAGGTTAAACTTATGGGATATTCTTTAGGTGCAATCTCAAGATTCAGGCTCAACATCTGAGCGGCTGGACAATCACTACAGTTGCTTCAGTGCAGAAGACAACTCCTTGGATTGTATACTCTGCTCCCGAATATAACCCCCACGCAGGCGGCGCCGCGAGCAACAGCTAGTTAAGTATATTTGTACATTGTTTCTGTGCCTAATAAATAAAAATAAAATAAAACAGCCAGCTACTTACCCGCTGCAGAAGACTGTTAAATTTACAGAATGTCCCCAAGGAAGTGGTAGTGTTCGATAGCGAAGGAGATAATTACATAAACATGATAATTTAGAAAACCACCCGCCGACTATTCATATTTGGTAAGCTCGCTCATGAGTTGTTCTACACTTACTTTGTATTTATTAATCATGTCTATTATATCTCCTGTCGTTAGATGCGATGAAGAGCTCTGCACTCTTGTCATGTGGAGCGCTGGCATCATGATCGGGTTGAAGAAACCGGACACCCATTGGACTGGCGAGATGTGGAGTCCATTTTTTGCTGGCAACTCTTCCCTATTGGGTATGATTACAAAATAATTTTAATTATTTGTAGACTAAATGGTAGAGAACGAGCTATAGCTTTTTTAAACATGGTTATAGACTGCCGACACCAAAGTTCAAGGTTCGAAAACAGTCCAAATGGCATACCACTATGACTTTTATGAGTAATGTTACGTGTGAATTCATTATGAATTATCACTTGTAACGGAATAGGAAAATATCGCGAGGAAACTTCCATGCATAAGGAATTTAAATACTAATTTCGAAGGTGTGTAAAGTCTACCAACCTGCATTAGGCCAACGTGGTGGACTAAGACCTAACCCTTCTTATAGGTAGAAGCTAATGCCTAGTGAGACATTGTACAGTAGTTATTGTTAGAACAAATTACACTTAATGGGTTAAATATAGAACTTTTTTGGCTTGAACTAGATATGTTAATTGAGTTTACTTTTAAAGGGGTGTCAGCTATCAGATACCGTACGACGCCTTTCGTGTTGTAGTAGGAATAAAAACAAATAACATTGATTGGAAGAAGCCAAATGAATGTGCCTTAGCCAGAGTTCTGAAGTCAACTAGCTAAATACAATATAGCCAGTACTGTTAAATACTATTAAATCATTCAGTTTCCATTTGAAGACAAAAAAATTGTCAATAACACTCAATGACAACATTCCTTATAGCAGCATGCCATTATCGTGTCTTTTGTATTAGGTTGTATAGGACTGCCTCGGTGGCGCAGTGGTAATTGCGCATGCGTTACGACTGCTGTGCTGAGGTCTCGGGATCGATCCCCGGGTCGGGTAAAGTGATATTGGGTTTTTCTATCTAGAAATTTCTCAGTATTAGCCCGGAGTCTGGAATTTGTGGCCGGTATGGCGATAGGCTCGCCCCCTATCACATTATGGGACCGAAATTCGGCGAAAAGTGGGTGTACTCGTTACACCTCTGCCTACCCCTTCGGGGATTGCAGGCGTGAGTGTGTATGTAAGTATGTTGTATGTTGTATTAGGCACCACGAGAGACTTTCTCATTTGATACGAGTTCATATTTGATAGATATTTGTTGTATCTATCCCCTTAAGCGCATAGAACTCATACAAATTTAACTCACGCCGTCAACTAATAAAGAACAAGTGTTTGTTTACAAATTAACTATCCTTACTGTTACCAATTCTTTATGTAAACTCATCGTCTATAAGTTGTCGACAAAGTTTGGTGTTTCCTATAACAGCTTTGTTACTTTTGCTTTAATTTCGTAATAATCTATAACATTCGTCTTGATCACCTTTTAACCCTGATACTTACGTTTTCTTCTTATTAAACATTCCCAATGTCGGGCTCATGATTTTCTGGAAAAATGCCTTGTGTGTGAACGCAGCGAACTTGATCACTCCAGTTGTACCTCCAGAGCTAATGAGCCACGCGTATATTTTACCTACATCGATCGCAGATGGCCTAAAAAGTTAAGGACATAAATTGCAAGGCCAAATCGAGGAAACTGCTTTTAATTTGGTGTGACAGGATGTGTGACCCGGTTTTTTATCTAGAGAGGCAAATGATGAATTTCCTGTAGATTAATAAAAAATAAAGATAGCCATAAAATCATAATGGTCACACTTATGTTATTTTTTATTGAATACTTGCAACCTCAAAGCTGGACGTAGTAGTGCCCCATAAATACGAGGTACGACGGGGGCGCCGGGCGCGGCCTTTTTTTTAGGTTTAAGAATCATTTATTTATCATAAGATTATTACATTAGGTAATCACTTACTGAGAAAACATATTATCAATCAGTCCTTTTGTATGGGCGAGCATACAGAAGAATAATTTTATCATTACAATGATAAACATACAATTATCAAAATCGAAATACAAACAGCAAAATCACAATCTGTGCAAATATAATACGATTAAACTTTGGTGGGTAATTTTATGTATTATTTGAATTGCTGACGACATTCGAAGACAATGGACGTATTAGACATCGCAATATATATAATGGTAGACAGCGGCTTTGCAGTGCCCTGGCATTGCAGAAATCTATGGGCGGCGGTGACTACTTACCATCAGGTGGCCCGTCTGCTCGTCCGCCTATCGAGGCACTAAAAAAAAAACTTGTAGTTAGCAATTTGTAAAATATAACGCTATCAGTTGATAGTTCGTTATTTTTCCTTTAAATATTCCTACTACTTCTGGTTTCTTATAAAATCTCGGAAGTGTTTGTGAAAGTCATATTTATTGGTGTTAATACGGCAGGTCATGCCGTTACTAACTTAAACGATTATACGGATATAATCAACCACTTAAAACTGCGATGTATGGGCTTCCCACAATGGCCTAGGAGTCATAGATAGGAGTCATAGCAGTCACCATCCGCTATTCGCCCTTATACTACTGTAAGTAAGTAACGCGTATAACATTAACTACTCATACAGCCCGCGCCGCAGCCGCGCCGTATGCGCCTAGGCTTTTTAACCGACTTCAAAAAAGGAGGAGGTTAACAATTCGTCGGAATCTTTTATTTTATGTATGTTACCCGATTACTCGAAGACGCCTGGACCGATTCGAGAAACTCTTTTTTTGTTTTAAAGGGTATACTTCCCATGTGGTCCCATTGGCACCGAGTCAGGATCTGATGATGAGATCTCAGAAATGTCAAGGGCAACCCTCAAATTTTATAGTGACGCATAATTTATTTTTCATTGAAGTCGGTGTACTTTTTTTTGTTCTCAAAACACAATCCAGTGTTACATCATAATTAATTCATTTATTTAAATATATACAATTGTGAACTTACAGCTAAGCTAACACGCTCACAATGACTATATCAAGTGAAACATCACAACTACAATTTACTTAAATGAAATATGGCATACTTATGTAAACACTAGCTGTTGCTCGCGGCTCCGGCCGCGTGGAGGAAAGGTTTGGAGGAAAAAACATGTGAAACACGTATTTCTTTAATTCCTACCAAAAGCCTAAATATGAATTTCCAGATCCCTAAGTCGAGGAAATATGGATTTCCCATACAAATTTTAAACTCCTATTTGACCCCTTTCAAAGTTGTTTTTTGAGAAAAAAGATAATGTCCTTCTCCAGGATATAATCTATCTCCTTGCTGAATTTCATCACAATCTGGTCAGCCGTTTAGTCGTGAAAAAGTAACAAACATACAAACAAACAAAGTTACTTTCACATTTATAGTATTAGTATGGATCTGATAGGATCGATTATTAATATTAGGATGTGACTGTATCGTAGGTATTAGCGGCTACCAACCTAGTATCTAAGCACAAAAATAACCAATCCATCCAATATATAATATAATCCACTCAAAGCAATAGCCCAATTTTTTATTTAGGAATCTTAATTGCTTTAATAGTTATATGTAAATAAAAGAAAATATAATTAACATATTTTAAAACTGATCGTTGCCTATACGGCTGGCTATACATGGATAAAAATAGCCAACAATTAAATCGTTTTAATAACAATCATTTTGATAGACAAAAGAAATTTATTTTACCCAATACTCACTCAAAATCATCTATAGGTGAATCGTCATCATAAGTTTCCACAAGTTCTGCCATGGAGTTCACACCATCGAATGTCACAACTTTTGTATCAATGTTAACTTGTTCTACTGCTTTTACGAAGTCGTCATAGTTTTCATTCTGGCAAAATGCTATATTTGGTAGAGTCGTTTTTATTACCGTCTTGATTTCATCTGAAATAAAAATTATAGTTAAATGTTAGGCTTGTCTTCTCTAAAAGCGATCGCATATCAACCTAGCACCAGGTGCACGTATTGAATACCTTCGTTTTACTTGTATGGGGTGCATATTATGCAAAGTTGTAAGAACGGAGCCTGTCGAATAAAGAAATTCGGTTATTCTATAAGTGCTATATATAATCTATGGAATGCCTCGGTGGCGCAGTAGTAATTGCGCATACGTTACGACTGCTGTGCTAAGGGCTCGGGTTCGATCCCCGGGTCGGGTAAAGTGATATTGGGTTTTTCTATCTAGAAATTCTCAGCATTAGCCCGGAGTCTGGAACCTGTGCCCGTTATGGCGATAGGCTCGCCCCCTATCACATTATGGGACCGACATTCGGCGAAAAGTGGTTAGACCTCTACCTACCCCTTCGGGATTACATACGGTAAGTATTTTATAAACACAATATTATTAACAGGCGCTTGCAGCTCATACAAGGCTGACAACTAATGTCTGGTCACCTTTAAAATGTTAATTGTTTGTAACTACTACTTATGCACAAAATAGCTTGCCCAACCGTAAGGGAGCCACAAGCGTGCGTCTTGGCATTATTGGGGGTAGAATAATTAATGATCGGAAGCATAACCTCAGAGTAAAGTGGAATCTTCAAATCATTAAAGTATCATTCAAAAGTAAGTATTGTAAGTATTACTTATTTGATATGCTCTTATAATATATTATTGTAATAATCTCTCAATATCTATCTTTTATAAATATACTTGTTGATTAAGTTTTATCTTATCTATGACACGCTGGACGTAATTACGTGTGGAACTTTCTAAGCCATTTTCGTGTGAACCATAACGATTTATCATAGACTAGCTGTTGCTCGCGGCTCCGCCCGCGTGGAGGTCATGTTTTGGAGAAAAAGTATACAATACAAAATACCAATATTCATGCGTTTAACTTAAAAATTACGAATTTTCATACAAACTTTCATTCCCTATTTTACCCCCTTAGGGGCGGAATTTCCAAAAATCCTGAAACATATATTTTTTATTTTTAACTAAAATACCAAATACTAATTTTCATGAATTTAACTTCAAAAATGACGGATTTTCATACAAACTTTCATCCCCTATTTTACCCCCTTAGGGGTGGTATTTCCAAAAACCCTTCCTTAATGGATGCCTACGTGATAAAAGGTACCTACTGTCAAAATTTCAAGTCTCTAACCCTAGCTGTTTAGGCTGTGCGTTGATCGATCAGTCAGTCAGTCAGTCAGTCAGTCAGTCAGTCAGTTTCTTCTTTTATATATACAGATATTTAATGCCTACACCGCCGAATTCAAATAACCACCTACTGGAAGTTAGAATACAGTAGGCCTACTCTTGAAATCAATACCAATCTCGAATTCGATACCAGTTTCAATTCCAATCTAGAAGATATTGGAACTTTTTTTTTATTCTGGCGCGGCAAAGTGACCACACTGCAACTGGTGGTAAGCGCAGTGCCGTCCAGTTAGAGTATCAAGTAGCAAGAGACAGTCTATCCATCGCTTCTCAACACAATCATGCCGACCTAAAATTTAGTAACTCACTCAACTAAATGAAATAGAATATTTACGAACTAGCGATCGTAAATACTCTATTTTATTTAGTTACTAAAATTCCGCCGTATTCAGTTAAATCGTGCGCTGGTGTTGCGTTCAAGAATGCCAATGGTACAGTTTTCGAACCCAATCCGAAATTTAAATTGGAATCGAGTGTTAAGAGTAACTCTCCAGGTCTAGGTTACCAATTATCATAGGTGTAACAATATCGAAAGCTGAAATATTAGTATTTGTGCATTCATGAAGTGGTCCGTATTTTCAATTGCGAATCCTACTTTACGAGTAGTTACTATGAATAAATTAATACACCCAATAATCACGCACATAGTCCTAAACCCACACTTATTATGTAGGTATAAAGAACTACGTGGAAATACAGTCCCACAACACCCAGACCCGAAATAAATATTTGTGGATCAGCCAAACATTTGTCTCGGCGCGAGGATCGATTCCGTGGCTTCGCGATTCATAGTCCGGCTACTTACCTGTTGCGCCATGGAGGCTATAGCTACGTACTAGGAGACAGCGACCTCTTTGCTATGCGAGCAATCGATTGGTCTCAATATTCCGGTGAATAAATAAATAAATTCAG
Source organism: Laothoe populi (assembly GCA_905220505.1). Classification (NCBI taxonomy): domain Eukaryota; kingdom Metazoa; phylum Arthropoda; class Insecta; order Lepidoptera; family Sphingidae; genus Laothoe; species Laothoe populi. The sequence goes on along the minus strand of HG992167.1, from coordinate 7,634,935 downwards.
AGTATCAGATTAAAAGTGCCATAGTGGCACACGCAAGTGTGCGTGTTCCGGGTTCAGCCAGTGTACATCCGGTTTCTGCCGGGGGTTTAGAGTTGCCGGTTGCGGTACGATATTTGGCCGTGTTGCGGCCTTCTGAATACTCTGACACTAGACCCTCGACCGCTTCTTCACCTTCTTACACCATGGCGTAGTGTGAAGACGGTACAGGCCGGCATGATTGTGTTGAGTAGCGAGGGATAGATTGTCTCTCGCTATTTGATACTCTAATTGGACGGCACTGCGTGCCAGAATAAAATAAAAAGCTAGTTTTCTATACGTAGATTCTTTATAAGTAGACAGTTTATGTTTACCGCCAAAAATGAAACAATGGTGGAAATGTTCTTAAACACAGACATGGTTCAACGTATACTTAATAGTCAAAGTAGGTATTCTTACCAAATTTAAATAAAGGATCTACACCAACAATAGGCATGCCGTTCATCAACGCTGCATAATACGGTATATATAAATCCAGGTGATTCTTGCCTCCAAGAGCCAACACATCTCCAGGCTTCAAAGACAGTTTTCTGAAGCATCTCGCAAGGCGTATAGATCGTTTTAGAACAGATGCATTCGTTTCTTGTTCGCCTGTCGCGTCGTCGATCTGCAAAAGTTGGAAACATTGAGAATTACAAAAACTGAACACTACGTGATTGAAATGTTAAAATTTTTATATGTTGATCCCTTGCTCTGTGAAAAACTACACTATCCCACGGGAACTGTACATTGTTCCAGGATAAAAAGTAGCCTATGTGCTATTCCAGACTATAATCTATCTCTGTGCCAAATTTCAACCAGATCAGTTCAGACGTTGTAGCGTGATTGAGTAACAAACATCCATCCATCCAAACATTCGCATTTATAATAGTAGTAAAGAAGTAAGATTAGGACCCAAACTTTGACAAGTAAGAGAGTGAGTCTTAAAGGTTTAACACTACCTACCTTAAAAGTTCCATGTTCAGATTCTAAAGTTTTTACTTGAAGTTTACTAGATAATTAACAGAAGGATGTACTGACAATATAATATTGACTTTATATCCACTATGCCACGAGCTGGGTTCATTGGACTGTATTGGTGCGCAAGCAAACAAGTTATTTTTATGTCCTCTAAAAGTAAATTTTTTCCACAATTTTTCATAGCTTTCTTATCAATTGACGATAGTTGCTAACTTTTTAATTTAAGATAGCTGATAACTATGCCATCGTTAAAAAAATATAAACTAGGAATTGTTTTAGATGTTTAAAAAAAAATTACTTATAAATATTTAATTTATTTTGACAAATCGGTGGTATTCAACATTTTATCCAAGGCCCAGAACTCGCCTAGTTATTATTATTGCGATACTGAATATAACAAATATTGTTCTAGACCGTGACGACGAGGAGATCCATGGAAAAGAATAACTGGAACAATTCATCAAAATGGGAGCAGTACCGCAGTGCATAATATTATTTAAGCTGTGATAATTTTCACAGATGATAGATTCAAAGATAAAATAAAAATTATTGTTTAAAAAACTAAATACACGCTTTAGCTAGCTGATCTAATAGAAAATAATAATACTTAAATATAAAGAGTTCTTTCTATAGCGATATAAAGTTCATTGATCTATTATAATTATAAAATAACAAAAAAGGCTGAATAATGCTTCAACAGTCGCTCTTTGCATAGTATTTGCTTAACATGTAATAACATTATTATTATCCTGGTGATCTTGGTTAGTAAGGCCTTTATGAAAATATTGTATTGTGATCCTTGAATCGTGCAAATTTTCAAGTTAATCTGACGTCTTCAAGGTGGTGTAAATTACGTTAAAAGATTCCGTTACATAAATAGATAGATACAGGTCAAACTGGTATAAAAAGAATACGACATTTTGTTGTTAACTATGAAACCATAAAGAAATTCGGTTATCCTATAAGTGCTTTATATAATACTAGATGTAGCTCGCGGCTCCGTCCGCGTGGTGAGTATTTTGGAAGAAAAGGTATACTATCCATGGAGGCTTCTTAATCTATTTGACCTTTCTATATTTTGCTATTACATAGGAAGAGTGCATTTTTGCGGGATAAAAGTAAGCCTATGTCATTTTCTGATCCCTAAACTGCCACTATGCAAAAAATCATGTCGATCCCTTCGTCTGTGAAAAACTATAGTATTCCGAGGGTAAGTACTGTACATTTCTCCGGGATAACAAGTAAAAAGACTATAAATAAAATAAAAAGACTAGATCCTTCCAGCCATTGTAGCATTATTGAGTAACAAACATCTATCCAAACATTCGCATTAATAATATTAGTAGGATTTCCACCAGTCTGATGTATACTCCTTCTTGGACTTAAAACAAAAATAAACCTATCCCTATATCTAACCAGGGTGATAATACGAATAGAATCGCAAGAAAAACCAAACGAACTCGATTTCGGAGTCTGAGCAGAATGGTTTTAAAAAACCTGTTCTACAAGTAACTAGCTGAAACGACTAACAGATCATGCAATATAATTACTGACTGTCCGACACACAGTTAACAAGATGTCCGCCAAATGTCGGTCAAATAAAGACATGCCATTGATCATTCAATCCTGCATTTAATCAACTTTTTAGGAAACGTTAAGTTTAGTAAAGAGCATCAGTTAGCGCAATCGGAGTTAATCCGTTCTTAATTCGGATTTCGTATCACCAGTTATGGCTCATTAGCCTGTCTTGCAGGGCCGTAGCCACCGCCGTATCAATGATACGGCCCCCCGGGATACAGAGATCAGCCGTATCAATGATACGGGGCCCACGGGATACAGAGATCAGCCGTATCAATGATACGGGGCCCACGGGATACAGAGATCAGCCGTATCAATGATACGGGGCCCACGGGATACAGAGATCAGCCGTATCAATGATACGAGCCCCCGGACTACAGACGCCCCGAACGTCTGCAAAAAATCTTCACCCTACAAATTTTGATACAGGCCCCGTATAAGGCAAGCCACAACGCTGCCACTGTCTTGTAACTTTTTAAGTATGTTCTATAATTTACCAGATTGAAAGTAATTATCGCCGATTTGTTGTATTCATAGAATTAGTAGATACCAAGTTAAGTACGTTAAGTTAGTACAAAAAAAAACTTAGCTCCGGGTGCTTGGAAGTTTATTTTTTTAATATAAAAGGGTAGAAGGGCACCGCGGTTCTCTAGGAATCGTCGTGGCAGACGAGCTGGCTAAAAGAGGATCGGACCAGACGGTAATCGGTCTTGGCCCAACATTACTGTTACCCTTTAACCAGCTAAGGTCATGGCTTCGCCACAGAGTATTAAAACACCAGTCCGATAAATGGGCAAGTATCAGCATATGCAGACAATCCCGGGAATTGGTAGTAGTAGTGCCACACCCAGATATTCGCTTAACTAAGCGTCTGCTGTCACTAGGCACATTCCCTACGTATAATCGTAGGCACTGTCACTGGACACTGCCCACACATCTATATGTTATAGGTATGACTGCCAGTCCCCTATGTAGGGGATGTCTGTCAGTCGATGAAACAGCTTCCCACATCGTCCTGGAATGCGGAGGCGTAGCTACACAACGGGCTGAAATCCTTGACACACCGAGGTCGCTGCGAGAAGCCTGTGGAGACACCAGGAAGATCCTCCGCTTCTGTTCGGAGCTAGGCTGGCTAGACTACTAGCTGGCATATACACGCACAGTGGCCCGATGTGCAACGCGGAGAAAAGAGCCCACTAATTGTGTCGAAGAGCAAAATTACATAGTTTTAATCGACAGCAGAAAATATATTATATATTTCTATTCAAACTTTTTTTTTGGATTTGGTAATAATATAAAAATCCTTCATTAGTTACAGGAAAATGCTGTCAAGGTTTTTTTGTCCACCTGCTTCTCGTCTTCTGACCGATGATGAATTAGTCGAGATGTGCAACTAATTTTATAATATAAATAAATATATATGTATGGGCGTTATCATATCTAAAGTATGATAGAATACCGCGCAAAAATTCCGTAAGACGAATCACAAAACACGTATTGTTTATGTAGCCTTCGCTTTTATCAATGCTATTTGGGTAGCAATAGGCACATATAGCTTTATTTATTTTAAGTGCCTTTTCAATACATTTGTGATTCCTATTGATATGATTAATCAACCAACAATAAATAATGATGACTGGATAAATTAAAATATTAACCTGCTTTGAACAGTTTATATCCGTTATATTTACGTCCAAAATACAATATAATAATAATATTTTTTTACATCATTACATTGTTTCCATATCAACTATACATTTAACTACAATTTTATTCCAGCCAAATATACAAAAATGACAGAAGAGCACAGGCAGAATTTTTTGAATCTATTGTAAGTATACACACGACAAGAAACTCGCCTAGTTTTCATTCATCAAACGACAAAAATAAACTGGACTAATTTCGTTTGTTCCGGTTCAAAGACATAATACTAACCTGGCAAATTGCGTCGGGTCGTTTCTTCATACTGTCCACAAACAGTTTACCCATGTGTAAATTCAATCCGATTGCATTCTCCATTATGTATAATCACGGACACAAGGCGTACGACTCAGCGTGTGGTTCCGACTCAACTGTCGACCGAACCGCTGTCTTTTACACTTCATCATTATTATTTAGGATATAAATATAATGCATAATATTAACAAATAGCTTTTTTTTAATCAATGAAAAGTTCATTGATCCATGTATAAAACTTGTTTCTTTGGTAAGTCTTTGGACTGCAAATCCGAACTAAGACTGTGTACTTACTATAGTACTTTTCGTTAGAATTTACTCTATTTTATGTTTATTGCCTCATCAGCCTGGTCTCAGTGTACCTGAGATTTAAATCTTGGTTCGACAATCACAATTTGTTTTTGAGATTCCGATTTTAAATAGTGAGTTCCTGTACAATTTTTAATTGGTAAAGCCTATGTTCGTTGTAATCGCATCTCTGCATACCCCTTTGAACTACAGGCGTGAGCTCATGTTAATTAACCTATACCATATAAAAAAGCGACTTTCTTTTCGATAGTCCGTACTCGACCCTAATTTCACTACACTTCTAACTTCAATAACATATTTTTATATTCAAATAGCCGCTCACACACAGTACGATAGTTTTATCTTAATCAAACTTTGCGTATGTAAGAGATACTTAACAAACACATTATCTAAACTTGCATTATTTGCTCTTACTGATATGTAACATTAATAATAATATAAAAATTTTACCTTCCAATAAAATTTGTATTATGTTTCCTCAGACGTCCAAAGTCCTTTATGAGAGAGTACATCGTTATCATTCCTTACACATCCGCTAGATTTGACTAATTTCCGCCCGGTATACGCCTTGATCGCCCTCTAGGTACCTTAACTGAAACTATTAATGATGACAGAAGCCGCCATCTTTTGCTCATTGTTTGGTTCATAATGATATTAATTAAGCCCAGGAAGAGCTTACCTGGACTTTGGACGTCTGAGGAAACATAATACAAATTTTATTGGAAGGTAAAATTTTTATATTATGTTGTCCGTTTGACGTCCAAAGTCCTTTATGAGAGACGTGTTTGTTATCTCCTGGCGGCTTATGACATATAAATGCAACAATGTGAGAATAGAAAGAGTAATAATATATGTGCCACAATTGAATTCACATAATTATTTTCATAAGTAATTACATATTACAACGATAAATATTTATTCAGATAGATAAAAGCTATTGAGAAAGAATTTTCTGAAATTAGTTTCAGCTAGAATTTTCTAAAGATACATGCCTACTTCCAATTGGCGTTGGTAAGGATTTCAGTATTAGGATAATTTATACCCAGTTAAAGGTTGAAACTGCTGCTCTATTTTTACCAGGTAATGCATATATTCCAGCCACAACTAATAGTCCTAATAAGTACGTAATCGCCATTAATACGTAATCGCCCGTTGGCATGGCTATCCGAACTGGAACTTTAGACAAACTTTGATAGAACCTCATATATCTTTAGTTGTATTTACTATCGTCCTAAGCCAAAGTAGCTAGTTCGGCCTAGTGTTCTCATATGGAAATCTGTAAACCTACATCCTTAACTCATAATCCACCCATAAATTAATATTAATATATATTATTTGAAATAATTTTCAACCCAGAATGTTGGTATTCAAATGATTGCCTTTGATCCAAAAACAGGATTAATAAAATGTAATGTAATGATAGTGATAAAATTATTTATGAAAAATAATTTTTATGTAATTTTTAACCAACTTTACCTTCATATTGGTTATGACTTAGCCAACGTTAATTAGCTAATTGTTAGTAATACGTTTTATAATAAAATTACTTGAAACCTGCTGCTGCCAAATAGTGGCTAACCAGTCTCAACTGAAATGTACTTTGTTGATGGGAATCAGGGAGCTGACCCGTAATAATAGGCGTTCGATAAGTGTTATGCGATATTGGTACGAAGAACAGGTCGCTACTTGGTGTTCCCATCGTTTCAAAAACTTTGACGTAGCCTTGTTTATAAGGTGCCACTCGGAGCCCGTGCGATTGCGTGAGAGTTTGCCGGCTTCCGTATTGTACAATCCCGGAAAGTAGTGAGAGATGAGTACAATACTGAGCTTGTCCATCAGAGACGGTTGGCCTTCAACAGCAACTTCAGTAGGAGATGGTTATGATCTGATATACTGTTCTGTTTTCGCTCATTAAGAATCACTGGTGTGTGTGCGACAGCTGCTGCTTCTTGATGTTGCAGCAATCACCGTGCTAAATTTGATGTTGCTCTTTTTGTACATTTCTTTAAATAAAGAAATCTGACTGGTTTTGTAATTTACTAAATGGCCCCATTGTCTATGCGAAGCATCTGTCATGATAGATGTCATAGGAAGCATCTATATATGTATCGGACTCTAGAGCAATGTTTTCTACCCACCACTTGAGATCTATCAAGGACTATTTCGAAATATACAGAAGGCTCGCGTGGTATTTTTCAAATTGCTGACGTTGCAGAGAATGGCAATGCATCCTTCCCCGGAGGGTGATGAAGGTCGCATAATTTAGGTACCCTAAGAGGCGTTGAGCCTGCTTAAGGGCCTAATTGCCGGCAGCGGGGCGTGTTGGCAGGCTCTGGTGTATCTTGGGTCTTGTGGTAAAGACTTTGACGCTGCAGAGAATGGCAGAGCAACCTTCCCCGGAGGGTGATGAAGGTCGCATAATTTAGGTACCCTTAGAGGCGTTGAGCCTGCTAGAGGGCCTAATTGCCGGCAGCGGGGCGTGTAGGCAGGCTCTGGTGTGTCTTGTGGTAGAGGTTCTGACGCTGCAAAGAATGGAAAAGCAACCTTCCCGAGAGGGTGATGAAGATTGCATAATTTAGGTACCCTAAGAGGCGTTGAACCTGCTTAATTGCCAGCAGCGGGATGTGTTAACAGGCTCTAGTGTATCTTGTGTCTTGCGGCAAGGATTCTGTTGTTTCCTGTGCCCCAATTGATACTCAGATATTCTATCGATCTCGTCGGGGCAGTGATCGATTTACTCAATAAAGTGAACCACTTCGGTGCCGCTGCCTGGCCAAATGGCAGGTCGTAGTAGGTAACATATCTGGCTCTTATATGACTCAGAATTTTGTTACGCGATTTTGATGGAAAAAACGCAATTTGGCGGCGCCATAAATAGATATAAAGCATTTAAGCTGAACATTACGCGATCATTTCAGTTACACGAGAGATGCAAATAGCACACCCACACTTCCCCGAACCCATAACCGTCGTACGTTGTGACAGGGGTGAGCCTCTTGCCATACTGAACTGATACTGATATTTCGTAATAGAAAAACCCAATATTCAACAGCCTCCGTGGCACAGTTGGCGAGCAGCCGGCTGTGAAACGGGAGGCCGTGGGTTCGATCCCCACACCGGGACAAATGTTTGTGTGACAGACATCTGTGTCCGGGGTCTGGGTGGTGTGAGATCGAAAGTCTCTCGCAGTCCCAGACACCCACAACACAAGACTCGCATCTTAGTGTGACGGGGTCGAGGCCGTGTGTGTGTGTGTGTGTGACTACTGGGTATTACTTATTATTATTAATATCACTCTACCCGACCCGGGGAACGAATCCAAAACCCCAGCACAGCAGCAGCAACGCGCACGTTTACATTACAACTGCGTCACCGAGTGCCACCAATTGTGTGTGCGCCTTGTGTAACATCACGCGATGTTCTCGGCGGTCACCCATCCAAGTACTGACCGCGCCTAACGTAGCTTGACTTTGGTGATCGGACGAGAACCGGTGTATTCAAAGTGGTATGTACGTTGGCTGTGGTCGATGCGAAAACAAATCGATGAATGCTTACAATATTATTTGAGCATAATCCCGGAGGGTTTTGCTTCCAGATGTCTTTGGTTATTAAAGCAACGCGCATATAAAAAGAAGGAGTCAGACAATCGGGCTATAAAATTATTAGATTATTATTTACCCCCTTTCATTTCTGATGAATTAATTTTAAAAGAAAGTCATGACAACTAATGGTGGTAAAATTAAAAGAAGTGTACGGTTGAATGAGACCCAGATATAATTTTCAAAACAGCTTTGTTTGGATTGAAACGTAACTAAGGGTCTGTTTCGCATTTTTCCTGTTTACGGGCGCCTTTCTTATCGCCCCCTCCTCCTTTTTGTCCTCAAAACTGTTGTTGCAAATATTTTTGCAAGTTTTGTGGATGAAATTATTTAAAAGATGGTGGTATGTCTACATGTATACCCACTTAAAAAAAATAAAAGAAAATAAAAAATAATAATAATAATAACTAAATAGTTATAAGCAGCCATAGCCCAGCTAAAAACAGTACCGATCGCCCAGACGAAAGTCGCGGGCTCGATTCAGCCCAAATGTAGTATACACCTCTGACTCCTCCAATTAACACGTGTATTCACTATATATTCACTTGTTTCAACGATGCAGGTAAACATCGCGAGGAGAGTCACACGCTCGAAATTTCTACACTAAATTTATTGTTTAATATTTTAATATTGCGCCACAGGGGCGTTAGACAGCGCCGCAAAAATGCGTATTCTCCATCATATATCTGCATAAAGAGCACTTCCAACCAGAAGAATTGAATCTTTGCATACTGTGACATGTCAAGAACAGCTAAAGTGACTTTCTTTAAACACTCATGTTGGCAATTATATCAATTCCTCCTGAAGGTGGATGCTTGATGAAAATCTTATGTAGTACGTAAGAAAAATAGTCGCGTGATCAAATTAGATTTGGTAGTGACGGTAACAGAATAATTATTATTATAATGTTGTTAAGCAGACTTACCAGGTGCTGAGACAATTCAAACCTTTATTCCATGTTATCTTACTGCAAGTTGTACGGTGCCGCGGTCTGGCACGCTGTTGCTACGGCCCGCATTTGGCGAAAACATATTTCGACCGTTTTCTTTGCATAACTCCAATAACAAAACGGACGGAAACTAATCACTTTTAAATATTACTAAGTAAATTTTCTACTTTAATCTCGAAAATTTTAAGAAAAATTATCGCACTATAATAATTTTATCTAACGGTGTGCACAGTTTGAAAAACTTTGCAACAATGAGCAAAAGATGGCGGCTTCTGTCATCATTAATAGTTTCAGTTAAGGTACCTAGAGGGCGATCAAGGCGTATACCGGGCGGAAATTAGTCAAATCTAGCGGATGTGTAAGGAATGATAACGATGTACTCTCTCATAAAGGACTTTGGACGTCAAACGGACAACATAATATGTATTCCGAACCATTAAGAATATCGTTTTGAAATGGAAACGAATAGGTACATTGTATTTGTAAATTATTGTCATTATTACGTGATGACAACATCTGCGACGCTGCAGGCGAGGAGCTGGCTGTGATACCAGAGGCCGCGGTTTCGATTCTTGTTGGCACGTACTACAGTCACTCGTAGTTTTTGATTTGTTATTAATATTTAAAATCTAACTAGATAATCGCTAATTGCCTGCCTAGCCGCGGCCGTTGCCTTACCTTGACGTAGACACTGAAACCTCCTAAAAATATGTCTAGACTGGCGCCACAGTGCGCCTACGTTCTCGATGCGGGAGGCTCAATAGCTGTCACCCACGGATATGGGCCGCAAGATGGCGCAGCGCAGGCACGGTTTCGGTAGCAATCCTAAGATACCCCGGGATCGCTTCGCTGGGTCGCAAGACCGACTAGTCCAGCATAACCGTTTTATTCTTATTATTCCGCTTTAAGTCGGAGCGGGCGGAAATAATAAACCACTTTCCCCGCGACAACAAAAAAAGAATGAAACCTATTCATAAATATTATTGAGACTTCATCCCTAAATAATGTTTGTCTACAAATGTTTAGGGCCAGATTCAGGACTTTAGCTAAAGGTTGAGGTGAGAAGTGTCATATTTGTTCGAATTACTCCTTCCTATGATCCTGGGTCCTTAGGCGTAGTGTGAAGAAGCTACACAGCAGGCCGGCATGAGTGTATTGAGTAGCGGAGGATAGGTTGTCTCTTGCTACTTGATACTCTAACTGGACGGCACTGCGCTTACCATCAGGTGGAATGTCACTTTGCCGTGCCAGGAAAAAAAACTCAATTTATTCTTTCAGCAAGTTTTTACTTTGGTACTTACTCTTTATGAAACTGGAATTTTAACATACTATTATCTTTAATCAAGAGGGCATTGACATTAATTGTCTTTCTTATCTTACGTCTCGCTGTACTGCAGTCAGCGTAAGAAATTAGTGGACTTACTTTTTTATCAAGTCTTCCTGAAGATGTAATGTTTTTGAGGTGAATTTTGTGAGTGTATTTATTTCGCGTATCCGTTATCTTAAAAGATTGATATAGTTCAAACAATGATTATAAAGAATATTCTTTAGTATATCGACACACTTAGCATAGCAGTGATAGCCTAGTTGGTTGCGGTACGGACTGTGAAGACGAAAGTCGTAAGTTCGAAACCCAAATGGCATACACCTCTGACTTTTCTAAAATTATGTGTGTATTAAAATGTTAATTATCGCTTGCTTTAACGGTGAAGGAAAACATCGTGAGGAAACCTGGCATACTTGAGAATTCTCATACGAGTTTCGAAGGTATGTGAAGTCTACCAACCCGCTTTAGGCCAGCGTGGTAGACTAAGGCCTAACCCCTCTCATTAGTAGAGGAGGTCCGTGCCCAGCAGTGGGACAATGTTTAATACAGGGCTAGTATTAGCATTAGTATATCGACACACTGCAATGTATGACCTTTCAAATGTGTCGATCTAACCTAAGTACGAACTTATCGTAGTAAACATGATAGAAAAAGTAACTGATTGCATACAATAGTATATATATATAGTAGTAATACAATATAATATTGCCAGATCATTAATACTTTTGGTCAAAGATTATAAATTGGGTACTATAGAAAAACAACGATTAGGAATGTTAGTTTTTTATTATACCTACTGTTAACTACAATTCGTACATAGTAAATAGTATTTCTTACATAACGTTAAAGCTGCTTTAGTTAAATTCGTAGGGAACCCATTATAGTCTAAAAATCGTACAGTCATACATACATGGCAGTTAATGTGATGTAAAGTGAAGCGGGCGGTATGCATCCGATAAGCGATAAAGGAACAGTCACAACATTATACTCCAGTGAATCAAATAGAAATATAGGGACGAATTGGAAACATTAATTGTCAACTTACCTCCATTGTAAGGCAGAAGACAAATGAGACGTATAGACCCAAAGTAGTTGGGCAAAAATTATAAAAAATATATGGCAATATAGGAAATTAAAATCTGCATCGATTATTGCAATGTTTTATAATTAAAGACGGTTACAAAACCTTCTAAAACACAGAAAAGTTGCTTTAGAACCAAAGTCGGCAATCTTTCTTTATCAACCAATCAGAGACGCTTCTGATTGGTTGATAATCAATCAAGTCAATAAACCTATTTCTCATGAAGTTGGTGATAATAAAATTGGCAAACTTGGCAGGAGGTACTTTACCAACTAAGGTATAGTTGGGTTCAAACTCGGCAATATAGAAAATTTAATTAAATTTTTTTATCAATGTTGTTGTCATTGATTACATTAAATATCTCCTCAGATTAAAATAAAAGATTGAGCCAAATTGTCTTTCGACTTAAACAAAAGTTATCGTTTTTTTTAATTTATTAATATATGAGTCGGCCTTATTTTGCCGACTTTGGTTTTACACAACTCAAATATTGAACTAAAAAGGTATTAACCTCTGACTTTACCTCGGGTGCCTATAGCCCGCTTCTTTGAAACAAATGATGGTTTTTAATCAATCAAACAAGTTGTTAATCTGTGTGATTTTTAGACTGTGTCTTAACTGTTACTATGGCACTTAGCATTATATTCTAGTTGAACAATATAAGTAACTATTGTTCGTGGCTTCACCTGTCTGAGCCATTTATTCCTGTGAAGTCGCCTCTATCCCATTAAATAATGGCTTATACATACATATAGCACTGAAAGATGTAGTTTTAGGTAAAAAAAAATATATATTGGTAGAGCCAAAAATTTCAAACAAACTAGAAACATCAATAAATCATAAACATTAGGTATCTCCATATAAAACAAAACATTTCTCTATATTATATTGTTTTAAGAAATAGTGTTATTTCGACAGCTCCATGGCGCAGTGAAGCCGGCTGTGAAACGAGAGGCCGTGGGTTCGATTCCCACACCGTAGCAAATGTTTGTATGACAGTAAGATATTTGTTTCCGGTCTGGGTATTGTGGGACCGTAGTCCCTCGTAGTTCTTGGTACTCAGGACACAGTGTGGGGCCAGGACTATGTGTTGCCTACACGGAACCGAAAGGTGAAATTAAGCGATATCGGCCGAAAGGTAAAAGCTCTTATATACATTTCTTCTTTACCCAAAAATATGACCATTTAAATTGAAACATAGTTGAAAGTGGGACATGACATTTGCGGATATCGAAATATGATTGTGTTATTCAGCCTTGCATAACATTTTCAACTCGATTACAATTGCATAATGTCGAATTTTATTACCTATATTATTAGCGCAGTGTTATCGCTGAACGCTATCTCCTCCAAATGACCTTTGGTTTTATTTGATTTACGTTTTTCATTATTAATAATGCATAAATACATCTTATCAGTATACTGACATTGATAATCAGGTATTCTTGATAACGTAAAATTGTTCGTTCCTCTACAGAAGTGCAAATAGAAAGCGTATATTTTTGTAGTTTTTACTTTATCTTGTAACCGGCATGGGCCAATCCGAGGAATAATTTAGAAAGAGAAGCACTAATACTTGCACATAGCGGGGTCCTTGTCCAACTCAATTAAGACAGCTCTACAAAATTAATCAGACAAAAAACGTGGTACTACACACTTACTTTCTTTCTTTCTGATATTCATATCCGTCCGGATATGAATATCAGACCGTGCGACCACCGTACACAGGGTGTAAAACCCGCCATAGTGGCACAATAGGCAATAGACGCTAGACCGCTTCTTCACCTTCTTGCCCATGGCGTAGTGTGAAGAAGCAGGCCGGCATGATTGTGTGGAGTAGCGGGGGATAGATCGCCTCTCGCTACTCGATACTCTAATTGGACCGCATTGCGCTTACCATCAGGTGCAGTGTGGCACTTTGCCGTGCCAGTAGTATATAAAAAAACGTGTAGGGACAGGCCGATGCTTCGGTAGTAGTGTACAGGATGTTCCAAAAGGAGGGTACTAATGAAAGCACCATGTATAGAGTCGGTGGTTAGAAACATCGATCATTAGTACCCCTTTTGTAACACTCTGTATAATTAAATCAGTTCGGTTGTATACAGCATCGGGGGTATAATAGAGATAAAAAGGCTTTATTTGATTAAAAATAAGGTTTAGTATGCCATGCATGCAATAACAATATTTAAGTAAAAGTAGCGTAATATTTTTAATTGATATTTGTTACTAATTGCCCTACAGGTAGATCCAAATCACCTTTTTATCTTAATCATACGGCTGATATTGGTATAAAGAAAGTGATAAGCCACTTGATTTGTACTTTGTTATACAAAAAGAAACCGTATACTAAGAAAAATAAGGTATATTTTCAATTGTGATCAAATTAGGGATGTTCGACGCCACGCCTCTATGGCCACAAACACTTGAATTAGTGACAATTAATTAATTTAACAGTCTTGTATGTTTTAAAATGACAGCATATGTAAAGCCAAATTCATACAGGCAGTTGTAAATAACGGCAATTGCTAGATTAAATAAAAAATTGTTTAACCTCTCCCACAAATGGAGGATCCTGACCAGCCTGAGTGCATAAACAGCTTAACAAATCAAATAGCGCAATAACACTTCCTAGAAATAATGCTCGTTTTCACCGACTTTTGCTTAATTTTAATTTATAATTAACAATAGAATGCGATGGGTGATACAACTTAATAATCTTAAGTTAAACATACAAAGCATCTTCAAAACCCAACTTGCTGTGTATTTACTGTTTACAATTAAAGAATTACTCAAAATGTTGATATACCTCAACATCAAATCTTCACCAAATTTATGACACCTCTTATATCTTATTTAACGGTAGGCAGCGGCTTTGCTGTGCCCTGGTATTGCAGAAGTGTATGGGCAGCGGTGACTACTTACCATCAGGTGGCCCATCTGCTCGACTGCCTATTGAGGCACTCAAAAAAAAAAAAAATTTATAAGATTAATAAGTAAAAGAATATAACTAATATGGAATGATTCCGAAATAAACAGATTAATACTAAGTAAACAAAGTTGCATCAGATCACTTTAACTGGTTTGGGACTTAGGGATCATCTAAAGTTAAGCATAGGTCGATGAAAACGGGCATAACAATATTAAATTTTCATAAATAAAATCAACCTTACATAACAAAATTGTAATAAATTTCATATATTTAATCTTTGTTGTTAGAGGTACTCAAATGGAATCTTGTTCAACGATCAACACTTCTTTTTGTAGATTGCCCGAGCCGATTTTGCAATTCGCCATCACTTGTAGACCTTCCACCCTGAAAACAATAATTCACATTGCAGGATACTAAAGATTCTCTCGTCTCTGGGTATTATGTAGTTCCGCACCATGAAGGGTGTTCTTTCTGAATGGGCTGTTTTATTCTATTATGGCATGGCAAAGTAACTCCACAGCACCTGATGGTAAGCGCAGTGCCGTCCAGTTAGAGTATCAAGTAGACAAATAATATAAAAGACTAGATGAAGACATCTTCAGCTATTACATCTTTCTATATTTTGTCATAGGAACTGTGCATTTTTCCGGGATAAAAGTATCCTATGTCATTCTTTGACCCCTAAACTATCACTATGCAACAGATCATGTTGATCCCTTGCTGTGTGAAAAAACAAATTATCCCTCGGGATCCGTACATTTCCGGGATCCGGGATAAAAAGTAGCCATGTCCTATTCCATACTGTTAGAGACAACCAAATGTAAGAAACACAACATAGTACTATTTAAAGGCCAAAAACGATGGTCACCACTTTATTAATCAATTTAATGATCACGGTTACACACCTCAGTGCGCACCGTTAACAACCATGTCAAGACGTACCAACTACCAATTAGTCTCAAGTACGCACGGACAGCAAAACGCCCTATACAGAAGTGCCACCAGACTAACAGCGGTATAGGACGATGTGACTGCACACCATACGTCTGTACTTTGGACAGTCCGAGAACAGACTGTGTTCCGGAACACCAAGCACCCCCTTTTATTGCAAATCTTTAACCCCACTCAGTTGGTAATTATCAATCTACCCACAGATATGTGTGAATCTCGATATGTCTAATAAACGGGACCTACCCTAACAATCATCAATCTAACCACAGATATTTGTGAAATACCCTCGATATGTCTAATAAATGGGACCTACCCCAACAATCATCAATCTATGCGTACATATTTATGAAATATCCTAACAATACTATAATGTATCTCTGTGCCAAATTTCAACAGAATCCGTTCAGCCGTTCTGTCGCGATTGAGTAACAAACATTCATCCATCCATCCATCCATCCAAACATTGGCATTTATAATATTAGTAAGATTAGATAATGCCACTCACTCAGCCTGCTTTACCACAGCGCCCGAGTCGACTTCACACCGTATGCTGTGCTCGGCACAGTCCATGATGATGGTGCCGTTTAGTTCCACATGCGAGCCGGAGTACATCTGAATGCCGACGCCACAACGTTTTATAATGCAATCCCGCAGTTCCACCTGTAACAGTTATTATTATTTGAATGCTTCGGTGGCGTAGTTGTAATTGCGTATGCGTTACGACTGCTATGCTGAGGTCTCAGGTTCGATCCCCGGGTCGGTATTAGCCCGGAGTCTGGAATTGTGCACGGAATGGCGATAGGGTCGCCTATAACATCATGGGATGGTAATATGCTAGGTGAAATGTGGGTGTACTAGTTACACCTCTGCCTACCACCACTTCGGGGATTACAGGCGTGAGTATATGTATGTAAGTCTCTCCGTGTGAGTAGCGAGCTGTCAAACGAATGCCGCTGGTTACGCCATTTTTTGACCAAATCTTATTTTTAGTAACAATGGAATGACAAAACCATGTTATCCATAATTTATATTTTACCCGACAGACACACACATAGTCCTGACCCCACACTAAGATACTAGTCTTGTATCGTGGGTATCAATAACTACGAGGGACTACGATCTCACAATATCCAGACCCGAAACAAATATCTGTCACAGTGCGGGGATCGAACCCATGACCTCTAGTTTCACAGGCGGCTACTCGGCAAGCACGCTGCCATAATGCAATAACTTTAAAACCACCTGTCCAATATTGTATGCAAAGTTTTAAGCGTATTTGTTTTTGCCTTTCTTATTAAATTTGTGTTTTGGCATTTGATGTTTTATACTTATAAGGTAGAGAACTGTATTTCATTAATTTTCATAACCTGTTTTAAAAAAATACATACCTGTGCACCTTTATGTACGACAATGCCAGAGTAGAAGTTATCCAACGTACAGCCTTCCATGAGAATCTTAGCACCAGCCATTGCCACAACTCCTTGTGCAAAGTCACTCTGAAAAAAATATTTAGTAAATAAGTAATACTAGCCCTGTATTAAACATTGGCCCACGGCTGGGCACAGGCCTCCTCTACTAATGAGAGGGTTAGGCCTTGGTCCACCACGCTGGCCTAATGCGGGTTGGTAGACTTCACATACCTTCGAAATTCTTATGAAAATTCTCGGGTATGCGGTATATATAAGGTTTCCTCAGGATGTTTTCCTTCACCATTAATAAAAAAAAATATTTTTCAATAAATTAAACACATTTTAACAGACAAAAAAAAATGTAATTTAAAATGTGATTTAAATATTTATTTATTTATTAATCAGGCAGGCAGTTGTCATGCAACTGATAATGCCTGTATCCGGTATTACAATACAGTTGTTGAAATCCAAGTAGATGTGGTTTTACATTTGAGGTAATTATCAAGACGATTTTTGAACTGATTTAAAAGTATAAAAACTTCTGTAAAAAAAGTTATTTTTTAATTAGATGTACCTGTGAGTTTGTAGAGTCGTCGAGCAGCGCGCAGTTGTTCAGATGCAGCGTGCCGGCGCGCATCACCACCACCGTGTTGACGAGCGCGCAGTGCAGCGTCACGTCACGCACGCGGCACTCCTCGCTCGCCATCACCAGGCACGAGCGCATGTCGGACGCGCGGAGCGTCGCACCTGAGAGAGACAACACAGTATCGGACTGGGATAAAAGCAAAAGCGGCAAAGTAAAAACAACTATATTTTTTTATTTCATTCACTCTATAAAAGAGAAGGCAAAGGTTCTCCACCATGCAGCCATGTCAGTCGTTATTTTTTACAAATCTGGGCTAAAAATAAAGTCTTCTTATGCCCATTACTACTATAACTACATTGCTATCAATATACAGTATGTTTACATACCTTTAAAACTACAAATAGATATCTGTGACAGTGGCATCTCTGGTATATCATAATGCTTGCTGCAAATGACGACTTCTTCAGGATCCATTGTGAAGGCGTCATCAGCAGACACCATCATAGTTAACGTGTGTTCGTTTGTCAATCGAGAGCACAGGAACTTTGATACCTCGTCAAATTCGAAAGCGGTGCCACCTTGCCATAGAGCTACTACCTGTGGAAGTGTATACAATATTTAATTTTATTATTAATTAAATATAGGAATGCAGATGTACTAGTTGGTTATCTGATAAACAATTACCATTATACAGAAACACCTCCAATACCAAAAGATATAACAGTAGACAGCGGCTTTGCTGTGCCCTGGCATTGCAGAAGTCTATGGGCGGCAGTGACTACTTACCATCAGGTGGTCCGTCTGCTTATTCAGGCATTAAAAAAAATATATATTTATTCTTAGCCATGGATACAGCCGTAATACCACAAGAATCATGACTGTGTTGCCAGCTTTAAGTGAAAGAAATGGTTGGAAGGGGATGGGATCCCTTAAACATCTGTTTCATACATCATATTTCGAGCATGGCGAGGGCGACAAGGTACATACATATTATATTGGCATTTCATAAGTTAAAAGATTTAGTATTATCAATATTTGATAGTTTCTTACATTTTTCTTGTTCTTCTTCTTCTGTAGTTTACTCCGTGCCTTAGCCAAATACTGTTCTCGAATAAGTGGATTCTCATATAGAGTCCACTGTGACATCAGTCCATCCAGGCGCGCATTCATCTCCGCACAAGACGATATGTAGTTAGCAGGTAGTAGTGAATCTGAAATATACAATTTATACATTTCTACTAAAGCTGATGAGTGCTTAAAGCTGTACTGAGATATAAAATTATTTTTTTATGTTTTTATTTTTATCAATTGAATGCAAATGTTTTGCAAAATATGATAATAATTGTTCATTTCTTTGAATGGGTAGGCAGGGTTGCAATTAATGCACCTAGGGTTTGCTTAGATTTTTATTGTCTTGCAATGTGTCTTGATAAGTTGAAACTCTATCGTAATACCAAGCACAAATTTCAGTCCAAATAATATGATAGAAAAGAACTCTTTAAAAATACATTATTATTCCAAAAAAATATTCAGAATTATCAACACTTAATAAATATAAATGTTACACTATTTTATATAATTCACACGTACCATCATCATTAGCAAGATCTCCTTCACACAACGAGGAGTCCAGCTCCCTTAGCTTGTTGTGAGCATTTATTGCACTATTACGTATCAACGTGACTATCCGAGTCACAGTGTTCGGTATTGAGCCATTGTGTAAGTCACACCACAGTGTCATCCTGTCCTCAATTGTGTTGGGCAGAAGTACTTTGTCATCTTGTTCGTCCCACGGCATCCACAGGTTGTCGTAGTAGAATCTGGGAGAAATACATTGGAATGTCAGATAAAAATACCGATGGTCACTGGTACTTTATAATAATTTTAAGACATGTCATTACAGAATATCTAAAACAGTAAGTGACTATTTTTAAGGTTTTTAGGAAAGAAAAATTAGAAAAGTTGTCTGTAAAATTAGGAAATTTGGGTAATTAACTCTTTTCTATGGGAATTCATTCTCCCACAGTACTAAAAAAGTAATACATGTAAACTGCATGCAAAACCTACTTATAATATACATCAACTCACCGCAACAGATCTATAAACTCTGCGGTTGTTGCAGCATTAATACACTGCTCTCTTTGTTTTGTAGTCGGCCACAATTCTATCAATGGCACATCCACTACAGATTCTGGTAATGACACGGCTTCATGTTGCACGCTCAGCACATCAACACATGCAGAGAGGTTTTCAAAGTCTACAGAAGTTACCGTTATGTATGCTACACACGGGAATCTTACTTCTGTAAAATAAAATAATTTAAATGTTAAAAGATAAGTGCCTGAAATACGTGTAGTAATTGCATAGAGCAATACAGAGTTAATCCTTGTAACTTGTTATTAATCTTGAGCTTTTTATCAATATGACCATCTGAGCAATGCTTTTCATGATAGTAATACTGTGTAAGTTACATCAGAGTATCACCCTGATTGATTTTGGTGTATATAATATGCTTTGAGTGTTACTCGTATTTGCCATCAAGCTGTGGAACAGTTTGTCAGCTACTGTGTTCCCTCCTCCCTATAATCCTGGGACCTTTAGGCGTAGTGTGAAAAAGCTAAACAGCAGGCTTACAATGATTGTGTTAAGTAGCAAGGGATAGATTGTCTCTCGCTAGTTGATAATCTAACTGGTCAGTGCAACACTTACTATCAGTGTGGTCACTATGCCTTGCCAGGGTAAAAAAAAGTATGTGAATGGTACATATTAAGCATATAATAATACAAGCCCTGTATAAAACATTGTCCCACTGCTGGGCACGGGCCTCCTCTCTGCTGGGCACGGGCCTTCTCTACTGCTGGGCACGGGCCTCCTCTATTATTATATTAAGCATATTTGATGTCTATGTGAGTGCATTGAAAACTGTAGCAGAGTTGTATACTGTACACATGTTTAATACCTCATCACCTTAGTCAGTGTGTGAAAAAATAGTGAATCATCTAGTAAATAAAACTCTTTACATGAGGTGAGAAATGTTTTAATGAAGGTTTTTTTATATACCACAATGCTGGCAAACAAGCTTACGGCTTGTCTGATGGTAAGTGGTTACTGTAGCCTATGAATGCTTGCAAGGAGCATCACATGCGCATTGCTGACCCTTCAGAAAATTTACTCCCTTCTTGAAGAACCCCATATTGTAGAGGCGTTAGAAAACCCATGGCAGGGAGCTCATTCCACAATTGGGAGCGTTCACAGAAGGAAGTTCCTCTGCAACCACACTGTGCGTGACTATTTAGGTTCTAATGTGTGACGATGAACTCCCTGTCAATGGCCAGTGATGAGATGGTAGAAAGTAGCCATGGGCATCATTGCCAAACAGTTCCCCAGAATACAACCCACTATATAAATGGTAGAACACACACACAGGCTATTATTAAGGTTAATTCCCAGTCTATATCTTTATATACATCATTCTACTGTACATGTGTATGTCACTGAACTCCCTAAACGGCTGGACCAATTTGAATGTTTTTTTTGTATGTGTTTGGGTGGCACTCTGGGTGGTTTATATTCACAAATCAGCCCGGCAGATGGCGCTGCAGTCGGTGTGGAGCTGTTTTTTACAGGCAGTACGTGTCTGTCGGGCCCACTAGTTTTATATAAAAACATTTAAAGATATATGAAGATAAAATTTATGACTTCCAAATCACATACCAAATTTCTTACAAAAGTCCTTAGACAGTTTCCACAGTGCGTCCCACCCAACAGGCTCCACTAACAATTCAGCCTGTATCGACCATTGCTCGCGAGCCGTACCACGTGCTGAGCTGAACACCCTCAGCAAGTCCTGAAGAATTTCGTTGTCACTGCGTGTGAATGTATACACTGTCGGCATCTGGACGTATAAAATATATTTCAAGTGTTACTCAATAGCTCGATGTATGTTCAGTAAATCAAATTAACCATAATACATGGCGAAACTGCATACAATGGAGCTGGTTTGTTGAAATAGTTTGTAAATGAGACTTTATTGCCTCGCACGTTAAACAAACATGGTATTCTAATGTAATATTGTTCATTTAATGTACGAAATGTATCAACAAAATATGATAAATGGGTCACTCCATTACTAGTTTACAAATCGCTCAAGACGTGATTAGGTGTTGGAAATAAAAGAATTAACACAAAAAACTCACCATTTATCAGGCAATACTTGTACTTCTAATAGATAAAAACATTTATAAAGTTTGTTCACAGAAATACGTGCAGTTTGTAACAGTTTTCGTGAGTCATCCATATAGCAAACTATGAAGTATTTTAACAAAAACTAGTGAACCTATTGATACATACCTTTTCCCTGGAAGTAACTTATATTTCAATGTGTTTAATAAACATTCAACTTCAAAATAACATAAAATATGTACCATGCAAACGTTTGCATTTAAACTTTTTAAAATTTTAAATTGACGTTTGGCTAAAGCGTTTGGTTTCACTCAGAATATATTATTTGCTTTAACTTTGTAAATATAATAATAAAATTATTCTACTCAATTATTTGCTTCGTAATATCTATTATAATTATTAAATTGAATTTAGTGATATTTCAATAAATCTGTTGTATATGAAATAAGATTATTAAGTTTAGAAATAATGTCGCACCTCATCCATTCCTGGCATAGCATATTGACCACACTGCACCTGGTGGTAAGCGCACTGTAGTCCAGGTAGAGTATCAAGTAGCGAGAGAAACCCATCCCTCTCTACTCGCTACAATGACGCCGACTTGCTCAGTGGCTTCTTCAGACTACGCCTAAAGCACTAAGGACCCAGGATTTTAGGAAGGATATGGAACAGATGGGCTAACAAACTATTCCACAGCTTGATGGTGCGACAAATATATAAATTAGCGAATCTCTTTGTTCGGGCCGGGCGTGGGGTAGAGACACCACGTAGCCGTGACTCCACAAGCCAGTACCTACTGTTATCACACTTATCACAATAGAGGCAAAACGCATGCTTTTTAAGAAGCCTGTGCTTCCAGTCTACGTATGGCTATTGCTATAAGTAATGCTTTGGTCCATGCTCTGTACCTATAATCCAGAAATTATATAAGTCATTAAAAACTTTACATACATACATATACACTCACGCCTGTAATCCCCGAAGGGGTAGGCAGAGTGTAACCAGTACACCCACTTTTCTCCGAATTTATTTATGTCTCATAATGTGATAGGGGGCGAGCCTATCGTCATACCGGGCAATAATTCCAGACTCCGGGCTGAT
This sequence comes from Laothoe populi, assembly GCA_905220505.1. Classification (NCBI taxonomy): domain Eukaryota; kingdom Metazoa; phylum Arthropoda; class Insecta; order Lepidoptera; family Sphingidae; genus Laothoe; species Laothoe populi. Next base: position 7,611,982 of record HG992167.1, on the reverse strand, counting down.
ACTGAGAATTTCTAGATAGAAAAACCCAATCACTTTACCCGACCCGGGGTCACACCCGAGACCTCAGCACATCAGTCGTAACGCATGCGCAATTACAATTGCGCCACCGAGACAGCCAAAATCAAACTACATATATGATAATTATTATTACGCGATAGATATATTTATAACGTACATATTCAAATATTAACAGTTAAATATGTGTGTATTAACGTAACTATGTATGTAGCATTAATTACAGATATTCAGTTAAATAATATAGGGATACTGAATTATTTTCTTGCATAACAGCTAAATCTTTAAATTCTTGAACATACGTATAATCAAGGCAAACGTTTAGCTAAAAAAATCTCTAAAAGCCTACCACAAGTTATCCATGAATCACCACCTTGAACCACAAATAACTAGGCATTAATATTCCGTATATGTAGGTGGTATATAAGGCATTAATATTCTGTGTATGTAGATGGTACATACTTATTTGCGACAGAGTTTAGTCACACGACTTTCCATAGATCTTGAGTAGGTAGATACCTAGATAATTAAAATCTGCTAGACTTTGTTATTAGGTACAACCATTGACTTATATTCTAAGATGGCTGATTCTTGGTATTGTTGTATTGCTGGTGTTAGGATATTCATATCCGCCCGGATAGCGACCACCATACACAAGGTGTCAAACCCGCCATAGTGGCACACGCAAGTGTGTCGCGTTCCGGGATCAGCCAGTGTACATCCGGTTTTTGTCGGGGGTCTAAAGTTGGGGTACGATGTTTGCGGCCTTCTGAGTACTATTTTTTTTTTGTCGCGGGGAAACCGTTTTATTACTACCGCCCGCTCCGGGGGGAAGCGGAATAAGAATAAAACGGTTATGCTGGACTAGCCGGTCTTACGACCCAGCATCCCCCTCGCCCGGATGATGGCTATTCGGGCAGCCGCTGGGCCGAGTCCCTACCCCCTATGTACACCCCACCCGACACTACCAGCTAAAACCCCGTGGTGGCCTTCTTCGGCGCTTACGGAGCGATCCCGGGGTATTCTAAGGAGTGCTAGAATTGCTGCCGGAACCGCCCCTGCGCGGTGCTGCGTAGCAGCCCATCTCCATGGGAGGGCTTAGGAGCCCCCGCGCACCGAACAACGACAGCGAACGAGGCCTTACCACCCGCGCTGCCGTCCATCTCGGGGTCGCACGATGCTCCAAAACTGGGAGTGCATCGATTCGAGCTGACAGCCCCCCGCTGCGAGCCCGCGACCCCCGATGGCCCCAATTAGTCGCCTCGTACGACAGGCAGGGGTTACCGTGGTGGAATTCAAACGCCCCCGTTCCACAGGGCGGGAGACACCGGTCAGTCGTCCACCCGGCGCCTCCTACGTCTTCTCTGGCGGCGGGAGGGATCATTTCGTTCCCGATCCCTCTCGGCACTCTCCTTCTGCGAGATGACGCTCTCGCAGAAGTGGGCCACCGCACGCCAGGACCTCCGGCTGGCGACCATGGACGACACCACGGCCGGCAGCGAGAGGTCTCTTCCGACGACTGCTCTGAGAGCGCTGCGCTCTTCGTCCCAGGCTGGGCACTCCTCCAACGTGTGTTGGGCCGTGTCCTCGCGGCAGTTGCCACAATGGTGGTACACGGCAGACACCTCCTTTCCGATCCGACACAGGAACGAACCGAAACACCCGTGGTCCGTCAGTACCTGCGTCAGCCGGAAAGTTGGCGCACCGTGGCGCCTGTCTAGCCATCTCCTTCTGAGTACTCTGACACTAGACCCTAGTGTTGAGTATCTAGTAGAGTAGCGGGGATAGATTGTCTCTCGCTACTCGATACTCTAATTGGACGGCACTTACGGCGCTTACCATCAGGTGCAGTGTGGTCACTCCGCCGTGCCAGGACAAAAAAAGGTTTTATTCAACGCTTCGCTAAAAAAATGGTGTAGTTTCTGGTGTAGTTTTATGTCCAGGCAATACGTGGTTTTGAAGGAAAACTGACCTATTCTTTTATGTAGTACTTTAAATTTTTGGCATACACAAACTTGTCAGTTACATCTACTTAATTTTATGTTTTATGAAATCATAAGGTAGGTATGTTGTTATGAATTTGTAAGAAACAGACATTAATTTGAGAGACACGCTCTTATTCGTAATTAATATTGTACGTAGTAGGTACCTACTCACATAAAACATAATTTCATTAACGCACCTGCAAATCCTTGAAGAAAAACAAAAGTGCTACATTTTACTTTTATTTGTAGTTTATTTTTAATCCGTCGTAAAAATAAAGCCGACTCCAAAGCCATACCCTTCATACTAAAAAAAATATTGAGCCTATTTTTTTTATTGCTATTTGCAAAATAAACAGAACTTTAAATGCCCGACCTGGAATTAAACATTGCTGGTGGTAGGATAATCATATCCGCTCGGATAGCGACCACCGTACACCCTTGAAAATCCGGTATTGTAGCACACGCAAGTGTATCGCGTTCCGGCGTCAGCCAGTGTACTTCCGGTTTTTGTCGGGGGTCTAGAGTTGGGTACGATTTTTGGCCGTGTAGCGGTGTTGAGAACCTACTCTGACACTAAACTCTCGATCGCTTCTTCTACTCCTTGTCCCATAGCGTATTGCGAAGAAGCTACACAGCAGACCGGCAGGATTGTGTTGAGTAGCAAGGGATAGATTGTTTCTCGATACTCTAACTGGACGGTACTGCGCTAATCACACGCACACGCCATCAGGTGCAGTGTGACCACCTTGCCCTGCCAGGATAAAACAGCGCTCATACAGCCTATGTTCAACTAAGAGCAATGATTATATATTTGATTAAATTAACAATCAGTTCGATGAAATCTGAGCTAAATATAAATGAAGCGTGACGGCTTGGAGTTTGTTTTACATATGTCTCAACGCATCGATTTTTTTTCTTATAAAAGAACATCGCTATTGAGTAGAACGCACCGTAAGAAATGCAGGTTGGGAAACGGTAGTTTATTTGTCATTTGGCTATCTTACTGAATAGCCTCTGAGACACAGCGGCCAAGTAGCCAGCAACAAGAGGCCGTGAGTACGATCCCTGCACCGACACAAATGTTTCTCTGATCCCTAAATATTACCCACGATACAGGTGGTAATGAATGTGGGTTTACTACTATATTTGTGACTGTTTTTTTTATTGGTTCCTATATTGTTCCATGCTGTCAATGATAATTATTTTACATCTTTATTTTCTTTTTACCTTTGTGTGTTGTGTATCTATGGGGATTTGTGACTGTTGGGTCTTGTACGAATTTATTTCAAATCGTACGAAATGCAACATCAATGCCACTAGTTCAACAACAATAACGAGCGATTTATTATTGTAAATGTAAAATGAACTAGCTACTGCGTGTCTTGCGAGTACAAAGTCGGTATTGCAAATTTACAGGTTTTCCTATATTTATTTTTATTATTCAAAATACCGAAATTTCATCTGAGCACTATGTCAACTATTGAAACGAAGCGATTTGTAACAGTCGTATATTAATTAATTTGTAGTATATCTAATAAATTAATAATGCAATTGTTTTCCAGTTTGAGACTTGATAAATGTCTATTTATTCCTTTTTAAAAATGCTTTAATAGCTTTCAAATGTCAATGTTTTTCATTAAATAAGTTTACCTTGCAACAAAATACGGGGAAAAAAGCAAATAATAAAAATTGACGAAACGTACGTGATGGTGGGAGTTACGCAATATGCAAGGTAGTGACACTCATTGTATACACCTTTTAGTGTGTTATAAAAATGTAAGCAAAACATTTAGCTCCCAAATTATCTGTTATTTGTTTACAGTTATTTTATTATTTAATTTTAATGTTAGGCAAAAACTTTCAATTTAAAAACACATGTATCAGCCCGGAGTCTCGAATTGTGCCCGGTATGGAGATAGGCTCGCCCCCTATCATATTATAAGACCGTAATAATTCGGCGAAAAGTGGGTGTACTAGTTACACCCCTGCCTACCCTTTGGTGATTACATTAGTGTATATTTATATGTATGTACAATTTTTCCGCCAATGTCGTAAAATAATATATACGCCTATTTACAGCTATATTTAACTACAAATATCCAACATGATATAGTTTATTATTGTGCCTGTGTGTTTATAAGAATCATATAATATAATGATAAATCTATTTTCCAGGTATATCATTATATTATATGACCAGCTGCACCTGACATGCGATGCCACGTAAAGTAAAATTTAATTCATTGCGATCGGTTGAAAGGTGTAGAAATTGACGTTCTGCAGCGCCATCTAGCCTGTAATTTTTATTTTTTTGGACCTGGAACCCTCGCGGCTTCCCCAGAACACCCTACCAGTATCACCACAATCTTTTTTCTTATTTCATAGTCCGACAAACGAGCCAGTGGATCACCTGATGTTAAGTGATCTTCACCGCCCATGAACATCCACAATACCGAAAGTATCACGTATGCGCTGTCGGCCTTAAATGACAGGAATAGCGATTAGGAAAGGGAAGGGGGAATCTGGGCCTCCGGATACCTCACTTACCATACGAAACGCGACAGTGAACTGTCACTTTACGTTGGTTTTCTGTGAGACAGTGCTACTACCCCGGTCGCGCCGGCCCATTCATGCTGTGGACAAATATGTCTACAGCGTGGCTCTACCACTTTATATCTGATCAATGGTCTCGGAACGCATAGAGGACAAACATACATACAAAATGATTTTTATTTATATAGATTACCGGTACGTGAATTAGTGTCTCTACCTCAAACAGTTCTTATAAATACGCACTTTATCCTAGCGCAAGCATTTGTTATAACTGCCTTATTATTGTGGATGGTCTGCCAACTTATCCATTTAAATAAGTTTTAAGTGTTTATGTGAAGGTATAATATAGCTAATAAATAGAGACGGTAAGGGTACGTAAATTGCACATTGATTAACAAATAAAATTGCATATTAATTTATATTTATTGTTAATAGATAAATATATATTTTTTTTTCAATAACACTTACAATACATGTTTATTTACCTAGTTTTTCTGCAGTAAAAGTAGGTATTTAAAGTTTAAATTTTACGAAACAGCATTTATTACATACTGGCTGATTCTTGGCATCAATTTTTCTTTAGTTTTCCCTTTTCTATTATTGTATATTAATCATAGACATAGAGAATGGACTGAGCAATATCCTCACAAAATTGACCACATTGTAGAAAGAGCCAAAGCGACTGTGCGGCCAGTACCTATTTCTTTTCCGCTCCTGCAAATGCAAGTCTGTGGCGTAGACCAATCAAAATTCTAGAAAGGGACAACTGCTAGCCACACATTCGCTTTATCTCTCTCACATTTTTTTGCCCGTATTCACTTCAAATTTCACAAATACTGGTAATAATTGCTGGGGTAGGATATTCATATACGCCCGGATAGTAAACACCGTATACACAGGGTGTAAAACCCGCCATAGTGGCGCACGCAAGTGTGTCGCGGGATCAGTCAATGTACATCCGGTTTTTTTCGGGGGTCTGGAGTTGGGGTACGATGTTTGGCCGACGACTTTGCCGTGCCAGGATAAAAAAAAACTTTTACGTTGAATTTCCATTCTTACGGGCATGAATACATTTTATATCTTCAGAAGCATTCGGTAATTTAACGAATGCGTAACTATTTATTAGATTATTATTTATTTGGCACCTTTCTCCGTTTGATCGCAGAAGATTTAGAATGTGCTTTGACACTGCATCGAGTTTTAACCAATTATTTGAAATATAGTATTGTTGAAATGTCTGTCTGTCTACTAGCTTCTCAAATACGACTAACTTGCCATCCATTGATAGTTTAGAGCTAAGATGCCGTATTGATCTTCCAAGACCATTGTTGCTAAATAATTATATTTTGAATTACTATAAGCCACATATTTTTACAGATCTCAAAAAATCCAAAGATGTTCTTCTTTTTGACGTTGATGATATTAGTTATATTATTATATTGGGTCTACTGGCGGTGGACGCATAGACGAATGTTGCAGTTGGCTGAACTGGTGCCGGGTCCACCAGCATATCCTATAGTTGGAAACGGCCTACTGTTTATGCTTAATACTGGAGGTAATAACACGTGAAAGTTTGCAATACCGTTTGTTATTAATGTTGGACATTACATTTAGTCTACACTGTATCAGGGATAAAGGAAGAAAGAATAAAAAATGACACCTGCGACAATGTGTCAATAGGGTATTTGACAATTTTTGAAAATTGATGGACATCTATAGAGGAATCTTCACTTATAGCCCCCGTAATATTTTTATTATTGAAATATACTCAATTTATATAAAATCCGTGATTTAATTTTTTCATATATAATTTCGCGCTAAAACGCGTTGTCACGTGACATTATCTCTATGTGACGTCATCGCACATATACAAACATTCGTGACACCTAACAACATAACAAATTATTTGCATTTATCTGTTAGTTTTTCCACAAAAATGAATGAGCCAGGATATAAATATTGTTCAATGCCTTTGTGTAAAAACTCGACACTAAATCCCGATAAATTGTTCATCCATGTGCCAAAATCAAAAGTTTTAAGAAAGAAGTGGCAGATTTCGACTATCAGCCCTTGTAATACCTTCTTCCATTGTTATAGAAGACTTGAAGACGAAATTAACACGTTTCCACACGTTTACACATCGAAAAATATGTTCTTCCTTACAATTTTATTTGTCGTAGGATGCAATGTTTATGTGCGATGTCGTCACGAGTAATGGCGGCCGGTATTGCTACGTTTTTGGCACCGAGTGATACAGATTAAAAATTCTTAATTTTAATTACGAAAATAAAATGTTTATAATACATTTAAAATAAAAAAGTGTATTTAATAAATATGTTTGCCCACTATCCTTTCTCCTAGTGCAGTTTTATATTTTTTGGTTACACCAGTCAAACACCCTATTAGGTGAACTGTACTATGCTAAACAAAAATACAATACCACATTAGTTCATTCGTGAAAATGTAACAGATAGAAAACTTAAGATCCCAATTCACCCACTTAGGGGTTAAACTATGAAAACGCCGATACACGTGTACATCTATTTCTAACCAAAACCACGTATACGAAATTTCATGCTTCTTAGTTTGAAAATGATGTATTACCATACAACCGTATTTGCCTTATTTTACCCCATTAGGGGTGAAGTTTTCGAAAATCCTTTCTGGATACTTACAACATAAAAGGCATCAACTGCAAAAAATCATGTTTGTAGCCTCAGCGGTAATTATATATTATTATGTAAACAAGTAATTATAAATGTACCCAATACTTATACAAACTGTGAAAGGTCTTCGTATGAAGTTTCGTCTTCGTGTGAATGATATGGTATTTTAAACGTTCTTGATAGTAGTTGGTTCACAGAACAATCCACGATAAATCTTCAAGCAATCAGGGCATAAAATACCCATTTAATTTCAAATATCATTTCTGTCACCGCAATGATTTAAGTGGTGGCACTGATCTTGAAGTCGTTTAACTCTATCACCAAAATGGACAATGAAAGTGGTGCTAAATGGCCTAGGATTAGAAGTTGCGTCCTATATAGACACATGGACATGGTTGTCTTAGAGGAATGAAACAAGGTTAACCGTGGTGTGTTAATATATCTTCGGCTTCAGGGGTATACTTAAATGTTATGCTAGATTTTAACCATTTATTTTTTAATATTAAGTATTTGAGTATTTAAGTGATCTGTAACGCCGGTGATGTTTCACCAAGAGTCATAGGAGCGTGGGGCGTGACCGTTAATCTATACATAGTATAAAATGAAGTCGCCCTCCGCGTCTGTCTATGTATAGTTGTAAATAGTATGTAGGGGGTTCTTCAAGAAGGGAGTAAATAGGTTTTTGAAGGGTCGGCAACGCGCCTGTGATGTTCCGGGTGTAGCAAGCGTTCATAAGCTACGGTAACCGCTTACCATCAGGCATGCCGTAAGCTTGTTTGCCACCACCGTGGTATAATTTTTTTTAGTAATGTTTAGATTTATATGATAATTTTACAGAACAAATGTTGGATTTGGTAGCGGAAATGTTGAACACCTATGGTGAATATTGCAAGTTTTGGCTGGGACCCGATCTGAATATTGTCGTCAGGAACCCGGGGGATATACGGGTGAGATTTATTTTATTATATCATACACACACACATACACTCACGCCTGTAATCCCCGAAGGAGTAGGCAGAGGCGTAACCAGTACACCCACTTTTTGCCGAATTTTGGTCCCATAATGTGATAAGGAGGAGCCTATCGCCATACCGGGCACAGATTCCAGACCCCGGGCTAATAATTGATGTAGTAGCGAAAAATCTTGACAGCCTCCGTAGCGCAATGGGTTAATAGCCGACTGTGAAACGGGAGTGCGTAAGTTGGATGCCCGCAAGGAGACAAATGTTTGTGTAATCCATAAATATTTGTTTCGGATCTGTGTGTTACGTGACTAAAAACCTCTCGTAGTTCCTGATACCCACGAGACCCGTATTTCACTGTGGGGTTATCACTATGTGTATGACGGTTGGTTGTTATTTAAAATTACCAAAAGAACATATTCTAATATTATAAAAGTTAAAGGATCTGCCTGGGTCATTCCGCCATTTCGTGGAAATTTCAGCGTTTCGCGGAATAAAAAAAAATTGAAATTTATTTAATTAAAAAGAAATTTATTCAAAAAATCATATTTAGCCTACCGTTCTAATGATAATCAACCGAAGGCACTTTTTTTATCTTATTTATTATTTATACGTCCAAAATCCATACAACCATCCATAGAAAATTTGGATGGTACCTACGGATGGAAATGAAGAAGAGATGAATGAGAATTATAAAGAATATGTTAAATAACTTTTTATTTAAATATAGTAACTAATTCAGAATTAAATGGTGGTGACAATACTTGGACTGTGGATGGTAGTGATATTTTTTACATAACAAAAATAAAACTGCTTTCTTTAATTGTTCCTATTATGTTTATAATTTTACAAAAAATTTAGATAAAAGAGTTATGATTTAAACTAAAAGTTTCTAGTATCATTGAAAGTAAGATAGTTAACAGTAAATAAATATTAGAAACATAAATTGGGTACTGGTCGGAAACAGAGTGTAATGAAATTTTTGATTGTTATACTGTAAAAGTGTAAATGTTCAAAAACAAATTAATAAATCTAAAATTACAAGTACATTACTTTTTCAATGCGTGATTTGGTATTAATTCGAATGTAATTCATTATAACAAAGGCATTCTTTCCTGGGGTAATTTATCTGGAAGTGTAATTTGCACGAAATGACGGAATGACCCGCCTATTTGTTAAGTTTTCATAGCTAAGACGTTGATTCAATTTGAATAAAATTTGCCATGAAGGTATTTGAATACCGAACAAGAAGCATTGGACCTTTTTACCCCAAAAAATATATTAACACAGGAGGATTTACAAGCCAAAGTTATAAGTTTTTCAGATTTTATGGAGAGCTCTCATTTTAATTTAAGTACCTACTTATTGTAATTCGGCATTCATGAGTCGCGAATGTTTAGCACGGTATGCAATATTTGCGTTTGATTATTTCAACGTAAAAGTTACAGTACTCAAGTAATATACACAAACTTTTCTTTTATTCCAGTTACTACTGACGAGTAATAAAGTAAATGAGAAAGGACCATTATATGACTTCATGAAACCCTTTATTGGACCGGGAATTTTGAGCGGTGGTATGTATTTGGCAGTCAGATTTACCTATATGGAATTTAGTTTATAACATGATGTAGCTATTTTATTTACCTATATTATTTAGTTAATTTTAGTATATTTTATTTTATATATAAATGTTTTTTCCTACTAAAAAATTCAACTAAAACTTACCCTAAGATAATTAGGGTAAGTTTTAGTTTCAAGTTTACTTGGCATATGGCTTAACTTGGTGGTTTAACTTGGTATTCTTTAATTTATTATTTTTGTATTAAAAATATATTATACGCACCATATAATTAATCTGTCTCTACATGAATAAAATAATTATGAGATATTACTAATTACAAAGTTTGGACGTGGGAATAGAACTAATGATTTAATTAAAACCCACATTAATATTATGTTTAACATTCTATTATAATGAATGCTGTTTAATGTAAGTTTTTTAAATTAGAAAATAAATAAGGGGATTTTTTGCATCTTTGAGCTATAATTAATAAAACATTAGTTAAAATAACACAAAGTTTTATAAAAATCTACCTATGTTAAATTAAAATGAAATGAAATTATTGTCATAATTTCGAGACTTATTAACCAGTATATTTCTATTGTTCCCATGATTTGTACACTAACTAGCACATAGCTCGCATTATTATTTTGATAAACGAATACTTAGTAGAGAAATGTAAGGTTTATTTTTTAATGACTGACATTAATGAATCATAAAGGGGCATCCATTAATTACGTGAGGCAATTTTGGCGATTTTTGAAACCCTCTCCCCCCTTGGTGAGATGTCGTGAGATTTTGCTCGACCACCTCCTACCCCGCTAATCTCACGTGATTTTTCTCTAAAGAAATTAATTTATTAATAGTTAATAAATGTTTCTATCAGTGCATAATTAAACCGCGATAAATATAATAATTATTAAATATTATTTAGTCATATTTTAGCGGAGAAACATTTATAACTTAATTTCACCCAGTTTCCTCAGAATATTACATTATTTTTATTATATTATTTTTTTTCTTGCCGAAAAATTACGTAAGATTTGCCGTCAGCACTCTCCCCCCCACGTGATATTGGGTTAGGTAACCCAACCCAACCTCACTGAGGTTTGACTCGACCCCCTCCCCCTAAGAGCCTCACGTAATTAATGGATGGACCATAAGCGCTGCCACTTATTAAAAAAAAATTAATTTATGAGATGCCAAATTTTAACATACGCCAGGACGCCACTGATCACCCCTCGATGTTAGGAATTCTTTTATAGCATCATTTAGGAGATCTATCACTAGACATGTAATAAAAACAAATACAAATTGATATTAGAATCGAACCTAAAATCTCTCGCGTTACTACCACAAGAAATATAAATAGTGTATATAAAGCATGACAAATAAATTAGGGGGCATCCGTTAATTACTTGAGGCGATTTTGGCGAGTTTCGAGTCCGTTCCCCCCCACATCAGATTAAGTGAGATTCGACCCCCCCCCCCCCAAGCGACTCACGTAATTAATGGACGCTCCCTTATGATATCCTCTAAATTCCAGGACCAACATGGCGAAATCATCGAAAGATCGCAACACCTTCATACAACAAAAAAGCCGTGCATGAGTTTTCCATTATTTTCAACAAAGAGTCTGAAATGCTCTCTAATGTGTTAAGCAGAAAAGATCCGAACGAAACATTCAACGTGTATTATGACGTCGTTGAATGTACCACGCAATGTGTTTGTCGTAAGTAATTAACTTATTAGTATTTAGAGGTTTTTGACTAATCCTAATAAGACCTTTGCGGCCACCGCCAATAGACTGAGACGGGCCTATTGACAGATATGGCGAGGCTCTAACTAGGAGTCTTGAAGTAGCCAAAGCATTTAATAAGGTCTGGCCGACAACCTGTGTAAGTGGATTTCGTTGATGGAGACGCTTCGCAGCTCATGTCTGGAAATGCCGAAGTACTACCGGGCTCTGTGCTTTCGCCCACCTTGTTTCTTTGTCATGTTGTCGCTTGGCAACATTCATTGCTATCCAAATGATAGCACAGTCCATAGGTTTTATTGCAGCGAGCCTCCTGGTTGCTGGGCGGATACTATGACGCCAGGTTTTGGTCATTTAGCTTAACCGGGCACTGGATCTTATTTCATGATGCGCTATCAGGAATGGGTTTCACATCGAGGATATAATATCCACTAATCCGCGATCTCACGCAGGGTCGGAATCCTGAACAGGGTGCGGCGGTTTTTCATGGCCGTCAGCTAATATAAATAATCACAATACAATTCTATGGACACCCAAACAATAAGGTTTATGCGTTAATATTTTAAATTATTTAACTTTTTTCAGAAACGTTAATGGGATTGTCTAAAGAGGAGTCACAAAACCTAAAAAAATTGAAAGAGGTCGTGTTATTAACGCAAAGGTACGATCCACAATATTTTCTAAGTACCTATTTATATTTAATATAGATGAACCAATGTAAAGGAAAACATGCCTTGAGCTTAGAACTTCGCCGGATTTCTCAGTCTTAGTCGCCATCACTAGACTAATAAAGTTATTTGCTTAAAAACGATCGTAGGTTTTTATTGATGAATATCTAGTTTTATACCTGGAATTTTAAGAACCAATGCTCCACTTAATGACACATTTAAAATTAACTTCTTTCGTAACTACAGGGTAAATGTTCATAATTTAACTGTTATCGATCCACAGTATGTATGACGATATATTTGTGAAGATGACAAAATGGTGGTTTCACATCCCGTTAGTGTGCTGGTTAACTGGCCGCCACAAAACAGAGAACTACTATAAAACGATAACAGATGAATTAGTCGCAGATATAGTGAGAAAAAGGCAGAAAGCATTAGCAAAAAATGGAGATATAGATGAAGATTCTATAGGCATCGTCGATCGTTACATTCTATCCAAAGAATTAAGTGAGCAGGAGATTAAATGGGAAACATTCAGTTTGTTTACGACAGTAAGTACTATACTTTTAAAATATACTATTGTTGGGGTAGTTCCCATTTATTAGAAATATCTAAGGTATATTGACAGTATTTTAGAAAATAACAACGGGTAGATTAATAAGTTTATAGATTGAGCGGGGTGATTAAGGTTCGCATTAAAAGAAACCGTCGTAGCATTCGGCCATTCAGTTCATTACCATTTGATGTCAGTTCTTCATCAACTCGTGAGCAGTGTAGTCGTACAGTCAGAGGGTTGTAACTTGTTTAGATCACGTCAGCATATACCCTGATTTATTCTAGTTCAGCTCAGAGCGTCATGCTGTCCGAACTCATAGATATATGTTACAAAGACGTTTTTAGTCCATCCTGACATGTGGTTGGTAACGTAAGCACTAAATTGTGCAAAAGTGATAATTAAATAAATCATTAATAAGTAATTGTCGTTTATAAATGTGCCTTTTAAAATACCCACTTTAAATAGCGAAACAGTTACGTTTTTTTTTCAGTTTTCCGAAATCAACTTGAGATGGTCTTAATTAAACTAATCGACACAGCTTGCCAGACTTCGATCTAGTTGTGTCTCTTTGATTATAGGCGAAGTCCTTCTCATGCTCTCAATCTCATTTATTTTGTTTGCAGAATTGTATAAAAAATATTCTATTTCAGAGTCAAGAAGCATCAGCTAAAATAGCGTCAGCAGTGTTGTTATTCCTAGCACATTTAACCGAATGGCAGGTATGATTTTCCTCTCGATATAAAAGTTTAATTATTGCATAAGCCTGTTTAATTTCATTCAACTTGCTAAAACGAAACTAGGTTTTGTCAACATCACTGTTCTACCATTAGTAAAAGATCTTTAAATACTATTAAGCTAGATTTATTCAAAGTTTGTTGGTTCTTCGGCATAGATGCTCAATTTATTCCTCTACCACGAAACAAATAACATTTCTTTACAGGAAAGAGTTTATAATGAAATTATAGAAGTCTTAGGTCCAAACGAAGGTCACGTCACTAATGAAGATTTGAAAAATTTGAACTGTCTAGACATGGTGTATAAAGAGGCTTTGAGATATCTCTCCATTGCTGCCATGATACAAAGAACGGTTGAGGGAGAAATTAGTATAAACAATGGTGAGTGCTAAATAATAAATTGCTAGCAAATTGTAGGGAAATCCCAATTTTAATGTAAAACAATTATATTTGTAAAACATTTTTTTAAACGCTTTTGTCCGCATCCTTGTGTGCGTAATTACATTAATCGGTGCTGGAGGATACAAACCCCTAGAAAAGCCTTTTCTTTTTCTAGTAATCTACTTCAGATTTTTCCATCATTCAAAAAAATGGTAAATCGGTGCAGCTTTTAATAGGCGGGCGCAGATACGTATCTACCTACATAAAATGGTATTGATGACGTAAATCAGAGCGAGAGGTCTCGTCATAGGTTAATTCATTTATTTTTTTTCTAATTGCATTGAGTAGAATTTATTAAATTTATTTCCACCCACTCTTTGCGCCTGCATATAAAAATAGCAACGCTGCGTAAAGCTGGGGATTTTACTGCGCTTGGGATTTTCTTAAGGCTCATATTGCGCAGTAATTACTATAAAGTTACTAGCTTTAGACAGCCTCCGTGCGTAGCGGGTGTGGTTGTCAAACGAGAGGCCTTGGGTACGATGCCCGCACAGAGTCTAATGTTTGCGTGACAGATAGATATTTAATTCTGGGTGTTGTGGGACCGTAGTCGCTCGTAGTTCTTGATACCCACGATACAGGTTTGAGCTAATGTGGTGTCAAGACTATGTGTGTGATTGTTGGGTGTATTTATAGATAGACTAGCTGTTGCTCGCGGCTCCGCCCGCGTGGAGGTCATGTTTGGGATTAAAAGTATGTTACAAAATACAATTTTTCATGCGTTTAATTTCAAAACTGACGAATTTTCATGCAAACTTTCATCTCCTATTTTAGCCGCTTAGGGGTGGAATTTCCAAAAAACCAGATATATGTACATTTTTATTTTTAGCTAAAAGGCCAAATACTAATTTTCTTAAATTTAACTTCAAATATGACGGATTTTCAAACAAACTATCATCCCCTATTTTACCCCCTTAAGGGTGGTATAAGGGATGATTTTGAAAAAAAAGTGAAACACGTAGTTCTTTATTTCCTACCAAAAGCCTAAATATGAATTTCCAGATCCCTAAGTCGAGGAATTATGGATTTCCCATACAAATTTTGAAATCCTATTTGACCCTTTTTAAGGTTGTTTTTTGAATAAAAAGATAGCCTATGTCCTTCTCCAGGATATAATCTATCTCCTTGCCAAATTTCATCACAATCTGGTCAGCCGTTTAGTCGTGAAAAGGTAACAAACAAACAGAGTTACTTTCGCATTTATAGTATTAGTATATACAGTTATTATATTATTTTTAGGTAAAATCACATTACCCGTTGGTACATCTTTAGTGATACCGATACACGAGGTACATCGCGATCCTCGGCATTGGGACGATCCTCTCAAAGTGAAGCCTGAAAGATTTCTGCCAGAAAATGTCAAGAAACGGGATCCTAATGCCTTTATACCCTTCAGTTTAGGTGCTATGGACTGTTTAGGTACCTACGTTACATATCTTATCGTTATTAACTTTACTATAATTAGCGGTGACGTACATCGCAGAGAAACTAGTAAATCTTAGGTCGGACAATCATAAATTGTTTTTGACTTTCCGATACTATAAATCACACATGAATGTGTACAGCCCGTGTACATCAATTTTTTGTCGGGTGTCTACGGTTGGGGTACGATAAAAATGCACGAGTGGAGGAACAATGATATTGCTTTACTGTAGCGTTGTTGTAACTTTTGGACCGAGATCGAAATAAAGGCCCTGAATTGGGCACCCTACCTTTAGCTAAGACTATCTATGACAGATCCACACATGTATGCAGAGTTATAAGCATAATCTCAATCGCCTATAACACGATGTGTTATAACAATATAATCGCTAAAGGAGGCCGTAACTCTTACGACTTGAGCTTTGGCGACTGGCGATTTAGCGACTGAATTGATCTGAAATGCGTTTTGGATGTCGTTTGAGTGACCAAATCAACGATCGCCGATGCTAAAATTCTAGTAATCAATGTAGCCGTAAGTTATTAACTGTCGTAGTTTTTATTTATTTATTGAAAAGCACGGTAACACAACCACTTACACTATTCACTATGGTATTTGTGACATTACATTTGATTAATTAAATATAATCTAATGCAATGTTTTGTATTTGTAAAGTTTTTAAATATATTAAATTTATTGACAGACTCCGTTACGCATCAAACGAATAACTAGCAGTGAAACGAGAAACGTTAGGTTCAATCCCACGCAACCAATCCCGCACCGAGACAAATGTTTGTTTGATTCACAAATATTTGTCTTCTTTCTGGGTGTAGTTCTTGGTATCCACGATTCAGGTTTGACCACACATATATCCAGTGTGGGATAAAGATAAAGATAAGGATCAGTACTACATGTGTAACTGCTGGGTGTATTATTTCAGGACGAGTTTATGCCACCGCACTGATCAAGACATTAGTAGTTAAAGTTCTCCGACAGGTGAAACTAGAGGCAGATGGAGTTTTAGAAGATTTGAAGCTACATGTAGCTATATCTGTGAAGTTTGCTGATGGCTACAATGTTCGAGTGAAGCCTAGAAAAAAATAGATCACGTGGCAGCATTTTTAATTTGTGTAACATTTATTAGAAGCTGATT
Source organism: Laothoe populi (assembly GCA_905220505.1). Classification (NCBI taxonomy): domain Eukaryota; kingdom Metazoa; phylum Arthropoda; class Insecta; order Lepidoptera; family Sphingidae; genus Laothoe; species Laothoe populi. The sequence continues at coordinate 7,595,512 of HG992167.1, read as the reverse complement.
TAAATTATTCCAATAATTATAAAACTAAGTGCGGGTTGTTTTTAATTATCGAAACTACAATTTAATAAAATAGTTTTTATATACCACATGTTTTAATTATTTAAAAATTATGTCATATTGTTTTTTAGGCAGATGAGCAGATGGGCCCCCTTATGGTAAGTAGTCACCGCCGCCCATAGACTTCTGCAATGCCAGTGCACAGCAGAGCCGCTGCCTACCGTTAAAACTTAATTCCAACTTATATCTACCATTTTAATATTTTTTTATTTAACGTAGTAGAGCCACTTTGTGGACAGTTTTGTCTGCAGTATATATTGTCCGGCTCGATACCGCTGTCTTAGAGAAAACCGACGTAATGAAAAAGCTAGCTGTTGCAATTCCTCTTCTCTAATACTTTTTTTACAATTAAAGCCGACAACGCAGCCATGATCTTAATCTGGTATTGGGGGTGTTCAAGTGTTAGGGAGATTTTTTTTATTCTGACACGTCAAGATGACCACACTGCACCTAAAAGTAAGCGCAGTGCCATCCAATTAGAGTATCAAGTAGCGAGAGACAATCTATCCCCCGCTACTCAACACAATCATGGCGGCCTGCTGTGTAGCTTCTTCACACTACGCCTAAAGGACCTAGGATGATACAAAGGAGGAAGCACGGTAACTGGCAAACTGTTCCACAGCTTGATGATGCGGCAAAAATACGAATTTGCTAACCTCTTGGTTCGGGCCGGGGTAGTAGATACCACGAAGCTGTGGCTCCGCAAGCCAGTACGCATAACTTATATTGAAGTAATCCGCTTGATCGTATGCCGGTCTCTATACAAGAAAGAAATATAAACTCTGTGTTCCCTCCTTCTTATGAACCTGGGTCTTTTATGCACACTAGTGAAGAAGCTACTCAGCAGGCCGGCATAGTTGTGTCGAGCAGCGAGGTATAGTTGTATCTCACTATTTGATACTCTAACTGGACGGCCCTACGCTTACCACGTGCAGTGTGCCGTGCCAGTATAAAAAAGATGGAACAAATAAATTTCCCGACAAAGAATTTCAGCGTATACCCGAGATTGAATGCTAAGTTACCCTACATATAATATGCGTAACCAATTTTTTGCAGCCTTGTTAGTTATGTGGCGGATGAAAAAGGTTATAAAACTAGTGTGGTCCTGGGTTCGTTTTCCATGTGCGACAGTAATTAAATGTGCTGATTTCCGTACGATATGGGCTACGGCAATAGGCTACTTATTACCTAATAAACCATTAGGCAGCAATTAGGTGCTCTAGTTCTGACTCTGCCTACTCCGACGGGCTTATAAGGGTGAGCTTATAAAATGAAAAAAATTCCGACCACTGCCCATAATACCACACGCACGTTTATCGCAGACCGCTACAATCCAAAATACTTTCAGAGTTTTTGTCTTGGATCAGCTGTTTGCTTATAAGGCCTTGCCGCAGGACAAAGGGTTAACCATAGCTGATGATAGCTCCTGTACCTCGTAACATCTATAAAACGTTACACTAGAACCTTATATGTATCTAAAAGCTTAGTGATAGAACAATATAACTAAATGTTCGTAGATATTTAAATCTATTTAAAGAGTTAAAGTTGGGACAAGCAATTACGTGACTATTGCAAAGAGGGGCAGACGGAGAGATGGGAGAGGAGAGCAGAGGCAGAGAGAACTGCAGAGGAGAAAGAGAGTAGAGTGCGTAGAGAGGACAGAGAGAGAGAGAGAGGAGAGAAGTGGTGGGCTGAGGTTACATGAATCTAATTGTCGCCAGACTTGAATTTATTCAAACAGTATTTATACTTGAACGGTACTGGCAATTATTATTTATGGATAGATATTTGAATTTAAAAATGTCAATATTATTGACTGATTTATGTAAAAATATTTGTATTGCAATAGATCATTGTGAAACAAGTGCGACAAGTTGTCGATTGCCCACGAAAGCGAAGTTGAACGCACGAGCGAAGCGAGTGCGGTCATTCGCTTGAGTGGGTTGAGTGGGCAATCGACAACGTCGCACGAGTTGCACATACTATTTTGTATTACAAATGCGGTGATATATGTAAGTACAAAATTGGGGTCCAGGGGCGGAGCCCCGGTGGGGTCCAGGGGCGAAGCCCCGTCGGGGGGTTGGGGGGGCGGAGCCCCCCCAGTCCCTCAAAACAAATAAAAAGTTTTAAAAGAAGAAAAAAATATATTTTAAACAATAAATAAAAATTTTTTTAAAAGGACGAAGCCTTTTCGGACCAGAAATAATAGCTGAAAAATTAAGCATTCAAAAAAGTATCAATTAATTACAAATAAATATAAATTTATTTGATCAGAACAAAAAATAACAAGAACAACAACAGCAACATAAATAAGTTACTTTTTTTCAGTGTCATTTAAAAGAACTGTAATGTTTGTGCAGTTCGTAAATGTAATATTCAAATTCATGGCGTTTTTAGATGAAACCTGCTCTAAAATTTCGGATCTTTCATTTTCTTGATGCATCAATTTTATCTAAATTTGCGTGTGCCAAGAATAATTTGAGTGCGACAAGTAAACTTGTCGCACTCGTCGGCAAACGGTTCTTTTTCAAACGTAACAGCGAGCGTCAAGATACTACTTTTCCCGCATGAGTAATACAAATATTTTTATACAATTGTTTACATTCAAACTGTAAATGTCAAACAATTAACACCTAATGACATAATATGTACCAATGACAAAAACATTTAATAAAGAACCTAACGTAACTAAGAAAAAAACGTGTATACCTAATGACAGCCCAGGCAGTTAAATGGCGTCTTAGTGCTGTCTGTGTGTCGATGTATTTATCGATATTTGGTTATTAAAAGTCGATACTAGCTCGGTCTAAGCACAATAAAGAATTTACAATCATCTAATTATTTGACTAATAAGAAGGTAAAGGAAACAAACGTATGAAAATCATTATTTTATTATCTGTAAATAACAAAAATATTCCACTCCGAAATAAAATTATCGATTCATTCTGGGCGTGGAACGGCAGTCTAAGTGAGTTGCTACAAACCATTCATTAATAAATATTCATTAGACGCATTGGGTCACGGAAACCTCAAATATGGATGTAGATATATTCAATCAGAAAACATGATAATCAAATGGTAAATATGCTTATTTCGAACGTTTTGTTTACGAGCAAGTCACAAGCCCCATTTTGATGACTGATACCAATAGTGCCACCCATAATACTACAAATATTATGGTGTACATTCAGGGCCGTCTTAAACCATGCAGGGACCCTTGATCACACAATAATTTGGGGCCTTTTGGAAAGTAAAGAAAGTGAATGACATATTAATTCTCATTTTTTTCCGGGCTATATCTACCTAATATAGCAAAAAAGTGTAATACATCGGCCTTCCGGGGCCCTCGTTTGGATGGGGACCCTGAGCATGGGACCCGTGTGCCCTTATGTTAAGACGGTATTGGGTACATTTTTGGTTTTATCTGTATATATAAAAGAAGAAACTGACTGACTGACTGACTGACTGACTGATCGATCAACGCACAGCCTAAACGGCTGGGGTTAGAGACTTGAAATTTTGACAGTAGGTACCTTTTATCACGAAGGCATCCACTAAGGAAGGGTTTTTGGAAATACCACCCCTAAGGGGGTAAAATAGGGGATGAAAGTTTGTATGAAAATCCGTCATTTTTGAAGTTAAATTCATGAAAATTAGTATTTGGCATATTAGTTAAAAATAAAAAATATATGTTTCAGGATTTTTGGAAATTCCGCCCCTAAGGGGGTAAAATAGGGAATGAAAGTTTGTATGAAAATCCGTCATTTTTAAGTTAAACGCATGAATATTGGTATTTTGTATTGTATACTTTTTCTCCCAAACATGACCTCCACGCGGGCGGAGCCGCGAGCAACATCTAGTTCTTTATAAAACTAATTCAATTCAGTCGAGCACCAGCAGTAGGCAAAACTGTTTACAAGACAGATTTACCACTTATTGAATAAATGCCATGTAGTTTTGACCTACGCGATCCTTCGGATGCAAAGCTTACGTATTTAAATCATGACCATTATTTATTTTACACATTCACCTCCGGACAGTCTATGTTATAAGTGCGTATTGTGACAACAGTGTCTTAATTTTGTAAAGGTAACAATTTTCCTGATACCTATTTATTTTCTGTCGATAAATGTTTTAGTAGACATTTCTAACTATTATATAGATAAATGTTTTACTAGAGATTTCTATTAATAGAAATGTTTCGTAATTTTATGTACCAAATATTTAGAATGAATTAGCTAGTACATAAAAAGTAGCGAAAGCCGTATGTTCGAAACCCAAATGGCATACACCTCTGACTTTTCTAAAGTGATGTGTGTATTAATTGTCGCTTGCTTTAACGGTGAAGGAAAACATCGTGAGGAAACCTGATACCTGAGAATTCTCATAAGAATTTCGAAGGTATGTGAAGTCTACCAACCCGCATTAGGTCAGCGTGGTGGACTAAGGCCTAACCCCTATCATTAGTAGAGGAGGCCCGTGCCCATTAGTGGGACAATGTTTAATACAGGGCTAGTATTATTATTATTTATTATTGTTAGTACATGCATATATTGCATTAATAACGTTTACTTTTCTATTTCAGGATGATCTCACCCTTTATCGTTATATTAAGCTTACTCGTGGGATTCTGGTTGAGTTGGAGGTATAAGCATAGAAGACTAACACACTTGGCCAGCAAATTCCCTGGGCCTCGACCATGGCCTTTTATAGGCAACGCTCTTGATTTCGTGGTTAAGCCCGAAGGTTCGTATATGTATTTATTTGTTTATTGAGTCTAAGAAATGCATCTTACTAATATAAAATGCGAATGTTTTGATGGATGGATATTTGTTACTTAATCACGCTACAACGGCTGAACAGATCTGGTTGAAATTTGGCACAGAGATAGATAATAGTATAGCACATAGACTACTTTTTATGACGGAAAATGTACGCATCCTGTGGGATAGATTTGTTTTTGTTTTACACAAAGGATCGACATGATTTTTTACACAGTGTTAGTTTATGGGTCAGATAATGACATAGGCTACTTATTATCCCTGAAAATACATGGTTCCCATGGGATAGCATAATATAGAAACATGTAATAGCTTAAGATGTCTCCATGGATATTATACATTTTCTTTCAAAAATAATTAACACGTGGGCGAAGCCGCGGGCAAAACCTAGTATCAATATATTTTCTTTATATTCCTGAAATGATTACTCACTCCGTATTATAAAATTAATAACGAAAAGATTAAAACATTAAGCCGTGAAATACTAAATTCATTCATAAATATGATAGTGTCAGCGGAGTACAATTTGTAATTGTTCCCTGTGAAGTCGGAATTTCTGTTTGGGCAGCTTTTTATGGGATACATTTAAAAGAACGTTTCAAAAACTCTTTTTGTCAACGGTCAAATCTCTCTTCGTGATTTTAGAGATTTGGATGTTTTGATTCTTGTATTACGCATTTTATATTAAATTATTCTTTTATATATACAGATGAGGCACGTTTCACATAAGTATCTGGTAACACATCAATTTGCGTTTCACTAAACTACCAAGCTACATTATTGAGGTTTGAAAAACAAAATTACACTAGCACAACATTTATCGGAGCATTTAGTCGCTGGCATCGTTAGTTATCAATAAATTCTGGTATTATCCTAGAGTTTTTTTATTCTGGCACGGCAAAGTGACCACACTGCAACTGATAGTAAGCGCATTGCCGTCCAATTAGAGTATCGAGGTACTCAAAACAATCATGCCGGCATGCTGTGTAGCTTCTTCACACTACGCCTAAAGGGCCCAGGATCATAGAAAGGAGCGAACACGGAAACTGGCAAACTGTTCCACAGCTTGATGTGCGGCAAAAATACGAATTTGCAAACCTCTTGGTTCGGGCCGGGGAGTAGACACCATGAAGCCGTGGCTCCGCAAGCCAGTACGCGTGGTTCTGGTGTGGAAAGAAGAGGATGGGATAAGATCAAACAGAGCATTCGCCATGATACACGACAGACGGTAGAACACGCTAAGCGAGGATATATCCCTTCGCAGCTGTAGCGGCTCCAGGCTGTTGGTCACATTTCTATAGGATATCAGTGAAAAGTGAAAACTTTAGCAGGTTTATAGCTTCAGTTACAAAATTACTTTTTCCCCAGCTAAATGTATATTGTAAAACAGATCCTCGAGAGGTATCCCGATATCGAGGATACCTTGGTGTAGTGAGTAATTCGTAACTATTATTATTATCTATACATTACATAAGTACTGCCTCGGTGGCGCAGTTGTAATTGCGCATGCGAGCTGAGGTCTCGGGTTCGATCCCCGGAATTGTGCCCGGTTTGGCGATAGGCTCGCCCCCATCACATTTTGGGACCGTAATAAATTCGGCGAAAAAAGGGTGTACTGGTTACACCTCTTCCTACCCCTTCGGGGATTACAGGCGTGAGTGTATACGTATATGTATGTACATTACATAAGCTAACGCCTTTATCCAGAAGTGGTAGACAGGTTCCGACTAGTTAACCCACAGTTTGCCGAACTTGTTTTTTTGCGCCTCGTGTTGTTATACGCGAGTCTATGACCACATTGGGCACACGTTCCAATCCTGGGCCTGCAGTCTGGACGTACGTTACGCTCGCTTAACAAACGAATGCGGTCGGTATGACATAACAAACTCATCATAGACAGCAAAGACATCGACCGTAATTGATATATTGATTATATCCCATGCCTTGTGATACCGATAATAGTCTATATTTTTAAATGTCGAGACTACCAAAGATTATGATGAGTTCATTATATCATAGCGACCACCATCGGTTGATAAGCGAGCGTAACTTATGTTGAGACTGCAGGCCCTGGGCATTCTATGCGCGTTTTTTTTTAATCGAAGACTTAAACACAAATTCTGATATCCCCGACCTCATTGAAACCCGGACCTTTACCGGTTTCTCAACACATGTAGGTTACGTAGGCCTATAAGACCAATGAATATTTTATACGGTTTTTGTGACCTTAAATCTTTGTCACGCTTGTTCTCAAGAATTCTATTTGACAAGGTCGGTTGTAACATTTAGTTTTCTGGTAAGAATAATAATTTAAGTATTACAAATACAAATGGTCAAGGGAAGTAAATACCGTGTGTCAATTGTTTTATATCCATTACGTACGGCTATTATTATATTATAAGAATTATTTTGATACATTAAGAATTAAAATAACGATATACCTACTTATTTTATAATACATTGCATAATTTTATTGTTGTTAAAAGAAATTAATATTTTCTTTGTGAAGTTATGTTATATATTGGTTACGAGCTTTTGCTCGCGGCGCCGCCTGCGTAAAGTTAATTTAGACTGAAGGGTAGTTTTTTGTTGATCCGTTCTCTCGTTTCAGTCTGAATATTCAATAGGAAATTTTTAATGATTACAAACTGGCGAAGAAAAATAAAATAGCAGCCACTTGTCCGTTTTAACACCGAATCCATTATTTGTATCGCCCATTTCGCCCATTATTTGTATAGATATTGATTTTGAAGCCAGTGACTGGTTACAACCATGAGCTCTACGAACTTTATAAAGAGCCCAATATTATAAAAAACATCAAAATTGGACGCCTAAGATGGGCAGGACATATCGTTAGGATGGGCGAAACCAGAATGCCGAGACAATTGCTATACGGCAAACCGGATGGCCGCAGAAGTCGTGGCAGGCCCAAACTCAGATGGTTGGATGGCGTTGAACAGGACCTCAAAGTAATTGGTGTCAGAAGCTGGAAAGAGAAAGCCATGAACAGATCTGTCTGGAAAAAGATACTAGACCAGGCTAAGGCCCACCCTGGGCTGTAAGGCCTATGATGATGATGACTGGTTAAAACAATGTAGCTTATTTTCATTTCCTATTTCACCCTTTAGGAGGTTGATTAACTAAAATAAAATTGTCCTGTCCATCCTCAGAGATCATAATATCTTCATGCTGAATTTCATCAAAATCAGTTTAGTAACTAGCTTTCATCCCCTATTGTTATGGGGGTGAACCCCTAAGGGTTTAATTCTAAATTATTCCAAATAATATTCTGAATTTCGCGCTTCCTGAACTGCCATAGATACTTTCATCCCTTATTTCACCCCTTTAACATCATAAAAGTGTACTCTATGTCCGTCCTCAGGGTTAAAGGTACACCACACCAAATTTCATCAATAGTTTCAGTAGTTTAGCAATAAAAACGTAACAGACAGAAAACTTTCAACCCCTAATTCACATACCCTAAGAGGGTAACATTTGTAAAAACGCTGATGTACGTGTACTTTTTTTTATCATAGTCCGACAAACAAGCCAGTGGGTCACCTGATGTTAAGTGATCTCCACCGCCCATGAACATCCTCAATACCGAAAGTATCACGTATGCGCTGTCGGCCTTAAAGGACAGGAATAGGGATTAGGGAAGGGAAGAGGGAATCTGGGCCTCCGGATATCTCACTTACCATACGAAACGCGATAGTAAACTGTCACTTTACGTTTATTTCTAACCAGAAGCAGATATATGAAATTTCATGATTCATCCCTTATTTTATATACTATGTCCTAATACCCCACGCTTTTTTTTAAAATCAAATGAATCGTTTTTTTTTTAACTTTTTGGTTCAGCTAGCTATCAAAGCGTGTTTATTTAATACAAGATTTCTTCTTTAATAAAAGTCTACATAATATTGATCTCATCAATTTATTCTATGTATAAATTCAAATGTAACATATGTATAATGTGTTCCGAACAAATAGCTAGAAATGACGATGGGTAGGCTATATTTCCGATAATATTACCAAAATAAAATGATTAGAGCATGAAGATCTATTACAAAAGGATCATCTTTTCATGATTAATATTTTTAGCATTACCATTTTCTAAAATGGTGCTTTGGCGTATCCTATCATAAGTAGTAGGGTCGCCTACACGAATACTGTACCAAGGAAATCGTTGTATCATCCGGAAATAAAAGCCAGAAACATCCTATTCATAGGTCAGACCAACGGTGTAATCAAAATTAAAGAGTTTAATTATCTGGGTAATTAAGTTTTTTTTATATGTGTTCCTTGTGTTTTCATTGAATTTTGTCAATGACTGTTGTACATATCTTTGTGTTTTTTGTTTGTTCATCTATGCGGTTGCTTTCGGGCTAAGGCCGGTCCAGATGGTGTTTCCTGGACGGTCTTGGCCCGAGAGAAACCGGGTAATACCTCGGTGGCGCAGTTGTAATTACGTATACGTTACGACTGCTGTGCTGAGGTCTCGGGTTAGATCCCCGAGTTGGGTAAAGTGTTATTAGGTTTTTCTATTTAGAAATACTCAGTGTAAGCCCGGAGTTTGAATTGTGCCCGGCATGGCGATAGTCTCGCCCCCTATCACGTTATGGGACCTTAATAAACTAGGTGAAAAGTGGGTGTACTGTAACACCTCTGTGTACGGTAATCTCTTCGGAGATTACAGAGTATATATCTCTATGTTAAGTTTAAAATCACTTGTTCGTAAGATTTAATCAACAAGTAAAATATAAAATTTGTTTAATTACATACATACATACATACATACATATTGTTTAATTACAATGCACTTGTTATGTATAATAAAACAGAGGTCGGCAATTACTTGTGCTGTTTCAGCGTACCGATTATAATAATCAGTTCCAGTTAGATTTGTTTATACTAGAAGGCCGGAAAATACGCGAGTAGGGCAGATGGCAAGTGATTTCCACAATAAACTCGCCAAACCAGATAAATGTGGGCCACATTCTCTATCATTAAATATCGGGAATTATATTCAAGATTTAGCCGTTCCGACTTCAAAAAGGGCCAACATTTTAAATGTAGGTGATATACAAGCTGTGGATTTATGGAGCGAAATAAACGATTTTCGACCAAGCTCATTAATTTAAGATTTAAAAACAAACCAGGTAAATTATGGATACGTTGGCATTTTTTTGTAATGGTGTTTTATGTTTCCGCGAATATTACACATTAAAATAAAATAAGGCAAACATGATATCTGTAAAGTTTTAGAAACCTCGGGAGTAAAAAGTAAAATAACCACGATAAAATTTTTGATTTCCTGTGAGGAAGTAGTAGTCTAAACAAATCGAGACGGGCCTTTCATCGTATAGACAAAAAATATTGTAGAGTCCGATAAACGAGCGTGATCACATGATAGTAAATGGTCTTCTTCTAAAACACCCACAATAATAGAAGAATCATGGGTATGTTGCCATTCTTAAAGGGAATAAGATGGGGATAGGACATTACTTCCAGAAATCTCACTCACTGTAGGGAACACAACAGCAACATTCGTTGGTTTTCTGTAAGACAGTGGTAATAACCCTGTTGAGCTGGCCTATACATGGTGTAGACAAAACTGTATACAGTATGTACTAAAATTTTTAAAACAGTGTTTAGACACTATTGTACAGTTTAGCTCCACCACTTATATTTTTTTATCCTGGCTAGGCAAAGTAATCCAGTTAGAGTCATCAAGTAGCAAGAAACAATCTATCCCTCGTTACTCAACACAATCATGCCGGCCTGCTGTGTAGCTTTTTCACACTACGCCCTGTGGCAAGGAGGTAAAGAAGGGTCTAGTGTCAGAGTACTCAGAAGGCCACAACACGGCCAAACATCGTACCCCAACTCTAGATCCCCGACAAAAACGGGATGTACACTGAGTGACCCTGGCGTTTGCTACTATGGCGAGTTTTACACCCTGTGTATGACGGTCGCTATCCGGGCGGATATGAATATCCTACCACCATCATGAATAAATTACCCATCTACCTAGTTATTATATAAAAAAATTGCCCCATCCTTGGCAATATTCTATGTTTTATGAGTAACGGAATTCCTTTTTATCTTTAAAGAATAAATATTGTCATCAAAGTCAGTCGTCACCCCATTATTCTATTCTTTGACTAGCTGTTGACCACGGCTCCGCCCGTGTGAATGTTATTTTTGGGAGCTAGCTTGTTAGCTTTTTTTTATATCACTTCATATCTCATCACGCCTTATCGCCGTAGTACAGCTATTGTTAATATGAACTGATGAAATAAAGACTAAATGTTATCTCGATATATGCTCTTTAGTTTCATTGCCGTTTTTTTAAACACAGTACTTTAGAGGTGACAGACAGATAATTATTAGGTTCTATATCGATATTACAACGTAACGCAATCAAAATTTTGCTAAAATATTTAATGTACATCCGGTTTTTGTCGGGAGTCTGGAGTTGGGGTACAATATTTGGCCACTTTGCAGCCTTCTGAGTACTCTGACACTAGACCCTCGACCGCTTCTTCACCTTCTTGCCCATGGCATAGTGTGAAGAGCAGGCCGGCATGAGTGTGTTGAGTAGCGGGAGATAGATCGTCTCTCGCTACTCAGTATTCTATTTGGACCGCACTGCGCTTACCATCAGGTGCAGTGCGGTCACTGCCGTGCCAGGATAAAAAAAAATGTACAGACAAAGCGCCTCTGCAGTTTTATTATAGTATAGATAACGCTACACCCTAGTTTGGCATTGAAATTCTACGTGCCTCAGAGTATAAATGACAGTGTTATATATATGTAACGTTTGTGATTTCTTTATTTCTCGTGTTAAGGTTAATTGCACTGTATTTTCTGACCTGTGCCCGGCGATATCTTGCCTCTCGTTTTTACCCTTAGTCATAGTTAAATCAACAACAAAGCTTTATTATACAATTTCTTGGTCCCAAAGCAAAGGTCTGAGCACTGATGTTTGTAATATTGTTTCAGAACTCAGCAATGTAATTGGAAAGTTGATTCGCCATTACGGCGATGCACTCAGGTTTTGGTTAGGACCAGATTTGAATGTGGTGATCAGCGATCCTGATGACTTGAAGGTAATAAAAAGTGACAGCCTCCGGGGCGCAGTCGGCGAGTAGCCGGGTGTGAAACGAGACGCCGTGGGCTCGATTCCCACACCGGGACAAATGTTTGTGGACATATTATATATTTGTGTCCGGGGTCTGGGTGTTGTGAGACCGATAGTCTCTCGTAGTCCCTGATAACCCACAACACAAGAGACGTATCTTAGTGTGGGGTCGGGGCTATGTGTGTGTTGGGTGTTATTTAATGATTTAATGATGTAGTGTAAGTCTTAGCCTATCATGTTACGATAATTGGTAAACTTCACATGCCTGCGACATTTCTTTGGAAAATTCTCAGGTATGCACGTTTCCTCACGATGTTTTCCTTCGCGTAGTAGCAACAACTTTCGAAAGTCAGGGGTATGTATCCCAGGAACTAGGATAGTTTTTTTTATCCTGGCTCGGCAAAGTGACCACACTGCACCTGATGGTAAGTGCAGTGCCACCCAAAGTAACTTGTGATATATCGACCGCTACTACCTATTATAATCTAAAATCAATGAATCTGAATTACATATTTTAGATTAATTTTTAAACCAGTACTAAACTATGGACGATAATCCTCCGTATACTAAGCGTATAAAATGTGTTTTTTCCAGATACTATTATCTAGTACAAAGACTAGCGTAAAGGGACCTCAGTACAAATACATGGCTGATGTGATCGGGGGCGGAATATTAAGTGGATCAGGTACTTCATTTACTTCAATACATTTCTGCCCGTGGACAGTGGATCCATAAAGTTTCATGAGCAACTACATGTGTCCATTTGATAACTATAATATATCTCTAACTATGAGCCATTGACCAAGACTGACCCTTCCTGTCCGTTTCTTCATCCCTGTTCTTAAAGGTAACCTTCCTTTCGAATTCTTCATCCCTGTTCTTAAAGGTAACCTTCCTGTCTGTTTCTTCATCTCTGTTCTTAAAGGTAATCTTAATGTCTGTTTCTTCATCCCTGTTCTTAAAAGTAACCTTCCTGTCTGTTTCTTCATCCCTGTTCTGAAAGGTAATCTTCCTGTCTGTTTTTTATCCCTGTTCTTAAAGGTAACCTTCCTATCTGTTTCTTCATCCCTGTTCTTAAAGGTAAACTTCCTGTCTGTTTCTTTATCCCTGTTCTTAAAGGTAACCTTTCTGTCTGTTTCCTCATCCGTGTCCTTAAAGATAAGCAACACACCATCATTTTCTTTGTCGTTGTCGGTGTCTATGGGCAGTGGTACACTTACGGTCAGATGAAGATCAGAACTGCTGTTTTATTATTATTTGTTTATTAAATCTTACTTTTACTATTTTGACCGCGGTAGATACTATTTGTTTTCTTACTTTACTGATACTTGCTTGATACTATTCCATTTTATGTTCTTAGGACCAAAATGGCGGCGTCACAGAAAAATAGCGACACCAAATTACGGTAAACGGGCTATCGAGAGCTACACCGACACGTTCAACAAGGAAGTCGATTTATTGATAACCAAATTAAGAAGCGAGCAGACAAACGAACAGTTTAACATTTATGAAGATATCGTGCACACCACTTCTTATACGATTTGCCGTAAGTAAGAATTTTACAGTAAGGGGCCTTCGCCACTCCACGTCCCGCGATGTTGAGCGTTTTGGACGGTGCGCCTTCGATCTTCGATATTCGGTACAAAAAAGTAATTCGGAACAAACCTGACTGAACATTTTATCTTCACATAAGTAGCAAATAGAATTACGGTGATGTCATTTCCATCTTCTTATGGTCTTATATATGCTAGCTTTTGCCCGCGACTTTATCCGCATTGATTGAGTTTACCGCTATTCCGTGGAACCTTAACAATTATTACTTCTGCCCAAGTAGTATATTAAATGATTACTTTCATCCCCATTTTGATGGGGTGAGCCCCCTAAGAGTATGATTCTAAAGTATCTCAAATGGTATTTTGAATTTCGCGGTTTCTGAATTCCCATACAAAGTTTCATCTCCTATTTCATCCCTTTAAGAGATGATTTAAAAATAATAAATCATGTCCGTCCGCGTGTTTATAGAAATACCAAATTTCATTGAAATAAAACGAAGTTTACGGATTATATCGCGGTTTATTTTACTTTTTTAACCCGACGTTTCGAAGACTTTACAGCCTTCATGGTCACGGGGGAGACTGAGTTGTATGTCATCTCGAAAGTGTAGTGCAATGTTTCTACCCTCAATGTAGTTTATATTACATTTTTATTTTGATGTAGTCCGATCTACGCAGAAAGAGCTCACAGTGTCATGAGGTCTGGTAGTTGGTCTTTTGGGTTCCGATTTAATTAAATGTATAATTGGATCCCAGGCTGGTGCTAACTTCCAACCATCTTCTCTATGTGCCGTGACCATGAAGGCTGTAAAGTCTTCGAAACGTCGGGTTAAAAAAGTAAAATAAACCGCGATATAATCCGTAAACTTCGTTTTATTTCAATGTATAATATTCGCGTAAATATGAGAAACCAGTATGTAATACCAAATTTCATCAAAATCGGTGCAGAGGCTTAGCCGTGAAAACGTAAAAGACAAAACTTTCAACGCTTACTTCACTCTCCTAGGGGTGAATTTTCCAAAAATCCGTTCATAGTCAGCGTCTACATCGCGAAATGAGTAACTGTGCTACATTTTCTGACCTTCCGTTGAGTTAGTCAGTGGTATTTCGCTTGTACATACCTATTTTTATATTTGTAGATTTACGTGTATGGTGTAAGGTTATTGTGTGATAAGGGTCACCGAATACGTTAGCGGACGTAATGCGACATTTAGATGAATTTATAGAGCATAATACGACTTACGTCTCTGTTATTCGTATTAATTTACTAGTTACAAGTTGAATTCTAACATCATCATCATGTTTTAAATTAGTTTTGTTGGGGGTCTAGCGTTGGGTTCGATGTATGGCCGTTCTGCAGCCTTCTGAGTACTCTTGACACTAGACCCTCGACCGCTTCTTCACCTTCTTGCCCATGGCATGGTGTGAAGAAGCAGGCCGGCATGATTGTGTTAAGTAGCGGGAGATAGATTGTCTCTCGCTACTTAATACTCTAATTGGAACGCACTGCGCTTACCGTCAGGTGCAGTGTGGTCACTTTACCGTGTAAGGATAAACAAAAACTTCGAGTAGTAATTTTTTTTCGAATTAGCCGTTGTTGATAGTTTTGTTTATACAAAACTATCAACAACGGCTAATTCGAAAAATTTTGGACTATATTTTTACTTAAGTCAATTACCTCATTATAGCTTGCCCATACAAATTTTTAACATGTATTTCACCCCCTTCAAGATTATATTATATTCAGACAAAATATAGAGCCTAAGTCCTCCCCGCGATATAGTTTATCTCCTTGCCAAATTTAATTACGCCCGTTCTGGCGCGGCGTTTAGTCGTGAAAAGGTAACAAACAAACAGAGTTACTTTTGCATTTATAATATTAGTATGATCTAGCGGTCAGCCCCGTAGGGAAAATATAAAAAAATACCAAAAAGCTAAAAAATTCTGTTGATCTGATCGCTACCAAACTTTACAGGATCAGCCGCTGGGCTAATCTGAAGATTGCTTGAAAATTTCATCAAAATCGCTCCAGCCGTTTTGGAGTTAATAGAGAACATACATCGATTTTTATATATAAACCTCGATGTATTATAGAAAAATATGTACATAAAAAAGATAGATACAGAGAGTATGAATATTTAAGAACTTATTTATAATTTTCAGGACTTTATTTAATTGTAAGTTAAGTTCTATTTAATATTTTAAAATTATTGCATGAGGCAATTATATGATTTCCTTATAGCTTAAACTGAGAATGTAGGTATCGTATCCCCGGGACCATCACTACAGTGCCTAGTGCATGGACCACGGCTAAACATCCTAAATAAGCGTCCGGTTATGTACAATTTGTTTAATACTGTGTGATAACTTTCCATAATATCTTGGAGAACTACACCCAACATCCTTTGTTATAAAAAATAAAACATGACCTCCTTTCTGACGCAATAGGATAAAATGCATTTGATTTGTTCCAGAAACATTAATGGGTCTAAGTAAAGATCAAACACTAACTTTACCACATCTTAATGAAATTATACAACGGAGTCCGAGGTAATGCCGCCAAAATCTTGTATTTTTTTGTGAAATGAAAACTAACAGAATAGTCATTTAAAAAAATTACTATTTTTTTATATTATTGAAGTTATACATACTTCTTTAGGCGCGTTATGAAAAAATGATGAGAGTGAAATTTTAAGATGCGCGTGACACAAAAGTCACACCTCTGAAGTTTTCCTAAGTACCAGGCTGGCAGAAATGTAAGGAGATTTGATACCGTTTTTATACAACTGATATAATATTGACCTCCTTAAGAGCTAGAAGCTTCGGTCTGAATTATAAAATTTAAATTAATCATTTAAATGTGGCCAGTTTAACGTAGTACGTTATGGTATTATGAAAGACCGAATTAGTACTACTATACAGTAATATTATTTAGGTCTTTCATGATACTATAAAGTACTGTCCATTAAAATATTTTGTTGTTATTCTTTAAGTACCAGGCTCCCATGAAATGTAAGGAGATTTGCCACTCGTGTCCAGAAGGAAATTAAAAATATATAAAGGAGGGAGTTAAATACAAGCCAAAATCATTTTTATTTCCATAACATTAAAGTTAAAAATAGCATGTAAATATGGCGAAAGTGTTTGAGCTTATGGTACATGACTGGCTAGTGGCTTCTAGGTAGATAAACCTTGCATTTTATACTTGTTTAGGCGCGTTATGAATATATATATATACATATATATTTATATTATTCAATTTTTTTATGAGGCCAAAGAAGTATAACTTCTCACACGCGTACATAAATAAACACACCCATTTTTTTTATTTGTAGAATCTTCTTAAAATTATACATATAAAATAAATTTAAGATATATATTTCAGAATGATTCGACACCATATATCTTTGTTCCACAAAACTTATAATTTGAATCAAATATTACCTATAGTATATTCAATATTAATTAAAACACTCATAATTACAGCATGTACAATACAGTATTCGACAGAATGACTGTATGGTACCTCCAGATAGATCCAATATTTTGGATGACGTCTGCCTATCGCCTACAAAAGCATTTTATAAAAATTATGTCGGAATGTTGCCTGAAAATCTTACAACACCGAATGGACAAGTTGAAAACTCTTGAAGTAGGAAACAAAACACACTTAATGAAAAATGACGATGACGACGAAAGGAACACGCAACTGAGCGTTATTGACCGGTTCATTTTATCGCAGGAATTGAACACTGAAGAACTAATACACGAGACATTTACTGTCTTTACATCGGTAAGCTATATTTAGTTTATTTATAACTCTGTTGTTCACGGTGTAGGTTTTATTACAGCCACTTGCTCCACTCCGGTACGTCGTAATGTGAAGTTAGATACCCTATAACAATTCTGAATAGATCTTACTAATATTATAAACGCTAATGTTCGTATGGATGAATGGATGTTTCGAAGTTTGTTACTTATTCACGCCAGAACGGCTGGTCGGATTTGGAACAGAGACAGATTATAGTCTGGAATAGCACATATGCTACTTTTTATCCCATAAAAATGCTCGGGTCACGGTTCCCACGGTTCTATGGGGTATCAAAATATAGAAAGATGTAATAGCTTAAGATGCCTCCATGGATTGTATACCTTTTCTTCGGAGCCGCGAGCAACAGCTAGTAGGTCATAAAATGCGAAAAGAATTATTAAAATCTGAATCAACCTTTCCTAATATTATTAATATAAATATGAAAAATCTATTGAATATCCATTCTTGCTCATGGAAAAAATTCATAGGTATATGATATCCGATATATCTGATCTGGTCCAAATTGCTCAAAATTTGGAATCTGATTTTTTCTCGATATTCCAGAAACTCTAATGATATAGTAGCAGGTTTACTTTCTGAAGTTTTCCTTCACAGTTAAAGCAAGCTATATTTAGTAAAGAATACACACGTAACTTTAGAAAAGTCAGAGTATGCAATTTGGGCTGATTTCGGACCTACGACTTTTGTCTTGACAGTCCGTACCATTCCCAACTAGGCTATCGCTGTTTTTTTTAGAAACTCTGGTTATTGTTCTTTGCCATGTATTTACTCATAGTTTCCATTTTAATCGCTTTCCTTGCACGGAAAAAAATCCCACACAGATTTCTTACCTAGAAATCCTCTAATCTTCAACATATAAATTAGGAACAATCGAAGTAAACGTATTAAATAGACAACTATTCCATATAACAAACACTAATTTAAATTACAATGGAAATTGTAATAAAACGAAATTTACGGATTCTATCGCGGTTTATTTTTTTAACCCGACGTTTCGAAGGCTTTACAGCGCGATAGAATCCGTAAATTTCGTTTTATTACATTGTATAATATTCGCGTAAACATAAGAAACCATTATACAATAGAAATATTTTTTTCAGAGTCAAGAGGCATCGGCAAAAATATCATCTGCTCTTTTGCTAATGATGGCATATCACCCAAGTTGTCAGGTATTTTGTGATTAAACTTAACATATCCAGTCTCAAAATTTCTTATACAATTAATAATTATAATAATAATAATAATAAATTTTCATAATACATAATAATTTTCATATACAAGGTATATATACCTAGTCAGGTCATAAATTCTGTCACATGTTTAATATAAAATATTTGAAACAAGTTTATTCATTATGTAACCATTTATATACCAAAATGAACTTAACAAAACATAGATTCTTATGACACTAAAGTTTATTCAAAATGACCTCCGTGATTTTGAATACAGGCCTTCAATCTGCGCGGCCAGTTGTCTATCGCAGCACGAACGAGGTCCATGTCAATATCGGCGGCTGCCTTAATCAAGGATGTCTTGAGTGACTCCAAATTGGGATGAGGCTTTGAGCACGCCTTTTCCTCCAAGTGTTGCCATATCTTGTAATCTAACGGATTCAAATCTGGACTGGAGGAGGGCCAGTCTTCGTGCCGGATGAAGTCGATTTCACGCGCCACCAGCCAGACTTGTGTGCTCTTCGCTCTATGAGCTGGCGCCGAATCGAGGCGAGACTGTATTTTGATACACAACTGCATTCGTTTTTACACCTTTCTTACAAAAATGTACCTCTGTTAAGCCCCAATAAGAAACTCCCAACCATACCATGAGCGAGGATGGAAAATGACCTCGTTGGACACGCGGAATACGGTTGCTCGCTTCTTCACTACTGTGTGCGTACACCTTATCATTTTGTTTGTTGTAGCTCTCTTCTACGGTAAAAAATTTTTCATCTGAAAAAAGAATTTCCCGATATTTTTTTCCCGCGTACCGCTTCAACAAAGCGCGGCATCTCTTCAGTCTCAGGTCCATTAGACGAGCATTCAAACGATGTCCTGTTTTTCTTCGATATGCCCGAAGCCCTAAGTCTTCATTTAATACCCTTTTCACCGTGGTTCTGCTTAACCCCATCTGAAGGGCCAACAGTTTCTGCTTACGTTTGGGATTTCTTTGAACTCGCGCCTTCACAGCTTTTATCACTGCTGGAGTCCTAACAGACCGAGGGCGACCACTTCTTGACCTGTCATCTACACTAGAGTCTTCATTGTATCGTTTGATGGTCCGATAAACGAATCTTTTGGTTATATTCAAATTTTTCAGTATGTCAAAAATTTGAATTGGCGCGTAACCGCAACGATGCAACGCAATTACTACAACACTTTCAGTAGTATTATAATGCTCTTTGCTACAACACGGTATTCTTTAAGCGTCCACTCCATATTTAAAAATGAGTAAAATTCTAAAAAGTATACATTTTTATTTTCATGAACAATTTGAAATTCGAATTCAATAAACTTTTTTGTGGCCAGCATTCTAAAATAAAAGTTTTTACTGTGTGACAATACTTATGACCTGACTGTGTATAGGCGGACTAAATGCCAAAGGCATTCTCTCTCGGTCAACCTTAGGGTGATACAGAGATGAACGAGGCAGGTGCATAAGATATAGAGGAAAATGGTAAACAAAAACTTATAAACACAATAATAGGTACATACATAAATAAATCCAAATACATAACATATATATTCATAGGTATTGCTTATGCATTCGAGACTATATGTGTTTATTATGTTATAGATGTCAATATCTTCTGTGACTTTGATCTTATAGTTGCTATGTAATTCACTGACGGTTAAAATAATTTTCTAATAAATCGCCATGTACTTTATTTATATTTTCTATTTTAAATTTTACATCAGACTCATATTGACCATATTTTATTTTATTTTATTAGGATCAACTTTACGCGGAAATAAAGTCAGTTCTGAGAAACGAGGACAGATGGGTCAACGACAATGATTTTAAACGAATGCCATATCTAGAAATGGTATTTAAAGAAATTGTGAGACTCTATCCGATAGGAGCTCTATTACAAAGGACTATTAATGAAGACATCACTGTAAGTAAGTAGAACAATCTTGTCTTAGCATTTACGCTTGCCAATATAGGTACTTATAGCCAAAAAGTAAAAAAAGATTGCACCATACTAAACATTGGTCAATGAATTGTCATGCAGTCTTATTATACATAAGTATTCAAAAATATTCTTTTTAACATATTTTCACAGAGCATTCCTAAATTAATGTACGATTCCTTCAATCTGACTAACTCTTTCTCAAAGAAATAATTCCTTTTTTTAACCGACTTCAAAAAAGGAGAAGGTTAACAATTCGTCGGAATCTTTTTTTATGTATGTTACCCGATTACTCGAAGACGCCTGGACCGATTCGAGAAATTCTTTTTTTGTTTAAAAGGGTATACTTCCCAGTTGGTCCCATTGGCACCAAGTCAGGATCTGATGATGGGATCTCAGAAAAATCAAGGAAAATAAAATTTTATAGTGACGTTTAATTTGTTTTTTTATTGAAGTCGGTGTACTTTTTATGAATAAAAAAACTTTTACTTATAAATTGCATTATTAAATAAAGCTACTTGATAGATGACAAACACCGATGAGACTATTTATTTGAAACTAGCACCCACATTGCCACAATGAAGTGAAAATTACGCGACACAATTTGAATTGCGAAGTCATAGTGATCAATAATGAAAAAAACAAAAACAAAAAAGTGGCATATATAATAAAAAAAAAGTCCGAATTGAGATACTCCTACTTTTTTTTTGAAGTCGGTTAAAAACCCCACGATTCGCTGCATTATGCGCGGTGGAAGAGGTACCAGCTCAATAATATATTTTGTATGTATGCAGTTATACTTGCGCATGCGCTACGACTGTTGTTTGAGGTCTCGGGTTCGATCCCTTTATATGCTGGACTAGCCGGTCTTACGACCCAGAATCCCCCTCGCACGGAGCCACGGATGATGGCTATCCGTGCTGCCGCTGGGCCGAGTCCCTGCCCTCATGTACACCCCACCCGACACTACCAGCTAAAACCCCGCGGTGGCCTTCTTCGGCGCTTACGGAGCGATCCCGGGGTATTGTAAGGAGTGCTAGAATTGCTGCCGGGACCACCACTGCGCGGTGCCATGTCATGTATGCCATGTAGTCCATCTCCATGGGGGGCTTAGGAGCCCCTGGGCACCGAACAATGATAGCGAACGAGGCCTTACCACCCATACTACCGTCCATCTCGGGGTACTGGTTATTTTTTTTTATTTATTTATTTATTTATACCTCTGCCTACCTCTTCGGGGATTACAAGCATGTGTGTATATGTATATCATTATATTCCATTACAGACTCAGGCACAATTCCTGCTGGTAGTTCGTTAGTTATTCCAATTTACCACATACATCGTGACCCACGTTTCTGGTGGCGTCCCGACGACTTCGATCCTGAGAGGTTTAACGTTGTGAACACCATGCAAAGACAACCTAACTGCTACATACCTTTCAGTCTTGGACCTATGGATTGCTTAGGTAATATAAAGTTTTATTATTAAGTTATGACGAGAGCGATGAAGGAAAACATCGTGAGGAAAACTGCATACCTGAGAAGTCTCATAAGAATTTCGAAGGTATTTGAAGTCTACCAACCCGCATTAAGCCTGCGTGGTAGACTAAGTCCTAACCCCTCTCATTCGTAGAGGAGGCCCGTGCCCAGGAGTGGGACAATGTTTAATACAGGGCTAGTATTATTATTATTATGACGAGAGCAAACATTCAAAAGAACCGACTAGGCTAAGTAACTATATTCGTCATCATGGTGTGTGCTGCATGAATTAAAAAAAGAAAGGTTTAAGTAAAAAAAAACAGACAAAGTTTATTAACCCAATTGCGATATAAATATATATGTTAAATATGTTTTGATAACGATTTTTTTTTACCTGACCTGATGGTAAGCGCAGTGCCGTCCAATTATTGTATCGAGTAGCGACAGACAATCTATACTTCATGTCTCAATAGAACTTCTTTAAATGTTTCAAATAATTTAAAAAAAATTATGAAAGGAAACGATGCCGGCTTTTAATTCTATTCACGTGTATTCTAAACTGAAAGAAGTATTGTGACAACAATAGTCCAGCTATATTTTCAATGTTACTAATAAAAAAATATATATACTTTTTGTATAAGGCTGTCAGCGCTCCAATCATCAAGGTCATTGATCCAAGGTACAGCCTTAACAGGCAATTTAACAGTTATATTATATCTCTTACTAAATATCCTCTGTTTTTCAATATACCATGCATTTAAAAGCTAGCTTCCAATAGTCCGTATAGGCAAACTATCGGAAGTTTTTCTTAAGGGTTGGGACTTGGTAGGCTTCATATATGTATCTTCGAAATAGAGAACTCTTAGGTATGTAGGTTTCATAAAAAACTGTGGTTATCGCTCATAATGCAAGCGATGTGCTGGAAGGCAAGAGCTCTGTTTCGATAGTCCGTTGCACTCCTAGGCTATAACCGCTTTTTTTAACACGTTTGCTACTTTATTTCAGGTCGTCATTTTGGCACCAAGTTGGTAAAGACCATATGTGTTAAAATTTTACGAGAGTTCGAACTATCCTCATCCAATAAATATAAGGATCTCAGGTTAACAATTGCGATTTCTGCTTCATCCATGGACGGGTACTATCTCAAACTACGCCGAAGGTCACAAGGTTCCAATAAGTGATGGGAAATAAGTGCTATATATAAAAGAAAAATATACATTTATAAATGTAAAACGTTGGTGTATTTAATATAAATATAAAATATATCTTAACCGCTAATTTTATTTAATATCTACTTTCTACTTCACTAAACTTCCAACATCTATATTATATAATCTTTATATATATAATTCTACTGTACGTGTGTATGTCACTAAACTCCTCCTAAACGGCTGGACCGATTTGAATGAATTTTTTGTATGCCATTGGGTGGCATGGCGCCCTGGTTTAGATTCACAAATCAAATCAGCAGTTGGCGCTGCAGTCAGTGTGGCACTGCTTTTGCGTATATAAAAGTATTAGGTATATAAAAACGAATCCCTATTTTCCTTGGTCACGGCAATACGCGTGAACGGCTGGACCGATTTCGCTAATTCTCTTTTGTTGTGTTTGTTATTCTCAGTAGAAGGTTCTTATATCAGAAAAATGTAAGAATGTGGCGCGGAAAATTAGAAAATTTAAGAAAAATTAACGACCATCTTAACTTTTCAAAAGAAACCGTAGTGCGTTTGACATAACTGTCAATCGTTTGATTGTTTGCAAAATATAGAAACATGTAGCTTAAGATGACTACATGGATTTTATACCTTCTCTTTCAAAAATAAAACCACGCGGGCGGAGCCGCGGGCATAAGATAGTACTTGAATTATAATATTATCTCTATCTCTAACCTATTTAAAAAACAAGGAGGTTCTTAAATTTGCTTGTATTTTGTAATTTATAGCATTTAAAGATCTAAATACTATCTTTGTAGGTACCAGCGATTTATATGTACAACGTACATGCCAATGGTAGGTACATAGTCTTGTAGATATTATGTACATAAGAAGGTAGGGATATTTAGCAAACTCGACTCTCAAATTCAGTACTAATTTTAACAGTACTAGCGCCTTGGGCGAGATTGCTATACGGCGACCCCTATTCCAAATCCCTGCGGAAAAATAAAAGAAATAATTATGGAAACGAATTAAGATATAAAATACAATATACTGTAGTAGTCGTGATCTAGTGTTCTGTGGATTTCGTCACTAGATTCAAGGATTTTTAAGACATGTTTGGTGAACTTGCCACTTCTATTCAAATATGAATCAAACATCTCTACGCAGAGCTAAAGGATCAAGCTGATCGAAAAGAGTTTGATCGTCGATAACCCGAGCTGCCCTACGTTGAATGCGGTCAAATGGAAGTAGCTGGTACCGGAGGGCTACCGCCTAGAGATGTGAACAGTACTTACTCCATGTGGGCCGAATTTGCGCCTTATAGAGATGTAGGCGTTGAGCCGATGTGAAGTAGGTACCTACTGTCTCGCCTTGCTGATCTCACCAAGCTTCTTTGAGGCCAATTTTGCCTTACCTTCCAATTGACCGCGGAACTAGACGTTGCTCGAAATATCGACGCCAAGTAAGTATTCCGATAGGTACTGGCTGTGGTAGACAGGGGAATGTTCTCTCAATGAGGAGTTACAACAAATGGTGACTTTTTAGCGGTTAACGCGCAGGCTTGTGTCTTTTTGTGGTTGAATTCGACTAAGTTTAGTCGACCCCAGTCCGACACTTTGGTCAAACACTCGACTTTACAGATATGTGTTCTGAGGTAATAGTAAACAAGTTTCAAAATAAAAGCAGTTCGTCCTCGTCCTCCTCCATCGTCCACGTTATTCTACCATATGTTATCTGTACCTATATAAAAGAAGAAACTGACTGACTGACTGATCGATCAACGCACAGCCAAAACAGCTGGGGTTAGAGACTTGAAATTTTAACAGTAGGTACCTTTTATGACGTAGGCATCCACTAAGGAAGGGTTTTTGGAAATACCATCCCTAAGTGGGTAAAATATGGGAAGAAAATTTGTATGAAACTCCGTCATTTTTGAAGTTAAAAGCATAAAAATTGGTATTTGGCCTTTCAGTTAAAAATAATAAATATATATTTCAGGATTTTTGGAAATTTCACCCTTAAGAGGGTAAAATAGGGGAAGAAAGTTTGGATGAACTCTTTTATCGGGGGTTTATCAATCCTACTAATATTATAAATACGAATGTTTGGATGGATGGATGTTTGTTACTCAATCAGGCTACAACGGCTCGAAGGATCTGGTTGAAATTTGGCACAGAGACAGATTATAGTCTGGAATAGCACATAGGCTACGTTAATACCAGAAAAATGTACGGTTCCCGTGGGATAGTTTTGTGTTTGTTTTATACAGAGCAAGGAATCCACATGATTTTTTGCATATTGTTAGTTGACGGGCTACTTTTTATACCAGAAAATGCACGGTTCCTACGGGATAGCATAATACAGGAAGATGTAATAGCTTAAGAGGACTCAATGGATTTTATACCTTTTTTCCAAAAATAACCTACCTACCTCATTGTAGGAATGGAACATAGAGCATTACTAACTCAATCTTTGTTTTTGATTTTCATTCTGCTGAATTCAGGGTTAAAAGAATATTATCCAGAGCCGTAAAATAGTTTCTTAAAAATCCATAAGGATGTCCGAAAATCTCAATAATATCGATATATTTAGTAAAGTAAAATAAAGAAATAACTTAATTTTGTGGAGGTACATCACGCTATAGACAGTTTTGTATACGCCATGAATGTACCGGGCTAGTAGTACTATAACTCAGTTGACTCGACCAACATGAAGCAAGAGCTTACATACAAAGCGTTCTTGAGTGAGATTTCTGAAAATTCAAATCTTATTCCTCTTCCGGATATCCATTTCTATGCTTAATTTTAAAGGTTAGTAACGCACCTGTGACTGTTTTGGTATTGTAACTTTTTGGATGGTGGAGATCAGTTATCATAACACGAACCATTGCCGGTATGTCGTCCTCTGCAATAAAAGATCATTTGTCAGTAATTCTCTGACGAAAAACACTCTAAACTTAAAACAGTTGAAATTTAACCAAAATGGATTTCAAAATAAAGCTCAATTTTTTTGATTCAAGTATTCAGACAATACATTTATTCTATAAGAAATCATATATTATAAGCTTTCTCTTTCAATATTTGACCCGTATCGAAATTTATCACCAAAATAGAAAAACATTGTCCATATCGACAATTTTAGTATCGGAATTCGGAATGCACATCCTTATCATATGTGAATGTGCGTGGTAGAGTTGACGAATGAGGTTATTTTGTGACCTACTAAAATTTATTCGATTTGAAATAATTATAATTTGTACAGTCCGGGAGGCTGTAAATGAATTTGAACAAAATATAAAATAAATATTACTTTAATTTAGTAGGCATGGCTACGTTTTCTAGACTTCATAAAATAGCCCTTCTAAGTTTAGGTGCTGTTGGTGGTGGTTTAGCTTACTATCATATAAATAGTGGTAAAAATGAGAAAAAATACGGCGCTTATAACTCATGGACGGTGAATTATACGCCTAGCGTGGTCTGGGACAGGAATTGGGACCAGTAAGTGCTATATTTGTTCAATTGTTTATTTCCAAAGTGACTAAGCAGATATGTGTTTTTCGCTGCGTTGCGTATGTGTATAAAAAAACAAATAGTTAATAAATATGTAACCATAAAATATGTGCATTTATAATGTGACACTAGTATCACCGGAGGTGTAAGTATGTAGAAATACATGTATCATATCCATATATATTACCCCATAGGATATTCATATGTCATCCTTTCTAGCAGAAAAAGGCGGTAAATCTTTTTTTTATCCTGACACGGCAAAGTGACGACCTGATGGTAAGCGCAGTGCCGTCAAATTAGAGTATCAAGTAGCGAGAGACAATCTATCCCCTGCTACTCAACCCAATCATGCTGGCCTGCTTTTTCACACTACGCCATGGGCAAGAAAGTGAAGAATCGGTCGAGGGTCTAGTGTCAGAGAGAAGGCTGCAAAACATCATACCTACTCTAGACCCCTGACAAAATGTGATTGGTGATTGCCCAGTGTGTCCATAAATTTTTCACAGTTTTACTCACTCTTCAATTATTCATATTATGTTTGGTGAAATCAGTAATCTTAACAAAGAGTTAAATGTATAACAGATAATGTTTGTTTATATATAGTTTTTGTAGTAAAGAGTGCATAAAATTTTGATTTCTTTAAATTGCTTAGCCAATATCTTATACATTTATAATTATATAATTAAATATTTAAAATTTTATTGCACCTCTTTAATATTGTCGCATAATAAAAATTTTAGTAAATGTTTTTAAACTTGAATGATTTGTATACATATTATCTGATTTGGGAACAGATCTTAATCAACTTGTGACCACCTCATGACCACAGCCAATGCAACTAAGTTAAAACGTCAAGAAATACAGTATTATGACACCAATCCCTAATTTTACATATTTCAATACATATTTTTTACACATTGATTTTTCTACACAATATCAGGTTAGGTTCAGACTGCCTCAGTAGTGCAGTTGTAATCGCGCATGAGTTACGACTGCTGTGCTGAGGTCTCAGGTTTTGATCCCTGGGTCAGGTAAAGGGATATTGGGGTTTTCTATTTAGAAATCTCAGTAACAGCCCTGAGTCTGGAATTGTGCCCGATATGGTGTTAGACTCGCCCCCTATGGGACCATATTAAATTTGGCGAAAAGTGGGTGCACTGGTTACACCTCTGCCTACCCCTTTGAGGATTACAGGCGTGAGTGTATATGTATGTATGTAACATCAGGTTGGTATCTGCCAATTATATAATATATTGTATTCAAATTATAATTATAGCCGAGAGCCAGAATCAATAGTGAGACCAAAAAGATCAGACAGTCCAGAGGAAGAAAACAAGTATAATGAAAAGTTGGAAAAGGCCAAGAGCAAAGCAGTCAGGCATTTGTTTTTAATAAGACACGGACAGTACAATGTTGATGGAAGCACAGATAAAGAAAGGATGTTAACAGATTTGGGTAAGAGTATTTTTAATAAAAGAAAACATTATAAAGTAATTGGAGAGTTTAACAGAATTTTATTTGACCATAGATATATTTAAATAGACATCTTAATTATTTCAATTGTATAAATCAAGAGTGTCACATTACTGCTGGGAATCACCCTCGATAGACTGCAGATTTCTTCTTAGTGGAGGCTTGTGCCGGTTTGTGTAGTATAAATGTAAGTCGATGCCACTAGCATACATAGCCATTACCACGCGCTTGTTTTCATTGGAGGACAATAATGTGGATAGCTTGCATACCCTATAGGGGATTCTACGGTTTTCTGACTTCTAAATAAATAAATGTCAAAATGTTTGTGAAATAACTAAACACAGTTGCGTGTACACAGTTCCTTTGGTGATGAGAATATAAAGGTGCCAAGACATGTAGTGTCTGCCAGTTAATTCATAAAAAGGCTTTTAAAGTTTTTTATTTACTATGTATAATATATTTTGTTTAAGATCCTATGGCAGCAGTGGTGTATGTAGAAATTAAAATATAAGATGACATTTATTGATCTCATATGCAAATATCTTAAAATATACATTCAAAAATTTTCAAGTAGGTTTTCTTGCTGGTGGTAGGATATTCGTATCCGCCCGGATAGCGACCACCGTACACACGGCGAAAAAACCGCCATAGTGGCACACGCAAGTGTGTCGCGTTCCGGGATCAGCCAGTGTATTTCCGGTTATCGTCAGGGGGCTAGAGTTGGGGTACGATGTTTGGCCATGCCAGTATTAGCCGGTTCACAGTCAGTTGGAAGCGTGTTGATCCGTCGGCAAGGGAGACCTGTAGAAACGGTTGTACCGCTGGCCGCCCGCGGTACAGTACAAGGGCCCAATCGTGGCTAACCACCACGAGAGGCTGCCCCACCATGCCGCGCATAATCTTGGGTGGGTCCGTCGTGCCGGTTGGTGACCGGATGTGGGGTCCGGGTGGCCTATCCCGGGAGGGTACGGGGGCCCTTCCGTCCGGCGGATCAGCTCACCTCCTCTCGGCTCTTTTAGTGGACCGGCGCTTGTTGCGGCCTTCTGATTACTCTGACACTAGACCCTCGACCGCTTCTTCACCTCCTCCCCCCATTACTCCATGACAGTGCCTATAAAGAGAACAGGACCTACAGCGGTGCGTATCCCCACCACCGCTTTCACAATGGAGTTCGCTAACATCCGCGGACTCCATTCGAACCTTAATGCCGTCCACCACCATCTTGAGACGGCCCGGCCTGCTCTTCTCTTCCTGACGGAGACGCAGCCTACAACCGTGCTGCCAAGGCTTGCAAGAGGGAGTATGTTAGAGCGGATGCCCAGCGCGTCTCCAGGATTGGATGTGCTTTGGCCGATCACCCGACAAGCAATCACTCGCTTGCTTATTGGAGCTTGGCTAAGGCGGTCCAATCTAACTTCTGTCGCCCTTCGCTGCCACCGCTGAGATATCGAAATGGAACACTGGCCCATAGCTCGCAAGAGAAGGCCGATTTACTGGCAAACCTCTTCGCGGCTAATTCCAGACTCGAGGATTGCAAAGCTCATTTACCACCTACGCTGCCCGGTTGCGGTCACACAATGCCTGATATCTGTATCAGGCATTGTGATGTGCGGCGTGAGCTGCAGTCACTCGACGTCCGGAAGGCTAGGTCCGGATGGTATCCCAGCGCTTGTTCTCAAAAAGTGTGCAGCGTAGTTGTCTCCTGCACTGACGCGCCTATACCGATCGTCCTACCTCTCAGGTGTTGTGCCTGAATCGTGGAGCGAGGCCAATGTGCAGCCGATCCCCAAAAAGGGTGATCGCTCAGACCCTAACAATTACCGCCCAATCGCCATCACCTCAGTGATCTGTAAAGTCATGGAGCGACTGATAAACAGCCAATTAGTTCGCTACCTAGAGGATCACTTGTTGATCAATGACCGCCAATACGGGTTCCGTCATAACCGATCAACGGGTGATCTTCTAGCGTTCGTATTACATCACTGGGGGGAGGCTATTGACAAGAATGGCGAGGCTCTGGCTGTGAGTCTCGACATAGCCAAGGCGTTTGATAGGGTTTGGCATCGTGGCCTTCTCTCCAAGCTCCCGGCATACGGTCTGCCCGACAACCTGTGCAAGTGGATTTCCGGCTTTCTGCATGAGCGTAGAATGCGTGTCCTCGTTGATGGACACGCTTCGCAGCTCATGTCAGTAAATGCCGGAGTACCACAAGGTTCTGTGATTTCGCCCACCTTGTTTCTTCTGCATATTAATGATATGTTGTCGCTTGGCAACATTCTATTGCTATGCAGATGACAGCACGGTTCATGGGCGTTATTGCAGCAAGCCTCCTGGTTGCCGGGCGGATACTGAGAGGAGACGCGAGGATCTTGTCATGGAGCTCAACCAGGCCTTGGATCTCATATCATTATGGGGTACCAGGAATCGGGTTGAGTTTAATGCCAAGAAAACCCAGGTGTGCGCGTTTTCGTGCAAGAAATCCCCGTTTTCTCCCATCCCCGTTCTTCAGGGTGTTCCACTCGCAATGCGGAATGACCTTAGTGTCCTAGGTATGGATATCCGCTGCGATCTTAACCCAAGGAGTCACATCAAGGGCGTAATATCCGCCACTTCCCGCAGGGTCGGAATCCTGAACAGGGTGCGGCGGTTTTTCACGCCCGGTCAGCTCTACCGCTTATATAAAGCACAGGTGCGACCGGGAATAGAATACTGCTCGCACCTCTGGGACGGTTCCGCAAAATACCTCCTCGATGCCTTGGATGGGTTGCAGCGGCGGGCCATCCGCATTGTGAATGATGCAGACGTGAGTAACAGCCTGGAGCCGCTACAGCTGCGTAGGGATATTTCCTCGCTTAGCGTGTTCTACCGTCTGTATCATGGCGAATGCTCTGAAGAATTGTTTGATCTTATCCCATCCTCTCCCTTCCATACCAGAACCACGCGTACTGGATTGCGGAGCCACAGCTTTGTGGTGTCTACTACCCCGGCCCGAACTAAGAGGTTCGCAAACTCGTACTTTTGCCGCACCATCAAGCTCTGGAACAGTTTGCCAGCTACCGTGTTACCTTCTTCCTATGATCTTGGTCCTTTAGGCGTAGTGTGAAGAAGCTACACAGCAGGCCGGCATGATTGTATTGAGTAGCGAGGGATAGATTATCACTCGCTACTTGATACTATAACTGGACGGCACTGCACTTACCATCAGGTGCAGTGTGGTCAAAAGTCAAAAGATTAGTAGTTTCGATAAACAATTACTTTTTTTTTATCGTGGCACGGCAAAGTGACCCTAAATATATAATATAAATGAATATTTTGAAATCAACTTCAGGTAAAATACAAGCAGACCTGACCGGACAGAGATTAGCCTGCCTCGACATCAAATGGGATCTGCTGGTTAGATCAACAATGACGAGAGCTCAGGAGACAGCGGTCATCATCGCCAAACATTTGGACAAAGATATCCCATTGAAAGATTGTCAGTTGATTGAGGAGGGTGCACCGATACCACCAGAACCTCCAGTGGGTCACTGGAGACCGGAACCAAAAGTAAGTATCTATTCTTTTTTTTAAGTAAAGTTAAGCTATGATCAATGAAATTTGATTGTATTAAAATATTTTTTATCAAAAATCAAATACAAGAAGTATTATTAAACATTAGATGTAACCTAAAATTCCGTGATTGATAAGAACAGTATATCTCGCTTTATAGTAATTAATGCCTTCATAAACAAAAATAACTCCACCCAAAACATTAATTTATATATATATAGATAGATTAATACATGTATGCTATTTTGTACTTCTAATATATTATGACATACAACAGGAATAATGCACACTCTCAGTTACCACAATTGAAACATAAATGTAACATTTATACACTGTTATTATACTGTCATCAACTTAAGTATTGCTTACATATTTGAAACTGTATTTGGAAAACCTTAATTTCTCTTGACTTAGGCGTAGTGTGAAGAAGCTACACAGCAGGCCGGCATGATTGTGTTGAGTAGCGAGGGATAGACTGTCTCTCGCTACTTGATACTCTAACTGGACGGCACTGCACTTACCATTAAGTTGCAGTGCGGTCACTTTGCCATGCCAGGATAACAAAAAACAAAGGAAAAACATAACATGAATTTTTTTGATAATGGATTTCATTTTTTTGCATTTAAAAAGGTCACCTGAATTTATGTTTCAATTACGTTTTTTTTTACTGTTTTACGAACGATGACTGTTATTTACTTAGATCTATTAGGAAAAAAAATGACCGAAATCAATTCAGTAGCTCATTTTTTGTAGATAATTAGGTCAAATATTAAGCACCTATATTTTTACATACTTAGAACGACAATCGAGTACCGAGTACCCTCTATCAGTATGTACGTTGTCTTACCAGTCAGTCTGTATACATTAAATCAAAGTAGCCATTTTACGTCGCCTGCGTATCAACATTTGATAGCCTCCGTGGCGCAGTTAGCGAGTAGCCGGCTGTGAAACGAGAAGCCGTGGGTTCGATTACCACACCGGGACAAATGTTTGTGTGACAGACAGATATTTGTGACCAGGGTTTGGGTGTTGTGAGACTGAAAGTCTCTCGTAGTCCCTGATACCCATAACACAAGACTCGTATCATAAAATGGGCTATGTGTGTGACTGTTGGGTGTTATGTATTTATATGCGCAACGTAATGCCTGTATTCATGTCATCTATTTTAAAATACATACTTTGAATGTCACAATAACAACATTATGCATCGTTATCATAGCTTCATTAATCATTGTTATGCCATATATTATGCATATAGGCTATAAAAGAGACAGTATAAACAGCTGACACAAATAAAAATTTTTTATAAGTATCTGAAAACAAACAAGATATACTTCATGGCGCAGTGGTTAATAGCCGGCTGTGAAAGAGGCTGCGGGTTCGAACCTGCACTGAGACAAATGTTTGTGTGATTCACAAATATTTGTATTGGGTCTGCTAGTGAGACGAAAAGTCTCTCACAGTTCCTGATACCCACGAGGCAATACTCATATTTTAATATAGGGTCAAGACTATGTGTATGACTGTTGGGTGTTACTTATTATTTAAATTGAAATAGTATATCAATGTTTGAAAATATCTTATTTTTTTTATCCTGGCACGGCATAGTGACCACACTGCACCTGATGGTAAACGCAGTGCCGTCCAGTTGTGTATCGATTAGCGAGAGACAATCTATTCTCCGCTACTCAAGACAATCATGCCGGCCTGCTTCTTTACACTACGCAATGGGCAAGGTGAAGAAGCGGTCGAGGGTGTTGTGTCAGAGTACTCAAAAGACCGCAAAACGGCCAAACATCTTACCCCAACTCTAGACCCCCGACAAAAACCGGATGTACACTGGCTGATCCCGGAACGCGACACATTTGCGTGTGCCTCTATGGCGGGTTTTACACCCTGTGTAGCACCAGCACTTAGGTTGCACTCATTATGTTGTAGAATGTAAATTATTCAATGAAAACTATGATTTAGGAAAGTAGCTAGATGAATAATAATTATAGAATGTGCATCTATTTAGTTCTTATTATAAAATAACATTCGTAGTTGAAAAATTTAATGTAGCTTAACTCACATAGACAAAAAAAACGTAGTTATTGTCAATTAACTGTCTCAGAAATCGATTACTTTAAATATCAATATACATTCAGTATAATGGGGTGAAGTGAAAGGGGGAAAAATGTTACATTATTTTATTTCTAGACAGTAGTTAAATATTTGTAATTTGATAAATTGATTAGAGTAATATGTGATTTTAGTCTAACATTTTTAGAGCATGTATTGATTACACTTGTGAATCACAGAAATAAAACTAAAAGATACCTTTCTTACAATTTATTGATTACATGATATATACACTCTTGTTTATGGATAACAATTAATTTTATTAAAAATAATAAAGCCGGCCAGTATTTTTTATAACCATAAACATCAATAACATGAGCTTTTATATTTTCTCACAAGTGTAATCAATTTATAATTATTTTTGATTTTAATAATACTGACCTGTTGGCATTATTCCATTCCACTATCACATTCCTATATTATTTTTTCAATTTCATCATATTCATTTTTAATTAAATTATTTATTATAAAATAAACACTTCATAGAAGGAATAGCTACTTAGAATAATGTAATAGTGCTTGCCAGAAACGCCTTTAAGTGCAATAGAAGCAGATATTTACAAATGTGTTAATTTTTGTGATCCACAATCTTTTTGATTGATATTGCAATCCTAAAACAAACAAGCAATTTAAATTGTTTTTATTTTGATATAGTTGCAAATTTCTGAGTGCAGTAAAGACAACAGGTTAATTTTGAAACTTAGGTACATTAAAAATTAATGTATTTATAATTCTAAGCTTATTTTAATGTCAGATTTTTTTCATTTTATTAACAATATTTACAAACATTTTTATTAACAAGAATTAATCATTTTTTTTGCTTTAATTCATTCTCTCATTTTTATGTTATCCAAAATATTCACTTTTATCATTTAATTTTAAAAACATTTCCAATTTACCCCATTCTAAGTTACCCCAATCAATACCCCTCACACTGGAATAAAGCTCACTCGGCAGTATAGTAATGCGGTATTTGGGTTTGGCACGTGTAGCAGTTCTTCCAGGACAGTGCCCGGATCGAGGCGGCTTTCAGGCGGTATTTCCACCGGGCGCCGCCGGATCAGACCAAAGACTCGTACACGCTGCTCGTCTGTCACGCCAATGTCATACGGTTCTTTGTTTGCAAGTGAGTATTGAGTATATTTATTTATATTTTCATATTTTTAAGCACCAACAGCCTAGGAAACTCTCGAGATGGAAGTCAACATTGTCCCACTGCTGGGTACAATGTTTAAACAGGGCCTATACCTAATAAGAGGGTTTAGGCCTTAGTCCAAATAATTAGGACTAAGATAAAAACACAATAATAATAGCCCTGTATTAAACATTGTCCCACTGCTGGGCACGGGCCTCCTCTACTAATGAGAGGGTTAGGCCTTAGTCTATCACGCTGGCCTAATGCGGGTTGGTAGACTTCACATACCACGAAATTATTATAAGAATTCTCAGGAAGCAGGTTTCCCCACGATGTTTTCCTTCACCGTTAAAGCAAGCGATAATTACAGTGATAACATTTAATACACACATAATTTTAGAAAAGTCAGACGTGTATGCCATTTGGGTTTCGAACATACGACTTTCGAAAAATGTATATATATTTGTTATTTCAATATTTATATGAATAAGTTTTTATTTATATTGAAAGTATTATTTTAATGGCTATTCTATAAATAGTATACTCATAACATTTTTACAGCATAACCACCCAAGCAATTAATTACAGGCACGGTAGGCAGCGGCTCTGCTGTGCCCTGGCATTGCAGAAGTCTATGGGCGGCGGTGGCTACTTACCATCAGGTGGCCCGTCTGCTCGTCTGCCTATCCAGGCACTAAAATGTTACCAACGAATTACAGTACTGTAATTATTCCAGCATCTAAATATTTCTATTTTAAATTCCAGGGCCCTCCAATTCCCCCCAGAAGGGTGGCTTCGGATATCGCTGAACCACGCTTCGATAACGTGGTTGTCGATAATGCCGAACGGTAACGTGGTGCTGCGGTCACTCAGCGACACTGGACACATGGAGCCCAAGTATATCACCAGCCGGTAAACGAAGGTGCATTATACGTAGATAGCAGTTGCAATGTAGTTTGAGATGGAGTAAACTGGAATCGCATATGTCATTCAGGGGTATAATGGTATGACACTAGGAATGAGCGATATTTATCGATATTGGTAAAATATCGATATTACAGTAAAAATATCGATATTACAGTAAAAATATCGATATTACAGTAAAAATATCGATATTACAGTAAAAATATCGATATTACAATAAAAATATTGATATTTCAATATCCATAATCACAATGATATATAAAATATCGATTCAAATATGTTATTTTGTACGTTAACGCATGAAAGTTCATTTGTAATCAAAGCTAATGGGTTCCGTGGTAAATTCAATAAAACTAACTTTAGTAATATGACCATAATTACTTAGATGTAAATGAATATACGTATGATGGAGCAAAAAGTTCTAATTTTATTTAGGACATAATTATTATAATTGTATTTTAAGAAATGGACAATACTAGGCTAATGTGGAAAGTTTTGGTGTTTGCGATATATTTTTTGAAAAATACAAATTGTTTTAAAATGCAGATATATTTATATACTAAAAGTTCATGAACTAAGACGGGAGATATTAAATGGGGGCTTCAAAGTATTTAGAAAAAAAAATAAACTAAATTGGTTGCACCTATGCTTAATGTTTTCATTATGCAGAAATGTTATTGGCTTATAGTTTGACACCTCATTTATTGGATTGAATTATATTCATTTATTAATACAATTTTGCTAATTTTGTGGTTTTTACACCATGAACTCTGCAATTGGACTCGCTATCATTTTTTATCTGTGGTTTAATGTCTCAAACTTAGAGGTGATTTTTAAATGGTATTGTGCTGTCATAAATGTCAATTTTATTTTATGTCCGATTAAAAGATGTAGATGAGGATTCTGCTCGTCAATGTGTTGGGGTGCGCGCGTGCTCGGTCGGAGGTTCACATATTGGAGGATAACCTCTAATATGTGAGCCTCGGGCCGGGCACGTGTGTGTCTTGGCGCATTGACGAGCAGAATCAAGTAAATACTTGAAAGTTGAAATTCCTACTGACAACTAAAATACCGAACAAAAACTGACTAACTTGACATTGGCGGAATAGCTTCTTATTTAAGCTCGTCGCCATCAAACAAAGAAGAAGATGTAGATCTGGCTGTGCGCATCACATTGCACTGTTGAAGCTAGTTAGTTTGTAGACATTTGAGTCAATGCTATTGTCACCAACCAAATAAAGCTTGAGACTAAAACTATTAACTAAAAAAAAACTAAATTAAGTCGAAACTAGTTTAGTTTAGTTATATTTAGCTGGTGGTAGGATATTCATATCCTCCCGGATAGCGACCACCGTACACAGGGTGAAAAACCCGCCATAGTGGCACACGCAAGTGTGTCGCGTTCCGGGATCAGCCAGTGTACATCTGGTTTTTCGGGGGTCTAGAGTTGGGGTACAATGTTGGCCATTTTGCGGCCTTCTATGTAGTACTCTGACAATAGACCCTCGACAGCTTCTTCACCTTCTTGCCCATGGCGTAGTGTGAAGGAGCTACACAGCAGGCCGGCATGATTGTGTTGAGTAGTGAGGGATATATTGATTATCGCTACTCGATACTCTAATTGGACCGTACTGCGCTTACCATCAGGTGAAGTGCGGTCACTTTGCCGTGCTAGGATAAAAAAAAAAAAGTTATAATTCAAAGTCAATCTACAATGTCCTGTGTGTGATAATTTACCTAACAATGTATCCATAAATTGATATATTTTATAGTGGTTACATAGTTTAGTCGTGTGATAATAAAATTGACAAGATTTATAAATCTAATTTTGAACTCTATTGCACACAGAATAGATTGTGCTGGTGGTAGGATATTCAAATACACCCGGATAGCGACCACCGTACACAGGGTGTAAAACCCGCCATAGTGGCACACGCAAGTGTGTCGCGTTCCGGGGTCATCCAGTGTACATCCGGTTTTTGTAGGGGGTCTAGAGTGGGGTACGATGTTTGGTCGTTTTGCGTTCTGACTACTCTGATACTAGACCCTCGACCGCTTTTCACCTACTTGTCCATGGCGTAGTGTAAAGTAGCTAAAAAAAAAGATGGGTTATTTAAATCAAATGATATTATATGACTTAGTTTTAAAATTCGGCAGCACGGCATGCATAGACCCATTGAGTTCATGGACCATTAAATGTATCAATGTCTACAGGAATAAGGAACCTGTAAGTGATTACCTGGTGACGAAAACTTGCAGATGAAGAATCCATTTGAATACCAATGTTTGCCGCGTACCAAGATGGCAGCATTTTTTCGTATAACGTATTCCAAAAGTAGTAACTGTACCTAGCAATTCATATTCTAATTAGTTGACAGTGTAATGAGAAGCACTCTGAATAATACTTGGTATTTAACGAACTGTACAGGTAACCTTTTTTATACCCACTTTTGTTTCACACATTGGTTTATTGTCTCATATATATATATATATACGTGAAGAGAAAACTTTATATCCCCTTACATATTACGCACATGGGGGAGATTTGCCATAGTTACATTTTATATATGGAAGTATTGCAGAAACCTAAATACTACCGGTTATGGTAAATAGTAACAGTAGGCAGCGGCTTTGCTGTGCCCTGGCATTGCAGAAGTCTATGGGCGGCGGTGACTAATCCATCAGGTGACCCGTCTGCTCGTCTGTCTATCGAGGCAATAAAAAAAAATATAATAATATATAGCTACTTATTTTTTTTCTATTCAAGTGCGTGAGAATGGTGTCTTAATTCCTACTTTATTAATGCCAGTGTAATATCGTGATATATCTTATAAGTGAAATAAAAACTTATAGTCAATTATATTTCCAATAAATAACTCGTTGCTAATGTTTGTTCCTGTCACTGTTTATATATGAGGATATATAAAATGTATTAATAACCTCTTGTACTGGTCACAACTCTGCCTACCTCTTCGAGGATTACAGGCTTGAGCATATATGTATTAATGACCGACTATGTATGTTGTAAGCGTATAACAATAGTTCGTAAACTTTTGGAATCGTCAAATTAATCAAACTATCTACGGTGGCTCGTAATTGGCTTATGTATTGTATTCATTCCGTCATTTATTTCTCTACTTGATAGTTGTGAGTCATCCAAATAAAATAAAATAAAATTAGTTACAACGGTAACGGTAGGCAGCGGCTTTGCTGTGCCCTGGCATTGCAGAAGTCTATGGGCGACGGTGACTACTTACCATCAGGTGGCCCGTCTGCTCGTCTGCATATCGAGGCACTAAAAAAAAAATAGTTAAAAAAAGTCTATTTGTGAGCTTTTTAATTTATTTGTTTGTTGTTTTCAACATAAATATTGTAAGCTTCGTACTTCGTAGTCATATAGTGGTTTTTAAGTTTGAAAGCCCGACGCTCTTTAGTACATAAATATCCAGTGACGATAATTTTTACATCAGTTTGTCTTCTGCAATTATAATCTGTGGAATCCTGCCATATCTTAAAAAATTAAATTTTTTAATTATTATTGAATTGTAACCAGCATTTCTCCAAAAGTTTTAAGTACATATATTTTGTCGAATTTAAAATGACGCGCCCTACCAATTTATGTGATTTCCTTACTAGGTGGGGGACCCTTCATTTCAAATTAGGCGACTCATACCTTATAATCTTATATTTTGTGCCATTAGTTAAATAGGGCATTACTTCCTAAATGGACAATTAACTTAATCTTTATTTAATTTAAATATCAATAAGTTAGGTTTGGTTTTTGCAGACTGTATGGGCCGTGCAAGTATTAAGTAAGCTCCGAAAGGCGTGTGGGTCAATGCTTTGCTTATTTTTGATAACATTGTCTGATTACGTTAACAATCTCTATATATTATTTCTCAAAGGTTGTTTTTTGTCGGTACGCAATAACTTGCATAATTCTTTATCGAATTAAATGATTCACGCGCCATTTTAACGCTTATGTTTGTCCCATTCATAAAAAAAATTACAAATGTTTTGAAATTAAGGATTATCCAAAAAAAATTAATAGCGCCATCTGTTGACAGCATAATCAACTTATTTGTTGTATTGTTAATTTGTAATTGCGTGCAGAGACGATTTTAGGAAGCGCCATCTATTGTCGCATAAGACTAATCTGGTTATTTAGTAGATTAATATATTTAAAATGGATAAATGAGATAAGAGCAATTACTTTTGCTGACAAGGGGGAGGAGGTGAGGAGGGGGTGAAAAATGGCTAAAATACTGCTTACATAGTACTTGAACGGCCTCTATTTATAATGAGTAGCAAGATTGTATCTACTTCTGATATTGATGAATAAATTACAAATACAGTGAGTATAAGAGTAGTTTCAAATACTCTTTCTTAGTAATAAATTCGTCGAAAAGTGGGTGTAATGCCACCTCTGCCTACCCCTTTAGGGATTACAGGCGTGAGGGTATATGTATGTGTATACACTCACAACCCCAATTTTAGGCGTCTTGTGTCGCGGTATAAGCGATCGTGTTCACTATGCTAGTGCGGAAAACATAGCTAGTGTGTTGAGAGTCGCAAGGCCAGTTAAAATCCAGTTTTAAACCGATCACGCGAGCTAATCATAAAATGAGAATCAAAAAATCAAATATTTATTGTATCCATGAAATGTTTACATTATTTAGATTCAGTAAATTTTTTTTACTCTACCGCCAGTTCGGAATGCAGTTTCGCTAAAGAAGAACGGGCAAGAAACTTTAGCGTTGCTCTTTTCACACCGGTTAACAATATTTGGTCAATAGTCATAAGTCAAAAGTACAATTTTATGATACTATGTTGCATGTGGGTTCCATCCATTAGAATTGTGTTTTTCACCCATAGTAGCCAAATTACCTCTGACGCACTACTTGTAAAATTTGACATGTAAAAATGTGTATTGTAAATATTTTGATATGTTAATAAATATCTAATGATATTATGGAAAACTTAGTTTCATTTAACCGTTTGAACACATTAAGGTTATTGGCAATTTATGATTCCGCAAAGGACCTCAAAGCGCTTTTAATAATTATTTTATTGGTTAAGTAATTCAAATTCATCAAGGATTTTTTTGTAACTCCTGTTTAGCCAGGATCGACAATGGCACGCATTTTTCGACGCCGAGTAATGAAACTTGGCGAGTCTCTGGGAATGCTTAACTGTCTTTTATCCCGCAACGAAATTAATCAAATAGAAATATACTTTTTTTGACTGCCTCGGTGGCGCAGTTGTAATTGCGCATGCGTTACGATTGCTGTGCTGAGCTCTCGGGTTCGATCCCCGGGTCGGGTAAAGTGATATTGGGTTTTTCTACCTAGAAATACTCAGTATTAACCCGGAGTCTGGAATGGTGCCCGGTGTGGCGATAGGCTCGCCCCCTATCACATTATGGGACCGAAATTCGGCGAAAAGTGGGTGTACTGGTTATACCTCTGCCTACCCCTTCGGGGATTACAGGCGAGAGTGTATATGTATGTATGCATGTAAATATAGGGAGGAGTTGGAAATAATAATCCACTTCCCTCCATAGCAATATAAATAAAAACATTTCATCTAGGATTGCCACCACACACTTTTTCTTGTAATTATAAACATATCGAGATTTCAAATGATTCTTATTTTTGGGCTACCAAAAGTAAGAAGGTATATTTATGGCCGATCATTGAACGGTATTTTATCACAGTAAGACGTGTCAGATCCATTGCTTGTGGTAGGATATTCATATCTCCCCGGATAGCGACCACCGTACACATGGTGTAAAACCCGCCATAGTGGCACACGCAAGTGTGACGCGTTCCGGGTTCAGCAAGTGTACATCCGGTTTTTGTCGGGGGTCTAGTTTATATAGTTTGTTGCAGCCTTCTGAGTACTCTGACACTAGACCCTCGACCGCTTCTCCACTTCTTGTTCATGGCGTAGTATGAAGAAGTAGGCCGACATGATTGTGTTGAGAAGCGGGGGATAGATTGTCTCTCGCTATTCGATACTCTGTCACGTAGACCAATAAAAATTCTAGAAAAAGACAACAGCTGGGACGTTCGCTTTATTTCTCTCACATTTTTCTGCTCGTATTCACTTAATAGCTGCATAGGGAGCGCTCATTCCATTCTCTGTCAATGGAATCCGCATAGACCGCTGCTTTGTTATTTTTTCCGCTAAGCAATAGTGTGTAGGTACTAAACATTATGATACCTAACATCTTATTTATTTCAGTGAAAACGGGACGGTCTCAGTACTTATAGATTCCTTGTTCTAGGTGGGATTGCTTATATTTTTGGGCCAGGGGCGTAGCTATAAGCCGTATCAATGATACGGAGCCCCCAGGATACAGAGGCCCTGATTGGTGTAAGAAATAATCATAAATGTTATCCACAATCTCAATTTAAACTCTTTACCCTTCATTTGGGTCCTCATTTTACAGCAAGCTACGCCACTGTTTTGGGCAAGATACTTATCAAGACGAGCAAAGGCTGATCAGGTGGTACAAATAATAACTCAGTGTGATATCAAGAAAAATTTAATGTTATCATTATTGGTCTGTAATTTACAACATCAATATGCAAAATCGGTTAAAATGCGTTACAACATTCAAGAAAGCTATCTTGTATCGCAAGGTATAATGATATTTTTGGATATGTTACAAGTTATTAACGAAGTACATACAAGGTCTACTTTATATTAGAATAACTTCTCATGTATCAAAAGGATACCGGTGTTCGGAAAAGGTAATAAGTAGGGAGTAAATACAAGCAGCGATAGCCTAGTTGGTTGCGGTACGGACTGTCAAGACGAAAGTCGTAGGTTCGAAACCCAAGTGGCATACACCTCTGACTTTTCTAAAGTTATGTGTGTATTAAAATGTTAATTATCGCTTGCTTTAACGGTGAAGGAAAACATCGTGAGGAAACCTGCATATCTGAGAATTTTTCGAAGGTATGAGAAGTCAGCCAACCCGCATTAGGCCAGCGTGGTGGACTAAGGCCTAACCCCTCTCATTAGTAGAGGAGGCCCGTGCCCAGCAGTGGGACAATGTTTAATAAAGGGCTAGTATTATATTATTATTATTATTATTAAATACAAGCCAAAGTCAATTTTAAAGTTAAAAATATCATGTAAGAACGGCGAGTGTTGCCAGTATTTGTCGGCTAGCCGGCAAGCCATTGATACATGACTGGATAAGTAGGTACATATGGAATTTGGATTTAATTTGCTATGAAATTAAATTAAACCTTATTTTCAATAGAAATTTAAATATCTTGATTTCTTATGTTATACGATCAATGGAGGAAATATTTGTTTTTTTTTGTGCCTGGATAGGCAGACGAGCAGACGGGCCACCTGATGGTAAGTAGTCACCGCCGCCCATACACTTCTGCAATGCCAGAGCACAGCAGAGCCGCTGCCTACCGTAATTATTACCTACTGAATATTAAGTATTTATGCAAGTATGTTGTTTTTGTGTAAAAAAATAGTGTAAAATTATTTGAATTTGGTAACATTTTAAAAGTCCTTTATTAGAGGCCGACTTTTTAAAAGCTTTTTATTGTAAGCAAGCTATGAAAAAAGATTACTGTGTTACTTAATATAATTTTGGCGATCGTTTCGAGACCTAACGTCTCGATTATCCTGAGGTATATTTGGACTACACTATACTTTACAGGTACCGTGTACGTGGATCAGAATTCAAAGTACTTATACAAATTATTTCTTGCCCGTGACAACTCACAACCATGCAATAAGTATAAACTCCTTTATTAAGTATAGCAGCGATAGCCTAGTTGGTTGCGGTACGGACTGCCAAGACGAAAGTCGTAGGTTCGAAATCCAAGTGGCATACACCTCTGACTTTTCTAAAAAGTTATGTGTATATTAAAATGTTAATTATCGCTTGCTTTAACGGTGAAGGAAAACATCGTGAGGAAACCTGCATACCTGAGAATTTTTCGAAGGTGTGAGAAGTCTGCCAACCCGCATTAGGCCAGCGTGGTAGACTAAGGCCTAACCCCTCTCATTAGTAGAGGAGGCCCGTGCCCAGCAGTGGGACAATGTTTAATACAGGGCTAGTATTATTAAGTATATCTGTCCGCGCGAAATCCGTTTCGCCTTAAAACTATCTTTACCTCGACCCGTTTATCCCGCGGGATAAAATTTTCCGGAATAAAATTAGCTCATTACTCCGGAATAATTCAGGTTTCCATAGCTTAAAGAGTTTAATCGGTTAAGTAGTGTCAGAGTTTATCCATTACAAACAGACAAATATTTCCTCTTTATAATATTAGTGTAGATTATATTATTAGTATCAATTATATTCGTTGAAACAGAAATATGTATCTGTTAACTTTATGGTAATAGAAAAACAACAATGAATATTTACAAATCCTAATAATTAGGCTGCTGAAAGAGGCTGTAAAATATTCTTTGCACTTGTCTCGCTCTCAATTATAATATAATTTAAAATACATACTATAAGAAAATATAAGCATTCAGTTACTGTGGTTATATTAAAGCCTTACGTGAAAAAAAATTGTGAAATTTTTGCGTAGTGGCTACCCCTTAAATTTCAGCAAACTTCAGTGAAAACGTATCACCTATGTAGTTAATTGTAAACATATTTGGAACATCATGTACGTCCAGTAATTCGAATATCAGAATATTAAACATTATACTTTTAAGAAAAAGCATATTAGTTTATTAATTAGTTATAAAATATGTAGATAGTGTAGAACGTAAAATTTTAGTTTAGTTAGCGGCCACAGGCCTCGGCAGCGGTAAGTCTGTGCCTTCGG
The DNA here is from genome assembly GCA_905220505.1 of Laothoe populi. Taxonomy (NCBI): domain Eukaryota; kingdom Metazoa; phylum Arthropoda; class Insecta; order Lepidoptera; family Sphingidae; genus Laothoe; species Laothoe populi. The sequence continues at coordinate 7,550,850 of HG992167.1, read as the reverse complement.
TGGCTTCGTCTTCATCCTCGTCGTCACATGCGTCTTCCGGTTCACCCAGTGCTCTCACGAATTCTATAAAAGATAATCAAATCAAATCGTTTATTTCGTAAATTAGGCCACTAGGGGCACTTTTTACAAGTTAATAAATAATTACACCCAACAGTCACACACATAGTTCTCACCCCACACTAGGTAAAACCTGTATCGTGTGTATCAAGAACTACTAGGGACTACGGTCCCACAACACCCAGACCCGAAACAAATATCTATCTGTCACACAAATATTTGTCTCGGTGTGGGAATCGAACCCACGGCCTCTCGTTTCACAGCCGGCTACTCGCCCGCTGGGCCACGGAGACTGTCAAGTCATAGTAATGTTAAAATTTAAGTCTACCGGTGCTTCGGAAATGCCCACTGGTCTGAGAAGCAGCACCAAGAAACTCAGCCGTAGGTCTCTTGTAGTTTGTCATTACATAACAAAAATAATTCACACATAATATATATAATAAAATAATATCTTTATACCATCTTCAGATGCCACCAGTATCAAAATCTTACAAAGACATTGACAAACACTTACCCAAAAAATCTATGCGGCCATCTCCATCAGAGTCCACTTCTTTTATCATGTCCTCGACTGGAAATATTGAAAATAAAAATGCAGTCACATTAAAATAAATAATTTGTTGATATTGAAATAAATAAATAACACCCAACAGTCACACACATAGCCCCGATCCCACACTAAGATACGAGTCTTGTGTTGTGGGTATCGGAGACTACGAGAGACTTTCGGTCTTACAACGCCCATATCCCGGACACAAATATCTGTCTGTCACACAAATATTTCTCCCGGTGTGGGAATCGAAGCCACGGCCTCTCGTTTCACAACCGGCTAGTCGCCTACTGCGCCACAGAGGCTGTCGTAATAAGTAATGTTAATTTGATTTTATAGAATGCAAAATACCCAAAAACGCGTTTTATTATCAAAATAATACTTAAATATTATACCAGTATGGACTTTTTTATTAATTTGTAAAGTTTTATTACAAGACAAAGTTAGGGTCTTGAGTCATCTCACTGTCCGTAAGGAATACAACAAAAAAACTATCACTTCTATTACAGGGTGTCCCTGGGAGTATGGATCAAATCGAATAGGGGCATGGGCCAGGTCATTTCCAAATTTTTAAGCCTAAGGCCGCTTCCTGACTTGGCGGTGCGGTATCGGTACGATTTCGTTTCGGTATACCGCATCGGTACCGAAAGCTTACCGAGCGCCTATATTTGAATGCACGCTTCCTGATTGGCGCGGGCTGCGCGGGAGCGGGGCGGTAAGCGAGCGGCATACCGCGTCGCGGGTCGGACAGCCAGTAAAAGCCTGCATGCCGAGCGCACACCGCGTGTATTTGGTAAACAAAATGGCTTCAAAAATGGTAAATAAGTCCCAGAAGTTCACGATAAGTTTGTTTGGACATCTTGTACATCGCCTGAAATTTTGCATCATCTATTGAAAGTTGTTGTGCCGCAACAAAAAGTCTGCAATTTATATTTTTGGCAATGTAGGGATGTACCCAATACTTCTTTCTTTTTTTACGCAATCGCAAATACGCGTAACACGCTAAAGCATCTTCTTCATCTGACGACGACATTCTCGCGACGCGACGGCACAAACGATTCTGCCAAGATCCTACTGTTTTATACCGAAAGCATACCGACAGTATACCGCCTAGTGAGGAGATCTGAGCGACATTAGTAAAGTCGCGGTATAATATAAATGACTGCATACCGATACCGCACCGCCAAGTCAGGAAGCGGCCTAAGAATGTTGGTGCAATTTTCTACGGTTCCAAAGTTATGACCAATTTTTGTATTTTTCGCAGTACTCAAAGAAAAACATCATAAAAAATGAACTATCAGAGCTAACAATGTAATTTTTTTTGAGAACGTTGTTCAAGAGTGTGCCTTCCTGACGTAATACTTTTGCGCAGCTAGAAAACATGTGTTCAATAAGAAAAAATATTTACTACAAGTTTCGGTCTGGCACAAATTTAACTCAATTTCCGAGCGATTTTCATGGGAAATAGTTACACTAGCGAAAGATGACTATGTATTGAGAGACTTGTCCAAGTCATAAAGATTATTTGGAGGTATGAATCACTGGGAAATTCTTATTAGTTTGAAAGTTACAGAATTTTATTTACAAGGACGTCGCATTTTTAAATTGGTCATAACTTTTGAACCGTAGAAAATTGCACCAACATTCTTAGGGTTAAACATTTGGAAATGACCTTGCCCATGCCCCTATTCGATTTGATCCTTACTTCCAGGGACACCCTGTATAGTCATTTTTAACGTGGTGCCAGCAGGGTAGTATTATTCATGCTGTAGTCGATACTGGCTTCATCCTGTGTAATAAATTAGTTTCTACTCACTCTCTTCCTCAGACAAGTCCTCGCCCAAGCACTGCAGCACTGCTCGCAGGTCTGAAGCGCAGATGTACCCGCGATTGTGTTTGTCGAACACCCGGAACGCGTCCCTTAGTTCCCGTTCCTCCTGCTCTGCTGAGCTGGGCCCTCCACCACCTCCGGACATAGACTTGGACAGGATGCTCACGAACTCTTCAAAGCTAACGTTACCGTCACCTGTGTAGCGAATAAAATGATGTGTCGATTAAATTCTGTAGTTCTTCATTCTTTTAATTCTGTAGGGCCGGCATGATTGTGTTGAATAGCGAATGATACATTATCTCTCGCTACTTTATACACTAACTGGACGGCACTGCGCTTACCATCAGGTGCAGTGTGGTCGCTTTGCCGTGTCAGAATTCAAAAAATATCTAACCATCTAAATTCAGTCATTTTTAATTTAGTCCAGTGTTAGTCAAAAGTCAATCTGCAGTGAATTAATCTACTTTACATATTTGTCAAACTAAAATAAGTAAATACATGGCATTGTGGTTGGTGACTACTAATTTTAATAAGAATACCAAACATATTTTAGTGTAGTTCGTAACTACAGAATTGACAATAAGATTTTGTAAACTTATTCCTATACCTTATTTTTTTATCCTGGCACGTCAATGTGACCGCACTGTACCTGATGGTAAGCGCAGTGCGGTCAAAATCGAGTACTGAGTAGCGAGAGACGATCTATCCCCGCTACTCAACACACTCATGCCTGCTTCTTCACACTACGCCATGAGCAAGAAGGTGAAGAAGGGGTCGAGGGTCTAGTGTCAGAGTGCTAAGAAGGCCGCAAAATGGCCATTGTACCCCAACTCCAGACCCCCGACAAAAACCGGATGTACACTGGCTGATCCCGGAACGCGACACACTTGCGTGTGCCACTATGGCGGGTTTTTCGCCCTGTGTACGGTGGTCGCTATCCGGGCGGATATGAATATCCTACAACCAGCTATTTCTAAATATATTATTGAATCTTTATCATTTGACATATATTACTGACGCTAAATCTAATTCTTAGCTTTTTCGTCTAAACTTTTCTCGAACATCAAATAGTTTCCATAGTTTTCTTTAACTCTCATACACTTTCATAAAGATTTTCTGTATATAGAAGTGCTATCTTGATCTAACCTTTTTAGTCAGTCATTCAGTCTGTAGGTTAAACTGACTATAGCTTGTATATTTATAAGATCTATCTATCCTTTCTGGATCTATCGACGTTCCTCTACATTATGATTTTTTAGCAGCTACCGTTGCTTTTTTCAATTCAGTACTTGCTGGATTAAAGCCAAATTAGTGTTTATAAAACTGCAATCACGTCATCATTTTAAATCTACAAGTAACTTTTCCTTGTTTGTTTTGTAAACAAACATTACACTCTGAAATTTTAAACTACACCTCGTATCGTTTAAAATAGAATATAACACTTTATTAGTTCAAATGCTTTTTTAATATTGGACATGATTAATGACCTAAGTAAAGCAGCGATGGCCTAGTTGGTTGCGGTACGGACTGTCATGACGAAAGTCGTATGGTCGAAACCAGTCCACATGGCATACACCACTGACTCTTCTAAAAGTTACGTGTATATTAATTGTTAATTATCGCTTGCTTTTACGGTCACGGAAAAGGAAACCTGCATATCTAAGAATTCTTATACGAATTTCAAAGGTGTGTGAAGTCTACCAACCCGCATTAAGCTAGCGTGGTGAACTAAGGCCTAACCTCTGTCATTAGTAGACGAGGCTCGTGCCCAGCAGTGGGACAATGTTTAATACAGGGCTAGTATTATTTATTATTATTAATGACGTGTGTTGTACAGAAAGTGAATAAACCAATACGAATGCTTCCGCACAATACCTACCGTCACTATCTACCTCCTGTAGCATGTCCTGCAGCTCCTCGACCCTCGCGAACTGCCCCAAGCTGCGCATCACCCGCCCCAGTTCCTCTTTAGTGATCGTACCATCGCCGTCCTTATCGAATAGACGAAACGCCTCGCGGAACTCTGGAAGCACAATTACATTTTTGGACATATGGACGCTTCTAGACAAATTGTTTTCTTGGTTGTTATGTTTTTCAAGCATGGGCTGGAGATAAAAGTCTCTGTCGGATACCGGTCGCTTTAGTTTTTATATATATACTCGTATAGGCTGACTTGCACAACAATCCTTAATCGTATTTAAGTATAACTAACTAATGGTGATGTGGTTATATAAATACTATGTTTTGATGGATATTTAAGTAAATACACCCAGCAGTCACACGGATTATCTTGGATCCACACTACCGTGGGTATCAAGAACGAGGAACCTCGGTCCTACAACACCCAGACCCGAATCAAAATCTATCTGTCACACATATATTTGTCTCGGTGCGAGAATCTAACCCACCGCCTCCCGTTTCATAGCTGGCTACTCGTCCGCTACGCCACGGAGGCTGTCCTCGTGTGTCAATGTCAATTTGTACCCCTGTGAAGCCGGGCCTGGTTGCTACTAGCTGATAAATACGTAAATATGTGACACTAGATGTTGCCCGCGGCTCCGCCCGCGTGGAGGTTATTTATAGAATAAAAGGTAGGTATACAATCCATGATGGCATCCTAAGCTTGCATTTTACCGGGATAAAAAGAGGCCTATGTCATTTCCTGGTTCCTAAACTGCCACTATGCAAAAAATCATGTCGATCCCTTGCTCTGTGAAAATCTTAACTATCCTACGGGAACTGCGTATTTTTCCAGGATAAAAAGTAGACTATGTGCTATTCCAGACTAAAATCTATTTCTGTGCCAATTTTCAAACAGATCCGTTTGAAGCGTGATTGAGTAACAAACATGCATCCATCCATCCAAACATTCGCATTTATAATATTAGTAGGATTATGTAGATACATACCTTTCATCTGAGTTCTCGTGATGCCCGTACTCTCGTCGACAATAGAAGCTTTCCTGTCCAAGTTAGTGTTCGCTGCCGGCTTTAGGAACGTCACTTGTCGTTGTTGTCTCGGGGACAACGATCGCACCGATTGCTGACTGCATGAAACATATTTAGCTACTAACTTTTGCCCGCATCATAATAACGTTTATCTGAAATTGAAATATCGTAGAAAAAAGGCACTTTCCAGATTCCGATTTTCAGACGTTTTCTTTTTTTTATTTGAAAACTTGGATTGTTCAGAACATCAGGAAATATCATTAAGTGAAGCGCTTAACAGGATGTAGAATTTTATTTATATTGATCGGTCAAGAGGTTATAAAATACCAATGGAAGAAATGTGTAAAGATCCAGATTATGGAAAAAAACCGGAAAGAAGGCCATCATAAGTATCTGAAGTCATATGTTAACTGCAATTTAACACTACTAGGTCGTAGGTCATTTCTATGCGAGAGTCCGACCGCTTTGTTTATTTCTGAGGAACATTTTTCCGAGTTGAAATGTATTGAAATTTGTAAAAGTACTGAGAATTATAAGACCACATACTACTATACTATCTGTAACTTCTATCCGCTTACCTAACATTTTGGCAAGTTTAAAATTTGACTTGACTAACTAATAAAGCAATTTTTACTCTATGGATCAATCTGGGTCATGTTTTTTATATAAGTTATACGATCTAAAGGCTAACATCATTTCTAGGGACATCACTTTTACGTTTTTAACAATATGTAAAAATTAAGTTCAGTATAAAATGATAACGTCATACTAAATCTTATGAGATCCTTTAATATTATTTACATAAGGTCCTAAAATCGGAATCTAAGTTAATTAATTTCAAATTCCTTTGACTGAAATTCTTCATTGTTTACCAAGGTTACACTGGTTCAAGATAATTGAACGTTACGTCCTATTTGAAAGCATTTTCGTGAATGTCATCCTCATTTTGGTAATTGTATCGTAGATAGCTGTTATCAAGTCCAGATTCCATTGTCTGTTTTAATTTAAAAAATGAGAAGTTTACTTTCTATTTTTAAATAAAATAATATTTTTTCTCTCTCCCTCTCATACACATTAAATACTACAACCTTACCTAAAACTTTTTTTTAGTGCCTTGATAGGCAGACGAGCAGACGGGCCACCTGATGGTAAGTAGTTACCGCCGCCCATAGACTTCTGCAATGCCAGAGCACAGCAGAGCCGCTGCCTACCGTTAAATGCCTGAATTCAAGATATCATTTTTAGGCGGAAAAAAATACCTTCGGACTTTAAGCAGATGAGTATTGCGTATACCAAATAAATAATGTGAACACTAAAAATTCATTTGACTTACTATTTAAAAGCGAAAAGGGCAGTAATTCCCTTCTAATCTGTGCATGAATAAACCAATCTCGACGACATCTGTGAGAGGTACTAAATTTCACGGAGAACGCTTTTCACCCGGGTATTTTATTCGAAGTACCTTAATGCCGCACATTCACGCTATCTTTGCCTTGTTTTTTATGTTCATTGTTGGTATAATTACACTTTTTAACCGACTTCAAAAAAGGAGGAGGTTAACAATTCGTCGGAATCTTTTTTTTTATGTATGTTACCCGATTACTCGAAGATGCCTGGACCGATTCGAGAAATTCTTTTTTTGTTTAAAAGGGTATACTTCCCATGTGGTCCCATTGGCACCAAGTCAGGATCTGATGATGGAATCACAGAAAAATCAAGGGAAACCCTCAAATTTTATTGTGACGCATAATTTGTTTTTTATTGAAGTCGGTATACTTTTTATGAATAAAAAAACTTTTATTAGTAATAAAGTTGAGCGCATAATTTTTGTTGTAGTTACTTTTTGGTTAGCGTTTGTTTTAATATATTTACACACATAGTTCTAACCATCACTAGGTAAAACCTGTATCGTCGGCATCAAGAACTACGGGGGACTACGGTCGCACAACACCCAGACGCGGAACAAATATCCGTCTGTCACACAAACATATGTCTCGATGCGAGAATCGAACCCACGGCCTCTCGTTTCACAACTCGCCCACTGCGCCACGGAGGCTGTTGTTTAGGATATAGTGTACAAACGATATTTAGTGTTCTCTATCCCCAGTTTATTTTTACATCAATGTGAGTTTATGGAATTTATTAATCCACATTCATTTCAACTCGATATTTCAAGCCATTTCTTAGAAAAATGGAGTTGGCATAACACCCAGAAGGATAGCCAGATGGATAATAAAAGGTTTGTTTTTTTAAATACAGACCACAAAGCAGTAGCAACTAATACACATTGGTACCAACCCATCAGTTTTTAAACAAATATATTACGGTGTTTATCACTTAGATTTACTAGCATTAGCCATAACAATCGTGACAAACAAATCATGTGCCTCCGAAGAAAAGGGGGCTAAAATATAATTAATATTTTTTATGTTAATTCCACATTACTTTACCTTAATAATATTAAAATATCAGTAAGTATTACATACATGGCTTTCATTAAAATTATATCCGTTAAATGTTCTCCTGGGTTTTAAATACCCAAATCACTTCAGTTATCATCAGGTAAACTAACAGCTAAAGCCGCTGCTGACTTCAAATGCTAATAAAAAAACGAATTAATGTGCTTATTAACTACAGTATTACTAGATAAAGAGCCCTTCATTTGAACTAACACTCTACTAATAATACCATCGTAGTATCCTACAATCACAGCGTTAATGTTAATCAAATTACCCAATTTTCTCTCAAAAACGCCCCTCCCTATAACACAATGTTCAATTTACAATGCGGGTACTTGTCGAAGGGGCCGTAGCTATAGCATCGAGAGCCAATTGTGTACATAACTTATTCATTCAAGTATTCATGTTCATCTGAATTCAACTTTTTTTTTTATTCTGGCGCGGCAAAGTGACCACACTGCACCTGGATGGTAAGCGCAGTGCCGTCCAGATAGAGTATCAAGTAGCGAGAGACAGTCTTTCCCCGCTACTCAACACAATCATGCCGGCCTGCTGTTTAGCTTCTTCACATTACGCCTAAAGGACCCAGGATCATAGGAGGGAGGGAACACGGTAGCTGGCAAACTTTGACAAAGTCTAAGTTCTTGCTCTACGACGTTGCATTAACCATAAGGGGCTGCCTGAATATATATAATTTAGTTTAATATGTAACATAAAATTATACTATGTCTATGTTAAAGAACTTCTTAAGTAAACTATAATTTAGAAAACTAGGGCGATTACTCTTTCAGTAGATCTTAAATTATCTACAGTAATCTGAGTTTAAATAAAATCTAGTTACAATTATCGATTATTATACATGGAATATATTGATGGACCAGTACAACTACAATCTGCTTAGCTCATGCTGCTCTAGAAGCCATTAGGCTGGCAAAACTTTTCGATAGTCAGGAGTCACAACATTACCCAGCAGTCTACGTTATATTTGAACCGCACACCTAAAATTTAAATTATGTTTGAATTGCTCTACCATCCATCCGGCGCAATGTCACTTTGCTGTGGACAAAATAACTTCTAATAAATATATTTAAACTAGTAGTTATTTTTGAAAGAAAAGGTCTCATCTTTCTATATTTTATCCATAGACACCGTGCATTTTTTAGGGATAAAAAATAGTCTACCTAGGCCATTCTCTGACACCTAAACTACCACTATGGAAAAAATCTTGTCGATCTTTTGCTCTGTGAAAAACCGTACATTTTTCCTGGATAAAAGCCTATGTGCTATTGCAGACTATAATCTATCTCGGTGCCAAATTTCAACTAGATCCGTTCAACCGTTCTGACGTGATTGAGTAACAAACATCCATCCAAACGTGCGCATTTATAATATTAGTAAGATTAAATTCAATTCTAGCTACATATCTGTTCCATATAAAGCTGGGGCTGTACAATACGTTTACACGGTATTATATCCGCAAGCTCTGTTTGAGGATTCTTAGCGCGACACCGGACGGGCCGAGGGTCGAAGTACCGTCGAGGGCAAACAGAATTTTTAAATTAGATTCTTTAATAGGATTCTGAGGTTGAAAGCGCTCTTTCGCTTTAGATTCTTTTATAACGGTTGTAGGGTTTGTGAATATGAGAATAGAAATTGAAAAGAAAGTTTTTCTCTATTTTATTATGTTAGTAGGTACTATAGAGGACATTATTTCATTAAAATTTTGAATCTGTCTGTTACAGGAAGGATAAATCAAATTCTTATATGTAGAAAAAAAAATTACACTCTTCATTCTAAAACACCTTTAAATTTAAATAAATTTTTATTTTTAAATAACACCCAACAATCACACACATAGCTCCGACCCCACACTAAGATGCGAGTCTTGTGTTGTGGGTATCAGGGACCTAGAGAGACTTTCGGTCTCACAACACCAAGACCCCGGACACAAATATCTGTTTGTCACACAAACATTTGTCCCGGTGTGGGAATCGAACCCACGGCCTCTCGTTTCACAGCCGGCTACTCGCCAACTGCGCCACGGAGGCACCTTATCATATAACATGCCCGTTTACCAGCCTCTGAGATAATAATCTAAGAACGCTTATTTAAGAACTTCCATTAATAGTAATAATATAAAAAATATTACTAACCCTGTATTAAACATTATCCCACCACTGGGCACGGACCTCCTCTACTAATGAAAGGCCTTAGTCCACCACGCTGGCCTAACGCGGGTTGATAGACATTACATACCATCGAAATTCTCAGGTATGCAGGTTTTATCACGATGTTTACCTTCACCGTTAAAGCAAGCGATAATTAACATTTAATACACACTTTACTTTAGAACGTCAGAGGTGTATGCCATTTGGGTTTCGAACATACGACTTTCGTCTTGATACTCTGTACCACAACCAACTAGGCTATCGCTGCTATTCCATTAGATACATCTATATCTTACTAGAACTTCCCATTAGATAAATATTTATAAAAATCCCCTCTTGATATGTACCTATTCAATTTTTATAAATTATTGTATGTAATTATTCGATATAAGTAATTATACATTATAGGTCGTTATAAAATCTTTATAGGTTCATCTAATGTAATGTAATTTCATCTAATTTAATGTAATTTAATCTATTTTAATGTAATGTAATTGTGTAATCTATTATGTGTGCTATTTTCGGTATTATTCTATTTCTATTGTCGTACTCTTTTTTTTATGAATGCTGTGTATGTCTTTAATTGATATTCATAACTGTTCATGTGCTGTGTAAATAATAATTCTATGTATATTATGAATATTGTTGACGTACCTTAATAAAAAATAAATAAATAAAATAGGTTGTATAATCATATTATAAATAAAACACCATCCGCAATAATATAAATATCTTATAAAAAGACAAGGCAGTACAATAACTGGCTTAAAAGATAAAAGACTTCTATCATTTATAATACTTGTTTCAAATTGTTTAATTTGTTCTGAATTCTGAGCCAGCGCGCCTTTAATCCAAGCAAAATGGATGCTGTCTCCTGATACTTCTAAACGGATTAAATGTAATAGCAAAGTCTTCATGATATATTTGGGTAAAAATACTTTTAAGTAGTTGAAACTATAAAATAACAATTAAGCTAATTAAAATATTTTCTTCTTACTAGTCTTAACATGTTGGAAAAAATAATTATATTTTGATGGCAAAATAATAAACCTTTTTTTTATCCTGGCACGGCAAAGTGACCGCACTGTACCTGATGGTAAGAGCAGTGCGGTCCAAATAGAGTACTGAGTAGCGAGAGACGATCTATCCCCGCTACTCAACACACTCATGCCGGCCTGCTTCTTCACACTACGCCATGGGCAAGAAGGTGAAGAAGGGGTCGAGGGTCTAGTGTCAGAGTACTAAGAAGGCCGCAATATGGCCATTGTACCCCAACTCCAGACCCCCGACAAAAACCGGATGTACACTGGCTGATCCCGGAACGCGACACACTTGCGTGTGCCACTATGGCGGGTTTTTCGCCCTGTGTACGGTGGTCGCTATCCGGACGGATATGAATATCCTACCACCAGCTAAAACTAATAAACTACCGAGGCAGCGACTTTGCTGTGCCCTGGCATTGCAGAAGTCTATGGGCGGCGGTGACTACTTACTATCAGGTGGCCCGGCTGCTCGTCTGCCTATCGAGGCACTAAAAAAAAAAAATATTATATTGGTGAATTCTAAATAGGTTAGCTATGCCACTATAAATCATAATTTTTATGAGTGTTTATATATTTTAAGTACATTTAAAATACTTGTAACAGACTCAGTGGGTGAGTAGTGAAATGAGGAGCTTTGGGATCGATGCCCACAGCGAGCCAAATATTTATGTGATAGACGATACACAATTATATATTTCGGGTCTGGATGTTGTGAGAACAAACGTCTTCATAGTTTTCGCTACATAAGGTAATTTTACTGTGGGGTCAGGCTATGTGTGTTACTGTTTTATTTATGTACCTAATGATGTATATAAATTATTATGCCTACTTATAATTTTACATGCCTTTAGCTATTAAATAATGTCATTACTATTCATAGACATGAATGTTTTAGTATTCAGATCTAAAAACGATTTGTAGGTATCCACTGAATGTTAGTGTTTGCAACACAAACAATTCGTCAGAAATGTGTTACAATTCACGTCTTCATTTTTTGGTTTACCGAGGTTTTTCTGATTATGTAACGCATTATTTAAATAAGTCTGTTTTTGTATGTCATTGGTTTGGTCATATAAATACATACATACACTCACCCCTGTATCCCATGAGGGTAGGCTGAGACTATAGAGTGCCACAAGCTACGATTCTGACACAATTCTTTCGCTTCTTCCACAGTCATACATTTTCGATGGTTGAAGGTAAAGTATTAAAAAATATTTGGAAAAAAAACTTTTTGTAATTGTATTTGAAAGGCAATCATATCATCTATCCTCTCCATCTGTCAACATCTCAGCATACTTCCTTTTATCTTAGTCATCATATCATTATTCAACTCTCTTGTCACACTATTCATCATCCGATCACTAAACACATAAATAAATAACATTTACTTGCATACCTTTTTTTAGTGCCTCGATAAGCAGACGAGCAGACGGGCCACCTGATGGTAAGTAGTCACCGCCGCCCATAGACTTCTGCAATGCCAGGGCACAGCAAAGCAGCTGCCTACCGTTACCTAACAAAAAATAATTTAGCAACCCGCTTAAACATACAATTAATGCGTCCAATCGATGTCTATCTACAATGTAGGAACTCCTATTTCATACTTTGATCACCATAGAATATTATTAAATTTATTGAACAACCAAAATAATTTTATCATTTCTAAGAGTAGGAGGAAGAATAAAAAAACAACGTTATAATATTTTATCAAGTCAATGTATCTTTAAGAAAACCTTATTTTGAATATTCGGCAAAAATGTATTCTTACAAAGTTTCTGGTTCAGTTAACTCTAATAGTCTCGGTACGTGAAGAATTCAAAGCTTCCCACATATTCATTGCAAAGTCTGTAACTTTTTGGAGCAAAAGTTGCTTATTAACTTCATTGGAATTATAAATATCGTCCCATCTTGAATATACTGCGAAAGTAAGTCCGTAGGTATTTCGGCTTTTATTAAAATCGGACCATCAAATATTGTCTGAATTTTACATCTCCTCTCAATTTAAAATTATTTTTTATAAACTACGACCCAGGCCGTCGCCCTTATCTGGCTAAATTAGTTCAGTAATCCGGGTCTTTTACTGAGACTGCCTCGGTGGCGCAGTTTTAATTGCGCATGCGTTACGACTGCCATACTGAGGTCTCGGGTTCGATCCCCGGGACGGGAAAAGTGATATTGAATTTTTCTATCTAGAAATTCTTAGTATTAGCCCGGAGTCTGGAATCTGTGCCCGGCATGGCGATAGGCTGGCCCCCTATCACATTATGGGACAGAAATTCGGCGAAAAGTGGGTGTACTGGTTACACCTCTCCCTACCCCTTCGGGGATTACAGGCGTGAGTGTATATGTATGTATGTAATCGGGCTCTTTTAAATAATAAATACAACCACAGTTACACACATAGTCCTGATCCCACACTATGTCAAACCTGTATCGTGAGTGTCAAGAACTACGACGGCCTTGTTCAGTAATCCCGATTAGTCATTTAAATCTATTCGTAATACATCAGAATTAGCCAAACATATAGCTAATCGTGTAAAAAGTGTATCTCTTTTGCAAAACTAGACCGCCGAATAAAAAGTTACATAAACACTTCTTATTAGAAATACAAATGCCGCTTCAGCAAAATATATCTGAGCAAAATTCAAGAACACTGTTTAACATTCAAGAATTCTCTACACGAAGATTTGCAATAAAATCCATCCGATAAATTTCTGTTTTGTGTGAAAGGGTTTAGAGTGATCGATACAAAACCGACGACAGGTTACGAGATCTTCGGCTAAAGAATATTACACTCCATTATGCTTCTTACATATTATAGAGCTCCTACTCTTACACACCGCAATAGATTTTAAAATAGAAACGATGTTTTAAAATTACGTATCAGATTTATTTATTAGGAAGCAGCGATAGCCTAGTTGGTTGCGGTACGGACTGTCAAGACGAATGTCGCTTGTTCGAAACTAGCAAGATGGCATTCGCCTCTGAATTTTCTAAAGTTACGTGTGTATTCATTGTTAATTATCGCTTGCTTTAATGGTGACGGAAAACATCGTGAGTAAACCTGCATACCTGAGAATCCTCATAAGAATTTCGAAGGTATGTGAAGTCTACCAATCCGTATTAGGCCAGCGTTTTTTTTTTATTATTCTGGCGTGGCAAAGTGACCACACTGCACCTGATGGTAAGCGCAGTGACGTCCAGATAGAGTATCAAGTAGCGAGAGACAGTCTATCCCCCGCTACTCAACACAATCATGCCGGCCTGCTGTTTAGCTTCTTCACATTACGCCTAAAGGACCCAGGATCATAGGAGGGAGGGAACACGGTAGCTGGCAAACTGTTCCACAGCTTGATGGTGCGCAAAAATACGAATTTGCGAACCTCTTGGATCGGGCCGAGGTAGTAGACATGACGAAGCTGTGACTCCGCAAGCTAGTACGCGTGGTTCTGGTATGGAAAGGAGAGGATGGGATAAGATCAAACAATTCTTCCGAGCATTCGCCATGATACAGACGGTAGAACACGCTAAGCGAGGAAATATCCCTACGCAGCTGTAGCGGCTCCAGGCTGTTACTCACGTCTGCATCATTCATAATGCGGATGGCCCGCCGCTGCAACCCATCCAAGGCATCGAGAAGGTACCTTGCGGAACCGTCCCAGAGGTGCGAGCAATATTCCATTCCCGGCCGCACCTGCGCTTTATATAAGCGGTAGAGCTGACCGGACGTGAAAAACCGCCGCACCCTGTTCAGGATTCCGACCCTGCGTGAAGTGGCGGATATTACGCCCTCGATGTGACTCTTTGGATTAAGATCGCAGCGGATATCCATACCTAGGACACTAAGGTCATTCCGCATTGCGAGTGGAACACCCTGAAGAACGGAGATGGGAGAGCGTGGTGGACTAATGCCTAACCCCTCTCATAAGTAGAGGAGGCCTGTGCCCAGCAGTGGGACAATGTTTAATACAGGGCTAGTATTAGTAGTAGTATCAGATTTATTTACACTATGAAGTTGCAATTCCTATATAGAGCAGGAGCATAATAGATCAGTATGGTCAGCTTATACGTGCACTATACACCTGTATTGGTTTCTTTATAAAGTTTAAATTAGGTTTAAAAAAGACAATTTCACAAGGTACAGCCAGTAAAATGTTATATTACTTTACCTACCTGTAGGTTTATTATGATATAACGTATCTGTATATATAAAAGAAGAAACTGACTGACTGACTGATCGATCAACGCACAGCCTAAACGGCTGGGGTTAGAGACTTGAAATTTTGACAGTAGGTACCTTTTATGACCTAGGCATCCACTAAGGAAGGGTTTTTGGATATACCACCCCTAAGGGGGTAAAATAGGGGATGAAAGTTTGTATGAAAATCCGTCATTTTTCAAGTTAAATTCATGAAAATAATGAAAATATTATTTGGCCTTTTAGTTAAAAATAAAAAATATATGTTTCAGGATTTTTGGAAATTCCGCCTCTAAGGGGGTAAAATAGGGGATGAAAGATTGATGAAGAAATTCCGTCATTTCTTAAGTTAAACGCATGAGTATTTTGTATTGTATATTTTTTCTCCCAAACATGACCTCCACGCGGGCGGAGCCGCGAGCAACAGCTAGTGTAATATATGATTTAACGGTAGGTAGCGGCTTTGCTGTGCCCTGGCATTGCAGACGTCTATGGGCGGCGGTGACTACTTACCATCAGATGACTCGTCTGCTCGAGGCACTAAAAAAATTTTGTTCAGGACAGGAGCACAGATTAGCATGTCAAAATTAGTGTTGTACATTAGTGAACTCAGAACCCAATTGCGAAAGATACCTATAGCGACTTAAATGGTAAAACCTAATTTGAGTAATGATGAACTCTTCATGAGATACATCTTATCTATATTTATATTGTAGTAGTTTACATTAAAATTATTGTTAATGATTAGTCCAAACGTCGAACGCTAGCCGTTTCACCGAACGATAATATTCCATTGAATAAGTCAATAGTCAATAAGGTTATGTAGGTTCAGTTACGTAAAGTACTGCATTAAACCCGTTTCTATGGCTTTATCAAAAGCAATATTATTCAGGCACTAGATAGGATCTCCGTGTGAATTTTCGTAGATACTAAAATTTAGGTTTATTTATGCAAAATGCGTCACGCGCCTTCATGCTGTTATATAAAGTGGTAGACAGTACCGTTGTCTACATTATGAGTGCCTGTACTGTATTAGGGTGTTTCCTATTATTAGAAATACCGAAGGTATAACGGAGGTATTTAGGAGACCTGTTTGGGGGTACAATAATAATGATAACCTAAGTGGGAGTAGTAAATGTTTAATATAAAACAAAGTGCCTTCCGCGCTCCGGTGTTCAGTTCAGTTGAGTGGAAGACGAGACGATAGCCAGTATATTCGTGGTTCGGTGTAATAAAGTGTAAATGGTAATCAGTTCAATGGCCGCGTAGTTCAGCTTTGAGGGTAATGCTGGTAAATTAATTATAAAGAGAAGCCTTAAGTGAATCCTGACATGCGATTATGTTAATATTAAGCACTGAGATGTGTAACAGTGTTGTATAAATCAATCAATAAAATCATAAACATTGTATTTGTGCCTGTTTAAATATCCATCTTGCATAGTTTTGTCGATGTTCCTAACAACTATCTCATTGAAAACGAAGAAACTGCTAGCTGTTGGATTTTATACGGTATCTAGATTCTCGGAGCCCCAAATCGTCCTAATTCTAATTCCTTTATTTTATAGCCGGGAAAGCACCTATGATCCTTATAGTATTTTAGGTGTTCATGAGTAATGGAGATCCATCAGCGAGTATGTCCTCTTTTAATACAAATAAGAACTACAGAAATTTCGCCCATTTCTTAACGATAACGGTAATATTTCACGTTTCTTTTTTTTCAAATGTAACGCAAACATTGTCAACAAATCGCGCAAATCTGAAAACCTATACCTACAATTAAACACAAAAGGATAATCTTTAGTATCATAATATCAAGATAATACTTGTCGCGATATGGTTTATAGAAAAAATGTTCCATTAGTGGAATTAGAATAAGCTATTCATTCTTATACTCATCGATCGGAATTTCAATGTAAGGGTTCTATCAAAGTAAAGCCTTAATTACAATGTTGTTTGGAATCACAAAGCATTCTTTTTTTATCGACATATTTATTATTCACCTTTACATTCATGCAAGCCTTTTTATGTTTAGCATGCTTAGTATTTGTGTTGAATTTTTCGATTCGAGAAACACACTTGTGCTGCAGTGGATTGGAATGTGGGTCCAATATTTGACAGCCTCCATGGCGTAGTTGGCGAGTAGCCAGCTGTGAAACGAGAGGCCGTGGGTTCGATTCCCACACTGGGACAAATGTTTGTGTGACAGACAGATATTTGTGTCCGGGGTCTGGGTGTTTTGAGACCGAGAGTCGCTCGTAGTCCCTTATATCCATAACACAAGACTCGTATCTTAGTGTGAGGTTGTGTGTGACTGTTGGGTGTTATTTATTTATATTAGAACAGACTCTCCCCCTATTATATAATGAGCTGAATATAAGTTGCACAAATTACTCGTTGCAAGTTTACACACCAGAGTTATGGAATACTAGAACTCCATCAGTCACTAGACTGCTCAAATCGACGTAGTTAATTATCCCATTGTAGTTGATGATCGTCCCATGTAGATTACACCCAATATTAAGAGCTGTTCTATTTCCAGATATAATTTTATGAATATGTTTTCTCGGCTCAAGTACGTTTATGTACGACGAGGAAAAACATCGTAAACATCGTAGTACCCAAGTTTTATTATCCTAATCGGGTTGCTGAAAGTTGGTGTCTCTTTGCCTCGTATTTCATCGACTAAAAGTTGAACAGTCATCACGATGGTAATAAATAATCATAATACTAATATAGCGGTAGAACCGCAGCAACATAGGGTTGTATATTTAACTGAAGTTAAAACTGAATTACAATCATATCATGAATAATAATGATTTATAACCGAAGCTAAGATTTGATAGTGTAAATTTAAAAAACAGAAGAAATAAGTAAAAGTTTTTTTATTCATAAAAAGTACACCGACTTCAATAGCAAAACAAATTATGCGTCACTATAAAATTTGAGGGTTGGCCTTGATTTGTCTGAGATCCCATCATCAGATCCTGACTTGGTGCCAATGGGACCACCTGGGATGTATACCCTTTTAAACAAAAAAAGAATTTCTCGAATCGGTCCAGGCGTCTTCGAGTTATCAGGTAACATACATAAAAAAAAGATTCCGACGAATTGTTAACCTCCTCCTTTTTTGAAGTCGGTTTAAAAGAGGAATACATATAAAACCGTTCAAGAGATAGAATAAATACTTAAATGATATATGTACATCATCATCATACATACATACATCATATTATGTACATCATAACCACAAAGAAATTTACACGCTATTCTAATTTATATAGGTAAAAATTACAGCTACCATGCTGTAATTAACCGACTTCAAAAAAGGAGAATGTTAACAATTCGTCGGAATCTTTTTTTTTATGTATGTTACCTGATTACTCGAAGACGCCTGGACTGATTCGAGAAATTCTTTTTTTGTTTAAAAGGGTATACTTCCCAGGTGGTCCCATTGGCACCATGTCAGGATCTGATGATGGGATCTCAGAAAAATCAAGGGAAACCCTAACATTTTATTGTGTCGGATAATTTGTTTTTTTATTGAAGTCGGTGTACTTTTTATTTTATAGCAATTTTGTTAAACGTACATATAAGTCGGAATAGGGTTTTAAAGAAATTTGTCGGGAATAACTTAAAGTGCTTTTTCCATACGATTTCCATACATACGAAATTACGGGCAAAAGGTAGAACAAAATAAATGAGACCTTCAAACGTTCATGTGTATTTAGTTTACAGTTGATGGATTTATAATCAAATGATGGCAGCAGGATATTAGAACGTGTGTCGTTTAGGGAGGGAAATTAGGCCATAAAGTAAACTTTTTGCTTCTACCCGGAATTTGTAAAACCACGGGTCCAGAACACAAATTCTTAGCTGCTTTTAGTGATTTTTTGTTTCCAAATATCAATGATTGACGTAGTTTGTCTTAAACAAATCTCAGATGACTGTCCTTAAATCAACGAAAACCAAAGTGCTTCATCTTAAACCTTAAACGTTAACATCGTAAACCAAAATTGCCTCCAATCGTCTTATCTAGCAAACCCTCCTCTAGCCTAGAAAATCTCAAATAGAGTCATGTGACTTACCTCTCTGACGCACTGAGAGCGACAGCTGGCGGCTCCCTGCTGGCAGGTCGTGATGCATCATCAGGTGGGCCCGGTTCTCCACCACTACTGCTCGTTTGTCGGGTCTGGGAACGGCATATTCAAGTACATTACACTGTTAAGATTTCTGTGATGATGTAAATATGAAGGAAACATTTAGTTTTATTTACAGACTTTATTTTTAATATTGATTTTTACCAATTTTATGGTCACTTTCTTTCTTAGAAGTCTGTGTCACGGAAACTATGATACTTTTTTTATCCTGGCACAGCAAAAGTGACCACACTGCACCTGATGGTAAGCGCTGTGCCGTCCAGTTAGAGTATCAAGTAGCGAGAGATAGTCTATCCCTCGCTACTCAACACAATCATGCCGGCCTGCTGTTTAGCTTCTTCACACTGCGCCTAAAGGACCCAAGATCATAGGAAGGAGGGAACACGGTAGCTGGCAAACTGTTCCACAGCTTGATGGTGCGGCAAAAATACGAATTTACGAATTCCTTTTAGGATGTTAATTTGAAGGAAACATTTAGTTTTATTAATATAAACTTTACTTTTAATATAGTATTTTTTTACTGGTGTTTATGAGCAAAAGTGTAGTGAAATTATTGCAAACAGCTAATTTATTTTGCTGAATAAAAATTAACATACACGTGTGGGGTGGGGTATCTTTAGATAGGCCTTGAAAATTGTATGGAGATTTAAAACTTTTTCTTTTACATGATTTTTATTAAAGATGCAACATATTGTAATTCACAAAATGTTAATAGTAGCTTTCCGTAGTAAAATGAAATATCATTCTGTGAGGTCGATCAGCAAAAGATAATCACTGGAACAATCTTTTATTTAAACGTACTATAATACAGTATACACCTAATAATCCAAGTCTAAGATCAGGTTCGTCCAGGTTAGTTATCGGTGATCAAAGCAACACTACGTAGTGTTGCCAGTCGAATACTATATATTTTGTAACAATTCATCTAATGTTTTTAGAAAGAATATAAATAATCATACTCGGTATACCGGTCATCATATAAAGGTAGGACGCGGCTTTGCTGTGCCCTGGCATTGCAGATTTCTATGGGCGGCGGTGACTACTTACCATCAGGTGGCCCGGCTGCTCGTCTGCCTATAGGTACTAAAAAAAACTCACCATGATGCCCTTAAGCTGATTCACCAGCGGTGAATCAGCGAAGAAGTTGTTCACCGCGGAGAATATTTTACCTCTCTTGCTCGTCGCGCCGCGGCAGGCGTTCACACGCCCGCAATCTCTGCGCAAAATGCAAACACATTGTTTAAACAGTAAACACGCAGACACTAACTTATGGCAACTCATTTGTTTACACGCATCAGTCAGTGCAAATGCTGAGTGTGGCATCTGGGCTGGGTTCTGACTTTAGTTTTATAAACAAAAGCCCATTTTAAAGATGAGCAAACTTTTTGCTATTTAGATGTAATTTGCTTTCTCAAATGTCTAAAACGTGGAAACACTTAACATTAAACAGACAGTAAATGTTTCTTCATATGAGATGAATTCTTAATCTATACACATTACCTAGAATTTGTCAGTGGATATCTTAGTTATTATATATGTGCACAGTTTTAGTATGATTACTATTTAAAATTCTGTCCAAATTCTTATTAGTACAATACCCTTTTAAAAAATCATCTTAAATATCCAAATTACTACTAGATTATACTACATTTGTCCTGCTCTTAGCTCCGTAGAATAATTTAGTATAGAGTTGCCCTTACTATCTAGGTCTAATGCGAGAGACACACTTTACAATAATTAACCGATATGACTGTAAAATTACAAACCCTGAATAAATATTAGCCTAAAATCTCCACAATCACTGAAAATCACATCCCAATTGATTTAATAGAAGTAGAGATTAGTGGCCACAAACGAAATGTACCTATATAGGATTTCATATAAAGTTACAGATTGTATTAATCAATCATATAGAAAAATATTACTTTAATAATCTAGTAATTCATCTACACTTAGTTTAGGCTTCAGGGGATTTTGGAGACAGAACAACAAAGGATTTCATGTAACTACCAAAGTAAATACCATTTATATAGATACAATGATTCCTCACCAGCCTTATTATATGAAAATATTACAATAGTCCTGTATGCGATTTTCAGCAAATACATTTTAAATATTTAAGTATTATGTAGGAACTAAATCGAACGAAAAGCGCGCAGTGACTTTGGACGCGAAGCGGTACGCGATGTTTCAGCGCAACTGTCTCAATCGATTCCGTACATTTCCTCACGTTATTGCCTTTGCTGACTGCAAGTTTGATTACTCCGACACTAGACCCTCGACCGCTTCGTCACCTTCTTGCCCATGGCGTAATGTGAAGAAGCAGGCCGGAATGATTGGGTTGAGTAGCGGGGCATAGATCGTCTCTCGCTACTCGATACTCTAATTGGACCGCACTGCGCTTACCATCAGGATGCCGTACAAAGATAAAAAAAGGTTGTAAAATATAATACAGTATCTATTTAGCGATGAATATTATAACACTGAGCGTGATTAACCGATATTAATGCTAATGTAACGCGTGCTGCAAAAATGATCATCAATGTGTCCATTCTAGATCGAGAAGTCAAAATACAAGGTGTACATAAACTGTAATCTACAGCAAGGGACGATTTATAATCTAATATTGTAAGCCAATCACTTATCTTGATTAACCTGATATCTGCAAACAGATAATCTATACAATATGCCATCTTCCTGGTGGTAGGATATTCGTATCCGAATAGCGACCACTGTACACAGGGTGTAAAACCGGCCTTAGTGGCACACGCAAGTGTGTCGCGTTCCGGGATCAGCCAGTGTACGTCCAGTTTTTGTCGGGGGCTTAGAGTTGGGATACGATGTTTGGCCGTTTTGCGGCCTTCTGAGTACTCCGACACTAGACCCTCGACCACTTCTTGACCTTCTTGCTCATGGCGTAGTGTGAAGAAGTAGGTCGGCATGATTGGGTTGAGTAGCGGGAGATAGATTGTCTCTCGCTACTTGATACTCTAAATGGACGGCACTGCGCTTAACATCAGGTGCAGTGTGCTCAATTTGCCGTGCCAGGATAACCTAAAAATCTTTATTCTTATGTCGAGTATTACAACATTCAATTCAGACACATGTGGTTTTTGCCAAATATAATGTTTATACAATGTAAATCTGAAAACACAATGACGATGGCGTTACATTCAAGGTCTTGGGAAAAATATATTATATTAGGATTTGCATTTGCGTGGCAGTCGAATTCTTATTGAAAACTCATATAAGTAGGTATAATTTTGATTTTGACAGCCTCGGTGGCGCAGTTGTAATTGCGCATGCGTTACGACTGCTGCTTTGCTGAGGTCTCGGGTTCGATCCCTGGGTCGGGTAAAGTGATATTGGGTTTTTCTATCTAGAAATTCTCAGTATTAGCCCGGAGTCTGGAACCTGTGCCCGGTATGGCGATAGGCTCGCCCCCTATCACATTATGGGACCGAAATTCGGCGAAAAGTGGGTGTACTGGTTCCACCTCTGCCTACCCCTTCGGGGATTACGGGCGTGAGTGTATATGTATGTATGTATATAATTTTGATTTTTATCTGTGAGAGAATTCCTAAAATCCGATTATTAGTTCTTGAGATTACTTCCTTCATCCAGACTCGCAAACCTTACCTCTCTTATATGAATATAGCTAATTAGGTGTTAACTATGAAAGAATAGCACAATTCTATATGTATACACTATAAGTATATCACGTATATTATATTTAAAAAAAAATAACTCTAAATAGGGAATGTATAAAGCTGCATTCACCTTGCAATGGGACACTAAACACATACGATAAATCACTGATTTGTTTATGATTTATCTTTAACCAACAGTCTCTTATAAGATATAGATGTAAACAAATATGTACCTATGGTGATATGAACTACGGTCCACCAAGAACACCCAGAATGCGGAAATCGAACCCACGGCCTCTGTATATTTTATCTTCCAATGTTAAGTGATATTAACAGAAAGAGCTCTGAATAGCTATGACTGAATAGAACTGAATAAATCTGAATAGATATATACCACGTTTATCAGACCCTCAAACATTTGCATGAATTACACGGACCCTGGATGTTTGAGTTTCGCCATATTATGCCATAAAAGAGCTATAAAATCTTGGAACTCTAATACAGAATAACATCAAATAATAGCACCGGAAAATTAAGATATAATTATCCCTCATATAGTTAGGGTTAGCAGTATCGCAGCAGCTATAGCCTAGTTGGTTGCGGTACGAACTGCCAAGACGAAAGTCGTATGTTCGAAACCCAACTGGCATACACCTCTGACTTCTCTAAAGTTATGTGTGTATTAAATGTTAATTATCGCTTGCTTTAACGGTGAACGAAAACATCGTGGGGAAACCTGCATATCCGAGAATTCTTATACGAATTTCGAAGGTATGTGAAGTCTACCAATCCGCATTAGGCCAGCGTGGTGGACTAAGGCCTAACTTCTCTCATTAGTAGAGGAGGCCCGTGCCCAGCAGTGGGACAATGTTTAATACAGGGCTAGTATGATGAGTATGATAGTTAGGGTTGCCTAGAATGGCGCTGCTATGGGTACTTCACGTTACATCGTATTTTTTTTACAACCAAAAGTCACACACATACCCCCGACCCCACACTAAGATACCAGTCTTGTGTCGTGGGTATCAGGGACTACGAGAGACTTTCGGTCTCACAACACCCAGACCCGACACTAATGTCTATCTGCCACACAAATATTTGTCCCGATGTGGGAATCGAACCCACGACCTCTCGTGTCACAGTCCGCTATTCGCCCGCCAGGTATTCTGTCATAGTATTAGATAGATTTGGAAGCCTATTTGTTAATTCTCATTGATTTCTATCAGCGTTTTCCCCTTGTACATTAATATTTTAAGTAGGCACGAATACAAGACTTGTACAGTATCGACGTTTCACAAGGAACATTGCCTTCACGCCTTTTGATCTCGGTACCGAATTTCTCGAGTAAGAAAACAAAGGTTTCAAAGATGTTCATTTTTAATTATTAGCAACCGGCTATTTCACACTTTTTTTGTAGTATTTTAAATGCAAATAAATCGTGACTGAATTGTTAATTCTGTATAATTTAGCGAAATATAAGATGGTTAGATAAATGGGCTAATTAAAATTTGATATTATTTTATATCGTTGAAAATTCACTGGGAGTCATTTCTAAAATCGCTATACTCTTGTTGTTTAACCTAATAGATTTAGTTAATAGGTATACATTAAAACACTTTTAAAGCAATTTAATGTTCATATATTTTGTATAGAATACACTGTAAGAATATCCATTTCTAATGTCTGTTACAAAGCTTCAAATACTCTAAGGTCAAAACATTTAACATTTGAAACGCAGCTAAACGATGCCATGAGAATACCTATTACAATAACCGCCCCAACTAACCAAACTATTTCACTCATCGAATACATCCGGTATGCATTGTCAATTCATATTCAATTGCAATACAGAGCTAACAATATCGTCTGGACAATATACATTAGAAAGAGATAGAATATCTTACCCTTGCGTTGAAGTCGTACGAAAAAAATCTTGTCTTGTCAAAATATTGGTGGTTTGGGGCGTGGCGCGCGGTGGGCTTTCACGAGGGTCGGAGACGGACTGAAAGATGCTGGAGCAACGTTGGCCCACGTCAAAATGTAACGCGCATGCGTTTTCCCGGATTCGATGGAGTTAAGTCGCGATTCTAGTAATGTGAGCGTGCGTTTTTTCAGAATTCTGAATTTCAGGGATGGATTGTCTCTCGCTACTTGATACTCTGGATGGCACTGCACTTACCATCCGGTGCAGACTGGTTAGTTTTCCATATATATAAAAAAAAAAAAAAAAAATAGGTTATTCTTTAATTATTAAACATATAAAGGTTGTCTGGAAGAGATCGCAGCTAGCGATAAGAGCGCCATTTGTACATTCAATTTTAAGTTTATTGCAATGTACTGTTAATATTTTATTCTGGTGTACAATAAAGCATAAATAATCTAGCTTATATAAATTAGAAAAAAATATAGTTTCTCACGCAACCTATAACAGCGTGTTAAAATCAATCCGCAACAAAGGTATAGTTATTTCATAATTTATCAATTCATCTTCGAAAACTCATACTACATGGCAAAATAATCTGAACTAGTGCTACTTTATGTTAATGAAACTGTGAGTTCTTTAATGACTTTAACTAATAGGGTAGTTTCCTGTGTTTAATTTTGTACATTATTCTCTACGCAATCGAATATAATACGCAAAAGAAACTCTTTTGCGAAAACAGAATCCAAATTGCTTGAAACATGAGGTCACAATGTTTATTTTAAATATTGGTATGAGCAAATACTCACAGGCATAAGCGAAAACGATGGCGTATTGGGAACATATCGCTATCTCCCTCGCACAACGGTACAGTACAGGCGATTCATGGTACCGTGACGTCACGGTATCAGATATGCATCCTTGTACTGTTATTTGACAACTACACTTCCAGCAGATTTGAATGGTGTCTAATTTACTTATTTTTGTTCGGATTCATAAAATTCTTTCGATAATAGGTTTTAGGTAATGTAACTTGTTGATTAAATTAATAAAAAAAATCGAGTCAACTACCTTATTATGCAGGCCGTAGAGGGAACTATCTTAATGGAATAATATTAAAATATAAAAAGGATTTTTTAAGCATAATATCGAATTACATTATTAGTGTTCTTGATTAATGAAATAACAAATACACCTATACCAAATTAGAACACTTACCAACAGTTAATAGATTAGCTAATCTACAATTAATTATATGTGATACACTTTTTATCGTTAAAGCGGAAATCCAGCTTAACGAAAGATTAAATGTGTGGTGAAAATGAAATAGGTGAGTCAACAATAATTTTCGGAAATGAGTTATGTAACGTAAATAGGTTCATAACTAAAACATAGATAGAAGATAGTAAGCAAATGTACAAAATGACGCTTACGACCTATCTATTACCCCAAATGCCCAAAAATTGGGCCCATAGACATATATTTACTCATGAATATAAACTCACGCCTGTAATCTCCGAAGGGGTAGGCAGAGGTGTAACCAGTACACCCACTTTTCGCCGTTTTTTTTTTTTTTTTTTTTTTCAATCGAAATAGGCATGCGTTTGACCACTATCTCGCCTGATGGAAAGTGATGATGTGGTCTACGGTGG
The DNA here is from genome assembly GCA_905220505.1 of Laothoe populi. Lineage (NCBI taxonomy): Eukaryota > Metazoa > Arthropoda > Insecta > Lepidoptera > Sphingidae > Laothoe > Laothoe populi. The sequence continues at coordinate 7,524,213 of HG992167.1, read as the reverse complement.
AGCACGCTTGCCTAGAAGATACCTATTCACTCTTGACTTGAAGATACCCAAGTTATAATTTTCGGGAAATATAGACTCCGGCAAAGAGTTCCACTCTCTAGCGGTGCGCATGATAAATGTACTAGCAAAACGCTTCGTGCGCACTGGTGGAATATCAACCATGTATCGATGACGCTTCGCCGAGTCTCTTGTCGTCCGATGATGGAAAGGGGTTGGGGGAATTAAATTATGTAATTCCAAGGCACACTCGCCGAAATGTATCCGGTAAAATACCGATAAACTAGCAACTTTACGTCTGTGTTCAAGGCTTTGCAGCCTTGCCTCGACTATGGAATCGTTGCCTACGAGTCTCTTGGCGCGTCTCTCGATTGCCTCCAATGCCTCAAGCTGGTACTTGGCTGATCCATCCCAAAGATGAGAGCAGTACTCCATGCACGACCGGACTTGCGCTTGATACAGATCAAGGAGCTGTCCCGGCGTGAAGTACCGTCTCACCTTCGCAAGGATAGCCAGCTTTTTGGCAGCCAATTGAGCTTTATGCTCAATGTAGGAGCCAAAACTGAGAGTTGGAGACAAAGTTACACCAAGAATCTCTAGGTGGTCAGTTATCGGTACGGACACATCTCTGAAAGTAGGAGTCAGTTCGAAGGGACTCCGTTTAGCAGAGAATAGACAAGCCTGGGTCTTAGTGGCATTAAACTTGACCAGGTTGGCATCGCCCCAATCGGAGACTGCCTTTAAGGACAAGTTCAAGCGTTCTACCAAGGCCTCCCTGAGGGCCTGGACTTGCACTCCACTGGTTCGTGCATTAGATATGTAACTTTCTACCACTGTGCTGTCATCAGCGTACCCAAAAGTACCGGGCTTAAGCAGATCATTGATGTGCAGCAGGAATAGAGTCGCAGAAAGTACGGACCCCTGAGGTACCCCGGCATTGATAGCCAATAGATCGGAGGAGCAGCCATCAATGACCACTCGAATCAATCGTTCCCTCAAGAAGTCCGATATCCAAGCACATAACCCAGTGGGCAAGCCATATGATGGAAGCTTGCTTAAGAGGCTATCATGCCACACTCTGTCGAAGGCCTTCGAGATATCAAGTGAAACGGCAAGCGCTTCCCCATGCTTCTCGACGGCCTCGCTCCAGATGTGAGTGGCATACGCTAGAAGGTCTCCAGTTGACCGGTTTCGGCGAAATCCGTATTGTCGGTCACTTAGGAGGTCATTCGCTTCTAGGTATGCCATGAGCCTGCCATTCAGTACACGTTCCATACTTTTGCAAAGTATGGACGTAACCGAGATGGGCCTATAGTTGGCAGGCTCAGCACGACTACCTTTTTTGGGCACAGGTTGCACGTTAGCTTGCTTCCAGGCTTGCACTGGCAGGCAGGCACTTGTCCAGTGACCAGAGAGAGACGAAACAGGCGAGTCAAAATAGGAGAGAGCTCAGGCGCACAAGTTTTCAGTACAATTGCTGGAATCCCATCTGGGCCGTTGGCTTTATTCACGTCCAGATTACGCAGCGTTCTTCTTACCTCAGTCTGACGAATGCGAATTTCTGACAAATGTGTCTCGCAAACTGGTAGACTAGGAGGTACTTCGCCAGCAGTATCTAAACGCGAAGATTCGGCAAAAAGAGAAGCAAACAAGTTTGCTTTCTCTTCAGCAGAGTGAGCCAAAGACCCGTCGGGTCTCAGCAGTGGAGGAAGTGAGGGGCGACGGAAGTTCGATTCAACTGATTTTGCCAGGGACCAAAACGCTTTACTACCCGCTGGGTACGAAGCTAGTTTCTTCCCGATTTGGCTTATGTGGTCAAATCTAGCTTGCCGTAGAGCCTTCTTGCATGATTTGGCAGCCTTGTTAAATGCTCTCTTCTTTAAGCGCAAGTCCTTTGCTTTGCGGTTTCGAGCATCAACCCATGCCAGGTATGCCGCATGCTTCCGCGCTTCAGCGCGTCCGCACTCAGCCCCGAACCATGGGCGAGTTCCGCCTGACATTGCTACGTCGGAGAATGGAATGTAGTATTCCATACCTTGACGCAGCACATCCGTCACAGCATCCGCGCAAGCTGAAGGGTCTTCAGAAGAGAAGCAAATGGGCCGCCAAGGATAAGATGCAAAGAAAGCTCGCATCTCATCCCAATCTGCTGACTTGTATCGCCACACCCGCCGGGTGCCTCTAGGGCTGGGATCGGGCGGTGAGTAGGCAGATACACATTTCACCAGACAATGGTCGGAGCTACCCAAGGGTGATGAAACCGACACTGAGTAGCGGTCTGGATCAGTTGTCAACAGAAGGTCCAAGCAATTGGCTGTGTGCGTGTCAACATCCGGGACCCTTGTTGCCACCTGGACCAACTGGGTGAGATTTTGCGTCAGCGCTAGCTTCCGCATTTCTCTCCCAGCATGGTCGGTACACTGGTATGGGAAAAGCCACTCTTGGTGGTGGGCATTAAAGTCCCCCAGTAGTACTAATTGGGCACAAGGGTACCGCCTTTGTGCCGCATCCGCCGCCTCACTAAGGTATTCTGTGAGCCTAGTAGTCTCCTGATCTCCGCTGTGCGACCGGTATACACAGGAATAAAGAATTTTCTCAATTCCTGTATCCACCAGTACCCAAATAACAGAGAATCTGGGATCTTCAAGATAACGGAGACGCCGACAACAGATGTCATCACGGGCGTACAAGCACACACCCGCATGTGGCTTAAAATTGTGCTCCAGAGTAAACCCTGGGTATGAAAGGTACGCCACGTCAGACGGACATCTTATCTGCGTCTCTGAGAGGAATAAGAGAGCGGGTCTTTCAGTCTCCAGGTGGTGATGGACCGCGACGAGATTTGAGTGCAATCCTCGGATGTTGGTAAGGTGCACTTTTAGTGAGAGGGAGTGCTGCCGCTGTGGAAACGTTCTCTTATTCGTTTTACTTTTCATTGTTTTTTGGAAGAGCGAATGAAGGTAGAAAGACGGCAGTGGAACGAGACTTTATGCATCTAACTTTCAGACACAAGATGAAATACCACACAGAAGGGGGACTAGTCTGGAGACTGCGGGGACGCCCGAGCCCCCCCCGGGATGTCCATCGGGCCCTCTCATCCGGTCGCCGACCGGCACGATGGCGCATCCCGGGATTTTTCGTCAGTTGGCGGGGCAGCCTTTCGTGTGTGGCTAGCACACTACTTGGGCCCCCAACTACCTGCGGTCGGCCAGCGGTGCACCGTGCCTCGGATCCCGCTACCCTCCACGACTAGTCTCCCAATGCGGCGTTATCAACTTGCGTCAGATTAGCCCAACTGCATTCAGCAACTATTCCGACCCGTCTCCCTAAATGGCATCACCGAACATCGCGCCGGAACACGGCAAGCCGTTTGGCGGCACGGCTTTGTCCGGTGGGTGGTCACTAGCCACGGCCGAAGCCTACCACCAGTAAGATGTGTCACTCATTTAGCACTACCCAGGGGTCACGTGTAGGGGAACTAGAGTAAAGCCCACGGACGCGAGTGACAATAACCCCCAAAATTTATTACAGAATTTATTACAGTCCCGTAATTTGATAGGGGATTTGTCTGCCAACCCGCATTAGGCCAGCGTGGTGGACTAAGGCCTAACCCCTCTCATTAGTAGAGGAGGCCCGTGCCCAGCAGTGGGACAATGTTTAATACAGGGCTAGTATTATTATTATTAATTTTCAGATTCCAGGCTGAGTATTTTTGAATAGAAAAACCTAATTTCACTTTGACTGACGCGGGGATCGAACCCGGGACTCAGCACAGCAGTCGTAACGCACGCGCAATTACAACTGCGCCATCAAAGCAGTTATTTCTTTGGCTACATTTCTAGTACAAGGCTGTGTAATCTCCAGCTTCGCCTTACCTATGTGTAATGTATGACGCCGGCTTTAGATGATGTCTTATTGGTATATTGATGGTATTGGTTTAGAAGATTAATATTATAATACACCCAACACACATAGCCTTTTTTTTTTGCCGCGGGGAAAATCCATCTTACGGATACTCTTCTCTCGGGGGAGGGGAGATGGTTATACCGGACTCACCGACCTTCCGACCCAGTTTACCCGAGGGACGACTAGATCGGGGCCCTAACCAATTTTCCTACGCCGGTGTACCGACTAAAAACCCCGCGGTGGCCTTCTGCAGCGCATGCGGGATGGTTCCGGGGGATCCTGAGAATCACTGGATTGCTGCCGGAACCATCCCTGCGCGGTACCTCTACGGCCCGTCTCTTAACACACATAGCCTGACCTCACACTAGAAGTGGTGAGTATCGAGATTTGTGAGCACAATCTCACAACACCCAAACCCACAGATATTTCTGGATCACACAACCATTTGTCACTTTGCTATGGAACCTAAAACTTTCATTTCACAGCTGGCTACTGTAAACTATTACCTACTATAGCTATTCTCCGCGGCTCGGCCCGCGTGGAATTTATTTTTAACCGACTTCAAAAAAGGAGGAGGTTAACAATTCGTCGGAATCTTTTTTTTTATGTATGTTACCCGATTACTCGAAGACGCCTGGACTGATTGGAGAAATTCTTTTTTTGTTTAAAAGGGTATACTTGCCAGGTACATTGGCACCAAGTCAGGACCTGATGATGGGATCTCAGAAAAATCAAGGGCAACCCTCAAATTTTATAGTGACGCATAATTTGTTTATTATTGAAGTCGGTGTACTTTTATGAATTAAAAAAAACTTTTACTTATTGGAAGAAAAGGTATACAATCCATGGCGGCATCTTAAGCTATTAATTACATATTTCTATTTCAGCCTAGTAGTGAGTTTATAAAAAACCTAATATTTATCTTGGCTTAATCATATCCTATATGTTACTCCAGTTAACAAACTATCAGTGTGCCAAATTTCATCCAAGTCCCTTCAGCCATTTTTCGTGATTGAGTAACTAGCATCCAAACATACAAACTTTCACATTTATAATATTAGTAGGATACAAATTGAGCTAATGAACTATTGGAGTATTGATGTATGTGGGCTTGAATGCTATTCTTGAGACAAACGATTTGATTGTCTTAGAATCTCTATAGACGAAAGATAATATAACCAACGGTACCTTTTCTGTATAATTTCATGGAAAATTCAAAAAGAGTGATTTTGATCACAGCGACACCATAGGCATATATGTTTATTGACATCATAAGTACATTGAGAAAAACAATATATCTTCCGCAATAGCTTAGCTGAATAAATAGTCTGATTTAGCCTGTTTTGACGTTACCGTAACAAGGCATCGCACAACATATGAAAAATGCTTTGCCTTTTTTGCGGGTTTCTCATCACTTAATTGCTTTTGTGGTATTACAGCAAGTATTAAAAATAAATGTGTAGTTCATGCTTGCTGAAGTACTTGCGGTGTCTATATAAATCTGTGTCTATGGAATATACGGCCAGGAACCCCTGACGTTTTTCAAATAGGTGAAATGTAGGTATCTATATGCATTTGGCAAACAACGTGTTGCGTCTACCTAACCTAATAATGACTTTACTAATTAACTGTTTGTCTCTCATCGTAAATCAAAGAACTCTGCTCTAACCAATTGCAATTTAAAGCTCTGAAAAATTTTGCTTCAATTTATGAGCAGGCGCTTACGATCAGGCGATATTATAAAACAGCTTTAGTAAATTTGGTTCCGGATTAAAATACTACCTACTCATTCACTACACCACGAAGTATAAACTTACTTATAGAACAAGAGCCTGTGGTCCCCAGATCTTCGTTATTTTATAAAAGCTGAAAGTTTCACCGCACATCCTCCTAACACAGGCAGGAACGATGGCCTACTATGAAAAAAGGCTGGATCAAGATCGGTGAGGTGTTATTTCCATTCCCGTCACCTAAAATAATACTTCCAAGCTAACTATTGTAGATAATATAAGACAATTTAGTTTTATAAGAATTTTGTTTACATTTTAAGTATTTTTTAAAGATTTTATTCATTATCATCAATGTAGTGAATATCATCATCTTCGTCATTACTACTCACATCCATGTCTTGGTCATTATTATTTTCATAATCTTCATTAGTTTCTACTAAGATATAAAAAAGTTAATTCGAATATACATTGCATGTACATCTTTGTTACCTGCCAGAGCCACTGTAATCTAAACTTCATAGTAGGCCATCATTCCTACCTGTGTTAGGAGCACGTGCTGTGAAACCTTTAAATAAAATAATATAACGAAGCTCTGGGGGCCGCGAGCTCTTAGACTTTTATTTAAACAATATCTAACAGGAAGTTGCTGCGCAAATAAGGGTGTTTATTGTTGTACTTTGGCCCTTACCTTGAGGGTCGTTAAGCGTGAAACACAAATAAAAATGAAATGTCGAATGTGAACTATAAACTACACTATAATAATATTATAAACAGGAAGAATTTGATTATTTGTGTTTGAATGCGGAAACCTCTGGAACTACAGCGTATTTATTGAGGAATGTTATCTAACATCCTGTTACGACCCTCGGGAGTAGATTTTAGCTTTCACAGGGGCGACGCGAGCCGCAGGCCACAGCCGAGTATCCATTATAACATTTTATGATAGATTTTAGGATCTTATCTTACATATACACTCACGCCTGTTATCCCCGAAGGGGTAGTTAGAGGTGTAACCAGTAGACCCACATTTCGGTCCCATAATGTGATAGTGGGCGAGCCTATCGCCATACCGGGCACATGTTCCAGACTCCGGGCTAATACTGAGAATTTGTAGATAGAAAAACCCAATACCACTTTACCCGACCCGGGGATCGAACCCGAGACCTCAGCATAGCAGTAGTAATGCATGCGCAATTACAACTGCGCCACCGAGGCAGTCAAAGGAATCAAGGAATCTTATCTTATCCCATTAAAAATGCGTTTTTAACCATGACCTCACTTATGTAAGGTTTCATACTCTTTAGCATGTATGTATATTATATTTAATGATAATAAAAAACAGGTAATCCATTGGGGCATTCGGCCGATAGAGCCTTCTTGATCCGAAAGATGTATTGTTATTTTAAAAATAGAATTTTATTGCGAGAAAACCAAATTCTGTTCACCAGAGTCTTTACATGGCTTAAAAAAACGCAAGTTAAAAATGTAATCGCACGAGTGGGGAAATAAATATGGACTATTTGAAATGATTGTATTAACAAAAGCTTTAAAGTCACTGTAGTGTCGTATAAAAGAAACGCATTACTGATACTACTGCATTGCCTGTTAGACTGCTTAAGGTCAAACCTTTAATATCTTCTCTTGAGTTATCATTTGCCTTCAAACTCATTTTACCATAACAGAGCCATATAATAATTATGTAGTTTTATTTTATATAATTTTATTAGTATATTTAACAGGTTTATTTTCCACTATAATTTTTATTTTGTTTTATGTTGTCATATTATGTGGCGAATGTTGTGTACACCTGTGTCTAGCACACATATCTGATACTGTGCCTTTTTTATATTTCAATGTAATATTTTAATATGTAGTGCTGTTGGTGTACCAATATATGCAAAGCTTAGTTTTCATGCGCAGCCTCCATGGCGCAGTTGGCGAGTAGCCGGCTGTGAAACGAGAGGCCGTGGGTTCGATTCCCACACCGGGACAAATGTTTGTGTGACAGACAGATATTTGTGTCCGGGGTCTGGGTGTTGTGAGACCGAAAGTCTCTCGTAGTCCCTGATACCCACACAAGACTCGTATCTTAGTGTGGGGTCAGGGCTATGTGTGTGACTGTTGGGTGTTTATTATTTATTTATCTAGACCATAAAATATACTTGTAAATAGAACAAGTTAGATTCCTTAGTCTAAAGAGCACCCTTTAATAATTCTTCAATTTGCAGCCTCCGTGGTGAAATAGCCGGATGTGATACTGAAGGCAGTAGGTTCGGTTCTCGCTTAGAGAATATACATAATTGTGTAACTCTAAAACCTTTTTCCTTAGTCGTTAAATATTGAAACATACTTGTTAATACGTTAGACAAAAAGGAGGAAAACAATGCGAAGAAAATTGCAAAGGAAAATCCAGCAGACTTTCTTTTGCGTTCAGGGTTAATGTATCTGCAATATAATTTTATTAATTTAATAGCAAGCCGCAGCCATCAAATTAAATTAGCTTTCAGTAATTTGTTTGGAAAGTCAGGTCTTTGGGAAAGTCGAAACCACAGTCGAAACTTAGTTTCGGTGGTTAGTAGTTTGGATGGTTTCAGTATTCATAATCATATAATACTAGCCCTGTATAAGATATTGTCACACGGCAGGGCACAGGTCTACTCTAATAATCAGAGGGGTTAGGCCTTAGTCCACCACACCGTATGCGCGTTGGCACTTGGCAGACTTCACATACCTTCGAAATTCCTGTGAGAATTCTCAAGTATGCAGGTTTCCTCACGATGTTTTCCTTCATCGTTAAAGCAAGCGATAATTAACAATGAAATACACACGTAACTTTAGAAAAGTCAGAGGTGTATGCCATTTGGGCTGGTTCTCGAACATACGACTTTCATCTTGACAGACCGTGCCGCAACCAACTGGGCTATCGCTAATTATTAATATAATATCTGCTTATTAATAATGAACAAGTTAATAATTGATGTGAACAGTCTTTTTGCTTCAAAGGAACTTTCAAACAGTGTACTCAATTAATAAATAGATGTGGATAAAAATTATAGAAGGTATGTGCAGTTGGTATTAAAGCTATAATCCACTTAAATAAAAACGCTGTAGTACTCCGAAATCTTATTCTTATGTTCAGAGCTATCTAGATGTAATAAAACAAAATCCAGGTAAGGGGGCATCCATTAATTACGTGAGGCAATTTTGGCGATTTTTCGAACCCCGCTCCCCATTGGTGAGATGTCGTGAGCTCTTGTTCGACCCCCTTCCCCTCCCCCTAATCTCACGTGAGATTTTTCCAAATGCATAACTAATGTAAATAAGTTAATCTGTGCTTGATTGCATGAGATTTAGTTATAAAAACAATAAACTTTTTTTTTTTTCATTAAACTTAGTAAAAACTAGTTTGTAAGTATTGAAGAATATTTATGAACAGTTAAAAATATTTATCTATTGAATTTTGAAAAAAAATAATTCATGCTTATATATATACACAATGTATGTATATACAACATGTAACATGATAAATGCACTCTGAAAGTAGTTTGTTCAGAATAAGCGACTGAATCGATATAGACAATATTTTAATAGACAATTTTTTTCCAAAAATAATTAACACTCAGGTAAATAATAGTCACCTTTGATTTAACGTTCAAGACAAACAAAACTGAAACATAACTCGATGCGATAAAGTCTTTTCTAAATACAATAATAAATTACCACTTTAAAAAATCAAATAATTAAAATTACGAACTTTAAGTCGAAAATTGGTACGACTAAATTCATAAAAAACAATATTTATATTCATTGCAGTTTAATTTCAATACATGAATTATGATTGTAATAATATTTTTAAATTGGGGTGTCTGAGGATGTGCGGTATTCCTGTTACACGTAGTATATATAAATGAAAGATATTTTTCTAAAGACATGAATTTATTAATACTTAATAAATTCTTCTATGTGTGCAGCATTAAACCGCGATAAATATTATTATATATTATTTATTTATATTTTAGTGGAGAAACATTTTTAACTTAATTTCACCCAGTTTTCTCACAATATTACACTTTTTCTTGCATTATTATAGCATCAATAGTTCATATATATAGAAAACACTGCTGATATAAAATACCTAATCCCTCTCAGTAATGGCGGTAGCCAGTATCAAGTATCTGGTAGGTTAGCTAGACTAGGGTTTACTTTCCTTCCAAATCCGTCCTGTTTCCTTTCAACTTCTCCCCTCCCATTCCTGTCCTCCTGATCATCATCTCCCGTCACTTCCTTTACCGACGATCATGATTCCTTTCATTTTCCGGTCATCCTCTTTTTCCAGTCCTATCCTCGACGTTGTATCCCTGCCTACCAGCCCTTGATGGTAGATTCCAAGTTCCTACGCCACTAACCATAATTACTCATTCCCGTATGGAGAATTTCCATTTGTATTTTGACCTGTCATAAGTGCCTTTTATATGCCTACATGATGAATAAAGATTTTTATTTTATTTTCTTTAAGTAATGGACTAGCAAAATAATTATCTTCTATATTCAAGTAACCAAGACTCATGGTATTAGTAATACATATGTACTTACGCTCATCTTAGTAAATAAATATAAATAAAAACATAGGTAGTCATGGGGACGTGTTGTGGGTCAAAGAACTATACCTTCACCCATACCCGTAACAAATATGTGTTGGCCACCCAAAGTTTGTTTCGCGGAGGGAATCCAAACCCACGTCCTGTACGATCTGCCACAACCGGCTTCTTGCCGGCTTTGCCACGGAGGTTGTCAAATATAACTATTTTTCGTTTATAGCTTACTAGCTATTGCTCGCGGCTCCGCCCGCGTGGAGGTCATGTTTGGGAGAATAAGTATACAATACAAAATACCAATATTCATGCGTTTAACTTAAAAATGACTGATTTTCATACAAACTTTCATTCCCTGGGGTCTAAGGGGGGCAAATTACATCTCATGCTCCCAACTGTCAACCCTACCTGCTCGTGGTACACCCTGCTTGCTAACGAATGAGGTTCTGGCGGCCGACTTGTGGCGGCATAACCACACAAAATGCTGGAATGCCAAATACCCATGCCTTCGACGGGCAGCAGCGTCGGTGGTAAAACATACCAGCAACTGCGGTCACCAACCCGCCTGCCAAGCGTGGTGACTATGGCAAAACCCCCCCAAGATGAAAGACATCCCAAATTCACGGCCCCCAGTTCCCGGTAGCCCCGCTATTCCTGACCATGGTACCGGTCATGGTAACGGTGGGGTGGGGGGTGCTAAGAATCCCCGGGCTACGGTAGGGTACCACAAACAGCTATTTTTGGCGACGTACAACGGACGCTCTCTGCGGTTGGACGAACACATCGCTGAGTTGGAAGTAGAGCTAAGTCACATTAACTGGCATATCGTAGGGCTATCCGAGATCCGAAGACAGGGTGAGGAGAAGATAGCCCTAGATTCCGGTCACTTACTCTACTTCCGAGAAGGACACCAATCATCCCAAGGTGACGTCGGATTTATTATCCACAAGTCACTAAAAAGCAACGTTGTGGAAGTTGGCAGCGTATCAGTGCGAGTGGCGTACCTTGTCTTAAAAATAACTGAGAGATATACTCTGAAGGTTATACAAGTGTACGCCCCAACGTCAGCTCATCCTGATGACGAAGTAGAGGCCATGTACGAAGACATAGGGAAAGCTATGTCTCGTACCAAGGCTTCCTACAGCGTTGTAATGGGTGACTTCAATGCCAAAGTGGGAGTACAAGGACACGGCGAATCGAGGGTAGGATCATTCGGCTATGGGTGCAGGAATCACAGGGGGCAAATGCTAGTCAACTTTCTCGAGACCCGGGGGCTCTTTTTGATGAATTCATTTTTCCAGAAGAAGCCCCAAAGGAAGTGGACTTGGCGAAGCCCCAATAATGTCACCAGGAATGAGATCGACTTCATTATGACTGATAAGCGCCAAATATTCAGAGATGTCTCTGTGATCAGTAGGTTTAACTCCGGTAGTGATCACCGACTTGTAAGAGGCACTCTGAATATAAAAGTTAAAATTGACCGAGCGCGCTTAATGAAGTCGACTCTCCGACCAACTTTGCCCCAAGTCGAGATCGGCTGTGAAGCTTTCCAGCTAGAGCTACAGAACCGATTTGCCGTATTGGAAACTACGGCGGATATTGATGACGCCACTGACAGCCTGGTGCGGACTTTGCGTGAGGTGGGTAATAAATACTTTCGACTTCAGAACAATAGACGTAAGTCGAAGCTCTCAAGCGAGACTCTGAAACTTTTAAGGAAACGACGAGAACTCGTAAAGGTCACACCATCTGAGCGTCAGGTACTTAACAAAGAGGTAAAGAAGCTAATACGGCGCGATATAAGACGCTCGAATACTCTGGTCATTGAAAATGCTATTACGCAGAACAAGGGTACCAGAGTTTTCGCCAAGCCACTTACCTCTAGTGTCACCTGACAAAGCTCAGAACATCACAGACCAACACCGTCACTTCCATGCCAGAGATACTCGCAGAGGTCGAAAGGTATTATGGGGACTTGTATACTCAAAAAACAAGTCCACCTGAGGCCCCGAGCGCAGATGATCCGCGTGCCAGACTAACCCGCCACCATACAGACGAGTTTCCCGACATCGACTTGGGCGAGACTAGAAGAGTCCTTGAACAGCTTCACAATAACAAAGCTGCGGGTGATGACGGAGTAACTACAGAGCTACTCAAGGCAGGCGGTATGCCAGTATTAACTGAGCTTGTAAAGCTGTTCAACTCCGTCATCTACACTGGTACAACACCGGCGGCATGGAGCAGGAGTGTGGTGGTTTTGTTCTTCAAGAAGGGAGATAACACTCTATTGAAGAACTACCGCCCTATATCACTCTTGAGCCATGTTTATAAGCTGTTTTCGAGGGTTATTTCGAATCGTCTTGCCCAAAGGTTCGGTGACTTCCAACCCCCGGAGCAGGCTGGGTTTCGGAGGGGCTTTAGTACCGTAGACCACATACACACACTAAGGCAAATAATTCAGAAGACCGAGGAGTACAATGAGCCTCTTTGCCTAGCGTTTGTGGACTACGAGAAAGCCTTCGACACCATCGAGACCTGGGCTGTTCTGGAGGCTATGCAGAGATGCCTCATTGACGACCGATATGTCCAAGTGATGAGATGCCTGTATGAAGCCGCATCGATGACCGTCCAAGTACAAAAACAAAGTACAAAGCCAATCCAACTGCGACGTGGGGTAAGACAGGGAGACGTAATCTCTCCGAAACTGTTTACCAACGCGTTGGAAGACGCATTTAAGACGCTTGATTCGAAAGGACGGGGCATCAATATCAACGGCCAGTACATCTCTCACTTGCGATTTGCGGATGATATAGTCATCATGGCTGAAACTCTGCAGGATTTGGAAGACATGCTGAACAGCCTTAACTGTTCTTCAAAACGGATAGGTCTCGGGATGAACCTTGACAAGACGAAAGTCATGTTTAACGGTCACGTCCTCTCGAGACCCGTCGCCGTGAGTGATGCCATTCTCGAGGTTGTGCAAGAGTACGTATACTTGGGCCAGATAATCCAACTAGGCAAGCACAACTTCGAGAAAGAGGCAGATAGAAGAATTCGTTTGGGCTGGGCGGCATTCGGTAAACTACGTAACCTGTTTGAGTCGTCGATCCCTCAATGCTTAAAAACAAGAGTTTTTAACCAGTGCGTCCTACCCGTAATGACCTACGGGGCTGAAGCGTGGACACTCACAAATGGACTGGTCCATAAATTTAAAGTCGCTCAGCGTGCTATGGAGCGGGCAATGCTTGGGGTTTCTCTGGTGGATAGAGTTCGAAATGAAGTCATCCGGCAGAGAACCAAAGTCGAAAGATATTGCTCGCAAAATTCGCACGCTAAAGTGGAAGTGGGCTGGTCACGTCTGCAGACGGACAGATGGCCGATGAAGCAGACATGTGTTGGAGTGGAGACCGCGTTTAGGCAAACGTAGTGTGGGACGCCCTGCTGCACGATGGACCGACGACTTGAAGAAGGTGGCGGGTAGCGGGTGGATGCGGGCTACCCAAGACCGGGATGGTTGGCGTTCACTTGGGGAGGCCTACGTCCAACAGTGGACGGCAACAGGCTGAGTATATAGTATATTTCATTCCCTATTTTACCCCCTTAGGGGCGGAATTTCCAAAAATCCTGAAACATATATTTTTTATTTTTAACTAAAATGCCAAATTCTAATTTTCATGAATTTAACTTCAAAAATGACGGATTTTCATACAAACTTTCATCCCCTATTTTACCCCCTTAGGGGTGGTATTTCCAAAAACCCTTCCTTAGTGGATGCCTACGTCATAAAAGGTACCTACTGTCCAAATTTCAAGTCTCTAACCCCAGCCGTTTAGGCTGTGCGTTGATCGATCAGTCAGTCAGTCAGTTTCTTCTTTTATATATACAGATTATAAGGATCTAGTCTGTAATTTTTTGTTAGCCCAAATAAATTAAACAATAACTGGATACCTAGTTTACCATTTCGCCATTCCAGGGGAAATGGCGCTGCACAGCAATTCGCCTAGCATCAATCCAGCCTGTTTGTTTTTTTATTGTTATAAAAAAGACTCCATATGAAATGAATCACGCATGCGCTAGTAAGATTTTTTTTATACCACAATGGTGGCAAACAAGCTTACCCCCCTGATGGTAAGCGGTTACCGTAGCCTATGGACGCTTGCAACACCAGGAGCATGATATGCGCGTTGCCGACTCTTCAGAAACCTCTTACTCCTTTCTTGAAGGACCCCATACTGTAGTCCCCTTGGAAAACCTCGGCAGGGAGTCCATTCCCATTGACACAATTTTATAAACCACTGAGCAGAGACTTAACATTTCTTAGGTTCTGATGACTATGTAGAGTTATGAGGTTTGGGCATCCATCTTTTTACTAGGGTGGCTATGCCATGTTTTTTCATTTATTTAAACAATTATTCTTTATTTTTAAGTTATTTAAGTACCTACTTTAAAAAGTGTCTCAATTCATTTAAGACATGTCAGGATTAAATGTTTGAAGTGTATTAAGAATGAAAAAGTAATCCGGTATGAAACAACAAAATAGTTTCCTCGAAATCTTTCAACTATAATTCATAAAAAGTACACCGACTTCAATGAAAAACAAATGCGTCTCTATAAAATTTGAAGGTTGCCCTCGATTTTTCTGAGATTCCATCAGATCCTGACTTGGTGTCAATCGGACCACCTGGGAAGTATACCCTTTTAAACAAAAAATAATTTCTCGAATCGGTCCAGGCGTCTTCGAGTAATCGGGGAACATACATAAAAAAAAGATTCCGACGAATTGAGAACCTCCTCTTTTTTTGAAGTCGGTTAAAAATAACAGAATTTTAAAGATATTTTAGTTTAGTTTAGAATCAGCACCAATTCTTTAAACACTTTACTACCGATTCAGTGGTAGATAATATTATGTCTCATGGCTGAGAAACCAGTAAGGTCCTGGTTTCAAATCCCAGATCGAACACGGGATGAAAATAAGGTCAGCGAACTGTGGGTGCACTCAGATTCAAATTCAAATATTCCGGACTTAGCTCTCGAATCATTAATCAAATAGATTTCAACGCTTGTATGTAATCTATATTTAAAATAACGCCATCTATCGGAATGGTTAAATACATTTTGTTTTTATAAATTCCGTGTATGTGTATGTATTAGATAAAGATTGGCCAATTATATATAGTATTATTTCAATTTTGACAAAAACATAATAATTTGCTCAAATATAATTATGTAAATAACAAACCATTAGGCCACAATAGTCTCCAATGCCCACATACTTCTAAAATATGTCAGACTAATCTATTACAATACGATACTAGAAATTTAAAGGTCATTTACCCGGTGTATTTAATAATAATGTAATTCCATAACAATAGTATGCAATATGCCTGTGAAACGTACAATATGAGGGCTATACCGGCTAAACAAAACGACCCTAGTCTCCAACGTATTTCCGCGCCAAGGTCGATATGCATTCACTCATCCGGTCCCTCGCCGGTCATTTCGTTCCATTCGTTCAATTACGCATGCGCGGCTGCGGTGCATCGATCCATGCCGAGATACCGCGTTTATTCATTCTAGTTGTAGCCGGTGTCCGGGTCTGACATTATATTTTTAATCGAATTTATTAAATAAATCATTAAAAATGGAGTTCATCGGCAAGAAGTACAAGATGATCTCTTCTGAGAACTTCGACGAGTTCATGAAGGCTATTGGTGAGTTTTTTTTTTAAATTCCGTTTTAGAGATTGCAGACTTTGTGCCGGCCGGCATTTATTTCACGCCGCGCCGGTTATTTGAAAATCACAATAATTAGGTTCGCCTTTATAAATTGATATTGTTGCTGCTCCGATGGAACATTTAAAGCGAACTACCTTCAAAAATATTTTTGCAAAATTTTAATGTCGGAAATTTTATTCTTTAATGTTTTAAACAAGTGATTACTTGATTATAATAATTAATTATTAACAAAATAAGTTTTGTTGGCGTTTACGTCAAATATTATTGTATTTTACTTAACAATTTTTATAAAAAAAAAACTAGATTTGCCATTTAATATGAAACACCCTATTACCCTCGATCTCGAATTGGTCCTGGATATTAGAAGACTGCGAACCTTTACCACGCAGGTTTTAGCTTATTTTCAATCCTTGGGCGTTGCCACATCTGCTAATGTCACTTCATCGAATAAAATAAAAAACTTTTTTTTATCTCATTTCTAAGGCTGCCAGGCGCAAGATTAACTAACAACTGTATATATCTACCCTCATTTTTGTCTATAATCTTTATTTTATTCTGAATAAGTTTTGCTATAGCTATATTCGTTTTCTAGTTATAATGTTCCCATTTTCTCGGTCTTTAATATTTAATAAATAGAATTTGAGTACGAGAAAATGTAAAAAAACATTAGCAGCAGAGTAAGATTTTGTAGTACCTACATTACGTACCATAAAAAATCGACATTAGTCTTACAGTTATTTTTTACTATTCAAGCGAAGATAGTCTAGCGGGTACCTACTGCCGAGACATATATCGCTGATTCGATCCTAAGTTTCAGGGCACACATCTCTTGATTTTTGGAAGTTGTATTCATTGTTAATACTGTCTTTATATTTAAAGAAAATCGTGAGAAAACGTTACCCGGGATTTTTTATAATAATTTCGAATCTTCCGTCTTTAGTGAGGCGTGTCCAGCAGTGGGATAGTATATACACAAGGCTGATAATTATTATTATTCACTACTTTATCTCGACCACCCATTAAGCTATGTACCATATCAGATAGCCGATTCAAAAGAAAACTGACACAGCTTGCTGCGTGAGCAACACGTTGTAGCTAGATCAATTTAATCTATCAACAAAATGCGGGTAGCTTTATATATTATATTGATGGTTGTATGAGGGCCGTAAAAAATGAGCTGAATACATATTAGTATATTTTAGTCGATTTCTACTCTGATCTACAAGTAGGCAGGAAATTGAATAATGATTTAGTTTTTATATTAGCACTGGATGTTGCTCGCGGCTCCGCCCGCGTGGAGGTTATTTTTGGAAGGAAAGGTATACAATCCATGGAGGCATCTTAAGCTATTACACCTTTCTATATTTTGCTATCCCATAGGATGCGTGCATTTTTCCGGGACAAAAAGTGGCATATGTCATTTTCTGATCCCTTAACTACCACCATGCAAAAAATCATATCGATCCCTTGCTCTGTGAAAATCTAAACTATCCCACGGGAACTACATTTTCCGGGATAAAAAGTAGCCTATGTGCTATTCCAGACTATAATCTATCTCTGTGCCAAATTTCAACCAGATCCGTCCAGCCGTTGTAGCGTGATTGAGTAACAAACATCCATCCATCTAAACTTTCGCATTTATAATATTAGTAGGAAGTAGGATTTTCGGCCGCCGTTATATCGTCGAATGTTTGGTATATTTGCTGGATATAGAATGCATACATTTACTTTACTTTATTAAAAACCCGTATATTGTTTTTTTCAATGATTCTGGTGGTTTGATTGTATTGTGGAGTGATTATTATCCTTAAGGATAGCATATTTTTATTTTGCTCGTTATCTGTATATATAAAAGAAGAAACTGACTGACTGACTGACTGACTGATCGATCAACGCACAGCCTAAACGGCTGGGGTTAGAGACTTGAAATTTTGACAGTAGGTACCTTTTATCACGTAGGCATCCACTAAGGAAGGGTTTTTGGAAATACCACCCCTAAGGGGGTAAAATAGGGGATGAAAGTTTGTATGAAAATCCGTCATTTTTGAAGTTAAATTCATGAAAATTAGTATTTGACATTTTAGTT
This sequence comes from Laothoe populi, assembly GCA_905220505.1. NCBI lineage: Eukaryota > Metazoa > Arthropoda > Insecta > Lepidoptera > Sphingidae > Laothoe > Laothoe populi. Next base: position 7,506,167 of record HG992167.1, on the reverse strand, counting down.
AAAAATAAAAATTATATGTTTCAAGATTTTTGGAAATTCCGCCCCTAAGGGAGTAAACTAGGGAATGAAAGTTTGTATGAAAATCCGTCATTTTTAAGTTCAACGCATGAATATTGGTATTTTGTATTGTATACTTTTTCTCCCAAACATGACCTCCACGCGGGCGGAGCCGCGAGCAACAGCTAGTTTAATATAGAACTGAGTTGTCACCATGTGCATTGTGAATTCCTTTAAAGTGGAAATAGGTCATGCAAAATGAACACTATATTTTTCTCTAGCTGACCTATCCCGGGCTGACCCAGCTGTGACCTAATATGCGTGAATGGAGCTAAAGCGTCCGCCCCCCAGGCTACGACGTAGTCTATCATTCTACAGCTGAATAACCCTTTGAAACTCACTGCACTTATATCATTCGCTGCCCTAGTTCCAATTAGTTTTATTCAAATTTACGCAGAATATTCCCCTAGGTACGGCTTTCTTTTTTTTAAATTTGAAACGAGACGCAGTTGTTGCTCCACAGGCATTCGGTATTGTAATTAGAATGCATTGCATTGGTATGGTTTATAAATCCTAAATTGCTTACATCAGTTTGTTCCGAATCAAAAATATTGAAGTGAGCACACGCGCTCAGTGTAGCTTAAGTTCGGGGATAAGATATAATCGGATAAGATTATACTATTAAACAAGATACGGATATCCTTGTTAATACCAAAAGGCATAAACTGTGACTCACACCACCACTGATGCACAATTTATGACTAAGTTACATGTCTATATTAAAGTCTTACAGATAAGTTTGGAGTCGAAAGATTATTTAGAAATATGTTGACTACATTCAATATTGATTTGCGTAGCTTCAGGCTATGCAATCTCGAATGTTCTATTCTTTAGGCGTAGTGTGAATAAGCTACAGAGCAGGCCGGCATAATTGTATTGAGTTGCGAGGGATAGATTGTCTCTCACAACTGGACGGCCGCGGCACTGCGCTTACTATCAGGTGCAGTGTGGTCACTTTGCCGTGCCAAGATAAATAGGATTCTAATCTTTTTACTCTATTTTTTTTTAAAAAATATTTCAAAATCATTTTTTTATTAATGATAATAATCAACGAATCAATCACAAATATAAATTTGTGGTTGATTCTGTATAAAATTTTATGTTTTGTTTCGTACCGCTAATGATATGATTGGGTATGCGTTATAGGAGTTTATTTTATGTTGTTTTTAATGTGTATGTTCGTTAAACTAAGCCTGATTCGCCACACCATTACTTATTACAGCAAAGTTAATAACAATGGAACAATTTTTGCCTACCATCAGAGGTTTTTATATGAATAAATTACAGTTATTTCAAAATAATTATAAACTGCATATTGTGGATTGCCTTGGACGTAACATCGCACTTTGATCCTTTGTTAACAACTTGAACCTTTTGATCGGAAATTCTGATAAAAGAAAGAGTTGTGTGCAATTTGTGAGTCAACGTCGTATATTTCCGACCCACCAAACAGACTGAGATGGGCTCTTATATCACTAAACTGAATTACCTACTTTTATTTTTTTGATCCTATTATTAAATAGACTTTAATGTCTACAAAATAAAATATATTTTGAATAAGTAGTATCATTCGTGATAGATCATCTAAGATACGTGTTAATCTGCCTATTGCGTTATTCTTTCACAGGATATTATTAATAATTTTAAACAATAAATAGACAAAAAAAACTCCGAGGTGGCTTTCATAATTGTCAATTTTTAAACCATTAAATATATAAAATTTCATAACGGTAACCGAAAAACTCCATGAAAAATAACACTTTAAATACCTAAATATAATGTACAATTGTACACACTTGGGGAAAATATCACCATAGTAGCTTGATCAGAGATCGGCCAGTATATTTTCAACTCTCCTATGTTTGCATAATTTTGGCGAGGGAGGGAGGGCGAGGGTCGAGTCTCCTCTACGGTCTTCACTGACTAGGCACTACGGTCGAAAGACTTTGACTTTGACTTTTGAGGCCTGTCCTTTGGACGAAAAACAATACCAATGTCATATCGATTAGACAGCACTGTTTACATTTTTAGCGCCACTCTGTTTATATATTTTTGCATTATCGTAAGTTGGAGGTGTAAAGGTGTTCCATTTACCTTTTACATTTGCGATAAGCGATGAATCATTTGTTTATAGTTCGTTTTAGCAATATGCACGTCAGCCTTAGAGTATCTAACTCGTCAACTTAAGCCATTTAGCTTGACCTGTAGACTATAGTCAATGTTATAACTATTTTGGTGTTTTCGTAGTCAAATATTTTTTTCCCCGCGGGGAAAATCCATCTTACGGATACCTTCTGGTCCCCGGGGGAGGAGAGATGGTTATGCCGGACTCATCGACCTTCCGACCAAGTTCGTCCGAAGGACTACTAGATCGGGACCCTAACCAATTTTCCTACGCCGGTGTACCGACTAAAAACCCCGCGGTAGCCTTCTGCAGCACATGTGGGACGATCCCGGGGGATCCTGAGTGTACTCTGGATCGCTGCCGGAACCATCCCTGTGCCGTGACTTTATGGCCCGTCTCTCCTTGGGCTAGATGCCCCCCACAATTTACAGCAGCAGCGCGATGTTTCGCGCCGCCATCTACTCGCCTCAGGGTCGCACCATGAAGATATACATATATAAAGGCCGCACACCCCCCGCTGTGCAGCCGCGACCCCCGTCATACCTTATAGTCGCCTCTTACGACAGGCAGGGTATACCGGGCATCATCGTTTCAGCTTAAACTAACAATAACTTTTGTTTTTCCTATTTTTATAACAAAATGGCACAGTTTTATAACTAGGCGATAACGTTATATTTAGCCATGAAAAACTTCAACAATAGTTATAACGGTTATAACAACGGACGTAGAGCTGGTGATTTATATAATTATTATTATATTATTATGCATAAGAGTTGCTCCACAATAAGTTGAGGAAATTCATCAATTAATTTGTGTAACTCTGGTTTATGTGCCATTTCGAATGAATGTAATTAGTGTAGCCAAGTACAGAAAGCCAGCTTTCATATTCAACGGGTACGAGCAACTCAACAATATTTTTACGAGTATAAATTATATTATGAGTCAGAAGACTGGGTTATCGGTCATGGATGTGGGATGAGAGGAGATAACGCTACGACATATGAGTCGCCCTTCAGGGTTATTTTCTTTTGAGGTTAATTATAGTGTTAACGTTATTTAGCAGATTTACCTTTTAATTTTGTTACATTGTTCTCATTTATATTCTCATAGTAAAATAAAAATGGCCTATTCAAACAACATTCATACGGGTTTATTTGCAGCGAATACAAAAACCGTAAAAAAACTAAGTCTTGATTCCCAGAGAGGACAGCGTTCGTACCTAAGCTTAAATTTATTTAAGACATAATTCCGTTGGCGGTGGTCGTAAATGACAGATTCCATTTTTAAACGTGTTATTAGGATTCAAGTGCCGAAATGAATATTTTGTATCACGGACATCTTTCGAAAATGTAGTCTTTAATGCAAACACATTTTCGAAAATACAAAGTTTTATTGAAAAATAATCGGCATTCATAATTTTATTACCAGTTTATAATTTGATAAGACTCCTTGTTCAATGTTTTCTTACAATGAGTCGTTCACTGAAACTCTATAACCAGTTAATAACCTCATAATTCCAGTTATTCGCTGATAGCTAATGAACCTCACTTTGTATTTGTTATGATGTAATTTATCGGTTCGTTGAATTCCGATATGAATCGATACTTGAATCATCATTCCAGACATTAACGTCAAGACATCTTTCTTTTACTTACTAGCCTTTTATTAAGCATTGTCCCACTGCTGGGCACAGGCCTCCTCTACTAATGAGAGAGGTTAGGCCTTAGTTCACCACGCTGGCCTAATGCGGGTTGTTAGACTTCACATACCTTCGACATTCTTATGAGAATTCTCAGGTATGCAGGTTTCCTCACGATTTTCACCTTCATATTTAAAGCAAGCAATAATTAACATTAAATACACACTTAACTTTAGAAAAGTCAGAGGTGTGTGCCATTTGGGTTTCGAACTTCGACTTTCGTCTTGACAGTCCGTACCACAACCAACTAGGCTATCGCTGCTTTTCTTTTACTTATTTGCTATTATTTCTATCAGCGCCGTTTATACCCAATATTACTTATAAGTGATATTGGGTTTTTCTATCTATAAATTGTCAGTATTAGCCCGGAGTCTGGAATCTGTGCCCGGTATGGCGATAGGCTCGCCCCCTATCACATTATGGGACCGAAATTCGGCGAAAATTGTGTGTACTGGTTACACCTCTACCCACCTCTTCAGGGATTACAGGCGTGAGTGTATGTGTGTGCGCCATTTATACTTAATACTTCTGTATTCTTTGAATGAGAAAAAATAAGTTTGTAACTGGCGTGGACCTCAATAGCAACTATCATGTCTGCTTGTATCTGAGGACAAGCCCTATTATTTTAAAATTAACTAATAATACATTAATAATTACTCGAATATTATGAGTGACAAGACTTCATGTAACAATATATCAAATACACTATATCGAATTTCATGGCCAGACACCGGACAAAGCAGACATTTTTTTCTGGATTAGCATAGTGTGTCTAAATAAAAAATCTTTCAGCTTCGTTGGCGTCACAAATGATTCATTTCCTACGTTAGATAACAGCATGGCAAAAAATCGTTCAGCTTTTAAATTACCATTTAGCATGCCTTACGTGACTTTTTGTAAAATTCCGTGGACTCACGTTTGTTGCGTCTAAATACTGCTATATTTTAGCACGTTTTATTTATTACGTCAGTGTTATCGCCACATTGCTCGAAATAGTTCTAGTTGCCAGTATAACATGTAGATCAATCATTGGACCTTTTTCTGAAATGGCAAAGTCTCACCACGATTCACATGATGGTAATTACAGTGGAGTTTTATCGATGGGTCCTGCGTATATAACACTAAATGTTGCTCGCGACTCCGCCCGCGTGTAGGTATTTTTTGGAAGAAAAGTTATACAATCCATGGAGGCATCTTAAGCTATTACACCTTTCTATCCTTATTTTTTTCTTGCAATTAAAATGGCCTATATTAATCAGTGATAAGGTAGCATTCAAATGGTGAAAGAATTTTTAAATTCGGTCCAGTACTTTTCATCGCCAATTCTTACAAACATACATACAAATCTTTCCTCTTTATAATATTAGTATAGATTTGGCGATGCCGAATTTTTGGTGGAAAATGTTTCATTTTAACCTAATTAATATGATCGCCTTTTGTGGGAATAACTTAGACCAGACCAAGACTTATTTAATTTGCAAATTATGGATATACTCTGCGGATGCAATTAATGGATCTTTATAGAACGTTCGTGTTTAGCAATAAATTTACTGTATTTAAGTGAAATAAATATTTCACGACTGCCACGGTGGCGCAGTTGTAATTGCGCATGCGTTATAACTGCTGTGCTGAGGTCTCGGGTTCGATCCCCGGGTCGGGTAAAGTGATATTGGGTTTTTCTACCTAGAAATACTCAGTATTAACCCGGAGTCTGGAATGGTGTCCAGTGTGGCGATAGGCTCGCCCCCTATCACATTATGGGACCGAAATTCGGCGAAAAGTGGGTGTATTTGTTACACCTCTGCCTACCCCTTCGGGGATTACAGGCGTGAGTGTATATGTATGTGTATATGTAAGTATTTCACGGTGTAAGTTTAGCATGAGATATTCTCCATTTAAGTAGAAGATAAGTCTTTCAGTGTAAAGCCACTGCTAGCTAAACCCTTACAATAACATTCTCGTAATGTATTCTTAGAAGCAGGTATACGAGTATATAAGTTTCTTTTTTACTGAAACTTGTCAGCAAATTGTTTTGTAGCCACACATTTAAAATTTAAAGACGGAGCGTTGCTCTCGCAGTGGCTCGAAGGACCACTTTTTGCCTTATGTCATTATAGAGGCATGACAAATCAACAGCCTCCTGCATTCTTGCTTAGCTAGTCAAGAGACATGGACGTTGAAACCATGTTGAAGTCTTTTTTGCCCCAATATAATATTTTATGGAATTGCAAGAATAAAATCAAATAATTTTGATAGCCATTGAAATCTGGAAAATTATTTAAACAATTGTAGCTATTGTGTGCTATTAGTGTAGTGAATAATGTTGGCACCGCAAAAATAAAATTTACTATTATTCAAAAACAACTGTTGGTAAACGAAGCAACATACATACATACATATACACTCACGCCTGTAATCCCCGAAGGTAATTTCGCCGTATTTATTACGGTCCCATAATATGATATGGTGCGAGTCTATCGCCATACCGAGCACAATTCCGGCCTCCGGGCTGATTCTGAGAATTTCTAAATAGAAAATCCAATATCACTTTACCCGACCGGGCATCGAACCCGAGACCTCTGTACAGCTGTCGTAAAGCATGCGCAATTACAACTGCGCCACCGAGGCAGTCTAAACGAAGCAAATAAAATTATATTAAAACATGTATTTCTGTATACAATGTATTCAAAATCCCTAATTTTTAGGTTTTACAATATTTATACGTATATTTAACGAGGTATGCAAATATAATAAAATGTATCCAAATTATAAGCGACGAGTGTTAGGCACTGCAGAACAATTTTCCGTTTCAAACCTTGAACCGCGCGGACTTTGACTCCATTCTGGACTCGGAAAATTGCCAATGACACCTTTTCATTCGCAACCGGTTGTTGTATATAAATCTTTTTGTAATGACACTGCACCTTTGCTCAACTAATAAATAATATAATAAAACAATGCATACTGCTATTGGTTAATTGCGTCTCATATTGCGGAACGAGTTTACATGAAGCTTTTCTGAAATGACTCTTTACTGCAAGAGCTATTGCAGAATAAATGTGGGAAGATATTTTTTTTTAATTATTTTTTCGGAAAACTTAAGCTAGCATTTACAATATAAAATTGTCATAGGTATCAGTATTAATAATACATGCACCAAAATATACTTTTGTGTAAATAAAATTAAATAAACTATCGTATCTGTTTTTTTTTATTTTATTGCATAGTCTGACAAACGAGCATGTGGGTCACCTGATGTTAAGTGATCTCCACCGCCCATGAACATCCACAATACTGAAAGTATCATGTATGCGCTGTCGGCCTTAAAGGACAGGAATAGGGATTAGGGAAGGGAAGGGGGAATCTGGGCCTCCGGATATCTCACTTACCATACGAAACGCGACAGTAAACTGTCACTTTACGTTGGTTTTCTGTGAGACAGTGGTATTACCCCGGTCGAGCCGGCCCATTCATGCTGCAGGCAAATATGTCTATAGCGTGGCTCTACCACTATAACTACTACACTATTTTTCTTTATAATAATGACAAATTAGATCAAGCCGGTTATAGATTGATATAAAAATGTAAAAACTAATAATAATGGTTCATTACACTAGAGGTAACTGGAAAGGCTGCGTTACCGAAGTGGTCCTAGATTCAATTCTCAGGTAAAGCAGCCACAGTTTGTGGATTGTTTCGAAATCCAAAAACACATCTCTGGTATTTGAATTTGTGTCCGGTGTGGTAATAGGATCCTAATCTATCGTAGAACCAAAATAAAAAGCATAATAACCATCATAATAAGTCTAGTAACACGTACCTCTGCACACCCCTTTGAGAATACAAGCGTGAGCTTATGTAAGTGTAATAACTCATAGGTTATACAATGCAGTTAGTTTATGTGAAATTGATATACCCGTTATCATTATATTGTGGTATGCTTAACAGACTATCAGAAAATCCCTCCAACAATAAAGTAGCTTTCGATCACACTCTTTCACATCAGATAATGAGTTCCTGGTCAATGTTCATCCTTTGATGATAGATACTATTTAATAAAAATGTTAATATTATTTTCGAAATTGGTATGTTTTTATCCAAAATTTTAGTTGTATTGACTATTTTATCAATGTTATCCGCCCAGACCTAACCGCTAGAACTAAAATTTTGACATTATATTGACAATTATATGATGATGACCTTTATAGTCTTTAGACTATAAAGCTTGAATATTTCATCCCTTTAGTTGGAAACTAATTGCAATATTCCTATAAGAAATATTCTTTTAATGTTCAAACTAATTTGAAACTATTCATACATTACAAAACAATTGGTGAACCATTTATTTTTGAATTTTTAAAAATTAATTCTTGACATGATGGTTTTTTGTTAATAGGTTCTTAATTTCTCATATAATAGAATATCATGAAAACCTTTTTTTTTTTTTAGTGCCTCGATAGGCAGACGAGCAGACGGGCCACCTGATGGTAAGTAGTCACCGCCGCCCATAGACTTCTGCAATACCAGAGCACAGCAAAGCCGCTGCCTAGCGTTAACCTTGTTCGATCATGGAATTATTTTAACCATGGAACTATTAAATAACACTGATAGTTTACGTATAAGTAACATTTGTAGAAAGTATACAAATCCAAACTTATTTGAGTAACTGATATTACAACTGAATATGTATAACATTTTTTATCACTCCAAAGGTTCATTACATATTTGAAATATAATTAATAATACAATAGAATAATAGACTAAAAATTGTTTATAAGTTTACTAGCTGTTGCTCGCGGCTCCGCCCGCGTGGAGGTCATGTTTGGGAGAAAAAGTATACAATACAAAATACCAATATTCATGCGTTGAACTTAAAAATGACGGATTTTCATACAAACTTCCATTCCCTATTTTACCCCCTTAGGGGTGGTATTTCCAAAAACCCTTCCTTAGTGGATGCCTACGTGATAAAAGGTACCTACTGTCAAAATTTCAAGTCTCTAACCCCAGCCGTTTAGGCTGTGCGTTGATCGATCAGTCAGTCAGTCAGTCAGTTTCTTCTTTTATATATACAGATTATTATTTCGTTTTTATTTATAAATTAATAAAGAATTTACTAGTGTATTGATGATATTATGTATACATAAGCTGAAAGCTTTCTGTAAAATTTCTTTCTTATTTATTACTGGATGTTGCTCGCGGCTCCCCCCGCGTGGAGGTTATTTTTGTAAGAAAAGGTGTACAATCCAGAAACCTGTAAATTCATCAGTGTTTCTCTACAATATTATGCATGTATCATACATATAAACCTTCCTCTTGAATCACTCTATCTATTAAAAAAAAAGCGCTTCAAAATCCGTTGCGTAGTTTTTAGGGACGGACAGCGACAGCGACTTTGTTTTATACTATGTAGTGATACTGACTTATCATAACAGCTATGTAATTGCCTACATGATCAATAAACGATTTCTTTTAACATGTATTTTTAAAATACAAACACCTTGTAAAATCAATCGCTAAGTAACTGTTATCACTATTTAATATCGTACGATAGATATAATCGGCAATAAGTCATGTAATCTACTAATAAACAATTTAATTCGCAATTTATCGCTCTCTATCTATTTTACAAATGCTATCAGTCTAAAAAAACACATGGAACACGTGTTTATAAACTACCGTACTACAAGATGTTTTGGGTTCGCTTTAGTTGTTTCAAACAGTATTCAACCGTAACGCGCAAGTTTTTAAATAATAAGAAAATATTTAAATATTTCGATAAATTGTTACATAGTTTATAGTATACCAATAGACGGTAAAAACATATTTTCGTTGTTGCTTAGTTTGTGAAATGTATTTAGTTAAATAATACAAAGACTGTTAGGTAGAGACTATCCCGCCCACACACCCGCCATTGTAACTCCTGTTTAGCCAGGATCAACAATGGCACGCATTTTTTTTGACACCGAGTAATGAAACTCGGCGAGTCTCTGGGAATGCTTAATAACTGTCTTTTATCCCGCAACGAAATTAATCAAATAGAAATATAGGGAGGAGTTGGAAATATAAATTGTCCACTTCCCTCCATAGCAAAGCGGGAGACAAATACTGAACTAAAAAGGTATAAACCTCCAAGAAAGACTGTTAGGTAGTAAAATAACACGTACAAGTCAATCTATCATTGGTACAGAAATCCCGCAGTGGGACAGTGAAGTCAGTGTACATCCGGTTTTTGTCGGGGGTCTAGAGTTGGGGTACGATGTTCGTCAGTGTTGCGGCCGTCTGAGTACTCTGACACTAGACCTTCGACCGCTTCTTTAACTTCTTGCCAAAGACGTAGTGTGAAGAAGCAGGCCGGATAATACACTGCCGGTATCATCATTATTGCACTTGTATGTTAAGTACACTCCAAATGTAACTTCGACCTACGACAGCTGTCCCATCTCGAATAAAAGGTCGTTAAAAGTAGGTACACCTGTCTGATATAACAGCATATACTTAAATGATAGGAAGAAAATCCTTTAGGCAAAAACAGAATCTGAATTTGATTCCAAAAGAGACCGCATTCAAAATTAAAGATATTGGTTTCTGTAAAAGTGGGTTTCTTTCTTGTCGTGCCTCTCAATTACTAAAGGTTGGCAGGTCAGTTTTATGAATTTTTTTTCGGTCTAATGCAAGTCTGTATAGGTATTCCAACAGATTTCTTTATCATGTTACGGAGCCAAGACATTCTTTTTCTACCGATTTTCCTTTTGCCTGCAATCTTGCCCATCATAATGGTTTGTAGCAGCCTATATTTGTTTTGCCTCAGAACTTTCCCCAGATATGCCACTTTCCGCTGCTTGATGGTACGCAGTAGTTCCAAGCTCTTGGTGGGTTAAAGTGGGACTATCTCCCTTCCACGACTGCACCATAATAGCCATACCAAGCGGCGACGTCATGATTCATATCTTGCATATTTCCCTTTCCATGAGATTTGATTATGTAAAATATATTTTTCAATAGATTTATAAAATTCTTTCGATAATAGTTTTCAGGTAGCATAACTTAGTGATTAAAATGATAATAATCATCTTACAACTACTCTATTTTACAGTGGCTACTATCCACTCTAGTACATTAGGTATCCGATACCCGCCAATGTCATTTTGCTTTGTTGTACTAATCTTTTTATGGATTTCTATTCAACCGATAACGAGCTAAATCTATAACATAACATGGATAATGTAACAGATACGGGTTAATATTGAGTGTACCCATATCCTTGTGGTTGAAGATTACGTTACGGAGAGAATGTATGTGCGGTAAAGCCTAGTTATCAACGGGATTGAATTAATCTGACAGATATGGATGGTTTTCATTACAAAGACTCGCTTGTAAAGAATTTAAATACTGCTTTGCTACACAAGCAATTACGACTTGATCAACTGTTTTAGCTATCCACAAAACTAATTTCGGAATTATAATGAACATTTATTCAGAATTAATATACAAGATTAGTGATTGTATACCATAAAGCCGAAACACCCAAATTAGATTTTGGTATAAAAGGTGAGATAAATATATGACATAATAATAATAAGGAAAACTCACGAGGTGACATGCAAAAATAATGTATCCCGTTTCTTAAACGATGCATGGGCAAACGCGCGCCGCGCGCTGCCGTTTGTTCAAAATGTCCACCCCTTTCCCTAATACACAAGCGGGTCCGTTTACGCATTTTTATTAAGTTATAAACAAGGTAACCAGGTTGACGAAAATTTTTATATGATTTTGGGATACCAATATAACACGTTACAAATTTGTGCAATGGATTGTGTTACTGATTCTCAACAAACTACTTTCGGCTTTGTAATATACTAAAAATAATGTGTTGTGGTTATATTTAGTGCCACATCTTTATAATTTTAAATATTATTTGTCATTCTGTTGCTTAGTAATTTTTTTTTTATATTACGTTGAGATTTGTTCTTTCCAAATTTCTTGGTTTGAAAACTATGTTTAATTTTTATAGCAATCTACAATCCAGAATATTTTCTTCAAGATTATATTGTGGTTAAATATATCGTATTACTGCATCCTATGATTTGTTATCTCAAACAGGATGGGTCGATCTACGCACAGAGTGGTCTGAGAGCAATTTATCTGTCACTCTTGTCATGCCGAAGAAGAATTGTTAGTGTGCCTTTCAAAGGCGACTTAAAGAGAAATCTGTTCTAGAAAGGTTTCAATCCGGACTCTCGTTAAAAATATAAGCCAATGTTTTCTTACTTTTATTACATATATCTAGATAAAACATAAGAAGCATTTTATTGTATTGTTTAAACTTCTTGAAGGAATGTAAAACATTAGTCAAGTTATTTATTTTGAAACCTATTCTCACCATCTTATTTTAAGTCTCCAATTACATGTAGGTAAAATTATAAAAATCCATTTATTTGTTCATTTTTATTACTTTCACCGCTTATCAACTGCGGGTGGGTCGGCCTGGTCCTGAATTGATCGATGCCGTAACTACATCAAAAAAAACTTTTCTTTTCTTCGATCGACTGCTTACCGTGGTGAGGTCTAGTAAGAAACTGCCAATACTCAAACTTCGTTCAAAACACGACTTTCGTACACTTGCAATGTGTATTATAAGTCTTAGATCAGGAAGATACATACTTAGATCAGTAGTCTTTGCAATTTTTGTGAAATTGATGACTATACTCCAACTAGTCTTTGTGAAAGATTTTGCTAACAAAAAGGCTGTGACGGCTTTCAGACGTCATCGTGAGTAACTACTATTTAGGGATTGTAAATGAACCCCAACACTGCACGTAATGTTAAAAATGGTTATAAGACAGTTTTCTTTACCAGCACATTAATGCGCCGGTTGAACAAATTACAAAATCCCAACCTACATTTCTAATCATGCGCCTCCTTTGTCATGTCACACGGGTCGTTCAAAGCACCGGCACATCCTTTGAATTAATTATACGGATCGCATGTGAATATCCTGACATAGTTCGGCGATTAAACTCCCAATGGACGCGTCTGCCGGTCAATTGTCGTAAAATAGACGGCAATCAGCTTCAATTGCCGTCAATAATGCCACACTGTTCGAGAACGTCTCCGACCGACTCGTTTTCTATTTTCTTTGTATTCTATATATAGAAAAGTCTGCTTCAGAACCGGTTTGTCCACGTGGATAGCTATTTTAGATATTCGGCTTTCTAGAAAAGTGTTAATTACCAAAAAAGATAGATACAAAGACCCAGCCGCGTTTTTTCATGTCGTCTCAGTTTCAAATCTTGTATTGCAGTTTACACACAGAAGATTTGACGTACCAATACAGAAATTTACTCCAATAAATTGTTTTTACGCCAGCATAAAACCACTACCTAAAGATGACTATTTTCGGAAATCTGATTTTTCCTGGTTTAATTAAATTATATTTATGAAACAACATATAATAAGCGTACGGCGTATTTTTATTACGTTTTACTCTTAAATGACTTGTGGATACTCTTTTACTAATTTATGATGTAGTTGATTGATGTCTTAGTAGACAGTAAATCTTCAATTCTATTTCCGCAATACCTGAGAATGCATGTCACTTCATGTTTCGAAACAAAACTGCATTTAAATATCCTTGTCATGTTGCCAGCACCTACAAAACAGAATACACCATGCAAATTCGGGACCATATACCAATTCCTTCATCATATTCCGAAAAATACTTTTTCCAACAGCGTTGTAGATATCTCTGGTAAATTTGAAAATCAATCAATATAAATTGGCGCAATGGGTTTGACTTATTGAGCGGCGGTGCGGATGTCTACGCTGCCTACGCCCGCCTCCCTGGGATGACGACCATTATCAATAAACATAACATTCTTGTCTGCTTCATCTCGATTTACTCCATTTAGTTTAGGATATATTTTTACTGAGGTTCAGTCTAGTGAATTTTTCCATCAGTTTTTACTTACGGTGCCTCCCTCCATGCAGAAGTTAACGTTTGTGGTTGCAACTCATATTTGCCACAGATAATTTTTTATAAAATTTAAATATGTAAAACGTTACAAACAGCGTGGAAGCACGTTAAAACCTTATAATAATAATAAAAAAAATATGATAATAATACTGTATTAAACAATGTCCCACTGCTGGGCACGGGCCTCCTCTACTAATGAGAGGGGATAGGCCTTAGTCCACCACGCTGCACTAATGCGGGTTGGCAGACAAAAAAAAATTACATTTAAAATATTTGTGTGAACCATAAATATTTGATTCGGGTCTGGGCGTTGCGACACCGTTGTCCCTCGTAGTTCATACAGGTTTAACGGTTTAATCGGTCAGGACTATGTGTGTGACTGTTGGTTGTACTATTATAGCTGCAATGTTTTGTATACATAAACTGTCGTAATTAAGCTCTGGATCATTCCTAGAAACAAATCTCACTAGTTTGATCCTCACGTCCTCAAATTACATAACAAACATCAATCGAGAAAATTGACAGCCTCTGTGGCGCAGTTGGCGAGTAGCCGGCTGTGAACCAGAGGTCGTGGGTTCGATTCCCACACCGGGACAAATGTTTGCGTGACAGACAGATATTTTTGTCTGGGGTCTGGGTGCTTAGACCGAAATTCTCTCGTAGTCTCCGATACCCACAACACAAGACTCGTATCTTAGTGTGGGGTCGGAGCTATGTGTGTGGTTGTTGGGTGTTATTTATTTAATTTGTTCTAGATAGTTTATTCACGTCGGCCCTTAGGCAAAATCCGCTGCAAGTTGTTATGCACGTGGTGCTCTATCTAAGATTAGACCACATTCGTCACATGGTTATTTTAAATTTAGAAACAAATATAATTCATAAAGATACGCAGATTATATTTATTATGCATTGATGATTAGTTGGCTAGCGTCGCGTCGACATAAAGTATAATTCGGACATTGCACCTTTATTATTAGCATGGAATATGTAACATTAATAAGCAGAGATTGGAAAGACTGAGCAACAAACATTATTTATTTATCGAATGAAGCAGTAAATGCACTTCTCACGTCTTTTTTTAACCAACTTCAAAAAAGGAGGAGGTTAACAATTCGTCGGAATCTTTTTTTTATGTATGTTCCCCGATTACTTGAAGACACCTGGACAGATTCGAGAAATTATTTTTTTGTTTAATCGGTATACTTCCCAGGTGGTCCCTTTGGCACCAAGTCAGGATCTGATGATTGGATCTCAGAAAAATCAAATCATCAAATTTTATAGTGACGCATAATTTGTTTTTTATTGAAGTCTGTGTACATTTTATGGATTAAAAAACTTTTACTTATTATGATGACTGGTGCTTTGGAAATCTCCATTGATTTTAGTAGTACAAAGATAGTCTGGTGTTTTTTTCACAGTAAAATTATTGCATATCGATGAATTTCCTATAACTGGCAAACCACATTTAGTGTTTGACATGATATAATATTATGTTCGATATGGCGATAGTCTCGCCACATATAAAATCATGGGGCAGAAATAGCTTTGCTAACCGTTAATGTCCTAGTTGCACTTTGCTTACCCCTGGTAGCTTAGCTTAAAGATATAAAATGTTAAGTAATTAGACAGAAACTTAATTATATGCTGGTCATTGTATTGAATTTTACTAAATGACAAGTCAATCCTCTGTATATAAATATCGATAAATAATGTTTTCTCATCATATCGTGATATGTTATACATGGCAATATAAAGGAACCCGAAGGAACATGTTTGTATAATGTTATAATGTTTAATCAGAATATGATATCTAAACCTTATCACTGGTAAAATTCAAATATTAGGAATATAAATATTTACTTTTATATCAATCTATAGCAACTAGGAGTAAATAGGTCAATTTGATATCTTTTACGGTTACAATTTAAACAAAGTTTTAACTAGATATTGATAAATCTATGATGTGTAATAATTATAATACCGGAACAAACCTAAATACTTGAATCCTACTGTTCTACTATAATATTATAAATGCGAATGTTTGGATGGATGGATGTTTGTTACTCAATCACGCTAGAACGGCTGGACGGATCTGGCTGACATTTGACACAGAGATAGATTACAGTCTGGAATAGCACATACTTTTAACTCGGAAAATGTACAGTTCCCGTGGGATAGTTTAGTTTTCACGGAACAAGGGATAGCAAAATATAGAAGTAATAGCTTAGGATCACTCCATGGATTGTATACATTTTCTTCCAAAAATAACCTCCACGCGGGCGGAGACGCGGGCAACATCTAGTAATGGTATAGACAAGAAGTAGTTTCCAATACCCCCTGCCCACGATACAAGATAATTGAATCTTACTGCTATGCTATGCTATGCTATGAGCTATGCTTGAGTCTTTTGCTCGTTATTTATTTGCACGATTGTTCAATACAATCAAAATGTAAGATAACAAAATCAAATGATCAGGTCGTTGAAATATAAATATCAGTTTTGAATAAACTACATAGATCCCATAAAGATTATACTTTTTAGAACTGTTAAACAAACTCGACATTTAATCGAGTAACGACGTCCATTTTATTGATAAAAATTCCCAACAGCGCGTTCTGAATTGAAAAATTGCGCCAATATAAAAGGTCGACGTCCTTGACGTCACACCACTCGCGCCGGCCAATCACAGCGCGCCGCGCCCATCAAGCCACCAATGGGAGGAGAGAATTATTTATCGATTAATCTGCGAGCACTGGATGCAATTGGTAGGTATTTGGTCGTATTAGTTCTGTTGGCGGGAAGCAACAGACTTTTTTATGATCTGGCAAACTTCTCTTATCATGTAAATCATGTATGGGCAGACTATTATGATAACATAATAATATAAACATGTTGTTAAATTTTGCATTGAATAACTTTGGACTACACCCTAGTAATCTTCTCGTTGGCATTTTATCTGCTATAAATAAAAAATTACCGCATTGTCTCCAAAACAGACTATAGAAAAATATACAATTCATTTTTAAATTAAATTACGTATTAATTTAAACTATAATATTTATACGATTCTTATTCCCATCTGGCTATGTTTGGGTTAACGTGTTAGTTATCACTCGAATTTCAGGTAAATTGGTTAGGAATCGGGTTTTCCAAACGAATGTTATTGACAGTGCTTGCTCTTTTCAATGACTAATGCATGAATTTTGATTAATCAAGTTAACTACTTTTATAGAACTACACATGCAACTGGTTTTTCACCTACACTTATTTTTTGCGGTGCCCCTAAATATTTTTGTACCTAGTTTTTATTACAGACGACAAAACAATTGTCTCTTTGTGAGAGGTCATTAACTCTGTGATGTCGTTATTTGTTTTAAAAGCATCTAAAGTAAATGCAAACTGATGATTTATCACTTTAATCCATAAAACAATTCTAGCCTCTACGATGAATGGGAACAATCACTTCGCTTAGTTATTACTATTCTAGCATCGTGCAGGCGTTCGCACAGTTTCCTGTTCCTGGAAATGTCCTGGTTTTTCTTGAAACCTCTGTATATGTATCGATCGTGCTTCCTAGCATAGTAAGACTAGGAGTTTATGTATTTTTTGTAGATCAACCTGATAGCTATTAAATCATCGTCTCTAGTTATACTTGTTTGTCGTCAAACCTGAATAAGATTGATGCATCTATTCACTATCCAATCTCATCAGTCTTGATTGTTACGCTAGTTTTTTAAACGACTTTCAAAATAGGGATTCTGTCTTCGAAACTCTGTAATATCGATGGGTCGATGTCCCTGCATACACTGATTTTGGTGGTTTATTTAGGTTGGTATTACTTGCCAGTTGGTTCTACATTTAGTTAAGACTTTACCGGTTTGACGAACTACACATACATACATACGCTCACGCCTGTAATCCCCGAAGGGGTAGACAGAGGTGTAAACCGGGCTAATACTGAGAATTTCTGGACGGAATTCATTAATTTTAATAATAGAATTATAAAATATGTTAAAAATGTTAAAGATTATTGATAATGAGCCCCGAGAGCGCTGCATTTTCCTCATTTATACGGTTTTCAGTTTCTGTATCTCCGTCCCTTTCGTCCATTGTTCTAGAAGCATCTATTGACGTCGGTTGATTGTTGTTTTTACGGTTATGATTATTTGGAACATTTGCCTCGCGTGTTTGCTCGACACGGCCATTAGAAAAAGTTACTGCCTTTAAGTTTCTGCTGGTGACTCATATAGCGATGAAGTTGACGGTGTTTTTAACAATGTTATTTCCACAGAGACTAATTCGTAAATAGTATTGCATTGGCATTGTTTATCGGATTTATTATTTAAATGAGTCCTAACAGGAAGCAACGGTGTGCAATCCCGGGGGACTTTGCCCTGGACTTTGGAGTCCACAGGAAATGGCGTGGCTAGGCGTTTATATTCTGTAGGATATCTATAGGGATGTACACGGCGCCAATAACTCGAGTTGATTATTGTGCGTCTCATATAAAAATCTATCCATATTAAAATAATAATGATCGGTAATGATGCAAATATTTCATATTTGTTTTGCGCCAGTCAGTAAGAGCTGTCTCGAAAATTCTTGCAACTAAAACTCCTTAACGAATTATCTTTGGTAATACCCTCAAATATTTTGCCGAGAGATAAAACATCTGTCCACTTTCTTCAAAAGCGTTTCAGCTTTATATTTTTAATTTGTATTGTTTTGGGGAAACCCTGTTTTTCCGCTTAAGACTCTCCTAGGTCCTTAATTACAGACCAACATCGATGCAGATGATAATAATCACCTTTTCAGATATTACTATAATTGAAATAAAACTTCAGGTCATAAAATCCATATTTAGAACCGCTAGCAATTTTTTCTGATCTTGCAACCCTACAGTGGGGACTTTGGAATGCAGGCACGCAACCCACACCTCTATAATACTTCTATAACCGCACAAAGGACGCTTAGCGGACATTTCAACAAATTTAAAACTGGTTTCTTTTAGTTGGAAATGCAGACATTTTGAAGGACGAGTTAAGGTCTAGCCTCTTCGCAAAGATTGTTCCTGACTGCGCTACATGGCCGATAATGAATTTCAATATTTCAACTGAATAATTGTGTAGTTAAGTGGTATTTTAAAATAACAATTTATTGTAGGATATCTTCCAATTCAACAATAATTAAAGTAATATTTGTATTTTCGTAATTTTACAATGTCTCTTCATTTTATATGTTAAACCAAACATTTTTTTACCCGAATGAAGCAGGCTCAATCAGCCATGTGCCCCACCATCTATCGTCCATAATCTACAATTACCTATGTTTTATAATGAACTAATGTAAAATAAATATGCTAAAAATTATGAAACCTTAAACTATCTAGGAAATATTTAATAAAATAAAATTTAAAATAATCACTAACCGAGTATGAGTATATTAAATTAAATAATTTATTCTATGAAAAGTATTATTGAATTTTACTTTTACATGTTAAGCTGGATTGTACCGGTATTTCTCTCTGACTAACCCAGAACAGACTCGTATATTGTCTTTTTATTTTATTAACAGGATTGTGCGAACTCAGGGCCATTTTTGGAATGATCATATTGATAGCTTAATTATCAAACTTCGTAACTCCTTTTTCGGAAAAAGAGAATCAATATTGTTTATTTTTAGATATTATCATTAATGACTAATTTCAATAAACGATCTTAATTCGAAACTACAGATCCAGTAAGAATAAAGTTTGAGTGCCACGCCTACTAGTGACATAATTTTATTGGTCTATTTTCTGGTTCGATCTGGAAATTCAGATTGAGATTGCTTATTGAAATTGGCCATAGATGGATAGGATGGATGGATAGGAATATATGGATTCACGTATTTGTATTATACAGAAATAGACTATTTCTGTATAATAAAAATACTAGAATCGATTTTTAGTAGAATAATTGATAATATCTAAAAATAAACAACCAGTTTATTCTCTTTTACCGAAATGGAGTTACGAAGTTTGATAATTAAGCCACCGATATGAGAAAAATATAATTAGTGCGGTAGTCAGATGTCGCAGATCTTAAAATGCCTCAAGACATTTCTTTCCTTGCATATTGGCAACGCACAACGCATTCACGGTTCGTTAAGGCCATTCGTGGCGCTAATCGTTAAATTTAGATCTAGTTCCAAGAAATTCACTATATGTAAATATATAATAATAATATATAATACTAGCCCTGTATTAAACATTGTCCCACTGCTGGGCACGGGCCTCCTCTACTAATGAGAGGGGTTAGGCCTTAGTCCACCACGCTGGCCTAATGCGGGTTGGCAGACTTCTCATACCTTCGAAAAACTCTCAGATATGCAGGTTTCCTCACGATGTTTTCCTTCACCGTTAAAGCAAGCGATAATTAACATTTTAATACACACATAACTTTAGAAAAGTCAGAGGTGTATGCCACTTGGGTTTCGAACCTACGACTTTCGTCTTGACAGTCCGTACCGCAACCAACTAGGCTATCGCTGCTATATGTATGTAAATATATAAATACAAAACTTTCTGTCCCAATAGAATTTCCATGTGTTTCAAATAATGTACGAAAGCGTCTTAATGAAGTAGATGGACCTACTTTTAGTGCCAATAGTTGGGAAACCTTCCCAGTCTACTCACGAGTTACATCCTAAAACTAGTTTTACATCTTAAAAATATCAGTTCACTACATTTTCAACTTTCCTAACCGAAAAATTAAACGGCAAAAACCATCGAGACACAAACTGCCTACTCTTATTAGTTTATTTATTTTTTAATTATTTCTTATAGGTTCACTATTCTGTAGTAATTTCTATATTTTTTTTTACAAGCGTGTGTCGCTGTATTTTTAGAGACTATCCCGCACACACCCGCCATTGTAACTCATGTTTAGCCAGGATTGACAATGGCACGCATTTTTTCGACACAGAGTAATGAAACTCGGCGAGTCTCTGTGAATGCTTAACTGTCCTGTGTCGCTGTATTTGTGGAATATACATTCTCTCTTGAATTTACCTTAAACTAAACTGCCACCGTGCGTTCTAAATAGTTTTACAAGCCCATACAATTTAGAGTTGCCAACCGTCCTGTTTTCCCAAGACATGTCCTGGTTTTTAGACTGTCCTGGGATGTCCTGGATAGTTTTTAAAGCGCCCTGATAAGGTCCTGTATTTTAAAATTCGCACACCACTTTTGCAATCCTTAAATTAGGGGCGGTGTCTCGGCTCGCAAGTGTTAACGCTATTTTAAAACAAAGATGCGTCCTGTTTTTAATCTGAATTGTCCTGGTTTTTCTAATTTCAAATCCTAGTATTTGTATTGCGCGGTTGGTTACTCTACTATTTAGAATGACACTATACATTTTGAATATAATAGGTATTAAAGTTCAATCTCCACGGTTCAATGTGACACGGTGCTAATTAGCTAATGCGATAACTTTGCGTTAAAAACTAAAGGCTATGTATCACTTATTCATTTTGTATGTGTGTGTGTGTCTTGTTTTTAGTTTTTTTGTGTGTGTGTGTGCATCATGCACGATGTTAATAAGTGTACATAACAATTTTAGCATATAAATAGGTTTTCTTTTTTCTTTCTTTCTATTTTTAACATACTATGAGCAAGATTGATTTATATTTATTTATTTATTTTTATTTATACTCTTTATTGTACACTAAAATACATAAAAAATAGGAAAACAAAAATTATTTAAAGTACAATTGGCGGTCTTATTGCTTTCGGCGATCTTTTCAAGACAACCATGGGATGGAAAAAAATTGAAAGGGAAAAGAAAAAGGGGAGGGCAGTTTGTGTACATAATAGTTTCTAGGAAAAACAAAAAGATTTATACTTGAATTAAAATCAAAAGCTTTTTGTAGGAAAATAATTTAAACACTGGTACATCTTAACAAGTATTTTTTATCCTGTCAGGCATAATTACTACTACACCAGATAGCTAACTAATAAATTAATATATCGAATGTGGTTGATAATAGTCGTTAGAATTATTAGGCTTGAAGTAGATAGCTGGGATACACCAGCTGACTCCGGAACAATCAATTTTATGGATTTTTTTACCATATTAACGGTAACACGCAGTGAGATACAAATATGTAGTAGGACACTTCCCACTAATAATTAAAAGTTCAAAGTAAATAAATTCACAATTCCAAATGTATTTAGGCAGACGGAATTTTCAATATAGTCAAATCGACACGTTTAAATTTGAATAAGCTAGTAGTACAAAAATGTCTGTACCTATATACATCATGCCAGTTTTTTTTCTTTAACTGAATATTAGAAAATAACAACAATACTTAATGAATAACTACAACAATACAATGCAATAGAACTATTTGAATAATTTATATTACAATCTCCTTTCTCGGAACGCGTTATGACTTTCTTACGTCAGTAAACCTAAATAAACATAATACTAAATCCAAAGAGCAATATACTAATACTGAAAACTGCTGCACTTTTTATTAGTGTTTAGATTACTGCAGAGTGCAGACTTCAAATATGTCTTCTTGGAAAGACAAGAAATATAGACTCTTTACCACTGAGAATTTTGATGATTTCATGAAGACTCTGGGTAAACTTCCAAATTTTGTTACAAAATATAAAGTATACTTTAAAGGAAGCCCTGATATCAGTTATACCTACGCGGCTAATTTTCTACTTTGCACATTTCTCATAAGCATAGCAAGCAAGCATATAGTTAACATGCAAACTACATTTTGACTACATGTTTTTATTCATAAGTTTAATGAGTTTTAAATAAGATATAATCTACCGTTATCCCTAATGTGTGTTTCTTGGTCCATAAACATGTTTTAGTCTAACTGTACCGCAAGAACGCTATCTAGCGTATTCATAAAGATTAATAAAATGATGCCTTGCTAGATTGAACTTTAATGAAGACAAGAAGTAGTTATGGTATTTAGGTATGAAAGAATTATTAACGGATGAGTATTTTATTGTGACAGTAATAAACGTTCTATCAAGCTGAAATGTATTGCACTGCTCAACTTAAATACTAAAACATTACCTCGCTTACACTTATGATGTACATTATCCAAAGACATAACATACACTATCCGATTGATGGGGCATCCTTTATACACGGGGAATTTGGCTTTTAGTCCCATTTCAACCCTTTCTATTACGTTGATCAAAAATGTAGCTGAATCTTCTCTAAAGAGCAATTTGCCAGTTTCCCAGCACAGCTCCTCCACTTTCCGAGCCAACGAAGGATAATAATACTAGCCCTGTATTAAACATTGTCCCACTGCTGGGCACGGGCCTCCTCTACTAATGAGAGGGGTTAGGCCTTAGTCCACCACGCTGGCCTAATGCGGGTTGGCAGACTTCTCATACCTTCGAAAAATTCTCAGGTATGCAGGTTTCCTCACGATGTTTTCCTTCACCGTTAAAGCAAGCGATAATTAACATTTTAATACACACATAACTTTAGAAAAGTCAGAGGTGTATGCCACTTGGGTTTCGAATATACGACTTTCGTCTTGGCAGTCCGTACCGCAACCAACTAGGCTATCGCTGCTAACCAAGGATAACACAGCTGAAAAGCCTTATTAATTTATTAATGTTACTCAATTTCGTCCCACAGCTTCCCCACTTTCCGAGCCAACCTAGGATTACACAGCTGAAAATAAGCCTTAATATAATATAAAAATTATTTATTTTCGTCTTTCCAGGCGTGGGCCTGATCACCCGCAAGGCCGCCAACGCGGTGACCCCAACGGTGGAGCTGCGCCAAGAGGGAGATGGCTACAACCTCGTCACCTCTTCCACCTTCAAGACCACCGAGATGAAGTTCAAGCCTGGTGAGGAGTTCGATGAGGAACGCGCTGATGGTGCCAAGGTGAGAATATATATGTAGTAAGAACTGGAAGCGTATAATAAGACCTAAAACCACAATTAGATTAGCAAATACAAAATGAACTTTTTGGAGAAATGAGAATGGAAGGTGATGAGCTGACTTGAAACCTAGCTGACAAGAAAATTTGTAATTTGGTTTTTTGTGTAATTGCCAGTGTTTAAACATTCTATTTCAGTTTAAACTTTGAATGCAGTAAAATTGTCGGGCATTATGAGACCAAATACCTTATGATCCGAGATGACTAGACAATGTAGTGCTAGTGGAGTAGTAGTATACATTATCCCACTGCTGGGCACGGGCTTCCTCTACTGGGGTTGGGCCTTAGTCCATCACGCTGGACTAATGCGGGTTGGCAGACTTCACATGCCCTCGAAATTCATTTATTTGGAATTCTCAGGCATGCAGTAACCTCATGATGTTTTCGTTCCCTTCTTCCTTGCATTCGAAAATTCGGAGGTGTATGCCATTTTGGGTTGGTTTTTTTTAGTGCCTGGATAGGCAGATGAGCAGACGGGCCACCTGATGGTAAGTAGTCAGCGCCGTCCATAGACTTCTGCAATGCCAGAGCACAGCAGAGCCGCTGCCTACAGGTTTCGAACCAACGACATTCGTCTTGGCAGACCGTACCTCTTCCAACTAGGCTATCGCTAATATTATAACTGTAAAACAAAATTTCGTCGACAGGTGAAGTCAGTGTGCACATTCGAAGGCAGCATCCTCAAGCAGGTGCAGAAGGCAACCGATGGCATGGAGGTGACCTACATCAGAGAGTTCGGACCCGAGGAGATGAAAGCTGTAAGTATATTTTACATTTTCTGTAGTGATAATGTTGAATATATCATAGAAGACATGGTCTATACATGGATAGTTATCTGAAACCTCGACCGCTTCTTCACTTTCTTGTCCATGGCGTAGTGTGAAGAAGCAGGCCGGCATGATTGTGTTGAGTAGCGGGGAATAGATCGTCTCTCGCAACTCGATACTCTAATTGGACGGCACTGCGCTTACCATCAGGTGCAGTGTGGTCACTTTACCATGCCAGGATAAAAAAAAATACCCTGCCTCTAAGGATTGATGATAATGATCAAACTGTGGTATAGAAAACATTATAATGATGTTCAACTTGATTTTTTGCTACAGTGATCATAAAATATATGCATAGTCGTTATACAATTAAAAAAAAGCAATTATAAACACTAAATACACCCGCTACTTCTCAATTTGGAACACCTGTGTCTAAAGTATGAACAAAAAGGCAGTCGGCTTATCCCATAGACGATAATAGGGTTGCCATCCCCGCAATTCAAATACATACATATACACTCACGCCCGTATCCCATGGGGGTAGGCAGAGACTATTGAATACAAATACTAGGACTTTTTAGTTTTTGAAGTTAGTAAAACCAGGACATTTCAATTTAAAAACAGGACGCATGTTTTGCGAGCCGAGACGCACAGTGGTGTGCTAATTTTAAAATACAGGACCTTATCATAGCGCTTTAAAAACCCAGGACATGTTCTGGGAAAACAGGACGGTTGGCAACTCTAATATATAATGTATTGTTTCAGGTGATGACAGCCAAGGACGTTACCTGCACCAGGGTGTACAAGGTCCAATAAGTTCAAGCCTCATAAGACTGTCGGGCTGGAGCCCCGTATATTTTTTGTCCTATTATTATGTAGCACAACTATGGAAAAGTTAAATTATGTTTATTTAGATATCTTGTGTATTTAAGTAAAATATCGCAGTATCTTTGTACGCTCTGTATTTTGCCAAAGTTAGACTTGTTGGCGTATCTTCAATCGTTGTATGAGTTTTCTGTGCATATTTAAAATAAATATGTTTTTGTATGGTGTTGTTTTATTCCAAACTATTGACCTGTGCCCTAGGGTAATTATTAAACAAAATTACCAAAATCTCATATAAAGATTTCTATTTTTGATCGCTACCAACTTGACAGGATCACCCGCTGGGCTATCTAAAGATTACCTGAAAATTACATCAAAATCGCTCCAGCCGTTTTGGGAGTCTATAGGGAACATACATACAGACGTCGATTTTTGTATACCGAGTGATATGCCCACATATGTTTGTTGTAGATATTTTCTATTCCTCTTCACATTTAGATGGCTTCGTCGATCCACAAAACTTTATCGCAATAAAAATTTGTGGAATAAAATGAATTAATTAATAGGATCCATTTTTTTTCAACTATATATATTACTAGCTGTTGCTCGCGGCTCCGCACGCGTGGAGGTTATTTTCGGGAGCAGAAGTATACAATCCTAGGAGTTGCCCTTTGCACTGAGGCACCTGTAGCGATTGTCCAGCCTCTCAGTTGTTGTGCCTGAATCTTGAGATTGCATCTAAAGAATACCTCATAAGTTTAACCTCGCTTTGCTTTGCCCCTTTCAGGGATGATTTTTCAAAAACGTTGAAACACTTATTTCTCTATTTCCTACCCAAAGCCTTAATATGAATTTTCAGATCCCTAACTTGAGGAATGATAGATTTCCCATACAAATATTGAAGCCTTATTTGACCCCTTTCAAAGTTGTGTTTTGAGAAACAAGATAGCCTATGTCCTTCTACAGGATATAATCTATCTCCTTGCCAAATTTCATCACAATCCGGTCAGCCGTTTAGTCGTGAAAAGGTAACAAACGGACGGACTGACGAACTGACTGATTCACTCTCTCACTCTCTAACTCTTTTTTTTTATCCTGGCACGGCAAAGTGACGGCACTGTACCTGATGGTAAGCGCAGTGCGGTTCAAATAGAGTACTGAGTAGTGAGAGACGATCTATCCCCGCTACTCAACACACTCATGCCGGCCTGCTTCTTCACACTACGCCATGGTCAAGAAGGGGTCGAGGGTCTAGTGTCAGAGTACTAAGAAGGCCGCAAAATGGCCATTGTACCCCAACTCCAGACCCCCGACAAAAACCGGATGTACACTGGCTGATCCCGGAACGCGACACACTTGCGTGTGCCACTATGGCGGGTTTTTCGCCCTGTGTACGGTGGTCGCTATCCGGGCGGATATGAATATCCTACCACCAGCTAAAGGATGCCCAAATGAAGGGTTAAACTCACTCTGTCACCCTCTCACACTCTCTCACTATTTAACATCGTGTAAAAATGTGAAACACGTATTTCTTTATTTCCCAACAAAAGCCTAAATATGAATTTACAGACCCCTAAGTCAAGGAATTATGGATTTTCCATACAAATTTTGAACTCCTATTTAACCCCTTTCAAGGTTATTTTTTGAGAAAAAATATAGCCTATGTCCTCCAGGATATATCTATTCCCTTACCAAATTTCAATATCCATTCAGCCGTTTAGTCGTGAAGAGGTAACAAACAAACAGAGTTACTTTCGCATTTATAGTATTAGTATGGATATATCCATACTAATATTTATTAATATTATATCCTGGACAAGGACATAGGCTATCTTTTTTCTCAAAAATCAACCTTGAAAGCGGTCATATAGGAGTTCAAAATTTGTATGGGAAATCCATAATTCCTCGACTTAGGGATCTGTAAATTCATATATAGGCTTTTGGTAGGAAATAAAGAAATACGTGTTTCAACGTTTTTGAAAAATCATCCCTAAAAGGGGCAAAGTGAGGTTAAACTTATGGGGTATTCTTTAGATGCAATCTCAAGATTCAGGCACAACACCTGAGAGACTGAACAATCGCTATAGGTGCCTCAGTGCAGAAGACAACTCCTTGGATTGTATACTTCTGCTCCCGAATATAACCTCCACGCAGGCGGAGCCGCGAGCAACAGCTAGTAACATTATAAATGCGAATGTTTGGATGGATGTTTGTTACTCAATCATGCTACAACGATTGGACGGATCTGGTTGAAATTTGGCACGGAGATAGATAATAGTCTGGAATAACACATAGGCAACTTTTTATCCCGGAAAAATGTACAGTTTCCGTGGGATAGTTTAGTTTTTCTCAGAGCAAGCGATCGACATGAATTTTTGCATAGTGGCAGTTTAGGGATCAGCAAATGACATAGGCCACTTTTTATCCCGGAAAATGCACGCTTCCTATGGGATAGCAAAGTATAGAAAGGTGTAATAGCTTAAGATGCCTCCATTGATTGTAGGTATATCTTTTCTTCCAAAAATAACCTCCACGCGGGTGAGTCGCGGGCAACATCTAGTAATTTATATTTGGTCGGGGGTCAAGAGTTAGGTTAGGTATGTATGGCTGTTTTGCGGCCTTACGAGTACCATAGTACTGCGCTTTCCATCAGGTGCAGTGTGGTCACTTTGCCGTGCCAGGATAAAAAAAAACATGAAGGTGCACTTGAGATAACAATTACCGTGACTGAACTGTGATTATGTAATCAAGATTTGACAACCTCTATAACGTTGTGAGTAGTTAACTGACTGGAACTAGTGGCGATTTATCAAAAACTGATTTAATACGACACTGTTGTGTGATCTAATAATTATCAAGATCATTCCCGCATTGAGATATGTTTTAGTGATCAAATTATTTTGCATATAGGTAGGTACGTGTTTCTGAGAAGGGATGACTTTCGGGGTTTTCGATACCCATGTCCTAAAGTGACATCTAGATTAATTGTGCCCATGACTGTTTAACAATAGTGGCCAAGGAATATTGTATTGGATGTTACCACAGAGACTTCGGTCGTTAGTCATCGCTTAGGTAGTTAATGAAACATTAGTAGGTTAACTAGATTGGGGATTACACACTTCCGTTCCGTTCCAGTTATCTTTCGATTTCTCCCCTACCATTCCTACCCTTTCTCCTGACCATCATCTCGAGTCACTTACTTCGGTCTGATTTTTTTCTCCTTTTCGTCCTGTCCTCTTCGTTGTACTTGTATCCTTGCCTACTAGCCCGTCATCGTGGTTTCTAAGTTGCCACGAAGCTATAATGATTCATTCCGAATGGTGAATTTTCATAAATGCTTTATTATATGCCTACATGATTAAGGAAGGAAGACTCAAGCTTGGAGGTCAATTTCTGCGCTACAAGGATGACATTACTTAACATCTTGGAACATACCATACGACTTCTGGGAAGAACTATAACTATCACCGTACCGAATGGCAAAGTATTAGGGCATTACCTATTATTAGAAATACCGAAGGTATATCGGAGGTATTTAGGAGGGTGCATTAATAATGATAACCTAAGTGGGGAGTAGTATATGTTTAGCATAAAACGGAGTGCCTTCCGCGCTCCGGTGTTCAGTTGAGTTGTGAAGAAGTGATAGCTAGGACATTCGTGGTTCGTTCGCGGGGCAATAAGTAAGTGTAAACAGTTCATTGCCGCGTAGTTCAGCTTAGAGGGTAATGCTGGTAGATTAATTATAAAGAGTAGCCTTAAGTGAATCCTGACATGCGTTTATGTTAATATTAAGCACCGAGATATGTAACAGTGTTGTGTAAATCAATCAATAAAATGTTAAACATTGTATTTGTGCCTTTCTAAATATCCATCTTGCATAGTTATGTTGATTTTGCTAACAATAGCATCGTACGAAAATCATGTGCACATTTTGGGGAAACACGTGTTAACGCCTTGACGCCCAGCGTGCGCTGCAAAAATGAAGACGCAAAACTGTGGACACTTACACCTTCAACTCTTCTGGACAACTGTTTTATGCGTCCTGGGACAAAAATTTTAATACAAAGTTAGGGCTAGCTAGTCACATTCGCTCATATTGGCGAAAAGAAGTCAAAAATTTAATCTAAAAGTGCAAGGTTCGCCGTCCACGGATACGTTATGGAGGAAATCATCACATGTTAATGTAGATTGTTTAAATGGTGATTACACTAAATCTTTAGGTGTTACTTATATTTTATTTAACATGTTTTTTTTTATCCTGGCACGGCAAATTGACCACACTGCATCTGATGGTAAGTGTAGTTCCGTCCAGTTTGAGTATCAAGTTGCGAGTGTCAATCTATACCTCGCTACTCAACACATTCATGCCGACCTGCTGTGTAGCTTCTTCACACTACGATATGTCATCACATATCGTCAGTGTGACATACAAAATTAATAATTCTGTCTGAGGTGTATTGTCACAGAGATATGTAATGTTACATTATATATAATTTGGTTGCACTCAAGTTTTAGTAGATGCCAAGTTTGACCGAAAGCAGTTATTTTTGAAGCAGTTCATAATTTAGATACATTACATATCTATAGTAACAAAAAAAATTCATAAAAAGTACACCGACTTCAATAAAAAACAAATTATGCATCCCTATAAAATTTGAGGGTTGCCCTCGATTTTTTTTGAGATCCCATCATCAGATCCTGATTTGGTGCCAATGGGACCACCTGGAAAGTATACCCTTTTAAACAAAAAAGAATTTCTCGAATCGGTCCAGGCGTCTTGGAGTAATCGGGGAACATACATAAAAAAAAAGATTCCAACGACTTGTTAACCTCCTCCTTTTTTTGAAGTCGGTTAATAATAAGTTAGCCTAAATTATCGAGATGGAATTTATTTTAAACCACATCAATTAATAGGCAGTAATTAATCAATTATTAAAAAGATTAAACGAGTTCTTAGACCATATATAAATAAGTAGATATTGAGGCAATGAGTAATTACCAGGGCTATAGAGCTAAATGTAGTAATCTAAATTAAAATCTTTGAATGGAATTACAATGCAGGTGCTACAATAAAACCACAAAAAAACTATAGTCTAGTCCTCAAATACATTTTATGTGGTATGCCATGTAACATTTGCAGATAGTCTACACTAGGTCTATAATATTACTGTAAACCATGAATTCATACCAAGGTTTCCATTTATCTATTATAGTATATATCACGATACTACGATTACAGTTGCCAGGTCAATCGCAATCGAAAAGCCGGATTATGATTAATCCGGATTTTAGTAAATGACATGTCTGGCTCCGATTACGGGCCTAATTTGTCGAAATTATTAAACATTTATTATAAATTTACGTTCATAAAGGCTATGAACGACTTTATCTGGACGTATGGTAACTAGAATTACGATGAGACCGTTCTAGAGATTTTATTCTTATTTTTTCCATCATAGTTCTTATTATATTTAATTACCTATTTGAAATAAAACGTATTTTACAGATTTTATCGCGGTTTATTTTACCTACTTTTTAACCCGACGTTCCGAATGCTTTAAGCCTTCGCTACGATAAAATCCGTAAAATTAGTTTTATTTCAATGTGTAATGGACTGCACGTGGCGGTAAGGGCAGTGCCGTCCATATAGAGTATCAAGTAGCGAGAGACAATTTATCCCCCGCTACTCAACACAATCTTCCTACTTCTTCACACTACGCAATGGGCAAGAAGGTGAAGAAGCGGTCGAGGGTCTAGACCCTACTCTGACACTAATGTCAGAGTACGCAGAATGTGCGACCCCGAGATGGACGGCAGCGCGGGTGGTAAGGCCTCGTTCGCTGTCGTTGTTCGGTGCACGGGCTCCTTAGCCCCCCATGGAGATGGGCCCATACAGGGCTCCGCGCAGGGGCGATTCTGGCTGCAATTCTAGCACTCCTTAGAATACCCCGGGATCGCTCCGTAAGCGCCGAAGAAGGCCACCGCGGGGTTTTAGCTGGTAGTGTCGGGTGGGGTGTACAAAGGGGGTAAGGACTCGGCACAGCGGCTGCCCGGACAGCCATCGTCCGGGCGAAGGGGATGCTGGGTCGTAAGACCGGCTAGTCCAGCATACCCGTTTTATTCTTATTCCGCTTCCCCCCGGAGCGGGCGGCAGTAATAAAACGCTTTCCCCGCGACAACAAAAAAAAAAAGACTACGCAGAATACCGCAAAACGGCCAAACATCGTACGGATGTACACTGGCGGATCCCGGAACGCGACACACGTGTGCCACTATGGCAGGTTTTACACCCTGTGGACCGTGGTCGCTATACATAAACTTAGGAAATCAATATTTAATTCTTTCTTGGCAAAACCATTATGTATATAGGTATGTACCTTCAACCACTCGACAGATACAAGATCACGCAATTATTCTGTTGGATTATATTGTGAATCCAGCATATCAGGCCAAAGCGCGATACGCCACGTGTAGTCGTCACACAAATCTTCTTCTTCTTGTTCTTCTTCAGCTTTTGGTCGTCTACTGCTGAACATAGGACTCTCCTAGAGATTTTCAGACCAAATATTTCATGTAAAATTCAGACTCCTCACATATATCTCAGCTGCAGACTGCACAAGCAGCCTGTTTTCTTTAAATTATATCGATGGTTCCGAAGCCACCGTGGCGCAGCGGGTGAGCAGCCGAGACGAGAGGCAGTGGGTTTGATTCCCAAATATTTGTGTAACAGATAGATAGATTTTTTCGGCTCTGGGTGTTATGGGAGCGGAGTCCCTCGTAGTTCTTAATACCTAAGTTACAGCGTTTACCTAGTGTGGAGTCAGAACTATGTGTGTGACTGTTAGGAGATTTTATTATTAATCGTTTTTATACATCTTCGTAGTTCAGAGAAATATGACATCAAAATCCTAAAATCACAATCTTAATATTACTTCAATAGCAGCTAGATTACACTAATTTCCGATATTTTAAATGTCGGTGAAAGAAAATAGGTTCAAAGAAAATTAATAGTCCGGTCAATATAGACATTTGAAATAACAAAAATTCCCGGAGAGCCAAATATTGGTGGAGAGCTGGGGGTTACCATTACAAATAAAGTTTTAAAAATCCCCATCGATCCTATGTGTGCTACAAAAGTTGTTCGTGGTCAAAGGTAAAATTTGAGGTTTTTTCTCGAAAACGGTAAGTTTTATCAAAAAAAACCTCAAACCAAAGTTGTAGACCTTAAAATTCTCTACAAAAATGGTCGTCATTATTTTTTTCCCAAGATATATACGTGGCTTAATGTGCATATCATGTATAATGTGACTCTTAGAATCGTGATATCTCAGGAATGGTAACTCTTACGAAAAAAATAATGAATACCATTTTTGTAGAGAATTTTAAGATCTACAACTGTGGTGAAAGGTTTTTTTTGATAAAACTTACCGTTTTCGAGAAAATCCAAAAAACCTCAAATTTTGTTCTTTGACCCCGAATAACTTTTGTAGCACACATAGGATCGATGGGGATTTTTAAAACTTTATTTGTAATGGTAAACCCCAGCTCTCCGCCAATATTTGACTCTCCGGGAATTTTTGTTATTTGACCACTATTTTTATGTCTAAATTGACCGGACTATAACATCGAGTTCCAAGAATTTTCTGACAAGTCTACTGACTCAATCGCTATACTATAAAAATGATATATTTAAAGCTTCCTTATAAGACTCTGTCTCAATAGAATTTTTATAAGTGTTCCCAAACAATGTACCAAAATCTTAATACAGTACAGTTTTATGTGAATTAAGTAGGTAGAATAAAATTTCTGTACCTATCAGTTTATTCATAGGAAGGCAAATAGAAAAATATAAATATGAAAAAAACACCGGTTACTGCTACACGTATTTCATTTTGCTCCGTAATTAAAATTAGTTTAAAGTGGTAGGAAGTGGTGTAAATCAGTCGAATTATGTACCATTCTAAAGTGTAAAAAACAACCATAACAGTGATATAAATACTTACACAAGACACTGCATAATTTGGAAAACAAAAGTAAAAATTATCAAGTGATTAAAATTTATTTTACATCGGCAATTGCTTACTTCGCTGAGTCATCGCGCACGTGCGCTCGAGTTGCAGGACCCCCGCCGCCCCTTGCCGCACGGCGCTCGCCTAGTACCCAACAACGATCGCTAATTCCGAGAACAATACTCTGTGATTTTGGTTTGCCTTTTTCTTTATTGAATACTATTACTTATTTTATCAAAATGGTAAAAAATTGTGCCTCTTGTAGCAAAATAATAAGAAGTATACAGCTTATTAGCTGTTGCAAATGTAATTCTTGCTACCACCTTACATGTGTAAACATGTCGGATTATCGTAAGACAACAGAAGAAACGAAATCTAAATGGGCCTGCCCTCCATGTTGCCGTCAAACGCACAAAGATAATAATATTAACTCACCACGGCCGCAGTCGCCATCTGAAAGCCCAAAGGCCGATACAATAACGAGTAGCCAGCACAACCAAAAGAATGGCTCATCGTCTGATTCACCCGTCACAACAATACCCACAACCACCCTCCTCGGCTTAATAGAAGAAATTAAACTACTGCGCAAAGATGTGGGTGACCTTAAAACTCAATTTAAGTCACTCACTGATTTAGTAACAAATTGCAATAAACGCATGGACAGCTATGAAGTGAGCATAACTAAGGCAGAAGAAAGAATCCGCATACTCGAGGAACGCGAATCCGAAGTGCCTTATCTCGAAGAGACAATAAAAAATCTGCAGGAGCAATTGAACACCCAAGCTCAGGACAATCTCAAGAATGAAATCGAAATCTCAGGCATCAACGAAACGCCCAACGAAAACCCGATTCACATTATCCTCACAACAGCCCTAAAAGTGGGCGTGAAATTGGGCAACCACGACATTGACTATGCAACAAGAACTGGTCCACGCCGGGCCACCAACGACGAGAGCTCAGACAAAAGTAGCCACAGCAAACTCCCACGACCGCTCGTAGTCAGGTTTTTGAACCGCGCGAAGCGTAACGAGCTATTACATGCGGGGAAATCAAGGCGCGGGCTCACTTCTGCAGACATAGAAGCATCGGGCAGTGATAGATCACTGTACTTCAATGAACGCTTAACAAAAGCAAACCGCGAGTTATTTCGAGCATGTAGACAACGAACTAAAGAAAGCAACTACAAATACTGCTGGATTAAAAACGGTCGTATTAACATTCGCAAGCAAGAGGGCGCTCCATCTATCACCATCCCAAACATGGATGCTTTACTACGCCACTGTCCAGTTGCACTTCATCAGGCAGCTTAATTGCCTACTTTCTCTCAAACTTTTATACACATTAACGACTAACCTTTATAACTCACTTTTCTCGCGTAGTCACTTGACACGCATTTTATTTTTACTTTTTTATCTGCTAAGAATTGTAATCATACTTCTAAATGTTCATATCGCACACTACCACACACCTTTACAAAATTACACTACCCTCAACTACACACAACAAAAACATAAATACATAACACGAAATTCACTCACACACACATGCATACTGTCATACACACGCAAAAACAAGTTACAAATGAGCCTCTTGCAAAAACTAGACAAACTTTTAAAACAGATCACTCATGGAACTAATACATTCCTTATTTATCTTCAATACAAAAATGGCTTTACTTAGTGTAACTAATGATGTAGATGAAATCTTTTCAACAAACTGTCGCACAATTGAATGTCTAGACACCTGCAAGAGAATAATACTCAACTCAGAAAACAGCATTCGAATACTTACACTTAACATAAGGAGTTACCAACATAATTTTGACGAATTCGAGATTGCCCTAACTAGACTAGATGCAGAAATTGATATTATAGTGCTTACAGAGTGTTGGTTATGTGAAGGCACAATTATAGAACCTCTAGAAGGATACACATCTTTTCGATCATTAAACCAGTCAAATAAAAATGGAGGCGTTGTGACTTACGTAAAAAACAACACATTGAGTGACAACATCACTGTACAGAATCACACACTATACGATGCCGATAGCCTCATGTTAAATATAAATGATGAAATTATGTTATTGGGAATTTACCGTTCTCCGTCATTTCCAAACACTGATAGATTCATAGACTCTCTAGACGCAATTCTATCTGAAATACAGCGAAAACAAACAATAGTTTTGGCAGGAGACATTAATATAAATATTATGCACGCGGAAAACAAACAGACTGAACACTATCTTTCATTATTGGCATTCCATGGTCTTCACGCAGCAATAAACCTGCCAACTAGAGGTGATGCCTGCCTAGATCATATATTCATAAAATCACAAAGCACCCCTTCAGGACTCATCTGTGACTTGCCCC
Source organism: Laothoe populi (assembly GCA_905220505.1). NCBI lineage: Eukaryota > Metazoa > Arthropoda > Insecta > Lepidoptera > Sphingidae > Laothoe > Laothoe populi. The sequence continues at coordinate 7,470,367 of HG992167.1, read as the reverse complement.
TTACTGACCATAATATAGCTCTGGCATTACTCCCACATAAAATACACTATAAAAAAAAGAATCAGAATAATCATTTTAGACTAAGCATTAACTGGGTCAAAGTCGCAGCTGAAATTAATAAAGCAGATTGGACCGATGTGCTAAGCAATACTTGCATAACATCAGCACTAAATATATTCTACGGAACTATATCCCTCACCATAAATAACAATATCAAACAAATAAAAATTAGTCGGAGACTGATATGTATAAAACCATGGATTACTAGAGGTCTGATCAGATGTATGCACCATCGAGACAAACTTCATCTTGTAGCCAAAGCAGAGCCTAATAACAAAACCAAACGTTTAATTTATACAAGATATAGAAACTTCTTCACTAATTTACTTCGCAATACAAAAGCAGACTACAATAGGAAAAAGATAGACGATGATAAAAACAATCCCAAGAAACTCTGGAGCACAGTAAAAAGTATATGCGGAACTAACTGTACTGATAACCACTCCACCAAACTTATTAAATCTAAAAACAACCCAACACCCTCACTTAACTCTTGTAACGAACATTTCACCAAATTAGGGGAATCTCTTGCAGAAAAAATTCTTACAAAACTATCAACAACCCAAGACTCACTAATTGCAACGTATAAACCTCCAAATATCAACACACATTCGCTCTTTTTTCACCCAACAGACGAAGAAGAGATTTTAAAAATTATTTATCACCTAAATTCAGACAGCTCCCCAGGACCCGACCGTCTAACTGTATCACTCCTAAAAAACACTCTCCCAAGTATTCTCCCACCTCTCTCCCATCTGCTCAACTTAAGCTTAGAAACCGGTATCTTTCCAGAGATATGGAAAGTAGCAGCAATCTGCCCAATATACAAAAACGGACCTGACGATTTGCCAGAGAATTACCGACCCATTGCATTATTAAGTGTCCTCTCTAAGATACTGGAAAATCTTGTAAACAATCGCCTGACCACCTTCCTCGATAAGTACAACATAATCTCAGAGAAACAATTTGGCTTCCGCAAAGGCAAGTCAACGGAGCAGGCAGCAACGCTCTTAGCCAATCCAATATCACAACATGTAGAAAATGGATATCGTTGCTTGGGTGTTTTCTTGGACCTAGCGCGCGCGTTCGATACTGTATCTGTAGGACTCTTACTAAGAAAACTTGAAGCAGTAGGTATTAGGGGAATCCCCCTAAAATGGTTCCAAAGCTACTTGTCATCCCGACAGCAATATGTAAAAATCGACAACCTACACAGTGATCTACAGTCAATCAACTTCGGCGTTCCACAAGGAAGCATTCTTGGCCCGACACTATTTATCCTTTATATAAACGATATTCTTAATCTCCCTCTAACTAATGCAGACACTATTGCTTATGCTGACGATACAGTATTGATCTTTCATGACAGGTCATGGAACCAGGTATATAAGGTAGCGGAGTTAGGTATCTCTCAAGTGATTAGTGCTCTTGATGCTAACCTGTTAACACTGAATACGAAAAAAACAAAGTATATTGCATTTTCCAAAAACATAATTTCCAGCCCAGACCCTTCAATGTCTCTAACAATAAATACTAATAGTCCCCTCAACCAAAATACTACCATCTCTAGCGAGTTAATCGAACGCACAAAGTCAATAACATATCTCGGCATTGTCATAGATGAAAATTTAACATATAAACAGCATATATCTTCACTATGCGCCCGGGCACGTAAGTTAATCTATATTATAAAGAAACTGCGTGACTATGCACCCCCTGATGTATTACGCGTAGTCTACCTCTGCCTTTGTCAGTCGGTAATGCAATATTGCATTGGAGTATGGGGCTGCGCGGGAAAATCAATTTTATTAAGTCTAGAGAGAGCCCAAAGAGCAATAATTAAAGTAGCTATGAAGAAAACGTTTCGTTACTCAACCGATGCTATATACCAAGAATTCAGAGTACTCCGGATCCGCCAACTTTTCATCCTAAGTGCCACAGTTAAAACACACAAAAGATTGCAGAACCGCCCAGACTATCGTGACCTTTTAAAGAAACGAGTATATAGTTTCCCGACACCAACCTTTATTTCCCAGCTTGCCAGACGCTCTCCTTCCTTCTCCCATCCCCGCATATATAACAAAGTCGCCAAAAAATATAAAATAAAAAACTGTACTATATCTCAATGTACTCGATTACTGAAAAAGGAGCTTCTGCACTTATCCTACAATGAAACGGAGTCACTTATTTAAATAAAAACACACACACACATACACACACACACATACACATACACACACACACACACACCCACATCCCACAAGTGATAAAATCGTAACATAGCAGCATATGTAATAAACTGTAGCATAACCTAGATTGTCAATATTGTTCACTCTAATCAGAGTCCTGAGATACAAGCATTTGCTTAGTTCAAGACTCGACGAATGTACTCATTAGTTTTAATAACTTTGCTAATAAACGATTTATTATTATTATTATTTTTTACCTTTTACAGTCTCCTCCAGTACTGGAGGGTTTATAATAACTATACACGGGCCAAAGCCAAGTGCATAATTATTTAGGATTTTAACTTAATTTGATAGAAATTTGCGGACTATGCGACACGTATTTAGTATTACTGACTTTTGAAGTAGGGTGTAAGTGAAAGCGTGAATGTTCAGCATGTTGAGACTTGTGTGAAGTGTGTGTGGTATGACTCCTGTTGTCGATAGAACAATAGGGACAGTTTTCGTGGTGTTCACTTTCCATTGGGTTTTAATTTCAATTGCTAGATCTGTGTACTTTGCGATTTTCTGTGTATGAGTGGAAGCTAGGTTATGGGTGTTACAAATTGCAATATCTATAATATACACGGTTTTGTTGATCTTGTCTAACACTGTGATGTCCGGTCTATTAAAGTGGATGGTTTTATCTGTCACTATTGTTCTATCCCAATACATTTTATAATTAGTATTTTCGAGCACTGACGTTGGTTGGTATTTGTAATATGGGACTTTTTCTGCAATTAATTTATAACGGAAAGCTAGGTGTTGGTGGATTATGGCTGCAGCTTGGTCGTGGCGGTGTTTGTAATCACTTTGGGCTATAGCTTTACATGCACCGGTGATATGCTGTATGGTTTCTGAACTACTTTGGCATTGTCTACATAAATCTATGATATTAGGTCTTCGGATAATATGCTTTTGGTAATTTCTGGTATCTATTATTTGATCCTGGATTGCAAGCATGAATCCCTCAGTCTCAGGAAAGAGATCGCCTCGTCTCAGCCACGCGTTCGACGCTGACATGTCGACATGTGATTGTAGTAAGTCTTGGCGATGTCTCCCGTGGAGAGACTTCTGAATCCATGCTGCAATTTTTTCTTTTTTATCTATTATGTGTTCATTTTTTTGTGTGCTTCTATCTTGCAAGTTTAGTGGTGTAAAGTGTTTATCACAATCTACTATGGTTTCATGAAGGTGACATTCTTTTGCACGGATATGGAAGAAATTACGTAGTCTAGTTATTTGTGTGTTATGTAGATTGACTACATCTATAACACCCCTACCTCCTTCTTCTCTTGGGAGCGTCAGCCGTTGCGTACATGAGCGCGGGTGGTGTTTCCGTTGTTTGGTCATACTGGTGTTAATGACGCGTTGCAAGTTCTTTAACGCGGTTTGGGACCATGAGATAACTCCTAACTAACTGAGATAAAGAGTAAGTCAGTATGGGGATAGCGTAGGAATTGATTGCTTTAATAGTATTTCCTGAGTTCAGTTGTGTTTTGAGTATGGAGGTGAGTCTGTGTTTGAATTTGCGAGTAAGTTCTGCTTTTGTAATTTTTTGGCAAATCTGTCGATCCTGTTGGAAACCAAGGTATTTATATGTATCATTCTGGTCTAAGGGGTCCATTTGCTCACCTGTAACGAGAGTGTAGCTATTTAAATGTAATTTGCCTTGTTTAAACGTTAGTGTCTTACATTTGTCTATGCCAAACGCCATGTTTATGTCTCTAGAGAATTGTTGAGTTACATCTGCAAGTCTATGAAGAGATTGTACGTTATTACTATATAATTTTATGTCATCCATGTACATTAGGTGGGATAAGGATTATTATTATTATTATTATCAAATTCATTGCGAATAAATACTGTAAACACCGCCATCTTCAGGCTAACAAAACTAACTAGAACAACATGGTTTAACTATTCAACACTAGATGTCTCAGATTGCACATATTGTTTCCATATCAGCAATTTTAAAAACAAACTATGCCATTTATTTTATTTCCAAATTTTTTAATATTTTTTCTAAAAAGAACTCGTGTATTCTTATGAAATAAACTAAATTATAAATGTGTTTGGATTTTATAGGACATAATTAGTTTATTAGCCTGTGGGAACGAGAATCTCATTCAAAGAGAATATCACTGGCTCATAAATTATAAAAGTATATCGAAAGAAAGCGCCACCTCTTAGACGGTGCGGTAACTAGTCATATCTTTACAAGTACATATTACAAGTTCATTTCTATATGTAGATACTAGTGAGCAATAGTCACAATAATTTTTTTTGTGTTTTTTTTTTACTCTTTTACAGATATTTCATCGTCTAAAATAAAATATTTATTTACTAGTTGGTCATCAACCATCATGTTAATATTATTGACATAAAAAATTAAAAAATATTTTGATTAAAGAATAAAAGTTTTTTTTTAGGGCCTGGATAGGCAGACGGGCAGACGGGCCACCTGATGGTAAGTAGTCACCGCCGCCCATAGACTTCTGCAATGCCAGAGCACAGCAGAGCCGCTGCCTACCGTTGTTTGTGGGACAATATGAACATAATGAATACAAAGAACATTACAAAGAAGAAAAAATGCATTGACTTATATTCTACTAGCTGTTGCTCGCGGCCCCGCCCGCGTGGACGTCATGTTTGGGGGAAAAAGTATACAATACAAAATACTCATGCGTTTAACTTAAAAAATTACGGATTTTCATACAATCTTTCATCCCCTATTTTACCCCCTTAGAGGCGGAATTTCCAAAAATCCTGATACATATATTTTTTATTTTTAACTTAAAGGCCAAATACTAATTTTCATGTATTTAACTTCAAAAATGACGGATTTTCATACAAACTTTCATCCCCCATTTTACCCCCTTAGGGGTGATATTTCCAAAAACCCTTCCTTAGTAGATGCCTACACCATAAAAGGTACATACTGTCAAAATTTCAAGGCTCTAAGCCCAGCCGTTTTGGCTGTGCGTTGATCGATCAGTCAGTCAGTCAGTCAGTCAGTCAGTTTCTTCTTTTATATATACAGATAGACACGAACTGTCGAAGAAGCAAGATGTTCCAAAAACCTTGTCCGCCCACTAATGCCATCTATTCATTTTACTAAGAACTATTTGGTAGAAGCGTGATAACTCTGTCACTTTTTCTCGAACGGGACTTTCCGCGCGCGGGACACGGGACAAACTATATAATGAATTTTGTTGTGAAATATAGACTTCCCGCATTCAGAATTGAAATTAATTAATATTTATTGATATTACGTTCTAAACGTTATGTAATTAAGTTATTTACCTTATATACTATTAAAAGTTTCACTGTAAATCAATTTAAGGCAGATTTGTTCGGGAATGTCGCTACAAATAACTAAAATTAACTCGACACTGAAAGATGCAATGTGGTTTGCATGCTTAGGTGGCAAGAAGCAAACTAACGTCGGTGCGGAGTATACACCGCAACTCGGTGGAACATAATGTTTGTTCTGGTCGCCGCATCTAGTACGTAGAACATATAGATCGCTGAAAAAATATAATGTCAATCTATTTATTATTATTATTATTATAGTTATTGTATACAATTGTATGATCCACTCAATTAAGACGTTATAAAATAATAGGTAATTCAGCAACTGGCATGTTTTTGATCTCATTTTAAGAATCTTCAATCAAAGTACGAAAAATAACAGCGCTAATGCAGTCAGTGGGTACAGCTTGAACTGTGGCGTAGCTTGTCTTAGACTGGCCCTGTATCAATATTTGTTGAGATGCCCAAATGTTGGGTATGTGAGATTATGGATAACATTTTACGAATTTTTGGTTTCACACGTTCGGGGCCTCTGTGGCTCGAGGGGGCCGTATCATCGGTACAGCTGATACGGCGGTAGCTACGCCCCTGGACTTGATATAGACAGATCGAGAAAAACAGCCCAGATTGTTAATTTAGTACATGGTTCGAGCATCGTGAACAAATTATTTTTAATAAAGTTACAGTTAGTTGTTATGCAGCGTCATCTTAGAAATGTTCCTTCTATTTGGAGAACTATAATATTTTAGACACATTTATTGTATACAAAGATGTTGCTCCTTTCATCAATACTCTTAACATTCATTCCAACTTGACAGGACTGTCACTACCACAGATTAAAATAGTTCAATGCCTTTGACAGCCATTAGCCTACAAAGTTAAATTACAGCCTAAAGCGTTCGTTTAATACACAGTCAACTAAGCTTTATAATTTTTCTGGTTAATACATGTTTTGCGGGCGTTGTTCGATGCGTCTGTTGTTGCGTTTAGTTTATGTCTATCGTGATTGGGTACGTTTGTATTTACGAAACGCGAATTAAAAAAAATATCGATATTCGACATCTGTCAAAGATTTAGTATTCCGGAATTCAGCTTGGTGTGTTATGAATTTCGTGTAATATAAGTGTTTTAATTGGCATACAATTATTTAATCAGTGCAGTGAAGTGTTTTATTTGATGTATAATGAAACTATGTGGATATAATGCAAAGAATCTGTGATGTGTTTAGTGTGTCTACATAGTTTGTGAGGATTATTCAGCTGTTTATTGGGATTAAAAATACGCATATGTAAGTAAATATTTACTTTAAGTTCGGGTAGGCATCGTCTTCATGTCGCTACGTTTAGTCTGCATCGTTTTTAGAGTTTACTGTACCGGTATATAATATGCTACAGGAATGAACAGCAAATTTATCTTTTTGGTATAATATTAAATTAAGCTGTGTAGATATAATTATTGAGTTTTATTTTATTAACGGTTTAGACAATGTATAAATTATAATAATACAAGTTTTCCTCATTAATATAAATACTTTTGGGCATTTAATTACCAGATTACCACTACCCACATTATTTTAAATAATTATTGTAACACTCAATATTGCTCTCAATTTTAAAGTGTACAGTGATAGAAAATATAATATAATTCTAATTGTGTTCTAACTAGAATACTTCAAATGTACCTTTAATTAAATAAAGCTCTTTACTTCCAAATTATTTTATATTTATAATGTCATTTTTTAATGATCCTGTCAGAGAAAATATGCAATATGCATCACTTAATTGCTGTGCGAGATAAAAAAAAATGCTTCATCTCATACATTTATCCATATTGGCCTATGTTATTGTTGTGGCCAGTCCCTAGATTCTCCAAATTAAATAACTCATACTCTCATACTCAAAAGACCACAATAATGGTCAAATCTAATTTGCACCATGCTTACTCACTGTAGTGTATTTTTTTATAAAATATTTTTATGAGCAATCGCAGCCAAAATGTTTTTATTTATCTATACCATAATTGAGGCTGTCAGTACAAAAGTGGCCTAACCCTCAATTTTTCACAATCTGACCTATGTACTACAAATGATTTAAAATGTGCGAAAATTTAATGCAAAACCGGCCTATCTCTAGTTTCACCAATTGCCAATATGATGACAACAAGATGGCATTGCAAAAATTACATTTATGTACATTGATTTAAAATTCATGAATATACAAACTCCATTATTTTCATACTCATTGTCTCAAGCTTAGGCCACTTGCACTGACACCCTCAATTATGAAAAGATAGTATATAAATGAATCGAAAATTTAACTTTATGATGATATAATATAACTGTTTATATTTAACAGTTAACAATCAAGATAATTTATTGTACATTTATTTGGTGACAATATTTTGATTAACACTTATATAACAATTTAGGATAAAATCAATAAAATGTATGCCAATATTGAAAATATTTTTTTTTATTCTTAATATAATTCATAGTTATTTTCATAATTATCTTAATAAGAATTGTTTTAAACTTTGATATTCCCATGAAATAAATCTGAATCATTATTAATATTTGTAGAATGAGTTAAAAGAATGGCTAAAGGAAAGTTAACACATACTTTCTGTTTTTAGGGAATGGTAACTATTCAACAAACAAGTAAAACGTCTTGTATATTTTGAAAAAAAACTACCCCTTCGGGAATTACAGGTGTTTATATGTATGTATATTCTATTAAAAAAAATACCAAATAATAATAATAGTAATAATTAAACAGTCAACCACAAAGTTCTGACCCCACACTAGGTTAAACCTGTATGATGGGTTTCAAGAACTATGAGGGACTACGATCCCACAACACCCAGGCCCGAGACAATTATCTGTCACACAAAAACATTTGTCTCATTGCGGGAATCGAACCCACGGCCTCTTGTTTCAAAGCTGGCTATCAACTATTGACAAGAATATATATCTATTTTCTTACTTAGTTAGTATGTAATTTTACCTTGGTGTAGAATACAAATGACTATTTACCTCATTTAACTAAATAAATCTATGATTCATAGCTGTATACATAGTTGGAATGTAAGGATTGCTTTTGCATTTGTTATTTATTTTGGAGAATCTGGGGACTGGCTACAACTATAACATAGTCCAATATGTATAAATCTATGAGATGTGAGCATATTTTCTCATGGTTAATGATGACAGACATAGTTGGAATTGAGAGATTATTTATATAATCTCATAATAATTCATATAATACTCTATGGAATAAATTGGTCTTATATCTTGAACATTATAAAAATATTTAAAGTGCCTTATGTATCTCATACATTTTAATGAATTATTATATGTCTTGCCTTATTTAATACTAGCTGTTGCTCGCGGCTCCACCCGTGTGGAGGTTTATTTTCGGGAGCAGAAGTATACAATCCTAGCCTTAAAATAGCCTATATTAATCAGTAATAATGTAGCATTCAAATGGTGAAAGATTTTTTTAAATCGGTCCAGTACTTTTTGAGCCAATTCGTTATAAACATACATACAAATCTTTCCTCTTTATAATATTAGTATAGATGAAGTGCTTTGTTATCTACATTATTTAGGCTAAAGACATTTTTAATATTGTCGAGATGGAGCTCACGTCGAGACGGCAAGGGCGCTCAACGCTCGCCGAATCGATAGTTCGCCCTGTGCCCTCCGTCAGCTGGGAATCGTGTTTCGCGACATTTACGCGAACCGCTACTTATCTGACCTGAGAATTATCGTCTCTGTAACGTATAAATCATACGACAATCAATGTTAGAATAATTTTGTAAGTAAAGTAACTTGCGGGACCACAGCTTCGTGGGCCACTACCAAGGGCAAGAGGTTCGCAAATTCGTATTTTTGCCGTACCATCAAGCTGTGGAACAGTTTGCCAGCTACCGGAAGGAGGGAATCCTTCCTATGATACTGGGTCCTTTAGGCGTAGTGTGAAGAAGCTAAACAGCAGGCCCGCATGATTGTGTTGAGTAGCGAGAGATAGATTGTCTCTCGCTGCTTGATACTCTTACTACTTGATACTGGACGGCACTGCACTTACCATCAGGTGCCGTGAGGTCATTTTGCGTGCCAGGAAAAAAATAATCAATTTAAAGACAAAACCTGATAGTTGCCGCCGTAAAAGCTTTGTATCATATCTAAGATTATTTGAACAGCGTCAACGGGTAAATGAACTCTCAAAGGACGATTCACGTTGTACCTTCTGAGACGTAATTAAGATAGCACAGGTATGGTTAGATATCAGAACATATAGGTACTTCCTTGAGCCAAGACTCATGATGGTAAGCGCAGTGCCGTCCAACTAGAGTATCGAGTAGCGAGAGACAATCTATCCCCCGCTACTTAACACAATCATCCCGGCCTGATTCTTCACACTACGCCATGGGCAAGAAAGTGAAGAAGTGGTCGAGGGTCTAGTGTCAGAGTACTCAGAAGGCCGTAAACCGGCCAAACATCATACCCCAACACTAGCCCCTAGGATTTTACACCCGGTGTACGGTGGTCGCTATCCGGGTGGATATATGAATATCCTGCCACCAGCAAAGATTATCAAGGAATACGACGACAGTATGATCTAGTTATTTTAAACACTCGCATCTATCAAATACAGTTAAGTAAAAATTTAAAGCCTAACGGTACATTCTTTGCATACATTAGTATTACATTTCATAAAATTGAGGAAATATTCAGAAGTAGCGGTTTACGTGGCGTCCCCAATCTTGTCAAGATTTATCGTTATTACACTAGGGAAGGATGTAACTAGATTTACTCAGCGCGGCGTGGTGGGGGTGGGTGGGGGAAGCGGGTGGACGTAAGATTTTTTTTATCTAATTTATATTCTTGTTTATGTTATCATATTTACGATATGGGTCAAGTTATTTTGCCGCTTGCTTTTTGCTAGTTCTTTACGATGTTATTTTTGCATTAACTATGTAAAATGTTGACGAATATTTTGCCTAACGTCCGGAAATACGAAGAATAGTGTGTATACGAAAAAAATGTATAACGAGAAACCATTTTTCATTGAATTTATTTTTTTACTCGTCTGCCTCGGTGGCGCAGTTGTTACGGCTGCTGTGCTGAGGCCTCCCCGGGCCGGGTAAAGTGGTATTGGATTTTTCTATTTAGAAATACTCAGTATCAGCCCGGAGCCTGGCATTGGGCCCGGGATCGCTATAGGCTTACCCTCTATCACATTATAGGACCGCAATAAATTCGGAGAAAAGTGGGTGTACTAATTACACCTCTGTCTACCTCTTCGAGGATTACTGGCGTGAGTGTATATAATATATATATAGGTATATTTAATTCCGGCAACTTTTTTTTCTAGGTTTCAACCCTATAGTAGAATATTAGTGATGGTGGCGAACACTTGCGACTTTAAATGCTTAAATTTCATCAAATAGGAAACCATTTGGAAACTTTTGTAACATCGTACTTAAGTGTACTGTTTTTTTTCTTGCCGTAGCATGAAGTGCAACTTTTAATAAATCGTCGTTTCGTAGAATATACCTGCTTTCCAAATTTCACCCTTGCCGGGTTATAGCTGTGAATGCTTGGTATGAAGATACCAATGGACAAAATTATAAGGGTTTCGTTTGTGCCATTCATCTACGGAACTCTTAAAGAATTAATTTGACAGTTACATAAACTTGACACTGAAAATCTAGATGTTTCGCCGTATATTAGGTATTTTAATTAAATTTAACTAAGTTCAACAACCTTTTGGAACATTAATATTCATAAAGCTGTAAATGTCCGGAATACATTACATTTAATTAGCCAATTAAGTGAACAACTGTAGAATCTATTGTGTATGTTATAAGATTTGTTCTTTTTAAACTGTTGCACCTAATAGTATCACTCCAGAGCAGTGGCGGATTTGCGGTCTTGGCCGCCCTAGGCATCAGGCCATGTAGTAAGAACCAGCCGCCCCGTTCTCGGCACCCATGAGATTTAAGAGGATTATTGTAATAAGATACTTCGAGTTATTTCTTGTTATCATCAGTGAATTTTATGTCACGATTGGCCGCCCTAGGCCCACGCCTACTGGGCCTTAGAGCAAATCCGCCACTGCTCCAGAGGTATCAACCTGGCAAAATAAATGTACAAAAAATATTTAAAATTCCAACAAGAATTCTGTATAAGCTTTTTTTAGTGTCTGGATAAGCAGACGAGCAGACGGGCCACCTGATGGTATGTAGTCACCGCCGCCCATAGACTTCTGCAATGCCAGGGCACAGCAAAGCCGCTGCCTACTGTTAATTTACACGTGTTAACAACGACCTTGAGTAATATGTAAATAAAGACTCTATCACATCAAAGTCGTGATATCATACGACATATGTACTGACTAACCCTTGGTACGTTCACGGACAATCGTTAATTATGTTTACATGTGTATTATTACAGTTAACACAGTTAAACGTGTTGTGATGAATAGGATAATTATTATTTATGTGTCAATTTGTAATAATATACATAAATACACTCACGCCTGTAATCCTCGAAGGGGTAGGCAGAGTGTAACCAGTACACCCACTTTTCACCGAATTTATTTCGGTCCCATAATGTACTAGGGGGAGTCTATCGCCATACCGGGCACAATTTCCAGACTCCGGGCTAATACTGAGAATTTCTAGTTAGAAAAACCCAATATCATCTGATCGAACCCGAGACCTTAGCAGTCGTAACGCATGCGCAATGACAACTGCGCCACCGAGGCAGTCTTCGTAATAATCATATTATTATGACGACTGGTGGTCGAAATTCAAACATAATTCATAAAAAATATGTTTTAACGTTATTAGCCGCGTACTGACCAAGCGAGCGGCTTCGCGAGGCAGCCTCGGACATTTGCCGCAGTACGCATGCCGCGCGAGGCGGCCTCGGTCTGTAAGTTTTCTAATCCGAGGCTGCCTCGCGCGGCAAGGCCGAGCCACCGTGAGCATCGACGCTCAGTTTAACTTGAAGTCGAATAGAGACCACCATGAGGCCGCACATTCGGAAAGCTGTCGCTACCACTGCCTTTTTAATAATTCTAAGGCTTGCAAAAAAAGGAAACAGAAAACTAAACGTTTTTGGATTAAACTCTTATACAAATATAGATTACAGGCTGGGAAATGATTGTTTGAAGAGTTGTGCTTCGATGACGAAGAATTTTGTTTCACTCGAATAAGTAAAATCGAATTTGACAATGTGTATTCTCTCATAAACGCCAAAATAAGCAAGGAAACAAATTTTCGAGAAGCAATATCCGCTAGGGAAAGATTATTAGTGACATTGAGATTTTTGGCGAGGCAAAACACTACCGTCTTGAGTGAGCGCGGCAAACGTACTGAGGCACCTTTGAGCATCGACAAAAACCGACAACGCTCGGCTCGGGCCGCGGCACGCTCGGGCGAGGCAGCGCGTGCGTTTGCCTCGGGCGAGGCACGTCTTGACCGACCGAGGATTTGCCTCGCGAGGCAGCCTCGCGAGGCTGCTCGCTCAATCAGTACGCGGCTATTGAGATATGAAGCGACTAAACTGTTCCAGTTAATATGTATCTGAGACCGTATAATTTTAGGCTTTATACAGCCGGGGCCCTGCGGGCGAGCTACCGGCTGTGAAACGAGAGGCCGTGGGTTCGATTCCCGCACCGAGACATAGTTTGCGTGACAGACAGATACTTGTTGCGAGTCTGGATGTTGTGGGAGCGAAGTTCTTGATACCCACGATACAGGTTTTACATAGTGTGGGGTCAGAACTATGTGTCTGACTGTTGGGTGTATTTATTTATTTAAGTTGAAATTTAAATACATTCAAAGTCTACTTTTCCGCGTACTCGTATTACTTTTAAATATAACTTACATATAGAGATTGTTGGTATATAAATTTTATTACAAACATCGAGGGAAACGCAGTTGTAATATTCTCCCAATGTCAACGGGTAATAAACAAGCCATGTGCAGTGCACATTGCACGAAACTGGCCCACTGCTAACGTCATCACGACAGATTCGCATTCAAAATAACCATCATCCATTGTGGCGGTTATGGATGCATTCTATTTTCGGAAACTCGTGACTTCCGATCTTTGTGTCGATCCGGAAGTGGATTTTGAATGTTTTGCATAATAGTTACAGGCTATTTTAATTCAATTTGCGTGTGTTTTTTTTTATAAATTTAATTTATTGAACTATTATATACCTATATGGAGGGTTAAATCAGTGTTATTTATGTGGATAGCTATAAAGAAGTCGGATTCGACGGCAATATTTCAAAATGAAGTTTGGTTCAATTGACTGTGAGATTTTAACAATGGCGTATCAAATGTGATTAGTAAAAGTGTTTCACCTTTTGCTAGACTTTTTAGAATGAGTGAACTCGCAACCAAGTCTCTAGTCTAATAAGTATATAAATAGTACGCATAGGTATACAGTATTTAGGGATTTTCTGACATTATTTCCAACCATGCTCACTAGATTTTCCAGATTACAACCTCAAAAACCATAAAGTTTTCGTAGAAAATCTGCCACATTACTGTTATAAGCCATCATCGATTAAACACAAACTACACTGAAAACAACTGTACGCACACTGATTAAAACCGAGCAGCACTTCCGCTAGTTTCGTATAGACTGCTCCCGTGAGCGCTGATGCTTTCCTTTTTATAACAAATCTTCCCCACCGAGTATCCAATCTACCCACAAATATTTCGTAAGTGACCCCCAATATTTCCATAAAAATCTAAAGTACCCTTACACTGTGATTTGACCTCTAGCTAAACGTTTTGACATAAATCATAATATATAATAAACCTGTATAATATAATGTCACACTGCTGGCCGCGGGCTCTTCTAACTAAGAGAATTTTAGTAAATTAACCCTATTTTCCCCATTGTCAGGAAAAGAAAGCAAAGTTAAACAACTTCTGTTTGTAACTTAACTTTGTAAGCATATCCTCCCCCTATGCTTACAAAGCTTTGGTATAATAACAGTCTATGACAGAAACATCCTATCCGCTTTTGAGCATATATATTTTGCCATATATGTTCAAATATCTACCTACTATCTACTAAGTTTAAAAAAAAACGAAAGCTAATAAATAGCTGACGCAATCGCCATTCAGACCTGTGTCATTAAAAATAAGCAAAGCAAAGCACACCACCCTCATCCCCTATGGTGCTTGTGTAATACTCGAACAGCCCCTAGCCCCCGTGAGAGGGGTTACCTCTTGGTTTATCACGCTACGAGTTTGTAGACCTCACATACCTACAAAATACCTCCTGCAGAATTTTTATTTCTCAAGTATGCCGGTTTCCCCATGATGATTTCCTTTACCGTTAAAGCAAATAATTACACATGTAATTTCGAAGTCTGAAGTGCGTGCCCTAGGTGTCCAACCCACGACTACCGTCTTGACATTCCGTACTACTTCGTAAGTTGTCGTTACATATTGATCACTGGCTTTTGCTCGCAGCTCCGCCCGCCTGGACGTCATGTTTGGGAGAAAAAGTATACAATACAAAATAACTTTTTATGGATTTTTATAACAAACTGTCATCCAATATTTTACCCCCTTAGGGATGGTATTTCCAAAAACCCTTCGTTAGTGTATGCGTACATCATAAAAGGTTACCTACTGTCAAAATTTCAAGTTTTTAACCCCAGCCGTTTATGCTGTGCGTTGATGTGTCAGTCAGTCTGTTTCTTCTTTTATATGTTCATAATAATGAACAGATACTATATTATTTGAGTCTGAGTTTTTTTTTTTTTTTAGTTCCTCGATAGGCAGACGAGCAGACGAGCCACCTGATGGTAAGTAGTCACCGCCGCCCATAGACTTCTGCAATACCAGGGCACAGCAAAGCCGCTGCCTACCAAGTTACGATCAAGCGTTAATAATCTTTTAACAAACAAGACTACACCTTCAATTATGGAGGCATGTTCATACGCTTCCTTGGATACATTAACACACACGCTTATTAAGTAATTGTTCTTGTTTATTCATTGATAAATCCATGCACGCGATTAGTATTGGGTTCTTGCATATTATTGTATCTCGTAATTATACTCAGCCTGTTGCCGTCCACTGTTGGACGTAGGCCTCCCCAAGTGAACGCCAACCATCCCGGTCTTGGGTAGCCCGCATCCACCCGCTACCCGCCACCTTCTTCAAGTCGTCGGTCCATCGTGCAGCAGGGCGTCCCACACTACGTTTGCCTAAACGCGGTCTCCACTCCAACACATGTCTGCCCCATCGGCCATCTGTCCGTCTGCAGACGTGACCAGCCCACTTCCACTCGTAATTATGTAGAGTTAAATGCAACGATCTGATCTGTGTGTGTAAAAATATTTTGATGATTGTTATTGATCATGATATGCATAATGTTTTTATCTTATTTATTACGATGAACATCATATTTTTATCTAAACTATAGTGAAAGATCAATTTAGCAATTGTATTTTTTCAACGTAGTTTGGTTCTGGATTTTATCTCTAGCGTTTGATATTTATGTAGATTTCTTTTAAAAGTTTAAGATGTAGGTCATGCAAGAGCACGTTCCCGCATACGCAGAAGTTAAAGTAGTTCATGCATTTGCATAATATATCAGTATATGAAAGCTGCCTGATTTATTAAAATGTGCTTCTACGTGTTCTTGTAAAAATCCAGTTTCCTAATATATACGATACAAAATTTCATTGACTAACTGTAAAGGCTTCTAATAAAAAAAACTGAACCAGATTTTTATTGACAGAATTATAATGTATTAACAAAATTAATACGTGAATATATTGTACAAAAAAAGTTATACAAACATCATCACGAATACATTTTCTTATTACCTCTTTCCCATTGAATTCAGTCTACGGTTTGATAGTTGAATTGGTTACTTCTAAAATATATTTATATATCTGCAACATTTTTGGTGATTAACTCCCTTAACTTTTTTGCTTCAACTATCTTTCACACGATGACGTCATTGATCAGGGCGACTTCCTCAGCATTCACTAGAACTACAATATCAATTAATATTATCCATAAACTAGCATGTCGCGCCCCCTTAGCGTTTGAATAAATAAACTCGAATCGGTCTAATTGACCTACTTCATCGCATGTTCTGCCTTTGTAAACCTATTGTACTGCTAGTTGCTTTATGAACTCTAGTTTCCAGCTTTGTTCACTTTATATATGCCGTGAAGTTATTTCATATTGTGATATGAATAATAGCGTGCACTCTATATCGTGATATTTGCGTACATTTTGCTCGGTTCGTTTTGTCTTTTTCTACATTGTGGACGTTTGCTCAGGACTATCTATTATCTACTTACTTTTACTTATATATAACTTTCTTTTACTTAAATTCAAATATTTCTGAGTTTCACGTCCCTAATTTTCTACTGATCATTTTCAATTTATCATCTTTTAATTAAGCCTGTCTGTCAAAGATTGCTTAGGATTAAGGTTTTTTAATTCATGAATGTAATTATAAATATTTATAATCGTTTAAGTAGTAACTCGTACTTTTGCCGCACCATCAAGCTGTGGAACAGTTTGCCAGCTACCGTGTTCCCTCCTTCCTATGATCCTGGGTCCTTTAGGCGTAGTGTGAAGAAGCTACACAGCAGGCCGGCATGATTGTATTGAGTAGCGAGGGATAGATTATCACTCGCTACTTGCTACTATAACTGGACGGCACTGCACTTACCATCAGGTGCAGTGTGGTCACTTTGCCGAGCCACGATAAAAAAAAAAGTAAAAACGATGAGAACTCTATTTGGCATGACTGTGTGGAGTAACGAGGGATAGATTGTTTCTCGCTACTTGATACTCTAACTGTACGGCACTGCGCTTACCATCATATGCAGTACTAGCTGTTGCTCGCGGCTCCGCCCGCGTGGAGGTCATGTTTGGGAGAAAAAGTATACAATACAAAATACAAATTTTCATGCGTTTAATTAAAAAAATGACGGATTTTCATACAAACTTTCATCCCGTATTTTACACCCTTAGTGGTGGAATTTCCAAAAATCCTGAAACATATATTTTTTATTTTTAACTAAAATGCCAAATACTAATTTTCATGAATTTAACTTTAAAAATGACGGATTTTCATATAAACTTTCATCCCCTATTTTACCCCCTTAGGGGTGGTATTTCCAAAAACCCTTCCTTAGTGGATGCCTACGTCACAAAAGGTACCTACTGTCAAAATTTCAAGTCTCTAACCCCAGCCGTTTAGGCTGTGCGTTGATCGATCAGTCAGTCAGTCAGTCAGTTTCTTCTTTTATATATACAGATTGTCACTTTGACGTGCCAGGTTAAAAAATATAATTTTTAAGTATGGTACGAGATTTTACCTTCGCCAAATAAATCCGCAATATTCTATAACTTAATTTTCGAGTTGGTTTTGAAGTTTTTTTTACTGATTGGAAGTAGATTTGATTTTATAAATTGAGAAATGATTTAAATTGCCTCATTTATATTTTGGTTTTAGTATGTAAATTTCAAATTTGTGCTAATATTTTCGGATTATTAATTTAGATAAATTTTACATGATTCAAAATAAATGTTTTATTGCATTTTTTGTCTAAAACATTATTCTAGAGCGGTGTTATTTTTAATCATAAGCTAAAATTAGTCAGATTTATTTTAATATTTTCCTGTTTTTCACGTCCTTGCTGTGTTGATATACATAACCATTATAGGTATATTGTTTTAACATACAATTTGTTCTAACTGCCTCGGTTAATTGCGCATGCGTTACGACTGCTGTGCTGAGGCCTCGGGTTCTATCGCCGGGTCGGGTAAAGTGATATTGGGTCTTTCTACTTAGAAATACTCATTATCAGCCCTGAGTCTGGAATTGAGTCCGATATGGCGATAGGTTCGCCCCCTATCACATTATGGGACCGTAAAAAATAAATAAAGTTTTTCTTACGAACTTAATCAATTCTGCGAAAAGTGGGTGTACTGGTTACAGCTCTGCCTACGCCTTCGGGTATTATAGTCGTGACTGTATATGTATGTATTTTGTTCTAAGGTATAAGTTTCTCCAACAACCGAAATAAACCGATAAGAGAAAATTATAATACAACCAGTAAATAATTTACTCTAAACAAACGTTCATAACAGGCAAAAAATATTGTTGCACTTAATCATTGACGTATATTATATGGACAGGATATTTGATCCGCGAAAGTGTGCCTATTTGATTTTCGCCATATTGGCGCTGATAGCAGTGCAGTCGAGCAGTGAGCGTCCGGGGAACTAACGATAGAGTTGAGACACGAAGGATGATATATCGACAATGATACACAACAGTCGATGGTTTACAAATCTTAAAAATAATAAAAACATCGCCTTAGCAAAACATATTTTCATTTTAGATAATATTTTTAATGGGGTCTTAATTTACAATCGAATATATTATTATAACTAGGTTTGATGCTGTTTTGGGGCTATAAATTATATTTAAAAAATAGCACGCTTTAATAGCTAGCCGAACTAAAAAGTAGAAAATAATATTAAGTTCATGGCAAAAAATTATAATTTAAAACAAAAACTAAAAAATATCACGTTTTAAGGTGTCGTCAAATATGATTCCAAGATCTTTGAATCTAATAAATTCATTGGCGCCCCGATTCACGAAGAAAGGATGTATGGCGTCAGGACCAGACCCTTAGACGAGTCAAAATTTTTAATAAAAATATCGATATTTTTTTCGGATTTATATCAAACTCCGATATTGATATATTTAAAAATATCGATATATCAAACTCCGATATTGATATATTTAAAAATATCGATATATCGGAAATCCGATATTTTAAAAAATATCAACATCCCTATTATATGTCAAATTTAGTTTCAAATACACTCGAGAGGGGCGCTTCAAATAGGTCAAGAAAATAGCTGTCATTTTGTATTAGATATCCTGTCCATATAATATACGTCAGTGCACTTAATACATTTTTCCGGATTATAACAGGATGGTGTAATTGTTCCCTTTAGTCAGGCGGCACGGTTTCATTTATAAATAGGTATTGTGGCCGACTGACCCGTTGTTATTAATTGACTAGACGATGCATATAATGTGGCGGGTTAATTCCTCTATGCAGTATGAGATAATACTGGCTGGTTATTTTTATTAGCTCCTGCCGGTGTTCGATGTTTGAATTCAAATCTCCGTTTTTATTATGATTGGGTATTGGCCGTTATCATGCTGTACTAAATTACTTTCCAAATTATTCTTTAATGCCTGTAGTGTTTTTTGTGTACACGTACTTAAGAAAATTCGTTGGTAAAATCGCAATTCGCGGCAAAGTATCAATATCACCTGCTGTTTGTCGTGGTTTTGTTATATCCGCAAAGGCAGGTGTCTGAACATTTTAATAATATGATTTTATTCACCAGAATAAACTTTTCGCAGGTGATATGATACCTACTCGTTATATGGTCACAAGTTGAATACGGTTTATTTTTTAATTTTTAATAATAATCGTTTGTGGATGACGAATAACGATCACGCCGACTTTATAAAGATTTTATGTCAAAATCGTTGAAAAATACTTGTAATTCTCAAGGAAACATACTCTATGCACAGATATCCTAAAGATAGCTGACAGACTTAAACATCAACATTATAATATGAGCCGTGATGTATGTATAGTACCTGGTTATTGGTGAGTTCAACAATTTAGAGCTTTTGTAAGGGGCATCCATTAATTACGTTAGTTCTAATAGGAGAGGGAGCGGTGCATCTAATCAAATATCGTTAACATACACTCACGCCTATAATCCCCGAAGGGGTAGGCAGAGGTGTAACCAGGACACCCACTTTTCGCTGAATTTCGGTCCCATAAAGTGACAGGGGACGAGCCTATCGCCATACCGGGCACAGATTCCAAACTACGGGCTGATATTGAGAATTTCTAGATAGAAAAACCCAATATCACTTTATCCGACCCGGGGATCGAACCCGAGACCTTAGAACGGCAGTCATAACGCATGCGCAATAAGAACTGCGCTGCCGAGGCAATCGTAATAAATATCGTTTAAATATTGACCATAATTGAAAATCTAACGTCAAATTTTGAAAAATACAAGTTATTTTAATATAATAATAATTATAATTAATTTAATTAAAATATAAATTTAGTATTTTCCCAACTATAGCGTAAATCTCGCATAAGGGGGACGGGGGTTCCTCTAAATCTCACTAAATCCCATCAAAGGGGAGCGAGGGGTCGAAATTAATAGAAAACATCTCACGTAATTAATGATTGCTCCCTAAGACATATTAATAGAGTAACATATAAGTTTAAAGTAAACTGGTTATCTAATCAACATGTTACGACATAACACTATAAACACGAGTCTAATGTAAGGTTTTATGACGACAAAGTTAGTGTGTTAGGTACATACAATTACGTCAAGTAAATTATGACCTGCGAGAATTTATTAATATCAGCATGGTATAACTGAGGAAGTATAAAGGTTATAAACCTGCTGGTTTTAATTATAAAGTACGGTAGGCAGCGGCTCTGCTGTGCTCTGGCATTGCAGAAGTCTATGGGCGGCGGTGACTACTTACCATCAGGTGGCCCGTCTGCTCGTCTGCCTATACAGGCACTAAAAAAAACAAGTTGGTAGGCTTATAGTTTAGATGTATAAACGCTTTTAGGACCTCTGTGTTAGAGGGGCTTTATATTATAACAACATACATACATATACAGTCACGCCTGTAATCCCCGAAGGGGTAGGCAGAGGTGTAACCAGTACACCCACTTTTTGCCGAATGTGTTACGGTCCCATAATGTGATAGGGGGCGAGCCTATCGCCATACCAACTTTAACATTGTACCAACTACCGATTGTAACAACAACATTAAAATATGTAATTAAAAAAGTTAAATATTTGTAAAAAGAAATATAAAATAATGGAAAACCTCGCCTGATATGTATTTCCCCAATTCCCAATGGTGTTTAGTCATGGCAATTATTAATATTTCCCACATTCCCTAAAGGTTTTAACCATATCGAAATGTGTTTGATTAAAATATTACGAAGCTCTTATATCAGGTTTACTTTTGTTTTTTGATAGGCTAATTGGGTTTTCATGATGCGATTAAAGTATATTGAAAAAGAAACCATAGGGCAGGATATCCTTCATCCTTTATCCTTTATCCTTGTCGGCAAGTTGGACACACTGTCTCTGCCACGTCTCCCTCGTGTTCTCAAAAAATACTCTGCTACGTGTTAACGAAATGAAAACCCTAGATGCATTACGCATTATATATTATCTATATCCCTAACTAAGCATGTAGGCAGCTACTTATGGTTTATTTGTGGTCATAATAACTTATATTGGCGACCCCTTAGCCACTTATGGTTAGTGCAATGTATTTTAGTGGCTAAATACGTACTGGACAATCATGCATCTAAGGCGTTATAAGATTAGTGCAAACGAGTATAAGGACCGCCTCGGTGGCGCAGTTGTGTTTACGTACACGGTACGATTGCTGTGCTGAGGTCTCGGGTTCGATCCTCGGGCTGTGTAAAAGTGATATTGGGGTTTCTATCACGAAATACTCAGTATCAGCCTGGGGGATTGGGCCCGGTATGGCGATCGGCTTGCCACCTATCACATCATGAGACGGTAATAATATCGGCGAAATGTGGATGTACTGGACTCCTCTGCCAACACATTCGGGGATTACAAGCGTTAGTACGTATGTATAATTGAATCTTATCCGGTAAACAGAAGCATATTTAAGTGTACTAGGTTGTTATTATATTTATTTCTATATGTCGGATCGTCATGAATACGGACACGGAATTGACCTTGCAAATAACTTTAATTATTGTAAACTGTGGGTACCGTCACTTGTTTTACTATTTTGAAGGTAGTTTGTTTATTATCGGGTGATCTCACTCACAGAGTGGTGGGGCACAACGAAAATCACAATATAAACGAGCACCTCGTCTTTGGCGAGGCATTCACGAATAATCATTGAAACAGTTGGTAACTTGTAGGTCGTAATGCCGAAATACTGTTAAAGTAACAAGTTAACGTGATGTAGAAGTGTTATTGTGGATCGAATATTGTAACGTAAATTGTGATGTGTTTAAAAGAGCAACCATGGAGTTTTTTTGCCACGTTCTTCCCCATGGATTGCATTCCGAACTGGTAGTAGTTTAATAAACTGTGTTATTCTTGTTTTTCTACAGAACTATCACACGCTATGTATCCTAACTATATCTGGAGATAGGAGAGGGATGTTGTAAGCCCTCTCAGAGCCTCGGCCTGATGACCGGCCGACCCGATATATACATTTGTATTTATGGCTGAGAATAGCTTGCTCTTTGTCTCGAAGTCGGTAGAACGGTTCCAGTATCAGTGATCTTTACAGCGATTAAACCTTTAACAGTTGCGAAATAGGACCCACCCATGATTATGAAGTCAAAGGTGATCGATACTTGTTTGTATGTCATTGTTCGATTCATTTCTTGTTTTTTTTTATTTTATTGTCATAAGTTTCGCTAACTACAGAAAGTAAGGGAAAGATAATATTACTAGGTGCAAGACTAACGAGGTTGAATCCAAAGTGATTTTGAGGAATATCCTACTAAAACTTTAAATGCGAATGTTTGGATGGATGGATGTATGGATGTTTGTTACTCAATCGTGCTACAACGACTGGACGGATCTGAACAAGGTCTATTATATCTACTAGTTGCACCTCTGTCTACCGCTTCGGGGATACATGCGTCATATTATGTATAAATAATACTAACCCTGTATTAAACATTGTCCCACTCCTGGACACGGGCCTCCTCTACTAATGAGAGGGGTTAGGCCTTAGTCCACCAGCTGGCCTAATGCCGGTTGGTAGACTTCACATACCTTCGAAATTCTTATGAGAATTATCAGGCATGCAGGTTTTCTCACGATGTTTTCCTTCACCGATAA
Source organism: Laothoe populi (assembly GCA_905220505.1). NCBI lineage: Eukaryota > Metazoa > Arthropoda > Insecta > Lepidoptera > Sphingidae > Laothoe > Laothoe populi. Next base: position 7,446,763 of record HG992167.1, on the reverse strand, counting down.
AGCAAGCTATAATTAACAATTAATACACACCATGGGCGTATATAAGGGGGGGTCCAGGGGGTCCGGACACCCCCCTTAGCATACGACATAATAAAAAATCGAGGACTATTGATAGCGGATTATATAGACGGTTAGCAGGCTATTTGATTTAAGTGTCAATTTTTGCAGCATTCAGCTATATGCATATTTGGAATTAACAGATTTTTCTACGACTTTTGAGCCTAGTTTATTTTTTTTCGTGTACTTTTTAGCGCTTAAATCAACTGGTAAAACAAGAATGCTTTTTTTTTCAGGGCACATCTATTTAAAAAAAATTGGACCGAGTCTTAAGTAGTGACTACTTAGTAGTGATGAGTGTGATAGTATATGATGTACCATAAGTACCTGGAGGGCAATTCTCCTTTCATTCAAAATAATTTCGTACTCGAATCTACAGTTCGAATCATTTCTCTATTACATAATTTCGAACTACGAAGTTATTTTTTCGAATGTTGCATCCATATCCAATTGAATTCGAGTCTTTACTATGAGATTCTGCTAAAAAAATTGAATTTCGAACTAAAAATCTATAAGTATTTTAATATCCATAGTGTCTCGGGCCTCATCAAATGTGCATCCACTATCCAGTTCTTGGACATGTTTTTGGACTCTTCCAAGTATTTTATATTTCTAAGACTTTTAGTTAAATCATAATAAAAACACGAGATTGACTCTTTTTATGGGTAAACACATCAGCATATAGCATCATATACGCAGTAAGTTAGGACCAAAATAAAACAATATCTTTGGGTGTCTAGAGGCCTTCATACGTACAACATTACCGCACCACCTCCAAGAGCATAGACTCTATGCCGCTTAGCTATAAACGTCGTAAAATATTAATGTTAAGGAATCAACCTTGCCACTTTATCTGGAGAAATTACCTGATGCAGTTCATATGAAATTTGTCAAGACGCCATTAGGTTTCAGTGGCTTAAGGCAAACTCGCTCAAGAATGGCGTAAGCCTGGATGTCATTTTCTACCTACTACAATATCATCAAGCGTTACTTAGCATCTTGCGACGTACCCTGCGACTGCTGGGAAGAACTTTCGTGTCACTAGACCGAATGGCGTCGCTCAGTACGAAATCATGTGCACATTTTGAGGAAACATGTATGTATCCAATGCCTTGATGCCCAGTGTGAGCTGCAATAAATAAGACCTAAAACTGTGTACACTTAGGGTTGGCCCTAAGTGTACACGACGTGCGTCGCCATGCATTGTAGTTGAAAAATAGGACGTGACGCGACGTTTCGACTCTGCGCCAGTTTGAGTTGACTCTTACAGCTACTCTTCTAGAAAACTGTTCTAGAAAAGTTGATTCGAGTGCGTGAGAATTTTCTCCCTGAGTTCCAACATCTCATCTTGGTAATAAGCAACATTAAAATAGTTATTTACCAAAAATAAATTGACTTCACTTGACACTTGATGTTTTGACAGTTGTTATGTAAACAATAAAATAAAAATGAATGAAAATCTGCGGCAGATTTTCATCAATCCAAAGTCCAAATCCAAATAAAAAGTAGCAATTTTTTATTAACTAGCGTTTTCCCATTCTATGTTTAAGTAATTTCGAAATAACTATGATTTGAGCGGTTAGATTTTTAGCTTTTACCAGCGGACCCCCCCATGTAAAAGCTATTGCTACGTCACTGATACACACGTAACTTTTAGAAAAGTCAGAGGTGTATGCCATTTGGGTTTCGAAATCTTATGTACATAAGAATATAAATGTTATCTTAAAAAAAATGTGTATCAGTATCAACCCTACGATTAATTAGTAGCGTGGCGTTATTTTACGCGTGCACCATTATTGTCCGCATGTGGTCATGGACCACAGACATTGACCTCGCTTCCAGATAGCAATCACTATCTATCGCATATCTACGACTACGAGTATGTACAACTCTATCCACTATGCGGACACTGACTTTCCGTAAAACTTATGAAGTAGGATAAAACCAATAAAGAAGTAGTAATTATGTAAATTAACGCTTTTATTATTGAACCTTGATTATGTTGAAGTAGTATCCGATTGCTGCTTAAATACAAACGATAATAATCGAACAAGTTTTATACAGAGACAAATTTAGTCTCTGTATAAAACTTGTTGGATTATTTTTATTTTATTTCAGTTCAAATGATAACCTTTACACAGTGTAGTGTAAAGGTTACGATAAACTTTGCATTAAATAAATTAGCACTAATTATAAGGATATATTTATCAACAACATCAATAAGTTAGTCGTTTCTTTTGCTTAGTTGCTTGTGACTTGATGTGATACCAACCCAATGACTTGTACAATCTGATTTGGAGAAATTTGCAAACTACCTACCTTCCTAGTTCCTAGTTCTTATACGATTATAGTACGCAGTAGAAAATTTTACATTACCAGAAGATTTATTAATTCAGACAAATAAAAAATAAATTACCTTTTTACATAATATTAGTACCAGGCTTATCCACCCATTGTCGAGTATAGTTCAGTCATAGGCCTTTGCAAATGGTTTTTTGCAATATCTATCCAAAAACACTTAAAAAGATCCTACCTTACAATGTTGTCTGACTTATTTTGGGCCATCACTCCGTAACCATATTTAATTTTCCATCTTCTCTTTATCCAAGTGTCAATTTAAAATCATTTACTTATACATTTGCCCACATTAGTAACGTTCGTTGGGCGAAGGATCTCTGCATTTAACATCTATTAACTTGATACCTAATACCGTACGAAATAAAAGTAGGTAAATATACCAAATATCCGCTCCACACGTTGGATGACACCTGATAAAATTATAAGTATACCTCCTAAACCACCTGAGACGAGACAAGACCGTCCCCCGCAGTTGTGTTCGGAATCTCTCGGACGTACTCGCCGAATGTGTAGTCTAGGCTGAAATAAATTATATTTTATAAATTCTTATGCCAACATGTTCGGAATTCGCTTGCATTCGTCAGTGATAAATTAATCCACGGGGTGCATCTGTACTTCTCTCGACGACGAACCAGTTTGTATAATAATATGATACATCAGATGTCGCATCTCAGTATCTGCATACATAAGTATATATTGTATAATAACGCCGCGCCGTGTCCGTATCTATGTATTTAATCTGTATATATAAAAGAAGAAACTGACTGATTGATCGATCAACGCACAGCCTAAACGGCTGGGGTTAGAAACTTGAAATTTTAACAGTAGGTACCTTATATGTCGGAGGCATCCACTAAGGAAGGGTTTTTGGAAATACCACCCCTAAGGGGGTAAAATAGGAGATGAAAGTTTGTATGAAAATCCGTAAATTTTGAAGTTAATTCATGAAAATTAGTATTTGGCCTTTTAGTTAAAAATAAAAAATATATATTTCAGGATTTTTGGAAATTCCACCCCTAAGGGGATAAAATAGGGGATGAAAGTTTGTATGAAACATGACCTCCACGCAGGCGGAGCCGCGAGCAACAGCTAGTTAACTATAGAGTTCAGAGTAGTTGATTCGAAAATTTGACCAACACCTTACATTGAAGAGGATAATGCGGCGTTTTGGATAGTTGAAAGCGTCAAAGGCAAAATTCGAATAAACTTTATGATTTATGCTATAAGATCACAATGAAAGTGTGTCGCTTTATTGGTTTAGTGGCAGTGTGCTTAAGCTGAAAATACGGCGAGGTCCTGGGTTTCATTCCGAGTTGTGTAATTACAATGTATGTGTAATAAACTCTGCGAAAATTGTGCAGTACTTGTAATCCTGCCTACCTCAGACACAGGCGTGCGTTTATCATCATCATTTACCTGCCCTTATCCCACACTAAGTGGGGTCGGCACAATTGGTTTTAACTCTCCACGCAGCCCTATCATGCGTCAAATCTGCATTCACTCCTTTCACGCGCATGTCCTCATTCACGCAATCCATCCACCTCTTTTTGGGTCTCCCACGACTCTTTCGTCCATCCACATTCATATTCAACTAGTCTTGTTACATGCCTTTCGTCTATCCTCATCACGTGCCCAAACCAAGCTAACCTAGGCGTGCGTTTATATTGTTATGTAAAGTATGTCTTGGTAAAATTATTTTGTAATATTCACTTACAATTTGTAATTCAGTGGTGATTACTATGATTACCCACGGGAAGGGGGAATCTAGGACGGCCTCCACTAGTGGAGAAATGGCCGTTTATTAGGTCACTAACAGTGGGCCTGTATGCACAGTTAATAAGGAAAACTTATAAAATTATATAGGCATGACACATTTATTTTGGTTAAAGAAGTCGAGCTAAAAACGGTAGGCAGCGGCTTTGCTGTGCCCTGGTATTGCAGAAGTCTATGGGCGGCGGTGACTACTTACCATCAGATGGCCCGTCTGCTCGTCTGCCTATCGAGGCAATAAAAAAAAAAATGTTAAACTACAAAATATTTAATAGTTCTGCGTGTAAAAGAACGATAATCGGGTTTACGTAAAGTAATCATATTCATGCCTAGTCATAAAAAGTTTTTTATTCATAAAAAGTACACCGATTTCAATAAAAAAAAACAAATTATGCGTCACTATAAAATTTGAGGGTTGCCCTTGATTTTCCTGAGATCCCATCATCAGATCCTGACTTGGTGCCAATGGGACCACCTGGGAAATATACCCTTTTAAACAAAAAAAAAAATTCTCGAATCGGTGCAGGCGTCTTCGAGTAATCGGGTAACATACATAAAAAAAGAGATTCCGACGAATTGTTAACCTCCTCCTTTTTTGAAGTCGGTTAAAAATTAAAACATGGTGGGTCTTATTGTTAAACGTAGATTAACTAATCAAGGTCTAAGTCAAGTAATTAGTACGAGTTGCTATAGCAATCAGTTTTTTTTTATTCTAGCATGGCACAGTGACAACTGCACCACCTGTTTAATATAAAACCCGGTTTAGTCTACTTTTTGTAATAAGACGTATGAGTGATGGAAGGAATGACTTGATAAGTGGGTGTTTATTCATTGTAAAATAATTGAATTATAAAATGTATAAGGACAAGTCAAATAGGAATGACAAAAAGTTTTGCGTACATTCTTTAAACAATTATCTCTAGATGTTATCCGCTACCTACGCACTTGTTAATCTTCCGTCGTTTTTCTCTCAGTTGGATCGTTTATTTTTTATCCAGACGAACGATAATTATGTTGCCTGTACTTAACGTTCATAAATCATGTTAATGTCACTTTGTTTTGTTTATTAATATTGGAAGATGGAAATAGACGGAATGTTGTATAGTTTTTTTTATTTTTGTATTTGAATTTGAACGGGTAATGGTGGTATAAATTTTTTTACTCGACGAAACAATTTTTTTTCTCAATATCTCTTTTTATATCGGTTGCTGGTGTTTAATAATTATTATGAATGATTATTGTTAATCGTAAACCCTCAGTTTTTGTTGTCGCGGGGAAATCGTTTTATTACTGACGCCCGTACCGGGGTAAGCGGAATAAGAATAAAACGGCTATTTTGGCCTTACGAGTTACGACCCAGCCCCATCTCGCCGGGATGATGGCTACCGGGCAGCCGCTGGGCCAAGTCCCTACCCCCTATATATACCCCACTTGACACTACCAGCTAGAACCCCGCTGTGGCCTTCATCGGCGATTACGGACCATCTGTACTAACTTTTGACAATGCCTCAACCCAAGTCTAGCTCTCTAGGACGCACTTAGCCATAAAAATGTGAGCTATGTAAATTTAGTGGTGGTTAGGATATAAAGATAATAAAAATATTATATGCAGTTTGGAAAAACTTATTATTCTAACACACTTATTTATAATCGAGAAAATCTTTTTACTAGAGTAAAAGTAATTACTTATAGTTAAGAATTCTTACCAAGTATGAATCGTTTGGCGTAAGATTGCCTGGTTGAGCTTTCTCAAGCATTCCATGGACAAGTAAAGACTTATTTAAGTTATTGCTTAAGACGAAGTAATGTCTTGTTTATAAATACGAGTGTTAGTCACCGGAGTCGCTACCAGAAGTTTATAATTGAAGCATATATGTTATTATAGATAAATAGTTTAAAAAAATTAAGCTTACAGTAGTGTTTTGTATTCATTGTAAATTATATTATCGATACCTATTTTATAGTAAAAAAATCGTGACGAAATCTGTATACCTGATAATTCTACATAAGAATTTCAAATGTATGTGAAGTCTACCCGCATTAGACCAGTTTGGTAGACTAAGGCCTAACTTTTCTCCTTAGTAGAGGTACCGCATACCCAGCATTGGGACAGTGTATAATGCAAGGCTGGTATTTCACTGGAGGCACTTGATTAATGGCCTATGTTAACTCATTGTATCTAATAAATTCTTTATAGTTAGGTACGATTTTTGACTCCGCAACCTGACTTGCAAGGTAAATAGCAGTGCGTGTGACCTTCAATAGCAAATGAAAGTAATCGCGTTGACGCTAAGCGTTGACGTAACTGATTAAGCGTAGACAAAAACCTAACTTTGAAGGTGACATTGCTTAGTTAACAATCATTACCTTTTGTGTTTTCTATTATCTTGATCTTGATTACCTAAAAATAATATTTTTGTGTACTGATGTTTTAATTGGCAAATCGTTTAAAACATTTTTTTATCCTGGCACGGCAAAATGACCACTCTGCACATAATGGTAAGCGCAGTGCCGTTCAATTAGAGTATCGAGTAGCGACAGGCAATCTATCCGCCTCTACTCAACACAATCATGCCGGCTTGGTTCCTCACACTACGCCATGGGCAAGAAGGTGAAGAACCGGTCGAAAGTCCAGTGTCAGAAGGCCGCGAAACGGCCAAACAACCTCAGGCATTGTTCAGCGTGGTACGTTGGTTATAATTATTCATAGTTTGGAGTTTTTGTGTAGTTAAAAATTAAGTGTTCAGAGTAGGTGATAAAGAACAAAACTGTGAAATCTGAATGTGGCCATTTCCCGTGTGCAAGCGCACGCGCTGTACATAGGGTTGGCAAAATTATTATATTAAACCGTTAGTGGCTTTTGACGTAATAATATGGCAAGCGTGATGGCTCTGAATGACTCTACACAGTTTTTATATCTCGTATTGAATCTCGTATTCGCTACAGAAAAAATATTTTTGTGTGAAATACATACGTAATGGATAAATTTGGCCAGTTTAAGAAGCTATAAACAGATGCACCCAACAGACACACATAAGTCCTGACCCCACACTAGGTCAAATCTGTACCGTGGGTAACAAGAACTATGAGGGACTACGGTCCCAGAACACCCAGACCCGAATCAAATATATGTCTGTAACAACAACAGCTGTCTCGGTGCAGTAATCGAACCCACGGCCTCTCGTTTCACAGCCGACTACTCGCCTGGTGCGTCACTGTCATATCATGCTGTGGTAACGTATTATCTTGAATCCAAATCTGTTTATTTCCTTAGGTTTACGTAGTAGTTTTAGGGTCGGCAACGCGCATGTGATACTCCTGGTGTTGCAAGCGTCCATAGGCTACGGTAACCTTACCATTAGGCGGGTCGTAAGCTTGTTTGCCACCATCGTGGTATAAAACAAAAGTAAGGTGTCACCCCTAAATGCGGGTTGAATGGCGCGAGAAGCGCAATGGACGGATGTACCGCGTATCTAACGGGGCCGCGCAGCCGAATGTGTGGACTCGGATGCACACAAATTGCGGGAAGTCCTATCAGTTGGATGATTTATTAGCTTGGTCCTCGGAATAGTTGTGCGCGATGCTTCTAGATGTCCTTGTAACTTCTCGAGTACCTACGATAGACGTGTGGCTGATTGTGAAAGGTGTTATTTTACTTATTTTGGGAAGAAAAGGATAGGATATATATATACAATCCATGGAGGGCTCTTAAGCTATTTTATGCCACGGGAACTGTACACATTTTATGCCACTTGGCATAAACAAACGAATTTACCTAAAATTCGAGTTAGCGTAGGTACTATACATTGTTGCTGTCGATTTAATTCCCCTAATTTACCTAAAAACCCTTTAGAGCGACGTGTTCAGACTGACTTACATAATACATTTAATTATATGGTCACGGTAAATTTATGTTTCAAAGTTCAAACCAGTTGAAACATCTGGCGATTATCTTGCATTTTTGGACATACACTGAATTGACACTTTGAATATTTCTCGCTAAAGTCATAGATTTGAGCGGTATCATTTACGAGATTTTTTATTACTTATGTCGTACCTATATAATGTTATAGCTGAAGGGAAGATGCCGTATATTACTGGCATATGTGTATATAAATAGTCTATGGTTTACAAATAAAAAGTATGAGTTTTGGTCTGCACGTCTGTGGACCGTCGGGCCGTAGCGAGGCAAAGATGGCGATCCGGGACATCAAGTTACGCGATCGGCTAGTTAGAGCCGACGAAGACAACTAGATGTCCATGGAGGAACAAGGCAGATAAAGGGAACCAAAACTCAGGTGATAGCAGTCTACGCGATTTATGCGCGCGGCCAGCATCGTGAGAGCACGAGCGGCGACGGCGCAGGCATATCGCGAGGCACCTCGGCCGGACGGGGTCGTGGTGTTTTGGTGCAGCGGAGCTGGCGGTGCGGGCGGCAGCGACAGCGGCGTCGCGGATGACAGCGGCGCGTTGGTTGGCCGGCCCGCCCGGTCGTATATTACTGGCATATATGTAGATAATAGTTTATACCTAGATTGTATTTTTGTACCTATTATGTTTTCGTATATTTTGTTTATTAGTCTTTACTCCATTGCTATATTTTTATTTTTGAGCGTAAATTGTTAAATGCGGGCGGCAGCGACAGAGTTAGTAAATATGTAAAAATAAAAAAAGTAAAGAAAAGATGATGATGAAGGGAAGATGCCGTATATTACTGGCATATATGTATATAAATAGTCTATGGTTTACAAATAAAAAGTATTAGTTTTGGTCTGCACGTCTTTCAATTATGACAATAGCGGTACATTTTCTACGCGTCGCTATATTGCACGGTATTTTTATTTACGTGATCAGAGAATCTATAGTCTATATATCATTTCTCAAAGGTGTTTTTTTATCAGGACGCCATAACCCATCATGAAACTTAATGTTTCAAACACCAAAGCTTATGTTTGATTTAGAATATAGGTTTTTCCAAACAAAGATATAACCCGAAAGTTATAACCTGTGTATCTTTAAGTCAAGAGTGAATAGGTATCTTCTAGGCAAGCGTGCTCCACCGTAGACTACATCATCACTTACCATCAGGCGAGATAGTGGTCAAACGCAAGCCTATTTATAGTAAAAAAAAGATGTAATTGAACAGTGCCATCTGTTGACAGTATAATTAACTAATTTATTGTATTGTGTATATTTCATTTCTCAAAAGGTCTTTTTTGTCAAAACGCCATAGCTTCCATAACTCTTCATTAAATTTTATGATTCAAATATAGGTTTTGCCAAATAAATATGAAATTGAACAGTGTCATGTGTTGACATTATAAGTAACTAATTTTTTTAATTGTTAAATACTATCTTATGTATTCGCAGGGATCATCTATTACTATATTATGTATCGATAAAGCAATTAAGTTATAGTGTAAATACAGTTGGCAGTAATTTTGTTATAAAAATCTGACTCAACTGATTTTAAAATATTCCTTTTAAGTGATATGATTACAAAACTGTAGGTTCGTTCGTATTAAAACTTTTATCGGATGTGGTTTATTAGCGTGATTCTAGTCCAATTACTTCCCGTTTGAGTTATGCACCTTATTTGTATAAAAAATGTACATTCGAATGTTAGGTTAAAATATGATCCCATCTTTTAATAACAACCTGTATATGGCCAGTCACGCTAATAACTTCATGTTCATTATACATACATTATGTCGTTGTCCTACATAATGCCGGTGAATCTAACCTTCCATACATAATGGCTAATTTGAAGGGAGAGAAGCCGCGTCCAACAAATAGGTAGGTACTTAATAATAAATCGATAGTTGAGGCGCCGCACCGCGCGGGATGTTCACGAATAGCTTTAATAGTACCGCGAAAACCTTGTTTCCCCGTTGATGTACCGTATACAGTATTGAAATTACCGCAAACTTGGGTCATTCTAAATATTTAACTAGGCTTTGCCCGCAGTTTCGCATGCGCGGTTATGTTTATTGTTTGTCTCCTACATAATAAATCAGTACACCCAACATTTTACTCTGTGAAAATATTATCTCCAGTATACTCCGGAAATGAGTTTGCTACCGTAGTAAAAAATAGCGTATGTTTTAGTTTAGGTTATGGTCTACATGTGCCTAATTTCATTAAAATTGATTGAGTATTGAAAACTTTCTATCGACGAATTGCTGTTAATGGTATTTGTTCTAAGAAATTATAATAAACTAGCGGTTGTTCGCGCCTCCACCTGCGTGGAGATTATTTTTGCGAGAAAAAGTATACAATCCAAAGAGTTGTATCCTGCATTTACGCACCCATTTCGATCGTCCCACCTCTCATATGTTGAGTCTGAATCTTGGAGAGAAGCAAACTTGCAGCCGATCCTCAAAAAGGGTGTCTGGTCAGACAATATACAACTATCGACCAATTGCCAATTTTACAAAACCTTAACAAATTATATACCTAAACGTTCCTCATGAATTACTCTATCTTTTGGTGAAAACCGCATGAAAATCCGCTCATTAGTTTTTGAGTTTATCGTGAACAGACAGACAGACAGAGGGACGGAGCGAAGGACTTTGTTTTATAATGTGTAGTGAAAGTGATAAATACACTTAACAGTCACTGTATCCTAATGAAGCTCCTCATATCTACTATCTAGAATTAAGATATATTTTGGTAGCACATAAATTAGACCAGACTCAAAATTGTGCATCACACAAATATTTATCCCGATACGGGATTGATGTCGCATTCTATTTCACATCCACTGAGCCTCGGAGGCTGTCAAAAAGTTCCATAAATTTTTCACTTTCTACGTTCTTAAATGTGATCGGAAAAGCCGGGAAACGTGTAGCCTTGTTATTATGTTTCTGAGGTAACTAAGTTGTCACTTTTCTAACAACTCATGAAATTGCGAAACAATTCATGGCTTGCTGAGCACGGAATTTACGGTTGCGGGTTGTTGCCGATAAAATCGTTGGGACATAAAATTGTTCCGTCTACTTTCAGGTAAAATCGGATACAATTAGCTTCTAAGAATAAGGTAGTTTCCTGTGTTTAATTTTGTACATTATTCTATATGCAACCGAATATAATACACAAAAGCAACTCTTTTGCGAAAATAGAATCAAAATTGCTTGAAAATGAGGTCACAATATTTATTTCAAATATTGGAATGAGCAAATACTCACAGGCATGAGCGAAAATGGTTGCGTATTGGGAACATATTGCCATCTGCCTCCCACAACGGCACAGTAATATTGATTTTTAGAACCGTGACGTCACGGTACATACCTTCCGCATCCTTTTTCTGTCATTTTTTTTTTTTTTTTTTTATGGAAAAAGGGGGCAAACGGGCAAGAGGCTCACCTGATGGAAAGTGATCACCGCCGCCCATGAACATCTGCAACACCAAAGGGCTTGCAAATGCGTTGCCAGCCTTTCAGGAAAGAATATGCTCTCTTCTTGAAGGTTCCCAGGTCGTAACGGTTCGGAAAGACCGCCGGCGACAGCTGGTTCCACATAGTGGTTGTGCGTGGCAGAAAATGCCGTAAAAATCGCGCTGTTGTGGAACGCTGGACATCGAGATGGTGCGGATGGAATTTTATGTTTTGGCGCGATGTCCGATGGTGAAATTCAGCGGCCGGGATCAATCCAAACAATTCCTCGGAACATTCCCCATGATAAATGCGGTAGAAGATGCAGAGTGATCCAACATCTCTACGCAGAGCCAATGGATCAAGCCGATCGGAAAGAGCTTGATCGTCGATAACCCGAGCTGCCCTACGTTGAATGCGGTCAAATGGAAGTAGCTGGTACTGGGGGGCTCCCGCCCAGAGATGAGAACAGTACTCCATGTGGGGCCGAATTTGCGCCTTATAGAGATTTAGGCGTTGACCCGACGTGAAGTACCGTCTCGCCTTATTGAGCACACCAAGCTTCTTTGAGGCCAATTTGGCCTTTCCTTCCAATTGACCGCGGAACTGGACGTTGCTCGAAATGTCGACGCCAAGTATTCCGATACTGGGTTTGGCAGACAGGGGAGTGTTCTCTAAATGAGGAGTCACGACAAATGGTGACTTTTTAGCGGTTAACGCGCAGACTTGTGTCTTTTTGGGGTTGAATTGGACTAAGTTTAGTCGACCCCAGTCCGAGACTTTGGTTAACAAGGACTCGACTTCAGACACAAGTTTGTTCCGGCTCTCGTCGACGTATTCCCGAGAAATATTAGCACGGCCAGTGTACAGTACATCTACAGTGCTATCGTCTGCATAGCAATGAATGTTGCTGATTTGCAGCATGTCATTTATATGCAGAAGAAACAGAGTAGGAGACAGTACACAGCCTTGTGGAACACCAGCATTGACAAATTTAGGATCAGAGCATGCACCGTCGACGACGACCTTGATGCTCCGATCTGCCAAAAAACTGGTGATCCAGTTGCATAATTTCTCGGGAAGCCCATAGGAAGGTAGCTTCGAAAGAAGCGCCTTGTGCCATACCCGATCAAAGGCCTTCGCTATGTCCAGGCTGGCTGCAAGCGCCTCCCCCTTGGTCTCAACTGCTTTTGCCCATCTATGAGTTAGGTAGACTAGAAGATCACCGGCTGAGCGACCCCGACGAAAGCCGTACTGGCGGTCGCTAATCAGCCGGTGCTCCTCCAGGTACCGCAGGAGCTGGCAGTTAATAACGGACTCCATTATCTTGGAGAACAAGGAGGTGATGGCTATAGGCCTGTAATTGGACGGGTCCGAGCGGTTGCCTTTTTTAGGGATCGGGTGCACTAAAGCGGCCTTCCAGGATTTCGGGACTACGCCTAATGTATAGGAGTGCCGGAAAAGACGCGTTAAAACCGGCGCCAACTCCGGAGCACATGTCTGCAACACGATCGGAGGGATGCCATCGGGCCCACTCGACTTATGAATGTCCAAGGACAGGAGTGCTTTGCGAACTGCACTTTGCCGGAACTTAACCTCCGGCATCGTTGCATCGCACCGCGGGATTGTCGGCGGTGAATTTCCTCGGTCATCCAAAGTCGAGTTGGACGCGAAGAGAGAGCCCAGAAGATCGGCTTTCACCTTCGCGGCATGGGCCAGCGAGTCATCCTCCGTGTGCAGGGGTGGAAAAGATGGCTGACAAAAATTTCCTAAGACAGCCTTGGCGAGAGACCAAAACGCACGTGTTCCCGACGGGAGACGTGCCAGTCTCTCGCCAATTCTGCCAATGTGCTCCGACTTCGCCTTAGCAATGGCGCTTTTGAAGGACCTAGAGGCAAAGTTAAACTCCTTTTTAAATGCGCCGGTATTTACATCGCTAGACGCCGACGCGTCAGCCCAGGCTTGGTAGCATTCCCGCTTTCGGCGTAATGCCGTCTTGCAGGAGCGACCAAACCAAGGCTGGGATTTGCCTCCGATGGGCACTGCAGAGAACGGAATAAAGAGTTCCATACCCTGAAGTACCACATCAGTGATAGAGTCAGCAACGACGTCAGGATCATCCGGCGAGAAGCAAATCTGCCCCCATGGGTAGGACGCAAAGAATGACCGCATTCCGTCCCAATCCGCTGACCTATAGTGCCACACGCGGCGGCAGCCCGCAAAGCGAGGCCGTGTTGAGTGCGTGACTGGCACTGTACTCCGGACAAGACAGTGGTCCGACGAACCAAGAGGAGGATCGACGGATACCAGGTAGCCTTCCGGATGAGAGGTCAGCAGAAGGTCCAACAGGGAAGGTGTATGATCCTCCACATCTGGGATTCGCGTTGGCGAGGTGACCAGTTGTGTCAAATCATATGCTAATGCGAAATCGTGAACAGATCTCCCCGCATGATCGGTGGTGCGTGATCTAAGCCATTCGGCGTGGTGGGCGTTAAAGTCACCGAGAATCACGATCTCTGCGGATGGGATCTGCTGCAGCACGGAGTCTGTAGCCATTTGCATGTGCTCAACAAGTCGGTCAGTTTCGGCATTACCGCTATGGGACCTATACAGGCATGCGTAGATTCGCGGATGGTCGTCGCAGTCTATGCGTAGCCAGAGGTTGGATAGGTCCCGCCCTTCAAGGCTGCCGAGGCGACGAGAGCAGATATCCTCTCTAATGTACACGCACACCCCAGCCCGCGGTACAAAGGAATGTTCCAGTTTGTACCCCGGGTAGGAGAGGAAAGAGGTGTCAGCCGGAGAAGATATCTGCGTCTCGGTAAGGAATAGCAAGGCCGGCTTCGCCGTCTCAAGATGGAAGTGGACGGCGTTCAAGTTGGAATTCAGCCCCCTTATGTTACAAAAATCCACAGCAAGCGTGGAAGGGGTGGCCTTATGTTGCCTGCTCCGTTTGCCTCGTACACGTGCAAAATTGCCCCCCCCAGAATACGGAGGGCAGCCTGGGCATCCACACACAGGTGGTGTACGATCTGGGCGTGGACGTCCAGAGAGGGATTCTCCACCGCGATGTACGCTGGTGGTACCCTCCTGGGGTAGATCAACCAAATCTCGCACTGCCATGTTATTTAGTGGTGTGGGGGAGGGATGGGGAGTGGGCCTCCGGGACTCTCACAGACCAAACGAAACGCGACAGCATAGCTGCCACTTGACGCCGGTTTTCTGTGGGAGAGTGGTTCTTCCCCGGGCGTGCCGGCCCATTCGGCTGCTACCCGAAAGTGCGCAGCATGGCACTACCACTAGTTGGGTTGACTGATTGCACTGGTGGAATAATCTCTGTCACAAGATTATCCCACCAGCGGGCGATGGGGTCGTCACGTCCCGACGCCGATATTTGTTACGGGTCTGGGTGTTATGGGACCGTAGTCCCTCGTAGTTCTTGCTTCCCAGGATACAGGTTTTACCTAGTGTGGGGTCAGAGCTATGTGTGTGACTGTTGGGTGTATTTATTTATTTCTGTTTATTTTAAATAAAAATATGATATCCATATGACCACATATTATATATTGGCTTTATCTACCTACGTAGATACAATTTGATTGCATCGGTGGCGCAGTTTTAATTACGTACGTAGCTGAGGTCTCGGGTTCGATCCACGGGTCGGGTAAAAGTGTGTTACGGTCCGCCTGACGGCGGGGCACAAAAAAAAAACAAGATACGAAGAATAAAAAAAAAATACTTTTATTTTTTCTTTTACAAAAAAAACCAAGTACTGAGGATAAGGAGAACCGCTCAGGGCGTGAGCTCTCGGCACAGAGAAAGTTCCGTTTGGTGATGGTCGACAGGCAATGTGCGCTGGGGACTTAACTACGCTCCAATGTCTGCCGGTGCGGTAGGGACCGGGGGCGCCGCGTGGCTCGCGATGCAGCTGCGTGCCGGGCGCAGAGGTCAGCAGAGGTCGGCGACTATGTTCTGCCGCGGTCGCACTCCTTCCCGGCTCGGAGCCGTTGTCGAGTCAGTGTTGGACGGTACGGGAGTTGGTACCTCCCAGCTGCAACCCGTACGGTGGTCCCCCAGATTCCTGGAACGCGTCGACAGGACGTTTGTAGCGCAAAAGACCCCGAGACCCAAGCACTAGTCGAGACCATGTGTGGGTGTCGGCATCTTTCGCGAACAATAAAAAACAACAAAATACAATACGCGCAGTGGAGTGACGATATACCAATCCGGTAATAGTAGAAGAACCAAAAAATATATAAAATTATTTGAAAACCCAAAACCGAACTTCATCTAACTATTTACCGGTCGATCACCAATCCACTACGCCATGAGGTACAAAAAAATAAAATAACATTCCTTCTCGAATGCAATAATTACAAATTAGTAGGTAGTTAAAGACAAGCATATCGGCGAAGCGATGACCTGTGATATTTACAACGCCGGTACATTAAAAAAACTTCACTGATTTAACAATAGACTCCCAGCGATTTAGATGGGAGTAATATTATATGATTTCTTTTAAAACCTAACGAATTTAAGTTATTATCAAATTTACATTTCTAGATACATTACTACAAATTAAATATAAGATACATTTTTACGGTGGATATTATTTAAGTTAACAATTGAATGATTAATTTTGAGTCTACTAAATTACAGTTACATTAAAGAAAGAAAACCACCGATATTGAGAACACACGCGTGAAATACAAGTGGTCATTTAATTTCTGATCTAGACCATCTTCATTTGGCAATAGTATTTAAATGAAATTAACCCGAGTGAACATATGTAAGGTAAGGTTATGTTTTACTGCACCACGCGTCACATTTCTCTACGTAATTAAACCATTATTATACGGTGGAAGAATTTAAATCGGATAAAACCAGACACGAATTAGCTAACAGCAAAAAGCCTAAAGAATTATAATTAACTTACCAAGGGGGATGATGATTAGCACTGATTTTACTACTTTATTTTAACTGGTGGTATTTACTTGTGAGCCGACCTGTTTCCTGTGCGTATTGGAATCAACTGTCGTTTTGTGTCCCGCGCCTTGTATTTAAAGGAAGGGTTTTTTCCTTGTGTGCGTGATAATTGATATTTTTTAGTGGGGATTCGTGTTTCAGACAGAAGGATTACCCTGATTGGTTCTATCCGCTATTGCTAGATCATTTCGCGTGGTTTCGCTCCGTAGTAACAACTTAATTATTTTGTCTTTATGTTTGTAATTATTTTAACATTTTTTATTTTTATGTATTATCTTGTTACAACGTAACAATACCCCCTCTCCCAGAGAAAGGATTTTACGTAGTAAAATCCGCTGCGGTAAGCGCCTAAGTATCGCTAGAACCGCCCAGTACTGTCTCACATTCATACTTCCACTAACAAATACCTACCATGCGACCTAGCATCCGACCTTTCATAGTTGTCTGGTGAAATTTAAAATCAACAGACTTCCGTATAACTAGAGTACAATTCTATTAACGAATTGGACTCGAGAACAGTACTGCATGACAAGGAGCGTCTAAGAAGAAGAATACTGCAACGTGAACATTCTGACGAATCGGCACTGTGAAATACATTGGTCTTTGATGAATTTGTTACAGTCACGACCCGCTGTAACGAGAAACAGCAGACGAGCAGACCTATACTAAGAAACTGTCATGCTCCGCTAAAATTTTGCAAAACGCAAAAACAAAACGTGTGTAGACCTATACGGTGGTCAATACACACAAAAAAATCGTGTAGGCTTATTTTAATTCATCAAAGACAATGTGGACAGAGACCAAAACGTAACAATTTTTAATTTGTAATAATTGTAGACGAGAAAAGAAAAAAAAAATATTCCATTTTCTGAACACTATGAATCAAGGAAACCTGAATTGAACTGTTAACGGTAATGACTTCGATGAATAAACGATCATTTGATCAAGCTAAATAAAATAGCTAAACGACATTGCGAGTATGTCTATTCTTTAGCGAATTTGTTACAGTCACGACCCGCTGTAACGGAGAGAAGAAAAACAGCAGACGAGTAGACCTATACCAAGAAACTGTCATACTCCGCTAAAATTTTGCAAAACGCAAAACAATAAAACGTGTGTAGACCTATATAGAAGTCAATACACACAAAAAATTCGTGTAGGCTTGTTTAACTCGCTAAAGAACGGATAATAAACGAATGTTAACATATTATAGAATTGTTTAACAATCCTAAAAAAAAAATTCCTATGAAACAGGACAAAATTGATGAGGTTATCTATCGTGTATAATTCACGTGATAACTATAAAAGTGTGACAACACACCAAAAAAAAAACTTTACGAAGGAGAGAATCCGAGAATTCCGGGAAAATTCCGATAAAATCCCGGTAAAATTCCGATAAAATCCGTACATTCATCGCGCGGTGAGAGCACTCGGGTCACTTGGGTCTACATCTATAATATGATGCGACCCGCATGGTATAAGTTTTCCCACCGTACGCCAGAAATGCCGGTGTGACTATCTATTGGGATCCTAAAATTGTCAACCCTATTCATAGCTTCTAAACTACGTATGGCTATTTCATACCTAAGCTCCGGTTTAGTTAGATGTAGATGTTCAATAGTACGGTCCATTTTAAAATATATAAAAAAAATTACTTCATATGAACCGAACCGAAAGAATCGAACCCACGAACTGGAAAGAACCAAAAGGAACCGAAAAGAACCGAAAGGAACCGAAAAGAACCGAAAAGAAATGAAACGAAATGAACCGAAAAGAAACGAACCGAACCGAAAGAATCGAACCCACGAACCGAAAAGAACGAACCGTAACGAACCGGAAAGAACCGAAATGATCAATCTAATTTTATTGGTCAGCTAAGTCGAAGATAAAAAGAAATTTTAACCGATGTTAAAAAAAAATCCGAGAAAAAAAAATTATTCGAAGTAAAAAAAAAATTTTTTTTAAGTCCGAAAAAAAAATTAATCGAGAAAAAAAAATATTCGAAGTTAAAAAAAATTTAACAATACGCGACGAAATGTGACACGAAAGTGGCAATGTTAATAAAATATTAAGTACGATGTAAAATAATGTACGTTACTATCATTATCTTTTCAGAGTATAAAATAAAATTTGCAAAACAATAATGATTGCAACAAAAAAATATGAATGCAGAAATGCACCAAACTAAAAAAATCTCTGAAAGGAAATGTTTAACTACGCACATACATAAATGCAAAAACGATTGCTAAACAAGAAACATGTCAATGCACAAAAATCAGAATGCAATGTTATAAGAAAAAATAAAATTATGATGTTATGCCACTTGCAGTTCACGCGTATGTGTGTGGGTAACCATAGATGGTATTTGATTACCCTGCGGAACCAGAAGACAAAATTTCGGCTACCCGTTCCTCTATAAAGAGAAAACGGGTCGGTGGTGCCTCCCCGTTCAGCCTCGTCCGCATAGGCTTACCACCTGGTTTAGAAAAAAAAAAAATACCGACACCACAATAGTACCAAACGAAAACTTCTCTGTGCTTGCTTTTAATAGTTGGGCGCCATTTTGTTACGGTCCGCCTGACGGCGGGGCACAAAAAAAAAACAAGATACGAAGAATAAAAAAAAAATACTTTTATTTTTTCTTTTACAAAAAAAACCAAGTACTGAGGATAAGGAGAACCGCTCAGGGCGTGAGCTCTCGGCACAGAGAAAGTTCCGTTTGGTGATGGTCGACAGGCAATGTGCGCTGGGGACTTAACTACGCTCCAATGTCTGCCGGTGCGGTAGGGACCGGGGGCGCCGCGTGGCTCGCGATGCAGCTGCGTGCCGGGCGCAGAGGTCAGCAGAGGTCGGCGACTATGTTCTGCCGCGGTCGCACTCCTTCCCGGCTCGGAGCCGTTGTCGAGTCAGTGTTGGACGGTACGGGAGTTGGTACCTCCCAGCTGCAACCCGTACGGTGGTCCCCCAGATTCCTGGAACGCGTCGACAGGACGTTTGTAGCGCAAAAGACCCCGAGACCCAAGCACTAGTCGAGACCATGTGTGGGTGTCGGCATCTTTCGCGAACAATAAAAAACAACAAAATACAATACGCGCAGTGGAGTGACGATATACCAATCCGGTAATAGTAGAAGAACCAAAAAATATATAAAATTATTTGAAAACCCAAAACCGAACTTCATCTAACTATTTACCGGTCGATCACCAATCCACTACGCCATGAGGTACAAAAAAATAAAATAACATTCCTTCTCGAATGCAATAATTACAAATTAGTAGGTAGTTAAAGACAAGCATATCGGCGAAGCGATGACCTGTGATATTTACAACGCCGGTACATTAAAAAAACTTCACTGATTTAACAATAGACTCCCAGCGATTTAGATGGGAGTAATATTATATGATTTCTTTTAAAACCTAACGAATTTAAGTTATTATCAAATTTACATTTCTAGATACATTACTACAAATTAAATATAAGATACATTTTTACGGTGGATATTATTTAAGTTAACAATTGAATGATTAATTTTGAGTCTACTAAATTACAGTTACATTAAAGAAAGAAAACCACCGATATTGAGAACACACGCGTGAAATACAAGTGGTCATTTAATTTCTGATCTAGACCATCTTCATTTGGCAATAGTATTTAAATGAAATTAACCCGAGTGAACATATGTAAGGTAAGGTTATGTTTTACTGCACCACGCGTCACATTTCTCTACGTAATTAAACCATTATTATACGGTGGAAGAATTTAAATCGGATAAAACCAGACACGAATTAGCTAACAGCAAAAAGCCTAAAGAATTATAATTAACTTACCAAGGGGGATGATGATTAGCACTGATTTTACTACTTTATTTTAACTGGTGGTATTTACTTGTGAGCCGACCTGTTTCCTGTGCGTATTGGAATCAACTGTCGTTTTGTGTCCCGCGCCTTGTATTTAAAGGAAGGGTTTTTTCCTTGTGTGCGTGATAATTGATATTTTTTAGTGGGGATTCGTGTTTCAGACAGAAGGATTACCCTGATTGGTTCTATCCGCTATTGCTAGATCATTTCGCGTGGTTTCGCTCCGTAGTAACAACTTAATTATTTTGTCTTTATGTTTGTAATTATTTTAACATTTTTTATTTTTATGTATTATCTTGTTACAACGTAACAAGTGTGTTGGGTTTTTCTATCACGCAATGCTCAATTTCAGTCCAGAATCTGGAATTGTGCGCGGTATCGGCTTGGCTCCTATCACATCATGGGGTGATAATAAGCTCAGCGAAATGTGAGTGTGAACTGATTACACCTGTGCTTACCTCTTCGGGGATTACAGGCGTGAGTAAATATGTAGATACGATTTATTAAAAACACTTTGATAATCACATATCCTCGTGTATGGATTTTATGAGAACTAACAACCTCACTAATTAACATTATCGTCTTGTATGTCTGTCATAGTGGACTAAGGCCAAACTCTTCTAGTTAGTAGAGGAGGAGTAAGGCAGTGCTTTTTTATTTTTAAGGTGATCACATTGCACTTGATGGTAAGTGCAGTAACGTCCAGTTAGAGTGTCCAGTAGCGAGAAACAATCTATTCCTTGCTACTCAACACAATCATGCCGACCTGCTGTGTAGCTTCTTCACACTACCCCAACAGTCAACAGTCTCACACATAGCCCCACGGCCACTCGTTTACAGCCGGCCCCTCGCCAACTGCGACACGGAGGCTGTCAAAATAAAAACAAGGCATATTTAATTTGACAGAATTGTCTCTCGTATCGATGATTTCGCTTCGTAAACGACACCGTTCTGATAACTTAATTACGATATGCTAGCTCGTTCCAAGTTTTTACTCTCCCGCTGTCTCTGGCAAGTTTTTGCGAGTATGCAAAGTGGGTTTATTTATGTCTTATATGCTATTAGCCCACCAACAATGTTGACGTGAAATTATTAATTAAACGGTCGGCGTGGACAACATTTAATTTTTTCCGGTTGTTAAACGTAATGAAGGGTGCCTGTTATGCGAGGCGAAAGCTACCAATAAGTTTCAATTTAGCCGTGACTTTTAGACTGATGTGGACATGATTAATTTATATCTCGTTGCATTACGAAATTGTATCTTTCACTGTATCATAATGCCTGTCCGACCAAAACCATGTGAAGTTGGGCATATATAAAGTTTAACTTCGCTTTACTGTAATATTATTTCATAAAAAAAACATTACTTGTAAATCAGTATAAATATTTTTAAATATTCCTTCTCTAAATAAATCCGCACATCGAAATTCACACACACATAAACATACACTCACGCCTGAAATCCCCGAAGGGGTAGGCAGAGGTGTGACCAGTACACCCTCTGTTCGCCGAATTTCGGTCCCGTAATGTGATAGGGGGCGAGCCCATCGCCATACCGGGTACAGATTCCAGACTCCGGGCTAATACAGAGGAATTTAGAAAAACCCAATATCACTTTGCCGACCCGGGGATCGAACCCGAGACCTCAGCACAGCAGTCGTAACGCCTGTGCAATTACAACTGCGCCACCGAGGCAGTCGAAATTCGAAATTTAATAGACCGATCCGCCAACAATTTAACCATTACACGTCATCACATTGCAAGCGCTTCGGTAAGATCTTTAATATTCCGAACAAAATACCGAAGCGCCTGACGATATGATTGATAGATTGCGTGCGAATTGACTGTATGGACGTATCAAACGTCAAGCAAGGATACAATTAATAAAACATGAGACGTGAAATAATATATTTGAAATATTATCGGCATACGTTGATCGAATTCCTAATTTAGATTTGAAATTGTGACGGGACGCATTGGTGAATGAAATTTGCATATCATACAATAAGCTCTATCTTGTGATATAAAAAGTATAACAGATTCATATAAAAAATTGTAATCTTCAAAATATGTAACTATATGTTACGCTATATTTTGTAATCCTCAATTTCATTGCGGTACAAATAAGTGAACAATGGTTTTCACTGCAACTAACTGTCTACAATTTGGCTTAGTTCCAACACAAGCCAGTCTCATGCCTTTGTAGCTTGAAATCATTTTTCCTTTACTTTGTGGCGTTATTTGCGCTAGTGCCAGTTTCCGTTGTTTTGATAAATTTTCTTCCTCAAGCTATTTGCTTTGAGCCAACTAATCGTACAAAGATAGCAACGCAAAATATGATAGCAAAGGAAAATAAACTTTGTATTACTATTGCTTTATCACTTATCTAAGTTCAACAAACATTTTCCTCATATGTGCTAGCTTTAGCACATTTTCTTGTTTCACTGCATCCCGTATTAGGTTTCGTTTGTGAATAATGGGTATGCACAAGTTGGTTAATAACTGATTAATTCTCAGAGAATATCTAAAGGGTTTCTGTAACTTTTTTTTTTTATTTATTTTCTTTTACAATAAAAATTCAAAACTTACATGCTATATCGCTAAACTGCACCCACAGTTTGTTGGCGTAGACTTGATAAGTACTTGTGTGAAACGAACGACCTAAGAGATCATAGAAAAAGAAAGGCTTACACACAGCAGTATGATTAAAAAGGTTGCGAATGAAGATGTTGATGATGAATGACCTAAGAATCAAATCGAGCTAAAAGTAACAAAGAGTAAAAAGCTCTTATGTATTATTGCAAACCCAGCGCTTCAATTCGTTATGCATGCTGTCTTGTATAAGCTGGCAAGTCATTAATAACAGTTTCGATGCTGTTTTGCTCGCCAGTCGCTGTGCATCTATTACAGCTTGTAAAACCTTCATTTTTACAAACACAGATTGTTTGGCACCGGTTCACCTATCATCATCGTTATAATCAACATTATAATCATCATCGTCATTGGCAGCCCTTTTCTTCTCACTACCTCATACTCCACCCTTTTCACAAGCCTATCTATTGCCTCGGTTCAGAGGCAAAAAACAAAATACCAATTTTCATGTGTTTAACTTCATAAATGACGGATTTTCATACAAACTTTCATCCCCTATTTTACCAAAAACCCTTCCTTAGTGGATGCCTACGTCATTAAAGGTACTGTAAAAATTTCAAGTCTCTAACCCCAGCCGTTTTGGCTGTGCATTGATCGATCAGTCAGTCAGTCAGTCAGTTTCTTCTTTTATATATACAGATTATTGTCTCTTGAATATCAGTAACCTGGATTAATTTACAAAAGTAGACTGTAAGTTAGTTTAAGCTGCATTTTATTCCATATACGACTGGTTATTAAATCACCCTTATTTATGTACTTATTGCATCGATTTTATTCATTCGTAAAGCTTTCCAATCTGCTTCATTATGATGTCGTTTCATTATCGATAGGGTTTCAAGTGACAAGCACGCAGCGGCGACGGCGCCACGGAAGTTCTCGCGATATCGTGCACACTACCTCTGGCTTGTCTATCATATGTGCTTGACAGAGCTCAAGGAAACATTGGCTATCTTAATGTTTGTTGTTAACTACTCGCTTAATAGTTTGTACAAGCATATATCATAGTATTTTATAGGAGATCAGTTTTGTTAGCCATGAATCATTCAATGATGTGATGAACAATGAAATCTATTGCTCGTTTTGAAAATCATTCCGTTCCTTATTCGCCCGAGATTGTATTTGTATATTTGCTAGATACGGCACGAATCGCGGAACTACTTAAGACTAACTTAGATCCATCTACTAGTGGTCGCCCAGTGGTCGAAATTCGACCGCAATTAATATAAAATATAAGTTTGAAATTTATAGGGTAATTTGTCAAAGAGTATATAATCATTGGATTTAATTTATTTTAAATTTTGTTTTATTACTTCGGTTGCGAGCGTGTCCTTATGTTATTTATATGTTTAACATTAGCAGTATGAACGTAAGCAATGATGATTTATTTAATGTATTGTTAACACATATTATATGCTTAAATAGGGATACAAAATTTATCGTCACATATTATTATTACTTTTGTCTTCCTTTCAGAGATATACAAATTAAATAACTATAATGTAAACGTAGTGTTTCCGTTAATAGGAACGTCGTAATATTTCATCACACTTGCGATCGTATAGGTATCTCAAAAGGAATTGCAATTAATCTCGATTCGTCGGAGCAGTGTTTACACCCGGCGAACTGTTTAATTTAAAACGTATGGAGATGTAAACTCGACGTTCGAATTGGAAACAATGTTTACATCGACTATTTACGTTACTTTACGTGTGTTTGCATCCTTAGTCTCATTAGGTTTAGGGTTGTCACAAGCCTGATTTTTAATATCTGAATTCAAAATACTTTAGTTTATAATTTTTATTATGAATAAATTAGATATCATTACATATTGTACAACAATACATCAGATGGTATTTAAAATCAATTTAAAACTATAATTAGAAAAATACCTGAGAAGTGAAAGTACTCACTCAGTAAAAGCAATTTTCAAATCCTTATCGTTTACCCACAGATGGTTTTGAGTTATGACAAGTAATAATCTTAGACAGCACATATCTGGTAAATAGACTATACCACGCAGCAAAAATATATCATCACCTATGTTACTTAGTCCAATAAGTCTGAAATTTTGTTATTTTGTATTTTAGTAACGTTTTGGCACTAGAAGTATATAAACATGCAAGGAAAGATTTGGTATCTTTTTCTTCATTGTCCTTGTACTGTTACATAACTATCCATAGGAAATTGTTCGTACTATTGCGTAACCGGGTGATTGAACCCGACACGTTGCGTTTCCATAACAATCCCATTACGGGCGGAGTTGGCATGCGTGCGAAACGAATTGTTTGTACGACGTGTTATTGTCAGCTCTTAATAGGCGCCTGCGCTGAACGTTCTGGTGGGTAATAAAGAATGATCTCTATGTATTGTCTATA
The DNA here is from genome assembly GCA_905220505.1 of Laothoe populi. Taxonomy (NCBI): domain Eukaryota; kingdom Metazoa; phylum Arthropoda; class Insecta; order Lepidoptera; family Sphingidae; genus Laothoe; species Laothoe populi. The sequence continues at coordinate 7,421,335 of HG992167.1, read as the reverse complement.
ATGTAATGTATGAGACTGCCTCGGTGGCACAGTTGTAATTGCATTTACGGCAGCTGTGCTGAGGTCTCGGGTTCGATCCCCGGGTAAAGTGATATTGGGTTTTTCCCAAGGAATTGTGCCTGATATGGCGATAGGCTCGCCCCCTATCACATTGTGGGACCGTAATAAATTCGGCGAAAAGTGGGTGTACAAATTACACCTCTGCGTACCCCTTCGGGAATTACAGGCGTGAGTGTATATGTATGTATGTAATGTACGAGAAATTGTCGCCTCATTTTTTAGAGTCAGCCCACATCAGTGTGCGGGGCAAGACACACAGATAAGATGTAAAACAGACGCGGTGCGAGTATAGTAGAATTTCTTATTATAGGGCGAAGGCGATGAACATTTGTCTGCCGCTCATCCTCTGTGTCTTGCATTGCGATTTAAGACCTTACTATTACCGCAATTTGTATGAAAATACTCTGAAGGGGTGTCGCATCCTTCGCCTGACTTACGTCTTTTCTGTTTGACTTCACAGGCTAAGGGTCCCGAATTCAATCAACCCGGCGCGACAGACAAATCTTGGAGTTTTACGACTGTAAAAACACTTGCTGGGAATTGTGTTACATGAGGAAAGACTCCTCTCTACATATCAAATGAAATTGGTGAACGATAGGTACTGTAGTCTGTGCCTCAAGACTTTAGTCTTTGTTACTGTCTAATACTCTATACAGAAATTGGAGCATGTAATAATTGCCAAGTGCCACCACTAGGGAATAGAAAAAGTTTGTAGTAGTATTGCGCAATAAGGTGATTGAACTTGGAACTTTTCATGTTAAATTTTCATATTCTATATCAATGTTTGGACGGAATCTGATCTGAATGTTGGACTGTTCTAATACTAAGTTCCTGTTTTTTACTTGGCCCAAGTAATTGTTGAACTTGAGTGAATGCGTTTGTTTACACGTTAAATGAGGTATTAAAAATCATAATCATTATATAATGGTTTCTTATATTTACGCGAATATTATACATTGAAATAAAACGAATTTTACGGATTATATCGCGGTTTATTTTACTTTTTTTTAACCCGACGTTCACATAAACATCCAAATTTCAATAGAGAAGATGGTTGGAAGCTAGCACCAGCCTGGGATCCAATTATACATTTAATTAAATCGGAACCCAAAAGACCAACTGCCAGACCTCAAGACATAGTGAGCTCCTTCTGCGTAGATCGGACTACAACAAATAAAAATTAAATATCAACTATATGGAGGGTAGAAACATTGCACTATACTTTCGTGACGACATACAATTTAGTCTGCCCCGTGACCACGAAGGCTGAAAAGCCTTCGAAACGTCGCGGTCGGGTAAAAAAAAAAGTAAAATGAACCGCGATATAATTCGTAAAATTCGTTTTATTTCAATAATCATTATAGTCAAACTGAGGTATCACTCATTTAATTTCAGAGAAAAGTCTTTTAGTCATCGCCGCTTTCTGCTCGTGTGTCAACTCGTGAAAGTCAATATCGCACTTAATAGTTTATTATCACATCAATAATTTCTATAGCATTTAGTGTTAAATAGCTTCCTATTGGTGACAAAATTTTGGGGATTGTATTGGTACATAGGGGGTAATATTGGTATTACCCCCTACAAACATAGCTTCACCTATCCCGCGAATACTATGCATTTTCCGACTAAAAAGTAGCCTATATCCAGAAGGTTTAATGGTTTACTAGTGAAAAAGTAATAAACTAACACACAGATACGGAATACAGAACGGTAGGCAGCGGCTTTGCTGTGCCCTGGCATTGCAGAAGTCTATAGGCCGCGGTGACTACTTACCATCAGGCAGCCTGTCTGCTCGTCTGCCTATCGAGGCACTTAAAAAAACAGATAAAATAACTGTCGAATTTATAATATCAATGTCGATTAATTTTGCTTACAGTTCTTCACTAAACTTTTTAACAAATATGTTATACCAATGTAGGAGCTGATTCCACGCCCCTTGCGTGACTATGGACTCTTACGCCACACGCAGCTGAGGTCAAATTAATTTCTTTTTTTTCATCATTAACAATTAACGCTTGATCCATGTGTGCATAACCAGTTATGATGTGGTTTGCACTTCGTCTATACTGGTTCTATTCCCCTTCTCTCGGCCTTGACGTGTTGTGAATTTAACAAAAGCACCGCGTTCCGATGTCACTCCCTGTTTGTTTTTCTGTTTATTAATGAGTTTTACATACTTGCAAACGTGCACCTTGAGTTGACTTTAGTCAAGTGCATATTTTTATACATTTAGTTTAATAGCTATAGTTCCCTGTTACGCCCGCGTGTATGTCGAATTCTATTGAAACTTACCTTTTGTCACAATGTTAAATGTCTATAAGTACGTAGTGATAATGTACCTTCTTGTAGGTGAAAGAATTTTCAGAAAGCAAATCGCAAAATCTAGAGATTACCCTATACCTACATCCAATCTCTCATCATTTACCTATTTATAATATTTGTATAGATTTAGTAAATATTCATCTCTAGATGAGTTTCTTACTATTGATAGCAATGCAATCAATTAAAATTATCACGTACGCTTGTATGAAAAACAAACGTTATCAAACAAGAGTATCAAATGTCTATGTACATATTATATAAAATAAATAAAAAAAGTAAATTCGATATGTTGCAGTTATTTATAGCTTCGAGAGCTCAACTTTAATATGAAATCGACAAACCCATCCAATTTTTTTCACGCCGAGGGCCTCAATGTAAACAACATCCATACAATGGTTCCGCTAGTAGAATCTTTTGTCATGCCCCATTCGGATACTGCTAATTGATATGGCATATTAGTTTCGTAAAAAAATACGAGGACGCACCATTCCGTGTATGATGTTAGTATTTCATATAAACATGCTGATGATAATTTTAAAAGCCACGTACAATTTCAAATGTCAACATCGTTAGGAATTGTCAAATATGGTAGGGAAGATTGATGACATTGTGTGATTTGTCCTGTAATTGGTGTTGACTGTTTTATTAACAAAACAAAAAAGGTTACAATAAGTGTACAAGGTAATGGGTACATTTGCTTTTGCAAAATACAAGTTATTTATAAGACAATGTATGAGATTTTAATGAAATGCATTCGAATTGTTAGAATAGGGAAATGGAACCAGATTTTGGCCTTGTAATGAAATGCTAACTAAAATTATAAATATTGAATAAAGCGTAGGAAAGGATTTGTGTATTGTGTTTCCTTGAGGGTGGTGTAATCATTTTGATAAGACCCTCTATACATTAATGTTAATGAAGAGAAAAAGAAAGTGATAGCTTTTTACTACTTTTATCATAGTGGTTACTGGCTAACTGAATGGAGTCTTCAGTTTATATTTCCAACTCTTTCCCATATTTCTAACGACACTTTGGTAATTGGTCCTTGCGATACAAGCTTTGCTTAGTGCAAGGGTCAACGGCTAACAGTGTTGAGATTGTTTCAACAGCACTAGTTACCTTATGATAAAAATATTATTAGTTTCTAAGCAACCAGTTTTGTACTTTATACTTAATAAATAAAATAATAAATTAATTTCGTTTTGAAATAAAGACGGTTTCACATTCCTACAAATACCCGAGCTTTATACAAACAACAAAGTTTTTATCGCAATTACAACAAAAACGTGTTAAATCCACGTGTTCCATGTAATACTATCCGTGCCTCTAATTCCGGATCCAATTCACATCGGGATCGGATTCGTTGGCGATTGAGTTTATGTAGGTAAAACGTATCGTGTTCATGACAAAAACTGTTTTGTTGTTAATCATTTGTCTATTGTCAGAGTACTCAGAAGGCCGCGAAACGGGCATAAGTACACCGTATCCCAACTCTAGACCCCCGACAAAAACCGGATGTACACTGGGCTGATCCCGGAACGCGACACACTTGCGTGTGCCACTATGGCGGGTTTTACACCCTGTGTACGGTGTTCGCTATCCGGGCGGATACGAATATCCTACCACCAGCAAAAAACAACATTAGTTATAAACTACAATACTGGACTAGTTATAAATTGTTAAATATAAATACATACATAGTTGTAAGAAGCTTTAGAGATGATCCATATTTCATAGCAACTGTGGGGTGAGGACTAAACAACTATTAATCGCCTCTTGCTTTATCTGAGCGGATCCTAAGATATGTTTTAAGGTTTCAATGATTTGTTCATTTCTATTCCAAAAACAACATCTTTATTCCTAATAGAAGTAGTGATGAAGATTCAAAAAGGTATTAAGGTGGTACGAACTCATTGAAAGGGTGGGTTACAAGAGATTAACGAAACACACACACAAACCTAGTGTGGATGGAATAAATCCAGTGGACGTCCGCGTTGACATGATGTAGGCCAAATTAACAATATTCTTGGTGAAGGACGGGTAGGAGTACTCAAAACCGAAGTGAACGCATGAAGAGATTAATTAAAGTAGATGAAACTAAATGAATGAAGAAGAAGGTGTGTCAGGATCCTGAAAAGTGGATCTATAGATTCTGCCTACTCCTATGGGATGAAGGTGTAATGATATGTATGTAAGTTTATTCTTAGACTGAATCATGGATCAAGAACTTTAAACATCGCGGTAGTAATTGGTCTACTAGGCATCCATAAACTTCAGCAATGCCGTAAAATCATCCCATCAGCGTTCAACAGCTATTTTAAGAAGCAAATAAATATGTCAGTTTGTCGTGATTAAAACATTTTATGGACTGAATCGAATCAAACGTTGGTAACAAAGGCCGGGTGAGTGCGGCGCGTGCGCGGGTCGTATTTCGACCTCGTCTGATGCACAGTCCATTGTGTTTGTATTTACGGTACGTGATGTATCATGTGGAATGAGGCTATTTTAAGGGTTTGTAGAGTTCCTTTCTTAGATAAAAATTGATGGAGGTTCAATTAATTTCCAACAAAAGAACCAAAAATAACGTAAAGCAAGTAGCTGCATGATAGTCACAGATACTAAGGAAAGAATTCCAATTACAAATAAATAATTACATACATAAATATACACTCATGCCTGTAATCCCCGAAGGTGTAGGCAGATGTGTAACCAGTACACCCGCTTTTCGCCGATTTTAATACGGTCCCATAATGTGATAGGAGGCGAGCCTATCGCCATACCGGCCACAATTCCAGACAATTCCTGGGTATTTTTAAATAGAAAACCGAAATGTCACTTTACCCGTCCCGGGATCGAACCCAAGACCTCACCACAGCATTCGTAACGCATGCGCAATTACAACTGCGCCACCGAGGCAGTCAAAACTGAGAAGTTATTGCAAAATATGTAAATTCGTGGTTTAATTATAATATGAGTAGCTTCAAAATTGTTTTTAAACATGCACATTAGTTATTGTGCGGAACCCCCGATACCAGATTCATTTGCACTTGGATATTTTCTATTGTGATGTATCAAGGTTAACCAAGGTAAGGTGATTGTTAGCTCGTTATTGTGATTCTCATATATTTGTTACGAACTCATAAACTTTCGTGACAATGCCATCTTTATGTGGCTTTTATATGATTTGATTATTGGAGTATAAAAGTTATTGTGTTATTCTAAAGAATATATTTCAAGCTTAGATTATCCAGTTACTTCGATTTTTTTATGTATTTATCTCTAATAGGGAATAGGTAAGTATAGGTAGTAAGGTAAAGTATGAGGTATTAAAAATAACTGCTTTATAAATGGCGCCTTCTTAAAACTACCTGCAGTGGTACGTGCGTCGTCGGCTGCTTCAAGAAATAACTGCAGTAGAGGTTTTGGCAAAACACCAAAGGCTAGCAACGGTGCCAAATATTGAAAGCGCCTAGGTAGCCGACAGTTAAATGCGATACTTTTTGAAATTTCATTTATAAGTTTAAGTTTATTTTAATAATAGTTATAGATAATTTAAATAAAAAAACGGAATCAAGCCCGACGAACTGTGGGTATGATGTGTCTGCCGTATTTGCAGCCTACTTTGAAGATACATACATAAGCTAATATTTTGTTCTATTAAATTGCCGTACCAATTGCAATGTTAATATATGTACAATTTCCTAATTGAGATGCAACAGCGAAAATATTTAATTTAATGAATTTTCAATAAAAGTATTTTTGGCTGTCATCTATGATAGAATGAAATTCAGAAAATTACACCATTGTAGGCACGGTGATTTACGAAATCAATGGAAAGTTAACCCCATCGCTAACTACTAAAGCATTAATACGATTTCTCGATATTTGAAAACTTAAATTCAGTGGACGTAATGGTGCTTTTTGACTGTGTAACACTAAAAGCAAAATCATTTACATGCCCATAAAAGCGTAGAACGAATTGCCTAACAAAAAAGTAAGCTTGTATCCACGATTATAGTAATGAATTCATTTGAATACAATCAAGATAATAGCGCTGCAGTATGATAACCTGCACACGTCAAAAGCTTGCGTTTAAGGGAAAAAATTACCGGGCTTTAACACGCAACCCCAATGCGGGTCAGTGGGATTACGATTACCTAAGTTAAAGTTAAAAACAACGATACGCTAGTTGGTTACGGTACTAGTACGGTACGGGCTAATGAGACGAAAGTCACAGGTTCGGTACCAGTAAATGTAACATACATTTCTCACACCCACGTGTGTATTGTTAGTTATAGCCAGCTTAACGGTGATAGAAAACATCACGAGGATACCTGCAGACCTATGAATCCGAAATATAAATATCTACCTGCTGTTAAAAGACTTTAGAAGATTATTCCAGATAAACAAAGAATTTTAAACAGGTTCAACTTTAGAAGATTATTCCAGATAAACAAAGAATTTTAAATTGTATGTTTGGGTGTAGGTGTCTTGCAAATAAACATTTGATCTTAAGAAATTATCTTTATTTCCAAATCATAGACAGACACAGCAGTTTTATTTATTTGTATAGATAGTAATGCATATAGGCTGTAGGTATAGGCACGTTAAGATAAGCTGAAAGGTCCAAGCCACATTGGACAAAACGAACAAGCAATGAACAGCTACTCACATAAAGCGCTAAGGCACGAGTGTAGTTTTTGCACAGAACAATACTCCCTCATTACCGCTTGCGTATAAAAACATACACTAAATTGAAATGAATGCTTCAATGAGTCATTCGTAACTATTTACACGATTCGTTTCTTAATGCACGCCTTTTTTTATAACATAGTCCGACAATCGAGCCAGTGTGTTACCTGATGTTAAGTGATCTCCACCGCCCATGAACATCCACAATATCGAATGTATCATGTATGCGCTGTCGGCCTTATAGGACAGGAATAGGGATAAGGGAAGGGAAGGGGGAATTTGGGCCTCCGGATATCTCACTTACCATACGAAACGCGACAGTAAACTGTCACATTATGTTGGTTTTCTGTGAGACAGCGTGGCTCTGCCTTTGAACGTTATTAGTATTTAGTATAGATAGTATTTAGTGAAAATAACGTCGGATTATCTTTGAATGTTTCTTCGATGGCTTTAAAACTTCGTTATACTCTACTCTTTAGCATATTTTTTGGTGTCTAGCCAAAGAATATATTTAGTAGGCTGTGTATTACCGGTTCGAACGTATATTTATTGAATCCTAACTTGTTGATTTATGAACGACAATTTTTTTTTTGCCTTGATAGGCAGTCGAGGAGACGGGCCACCTGATGGTAAGTAGTCACCGCCGCCCATAGACTTCTGCAATGCCAGGGCACAACAAAGCCGCTGCCTGCCGTTTAATGTTTACAACGTAAATTTCAGTAATAGCGGATACTTCGTGCTGATAAGAAACAATCGTTTGACGCCACAAAATCAAAACGTCAAAATTTTGTGAGATTCTAATATTATACTATTAAATCTGTAAATCCTAATGATTATTGTTACATTCAAAAAATAGGGAAAATTCTCATTTAGTATTTCCTTTATGATCGATGGTTTGATTATGATGGATGTTATCGCTTCAGCATTCATCTTGGTTATTAGTAATAATATGTATTTATTACCATTGTCCCGTCCTCTAATTATAACGATATCAACAGAACCACAATGAAGATCTTTATATCAGCTACTACCATTAGCGACTAAATTAAAATGCCGTTGACGCATTTCATACGATATAATTGAATTGCCATCGCGGTTCGCTTCCTCCGGCTGTAAAAGGTTTCTCACCACTCAATTTAATTACATACGCATTATTCTATTACAAACCCACTGGCTCTGAGGGCTTTAATAGGATTTTTATAGGGGTTTTACAATACTGCAAAAGAAATCATTGATGTGCGTCACGTTTCGAGACTAGTAGCGTTCTGATATTTCATAATAATATAAATTATATGAGACAAGTACACACGTAGTACCGATATTAAATGTTCTTGTCAATCGGTAACTAATAGCAGCGATAGCCTAGTTGATTGCGGTACGGACTGTCAAAACGAAAGTCGTATGTTCGAAACCTAAAGGCATACACCTATGACTTTTCTAAAGTTACGTGTGTATTAAATATAAATTATCGTTTGCTTTAACGGTGAAGGATAACATCGTGAGGAAACCTGCATACCTGAGAATTCTCATAAGAATTTCGAAGGTATGTGAGGTCTACCAACCCGCATCAGGCCAGCGTGGTGGACTAAGGCCTAACCTAACCCCTCTCATTAGTAGAGGAGGCCCGTGCCCAGCAGTGGGACAATGTTTAATACAGGGCTAGTATTATTATTATTATCGGTAACTACGAGTTTCGACCACATAATACACAGACCTGATATCAGATATTTGTGGTTCACGAAACGATCAAGAAAATTGTTCAGCCTCTCATTTCACAGCCGGTCAGTCGCCTACTGGCTACTGTATCACAAAGCTTGTCCAATTAATTATAAATAATGATAATTGCTGCAGAAGTCAATTTTTTTCATAATTGTGTTTGGACTGCACTGAAAATACCACCTTTATTTTGGTCATGCGAAGTTCTAAAAGCAACAGTAATCACAATTCATTAGAAAGCAAATCTAATAAAGAGATACGATGGAAACAATGCGGTCTCAACGGACAATCGCCCCATATACTTAATACTTAGGAAGGCTTATTCGCATTGTCATACAGAATCATTGAGTAGATCGATTTCTTATGTGGGCCAACAATATTAATGTCAAACCGCACTGGCAGCTGTCAATGGTACCGTTAAAGGCTCACGAGGGTGTATCTAAGGTAACTGTCGACACGTCGGTTGTACGTGATTGTGCCTGGTATTAAATGTATGTTTGCCGGCATACAAATTGAGCGAGCATTGTTGTGGTGACTAGTGTAACAGGGATGCCAAGTGGTCTAACTGGAAAGGGTTATTTAATTTTGATTCTTAAGGCTTTGTCAGCTCCGGGCTGTGGTATGATTGAGGGGGTGAGATGCGACGGGTGGTGGCGGCATGCGCAGGGGCTCCCCCCCCAACGAGTAGCGAGAGGCGCTCATATAAAGGATGTTCATTATTTAAAACAGTGAAATGAGCAAATGTCAAATAATTCAGATTAAATAGAACGTAAAATACAATAAATTTATATTTTTTAAAACCCTCGATTAATATGTTATTTTATTGAAATTAAACCCTATATGACAGCCTCGGCCTCAAACGGGAGGCTGTGGGTTTGATTCTCGCACCAAAGTTAGCGAATGTTATTGTTACAGACTAATGTTTGTTTCGGGTCTGGATGTTATGGGACTATATTCCCTCGTAGTTCTCGATACCCACGATATAGGTTTGACGTAGCGTGGGGTCAGAAATATATGTGTGACATTTTGGTGTATTTATTTACTATTTTATTTATATGTACCTATATTATTACAAATCATAATGATAACAATGTCAATTATTACTCACTTGCAATATGAGTGAAAGTCATCACGTCTTTTATATACTACTCGCTGTTGCTCGCGGCTCCGCCCGCGTGGAGGTTATTTCGGGAGCAAAAGTATACAACCATCATATCATATCATCAGTCATACATGATTGTTGCGTAACTTTAACCGTTTGCGCAGCGCACGCAAAACAATCTCTCAAAATGAATATATTTTCCCGCTTTTGCAACATTTTTCATTGCTGCGCTCCTAATGGTCATAGCGAGATGTTATATAGCCTATAGCGTTCCTAGATAAATGGTTTATCCAACACTAAAATAAATTTTCTATTAGAAACAGTACTTCTTGAGATTAGCGCGTTCAAACAATCATATAAACGTACACGTATTTAGCCGTTTTTCAAAATGTAGCTTTTAAAATAGTGAATTAGGGTTGAAAGTTTTCTGTCTGTTACATTTACACGCCTGAACTGAAAACACTGAACCGATTTTTATGAAAATATTTTTATATTTATATTTTATACGGCACGGCAAGGTGTCCACACTGCATCTGATGGTAAACATAATGCCACCCAATTAGAGTATCAAGAAGCTAGACACAATCTATCCCCCATTACTCAAAACAATTATGCCGGCCTGCTGTGTAGACACCACAAAGCTGTGGCTCCGCAAACCAGTACGTGTGATTCTAGTGTGGAACGGAGAGGATGGGATAAGATTAAATTCTTCGGAGCATTCGACATGACATACAGACGGCAGAGCTAGCTAAGCGAGGAAATATTCCTTCGCAGCTGTAGCCGCTCCACATCTGCATCTTGCGGTTGGCCCGCCGCTGCAACCCATCCAAGGCATCGAGGTATACATATACGTATTTAGCGAAACCGTCCCAGAAGTGCGAGCAGTATTCCATTCCGGCCGCACCTGTGCTGTATAAAAGCGGTAGAGCGGACCGGGCGCGAAAAACCGCCGTACGCCACCGTTGTTCAGGATTCAGAGCCTGTGTGAAGTGGCGGATATTACGCCCTCCATGTGACTCCTTGGATTAAGATCACAGTGTATATCGATACCTAACAGACTCAGGTCAGGGATTTCTTGCACGAGAACACGATCGCCTAACCTAGGTGATCTTGCTATTGATCTCAACCCGATTCCTGAGAAAAAAAACATGCCATCTAGGGTCTGGTTGAGCTGAATGATCCTATCCTTATCAAGAGATAAGATCCTCGCATTTTCTCACGGTATCCGCTCGGCAACGGTTACTAGACATATTCAGATAGATGTAGTAGGTTAAGCTAACTAAGCTAAGCTTGACCAGGGATTACACCCATCCCTTCCAAATCCCGTCCAGTTTCCTTTTGATTTTACCCTCCCATTCCTTACCCTTCACTCCCGTTACTTCCTTTACCGAAGATCAAGATTTTACCCTCCTTTCGATATTCGATTTCGGGATCAAACTTGAGACCTCTTATTTCACGACCGACTACACGTCCACTACACAATGCAGACCGTAAAGTATGAAATGTCATAAATCCGTTGAATTTTGAGTTCTATTATCAAAATATTAGAACTCAATATATTGTTAATTGAATTATTTATTTATTTATTTAAAACACTTTATACATTTAAGTATAGGCGGACTTAATGCCGGAGGCATTCTCTGCCAGTCAACCTGATAATAAATAATAAATTAATAATGTTAGTATAATATTTCGTTGAGTACTCTGACACTAGTGTCAGAGTACTCAGAAGGCCACAACACGGCCAAACATCGTACCCCAACTCTAGACCCCCGACAAAAACCAGACACTGGTACACTGGCTGATCCCGGAACGCGACACACTTGCGTGTGCCACTATAGAGGGTTTTACATCCTGTGTACGGTAGTCGCTATCCTGGTGGACATGAATATACTACCGCCAGCAGGTATCGAGATAAGTGAAAAGGAATAGGCTAATTTTTATACGAAAAAATAACAGCGATATTATAGGATACAAATTGGCTATGCAAATTATAATAGTAACTCATTGTCGTAAACAAGTGAAATTATGTATAGATAAAATTTTACAGGGGTGAAGCCGCGTAAAAAAATTATATCTTCGGTTGATGCATTTTCAGAAATCTAAATTTGGCAAAATGTTTTCTTCTGACAGTTAAAATTGACAACCATCTCTGACGTCATGCACGAAATGACAAGAATAGTTATATATTATTTCTCTTTTACCGACACGAACACAATAACGTATAATAATCGATCGTCCGCCGAAAACATACGAGTTAATGCGTATTGTGTCAAACTGCTAAATTAATAAAATTATTATAATACTGAACCTTGTAGTCGCTCGCTTAAGGTTGACATAGATTTTTATTATCTTATTTTAGTCTTGCGCAATCAGAATAAAATAAATATAGCAGAACTTATGATTACATAATTTAAATAAAATCAAAGTTCTGTATCCAAAGCAGTTATTTATGATTATAGTCTTCGAGCTCTAGCGATCTGCTAATGGAAAATAGTAAATAGTAAAATCCTAGTGGAAAATAGTATGAGCCCCCTGATGACGGTTTTCATTTCCAACAAAATAATAATCAAATTTCGACATAAGTTAGTCCTTTCTTGACAGGTGATGGTCAGCGGGCGATTAGTAAGTTATGAAACGAGAGGCCGTGGGTCCGATTCCCACACAGAGTCAAATGTTTGTGTGACAGACAGACATTTGTTTGGGATCTGGGTGTTGTGTGACAATTCTTGATACCCAGGATACAAGTTTGACCTAGTGTGGGGTCAGCACTATGTGTGTGTCGGTTGGTTGTATTTATTTTATATTTCTACATCTATTTAGGACATAAACTGTTGGTTCCTCTGGTCTCGCGAACACCAACATTTTAATAATGATATTGATTAAATAATACACGTGTTAATTTTTATCGATTATTATCAAAAAAGTTCAGCGGTTTAACCATGTAACCTTCCAAACTGGAAGACTCACTTTTGCAATTATAATATAAGTTTATTTTAGTTGTATAATACCATAATTTTATTCTCAAATAGTTTGTTTAAATCACTCAACCTGTATTCACCACTTTTGATAAGAATTGTCTGTCATTATGATAAATAAAATATATATCGTTTGAAATTATTATGATAAGTTTAATATATTTGATTATATTCAATATATTATCTTTAGTTAGTTCTATTTGTGAACACTTTATGTCATATTCATCATGTTTTCACAAAAAATATTTTTGACAGCGCGAGCGAAAAATCGCGTACACGTCTGCTCTCAACACGGCCCAATTGCCGTCTGACAAGTCTCGCACATGCGCATCATGTTTAAAAATTATTTCAATATGGAGACAACGGCTATTTCATGTTTCGTAATTTTAAAACATTAATTTCTTTGTATTTATAAATGAAATGTGATAAAGTATTCACACACTCGTTTAATGCAGTTCATTGAAAATTTTATAGAAAAATTTCGTTTCAATATTTTTCTTTATAACCGTATACTAAGGATTCATTTAAGGTCGAGTGGATTGAAATTTTCAAATTTCGATGCATCTTTGCGAATATTTTCTATAGAGCCAACTTTAATGAATCGTGTATCGAGAAGCACACTCGTTTTGTAAATATGTTCATCTTTCATGGCAAATTTTTAAATTGTTAATATTTTTAGTTTTTAACATCGAATAATTAGTTTAAAAATGTAGTCTGAACTGGACTGTCTTGATTGAACTAATAATTCAAATATGGATTTAAATAATTACTATAAATGATAGGTTTAATATTTTTAGACTTACTATGTTCTTAATGATCAGTTAATGGAATATGGAATAATAGCTGTTGCTCGCGGCTCCGCCCGCGTGGAGGTTATGTTTGGGAGAAAAAGTATACAATACAAAATACCAATATTCATGCGTTTAACTTAAAAGTGACGGATTTTCATACAAACTTCATCCCCTATTTTACCCCCTTAGGGGTGGTATTTCCAAAAACCCTTCCTTAGTGGATGCCTACGTGATAAAAGGTACCTACTATCAAAATTTCAAGTCTCTAACCCCAACGGTGTTATTAATAAACATGGAGTAACGTGAGATTAAAGTTACGCCGAGGATTAAACTAGTATTAGTCAAAACTTGTATTAATAAACTCGAAGTAAGCAAGCATTAGCTTACGCCGAGACTACGCCAAGGATTAAATTTACTCCAACCAATATGTAGGTTTAAGGATGGTTTAGCAATACTGTAATCTGTATCACATCGACATAACGTTTTTATATCAATGTACATCCGAGATACCCACAATTTTAGAAATATCGTCGTGCAATAAACAAGTATTTTGTGTTTTTATTAACCGACTTCAAAAAAAAGGAGGAGGTTCTAATTTCGACGCGTATTTATTTTTATTACCTCAGAACTCCGTTATTTATTGGCCGATTTGGAAAATTCTTCTTTTATTACAGAGAATATGCTTCCAGATTGGTCCCATAGCATTTTTATCAAAACAGGTTGAGTAGTTTGGTTTTAAAACCAAAATAACTTTAAAAAATATGTTGTCGGAATATACGAAACTGAGAATTTTGCTTTTCTGTGACTTAGTGATGTTTTCTTTTGGTACTCTATCCAACGAACCTATTTTATATTTGTACCACTAAAATGCAAAAAATGAATTATGACCAAAGAGCATTATAATACTACTGAAAATTATGACTTTTTAAATAAAAATAAAACGGCTTTCAAACAACTAAAAAGCAATAAATATTGGTTACATTTACATCAATTATTTGGAGTCAGTGCCAGCCAAAACATGGAAAAACCAGAATTATCAGGCGTACAAAAAAATATAAAATAGATCCATACTTGGTTTTTATGAATCTAAAAGTAAAGAAAACAACACCCGAACCGACTCCAAAAAAAATTGATATAAAGTTTATGTAATTAAGTGACGTAAATGTAACCCAATTATTTATTGATTTTTAGTTGTGTCTGGGTTTTTTTAAGGTGGTTTATTTTTATTTAAAAAGTAATCTTTTTCTTTCTAACTGTTTTGAGTGTAAATAAAAAAATTAAGACATAATTTTTTTTATTAGAAATGCATATTACATAAGGTAAATAAATTCTACATGGTGCCTAACTAAGTGCGCTCTTCACACCCTTTTTTTAACTCAAAAATTGCTCTTCCGATAATTGCACTTTTAAATATTTATTTGTGAATTTTTATTAAATGTTCCTCTTCAGCCGTAATCCGTAATTGTCTGTAATTGCTCTTCATCCTTCAACATTTTACCATGGCTTATCATATTATTGACATAGCCACCACGGTCCTGTAAAAATAACAACCAGTTACATCACAGTTGGTTAATAAAACATGTTAACAAAGTTTAACTTACTTTGTTAACATGTGCAAAAAAAATCATTAGGGAGTTAGGTTGGCTAGGGGGAGCTGGTAAGGGGAATGCAAAATACACCCTAAGCGGGACATCAGTGCAGGACTCATCGCCCCCATCTCAAATAACAGCATTATAATAGTACCTCTCTGCAGTGATTTGGTTGATACCAACAGGTCTTCCTTATGATGTCACATCAGAAACACATAGGTGTTGAATCATACCATGCCTGCATATATTACAAACACATGGGTTTTCCTATATGTCCCATTAATCTAGCAAAAGTAGTAGTTACATTACCTTTCTGGACTTCAAACAGTTCTCTGCTATATTCTTTATCTTAATTTTTCTTCTGGGTATCTACAAAAGTTATAAATTAAGTCTATAACAAAGTTTATATTGTGTGTCCATATGTTTATTTGTGTGGCCATGATGGATCATCTTCAGAGACCTGTAAGACATTAAAATTTAGGTAAACCACTTAGTATGTATGTGCATAATAAATGAATGTATACTCAATAATTATATTCCTATCTGCTCACCACTACTGGAGTCAATTTTTGAATGTCTACTTTTTCATCAACATTTTCAATAGTTTCAATGAATATATTCTAGAAAAAAATAAAATGTATATTTAATAATTATTCCAGAGATAATTATAATGCTTTCTGCTTTAATAATACTGATTGATACTTACAGCTACATCCTGTTTATCTACATTAAGACTAGTGATTATCAACGGTTTGGAATCCTGAAAAAGAAGATAGTATTATGTATGGCAGATACTAAATAACTATCATTCTTTATCATTATGCGATCTGGCTAAATCAACTGTGACCTGTTCTATAACAACCATATATGTCTCGCTAGTAGTCACTGGTTCAACTTTATTCTTATTAATGTTGTAAATCCAGGAATTTATTTTCGATTATTGAAGCATATTTAATATGAACTGGACGAAATAATTGCTGAAACATAAGGTATACAGGTCAATAAATACCAAAGATATCATTCTCTGTTAAATGAACTTGTAACAACCATGCAATAAAATGTTTTTATACATTAATTACCTTTTCGTCTTCATCCCAGTTAATGGAACGAATACTTTTTGAGTTGGTTTCCGCCGAAATTTATTGTAATTTTCTGCTGATAACAACACGCATTTACACAAACTAGAGATCGAAACACAGAACATCCAATTTGATAAACATAGTTTTGTTGATAAATCGCCGGCCAAAATATTGTGTCACTGTCATTAATGTCATCATCGGGGATTGAGTTCATTCATTGACTCACTCTTTTTTACTTTTAATTGATGTGGGTTGCCATAATGCACACCTTAATCCCGGTGTAGCGAATGTATTGCTATTCCGAGGTTACTCCAAGTTTATTAATAACAATGCAATTACGAAGTTAATACGACGTTACTCTGGGAATAACTAGTCTAAGAGTAACTCCAGATTAAGGTTGGAATAAGCATTTTTTATTAATAAGACTGTAACCGTTTAGGCTGTGCGTTGATCGATCAGTCAGTCAGTCAGTCAGTCAGTTTCTTCTTTTATATATACAGATAGTACTATTACTTATCAAAATGAATATATATTAAAAGTACACTAAGTGCATGGACTCAGGAACAATTTAACTTCTTATCAATGAATGGATTTTCAGAATAGGTTGGTAGCTCCAGAGATTACAAAAATTGAAATACACAAACTGTATCTATATTATTAGAAACATAATTGAGTTGCTATGTAAGGTGACTATTTAAAAGCCACATAAACGATGATTACCACCTAATGATTTATTTAATGATCACTGTTAAACAACTTAGTGTCTAACGTGCGTACGGACAGAATGACTCTCTAAGCTGAACACGGAATAGGCCGACGTTAACTTACAGATAACAAAACTCTTACTGCACGAGTGCAATGCTCACGAACTGACTACCGGAACGCCGTGGCGGTCTCTTTTATTGCAATGCAAACCTTCACCCCGCTCTGTCTATAAATTATGAATCTACACGTAGTTATTTTCTAAAATTCTTTTGATGTACCTTCGGTATTTCTAATAAATGGGAACTAACCACTATAATATTTGAGTAGAATATAGAAACTCAAGATTATGTTAGTAAAATTGTCGTTAAGCAGTAATAACTTGCTATATACAGTATAATGTCATTTAGTTACCGTAAGAGGTCGATAAGTTTAACGCTCAAAGATGAGGTCTAAACATCACTCATAAAATTTAATTTGTGTTGTCCCAATTTGTAGTTAATTCGTATAGCGGTATTAAATAAGACGTATATGCCTTTAATAGACTGTCTCTCATCTGCTGTGAAGTTACGTGTGTTTTCAGATAAAGCTTGATCCCTTTTTGAACTTCTCCTAGTTAAATAGTAAGAATAAAATAAAATTATAAAACTGCTTTTTAACTACCCATACCTTTTTGCAAATAAAATCTATAATGAAACTAAGATAATGAATATCAAACAATTATATATTTATAACACACGTATTTTTATTCGAAAAGTACTTAGCAAAGATATCCACACCAGCCTAACATTTACTAAATCAGCCAACGTAGCACTCTACGTGCTAGTTTTTTGGTTCAGCCAAAAATCAGAACAAACTATGGGAAAAAGACGTTTACGTTTGAGGGAGCTGACAACCTGTTACTTATTACGTATGTTTAATATTGTTCTCAAGGAAGTGACATTGTTTTTGTCTTATTGAGAATAAATTTCTTTAAACCTTTAAATTGTAAGAATTAGCTAACCAAGAACAGTTTGAAGATTCTGACACCGTGTTGGCCGTAACTTATTAAGAACGACTAATTAGTTACACGTAGTCTTGGCTCACATTTTGACCGAATGATTAATAGTCTTTACTCAATTAGGGTCTCACCGCGTCGTTGCTACTCGACTTTACTAAGTGAAGATGTAAGTCGTTCCTTCTAATTAAAAGCGTGATGATAGTATTTAAAACTCCCTTTGCCTTCAAAATATTGGACTAGGCTTTCTCACGTTTATACATGAGCATCAATGTATTACGAGCCTATCTGCCTTTACGGACATATTTGTACAATAGCAATAACGGTAGGCAGCGGCTCTGCTGTGCTTTGGCATTGCAGAAGTCTATGGGCGGCGGTGACTACTTACCATTAGGTGGCCCGTCTGCCTATCCCGACAATAAAAAAAATCAATATTTGATTTCTTGATAGCCGACTAGATATCACCAATTAGCGGACACGCATTGTATCGAATGCAGGGAGTAGGTTTACTATAATTTTTATTACAACGGTGACAACCCTATAGTGACGAAGGTTTTCGCGCGTCTCATTTGCCATTTCTTGAGACGTGTGTGACGGATGACGCGGCTGCATAGCCTCAGGCTTCAAGTGGTGACTGTGCCAGGACGCTGGCGAATGTACAAAACTTGCGAGCCAGTACGTGTGCGTGTACAGAATACAGTGTCGTGAAATCTGTACCGTTTTCGTTCATATTATATGGCTTTTAGTCACTTTATAATATTTCGAACTTGACTGCCTCGGTGGCGCAGTTGTGATTGCGCATGCGTTACGACTACTGTGCTGATGTCTCGGGTTCGATCCCCTAGTCGGGTGAAGTCATATTGGGATTTATTCCGAGAAATTCTTAGTATTAGCCCGGTGTCTGGAATTTGTTCCGGGTATGGCGATAGGCTCGCCCCCTATCACATTATGAGACGGTTATAAGCTCGGCGAAATGTGGGTGTACTGGTTACATCTCTGCCTACCCTTTCGGCGAATCGCATGTATATGTATATATAATATTTTGAAGTTATAAATATGATTGTTTTTCTTATGTCAGAATAATTTTGTTAATCTGCCTTAGTACCGCTTGGTGTTATGAATATTGCGCAATACTGATATTGATGTATTTTCAAATTGAATTTAATTCAGAATGATGTAGTAGTTGTTATTAAATCCGATTAATTTAAAACATAACTCCGAAACAAGTCCAAATATAGTAAACTCGTAAGACTAGTTTTTATAGAAATGTCAGATCATTGTTTATCTACATACCAAAGAGCGTCCGAGAGGTGAAACTGATGATTCACTCGCAGAAGGTGCAACAAGGTCAAAGAGTGCGGAATTTTAAAAATGTTGGCATACGCCATGGAAGCAAGTTTGGAGTTTCCATTCCCATGATCAATTTCCGAAGAAATCGAACGGGTTTCTAAAGATTTTGAAAATAAACTCATAGAAGTATCTAAATATTTTTTGTATGCCCTAGTTATTTTTTTTTATTTAGTGCCTCGATAGGCAGACGAGCAGACGGGCCACCTGATGGTAAGTAGTCACCGCCGCCCATAGACTTCTGCAATACCAAGGCACAGCAAAGCCGCTGCCTACCGTTGTGAATATAATAATATAAATGATAATACATAATTGGAATTTAGATTTAATTTACTTGTCTCAAGCAATTACTTAAATAAGTCTTTCATGCTTGAGAAAGCTTGCTTTACATATCAATCTTACGTCAAACGATTCTTACTTGGTAGGTGTTCTTAACTATAAAACAGAATCCTTACTTCAGTCATTACTTTTGCTCAATTAAAAAGTTTTTTCCGATTATAAATACGAGCTTTAGTCATGATACACGAGCCTACGATTCGTTAATATCCTATGACCTGATTCAAAGTATTCAAAATATATTAATACTTATACAAAAGTAACTTTTGCTCGCTCCTCGGCTGCCGTAAGTCTTTTCATAAGTATTTTTAATAGAATATGTTACTCGTGGATTGTGCAACTTACTATTAGTAAAAGATTTTTTTGGAATTGGTTCCATAGTTTACCTAGTACACACACATATATATATTAGTCGTTTGATATATCACTCGAAACATCTGATTTAAAGAAATGGACACGTCATTTTATTTTCTATAGTAGTACTCTCTTTGACCATACGAAAAGGTAGTAAGTTAACGGACGAGATACACATACAAGGTAAATACAACTGGTACTCGTATTGTAATCAATAAACGCGCGATGTATAATAAACAGTGGCATATATTACGGTCAGTGGACATTGACCTGAATAGCGGGCGTTCCAGACTCGGAGACGCCACGTGCATTCGATTCTATGGAGCCAGGACCGCAGTTAGACACTCGCTGATGAATTATTTTCAGGCAACATGGCCTTGCAATCTAGAAATCGTCAGCCACGTGACATCAATATTGTTATAGAGTTTACAATGATAAATTGCAGTTCAGTTTAACAGTAAGGCCTTTGACCTTAGAGGCTCATGTACCCTGCAGGAAAAGAGGAACTGGAATCAGGTTTATTTATCTTATCTACATACAAAATTAAAGAGGTATTAATTTCAAGAATGTGTTCAATATTTGCTTTCAATTTTAAATATTTGCGTTTTGATATAGTTTTTTAACATAATTTTTATCTTAAGCCCTCGAATCTCTTTGTCTTATAATTCACCACCTTTCAGGTAGGTTTTCATCTTACTATAATCATATAGTTACAATATACCAACTGTTTTGGAAAGGTATAATAACTATCTATTTGTAGTCGCAACTATTACAATTGGATTATTAAGATTTTGAGTCACAATATGTAACTTGATTACGCTTCTGTGTCAAGTTCCCTGTTCTTAATATCTAATGCGACACAATATTAGTACACGTTGCTAGTCACGTCTTTGCATTTACGAACATTCTTATAACATGGTTTTTATTACTTTTCTGTATCTAGGTAACCAGTAGTTATACACTCCTTACATTTATAATTTTTTTTTAATTATTTCTGGCTCATGGAATTTTGTAGTGGTTTTGATTTGTATAACTGGTTTATGTGTGTTGCAAAGTTTGATACTGAAAATTGATATATCGAATTACTTAAAAATACCATCAAGCTGGAAATATCACGACATGTAATGTAAGATACATTATTGTATTTTTATATTCCCGAATTTGGTTGGGTTCGAGTATAACGCTATACGTTCCACAAAAAAAGTACATCGACTTCATTAAAAAACAAATTATGCGGCACTATAAAATTTGAGGGTTTCCCTTGATTTTTCTTTGATGGGATCACCTGGGAAGTATACCATTTTAAACAAAAAAAGAATTTCTCGGAGCGGTCCAGGCGTCTTCGAGTAATCGGGTAACATACATAAAAAAAAAGATTCCGACGAATTGTTAACCTCCTCCTTTTTTGAAGTCGGTTAAAAAAGGCCAAAAATCATGTTGTCAAGTTTCTTAATCGAATATTCTACAACCTCTTATTTACCCATCAAGTTTTGCTCAATCGATATACGAAAACATTAAAAATTCTGCGTATTTTGCATGACACAAAAATATATCTGTAAAATTAACAACTGTACAACTCTTTGGGTGGCACAATAAATCGTTTAATTTAATACGAGTGTTGATGATACTTAACTGAAGATTTCACTTTGGACGCCTCGGCAGCCACCGCCATAAATTACATTGAAGTCTGTATGTATTACATGTGCGAAGCTCGTGAAATTATCTTGAAAATTCAGTTTTAGGGCCACAACATACAGTAATGACACCACTATAAAGTATTAAATTACAAAATTGCGTGTTTGTACTTCTGGTTACTCCATCTCTTCTACTTTAAGTCGGTACTTATAGTTTTTTTTAAGCAATTCTCTTCTTGCAATCTGCTTCGGCTTTTAGCTAGAGGTTAAGAACCTTTCTTTTTGTCTTGAATGGAGCTAGCCCATTGACCAGTCCATTTTGTTTTTAACAGCCTCCGTGGCGCATAGGATTTGAGCTTCTCTATTATCTCCTGTTTCACCATTGGCATCATTCAGGGAAATTATAGGCCGCGCGTTCGATCCCAGCACCAAGACTGTTTGTTGTGAGACTAAGTCTCTCGTATCTCATGATGCCCACGACACAAGACTCGTATCTTACTGTGGGATCAGCCGGCCTACCACCACCTCTTAGAGACGCATTTTTGTAATATTACAATGCTATTTCATGGTACAAAATCGCATTATAATATTACAACAAGTCTACTCTAAGAGATTGTGGTAGACCCCCAGGACTATTTAGATGATTATGACTGTTGGATGTTATTTATTTAGAAATATAATGTATGCAGCGATGCGATGCACTTTACTGTGTACTGTATATAACACGATAGAGGCTATACCACTCAAATACTTTGTCGGAATCGATGAAATTAAAATCGTTTAGTGGAATTTGCACGTATTTTATTCCCGGGCGTATTTTATGGTTATCGAGATTACTGCTGTCAATGAGTTCTCAATAAAAATGAAAAACGACTAAGGGCGTGCAGTACTGCGGCGAGTTTTTTTGGTGAATTGATTATATTTGTTGCCGAATTTAAGTTATTTATTATGGAAAATTACAGAGCTTATACTGAACTTAAAAGTAAACTCCATTTGGCCGTTTTTCTGTGGTTTCTTTAAAAAATTACGCAACCTCGTAAAGTATAAAAGACTCAGGGGTTAGACTGAGGGACTGAGGGGTTAGAAATTACTAAAATTCCACTTATATTATACATGAACGACACCTTTCGACGTGGACATCATATTTAAACTAAACTAAACTAACTAACATCCTTAGATACAGCAAAGTTACTTAACCTTTTCAGGGCTTAAAAAAATAGCGACTATACTTTTGATGATTATGATAAGTGATCATTACTATTCATGATCATTACTAGAGGAATCGAAGACTAGAGAAGGTTTCTGTAAATTAAATGTTTATTTCTTTTGTTTTAGCGCCCAGCCATGTTCAACTTTATGAAGAAGTCGGCCGTGCTGGCCGGCGGCGACACGGGCGGTTGTGAGGAACGAGACGGGGAGAAAGAGAGACGGAAAAAGGAGAAGAAGGAGAGAAAAGAACGGGAGAAACGGGAGCGAATAGCTGCCGGCCTCGAGGAGCCGTTGAGGCTCGAGGAGGTGCGTTTAGACATAACAGTTCTGTATTTAAGTGATGTTTTTTTATCCTGGCACGGCAAAGTGACCACACTGCACCTGATGGTAAGTGCAGTGCCGTCCAGTTAAACTATAAAGTAGTGAGAGACATTCTATGCCTCGCTTCTCAACACAATCATGCCGGCCTGCTTTACAGCAAGCTACACAGCTTCCATCATCATCATCATATCATAGTGTGTATAATTAAATCTAGTAGATAATGGGTCTCAATAGACTTTATTACTACTACAATACATTTCCTTGGACAATAATACTTGTATAGTGCTGTATGTTGTAGTTTAGTTTATCTACTTTTTTTTATCATAGCACGGCAAAGTGACCACACTGCACCTGATGGTAAGTGCAGTGCCGTCCAGTTATAGTATGAAGTAGCGAGTGATAATCTATCCCTCGCTACTCAATACAATCATGCCGGCCTGCTGTGTAGCTTCTTCACACTACGCCTAAAGACCCAGGATCATAGGAAGGAGGGAACACGGTAGCTGGCAAACTGTTCTTCTTTTGTTGTACTTCTTCTGGTTTCATAATTAGAATTAAAGTATGCTGTTTCGCGGTTCATTTAGGAATCCATTTTATTACGTACCTACAAATTTATTTTAAATGCTTTGAAACAAACTAAACTAAATACTTTATAAGAGATTTTTTGTTTCGCCTAAATAAAGTGAAGCTTCAAGCCATAAAGAAATCCACATATATTTTTGTGGCCTTAGAAAATTATGAAGATATAACGAGATCTAGTTTGCCGTACCAATAAATGTTTATTAATATGCGAACGATCTCTACATAATAGGCATATAAAAAAGATATTTTGTTTCATCTTTTCATAATTTACATTCATCGACTTTCGGATTTGCAGTCCGGCGATTTGTTTTACGATCTCTCGTAAAATATGTTTATAGGCATCATCTCCTTAACGATTATCAATGAATCTTTGATTATATCGATAGAAACAGCAAATAAAGTACTTTTTGATTAAATTTATTTAGTTATAAGTCGGTTATCGCAACTCATTTAACCTTGATTCATTTACATTATTACTTCATATTTTTTTACCGACTTCAAAAAAAAGAGGAGGTTCTCAATTCGTAGGAATCTTTTTTATTTATGTTCCCTGATCACTCGAAGACGCCTGGACCGATTCGAAAAATCTTTTTTTGTATAAAGGTATATACTTCCCATTGGTACCAACTCAGGATCTGATGATGGGATCTCAGAAATATCGAGGGCAACTCTAAAATTTTATTGGGACGCATGATGTGTTTTTTATAGAAGTCGGTGTACTTTTTGAGTACTTATCATAATGGTTTTTAATAGAAAACCAATGTAGCGATTAAATAAGCCTAACCGTGGATTTACGGTATTTTTTTATATGATGTCGTTTATAGATTGTGGGCACACTCCCACAATTGGACGAGTTATAGTTTCTGACAGTGCTTTATTTTCCCGCAATTTTAAATTCATAACATTTAATTTAATAGACATGTTCTAATTATAAAAACTTGATTTTGTGAATCTAAGATCGAATATATAGCAGCGATAGCCTAGTTGGTTGCGATACGGACTGTCAAGACGAAAGTCGTATGTTCGAAACCCAAGTGGCATACACCTCTGACTTTCATAAGTTATGTATGTATTCTTTGTTAATTATCGCTTGCTTTAACGGTGAAGGAAAACATCGTGAGGAATCCTGCATACCTGAGAATTTTCAAAAATAATTTCGAAGGTATGTGAAGTCTACCAACCGGCAATAGGCCAGCGTGGTGGTCTAAGGCCTAACCCCTCCCATTAGTAGACGAGACCCGTGCCCAGCAGTGGGACAATGTTTAATACAGGGGTAGTGGTAAGATCGAATATAAGATATCTTATATAAAATATCTGAAGATAGTAGCAAAATCAACTATGTTGTAGGTCAGTTATGTAGGCATCTCCTATACTATCACCACGCTCAACTATGTTGTAGGTCAGTAATGTAGGCATCTCCTATACTATCACCACGATCAACTATGTTGTAGGTCAGTTATATAGGCATCTCCTATACTATCACCACGATCAACTATGTTGTAGGTCAGTTATGTAGGCATCTCCTATACTATCACCACGATCAACTATGTTGTAGGTCAGTTATATAGGCATCTCCTATACTATCACCACGATCAACTATGTTGTAGGTCAGTTATGTAGGCATCTCCTATACTATCACCACGATCAACTTACGTGGTTTCACAAGGATCGAGTATCACGATAACAAATCCCGTGACCAGTGTTTGATAAACCATGACAGTGTTAATGGACGAATGTTGAATGGTATTTGCAGAGTGATAGTATTGGCATAATGAAACTCAAGCAGTCCTCATAGAAGTACTATTTTTTTAATCGACTTAAAAAAAAGAGGAGGTTCTCAATTCGTCGTAATCTTTTTTTTATGTATGTTCCCCGATTATTCGCAGATGCCTGGACCGATTCGGGAAATTCATTTGGTGGAAGCATACTTAATATTTGTACACCAAAATACATACATATACATTCACGCCTGCAATTCTCGAGAGGTAGGCAGAAGTGTAACCAGTACACCCACTTTTCGTCGAATTTATTACGGTCCCATAATGCGATAGGGGGCGAGCCTATCGCCATACCGGCACAATTCCAGACTTCGGGCTGATACTGAGTATTTCTAAACAGAAAACCCAATATCACTTTACCCAACCCGGGGATCGAACCCGACACCATGGCTATGAACTCAGCACAGCAGTCGTAACGCATGCGCAATTCAAAATGCGCCACTGCGGCAGGCATCCATCAAAATGGGGGGGATCTGGATTGTGGGTGTGTATTTCTCCCCCAATAGATCCCTGGCCGAGTTCGAGCACTTTCTCACTCGGCTAGGGGCCCTGGTGGTGCAAGGCAGTCAGCCTCGCCCCGTTCTCGTTGCCGGCGACTTCAACGCCAAGTCCCAGGCTTGGGGTTCGTCGGTCACCAGCAGGCGCGGCGAGGCTCTGGAGGAATGGGCGATCTCGGCCAACCTGGCCGTCGTGAATCGCGGGTCGGTTAACACGTGCGTGCGGCATAATGGCGGATCGGTGGTGGACCTCACGTTCGCCAGCCCAGCTATTGCCCGCCGTGTCCGTGACTGGAGAGTTCTGGTGGATGAGGAGACGTTGTCGGATCACCGATACATTCGGTTCGACGTCGCCTTGTCCCCTAACCCCCAGTCCAGTGGAGGACCGACTGGCCCGCGGTCGGACGGCCCGCGTTGGTCGGTAAAACGCCTCGATGTTGAAGCCCTGAAGGAAGCCGCACTGGCCCAGGCGTGGCTCCCTGCACCGGAGGCACCGATGCAGGTCGAGCGGGAGGCGTCGTGGTTTGGGGCAGCGATGTCGCGCGTCTGTGAAGCGGCCATGCCCCGAGTCCGACGTCTTCCTGAAAAGCGTCAGGTGTTCTGGTGGTCGGCGGAACTTATGCGGTTACGTGTCTCCTGCGTTGCCGCCCTTCGTCGTCTCGCCAGACACCGTCGTCGTCGGATCCGTCTTCCCGGCGACGAGGACCAGGAGCGGCTGCTTCACGGCCTCCACAGGGAGGCTAAGAGAGCGCTGCGCGTGGCAATAACAAGGGCAAAGTCTGCAGCTCAGGAGGAGTTCCGGGGAACTCTCAATAACGACCCTTGGGGGCGTCCATATCGCGTGGCGATGAGGAGATATCGCCCGTGGACGCCCCCACTGACGCAGAGTCTCCGGGGCGACCTAGTCAAAGAGGTCGTCGCAGCTTTGTTCCCTGCCACTGAAGATGTCACTCCCCCACCGATGGCGTCACATCCATCGACGCCATCGTCGTTGAGTTCGGCAAGGGTTATTTCGGAGGTTTCGCCCGAGGAATTTCGGGCGGTGGTGCTTCGGCTGCGGGGCAAGAAAACAGCCCCGGGTCTCGACGGTATCCCCGGACGTGCGTGGGTGTTAGCCGTCGAGCATCTGGGGACTAGGCTTCGTGGCCTGTTCTCCGCGTGCCTGGAGCAGGGCCGTTTTCCGTCTCAGTGGAAAACTGGGAAGTTGGTCCTGCTCAAGAAAGAGGGGCGGCCCGCAGAGTCGCCATCGGCCTACCGGCCCATCGTGTTGCTCGACGAGGTCTGTAAGCTCTTCGAGCGTATTGTTCACGCTCGCCTCGTCGAGCATCTTGAAGGGGTCGGGCCGGACCTGGCACAGTGCCAGTACGGGTTCCGGCAAGGCCGATCGACAGTACACGCGATTCTGCGGGTCAAAGCACAAGCGGAGGATGCAGTGGCTCGGGGTGAAGTGGTGGTGGCGGTGTCTCTAGACATCGCCAACGCGTTTAACACCCTGCCCTGGGCCTGCATACTGGAAGCACTGCGGTACCACGTGGTGCCACCGTATCTCCGGCGTCTGGTGCGCTCGTATCTCACAGACAGGTACATAGTGTATCCAGGCGCCGACAGGTGGCACCGAAGAGCTATGGCCTGCGGTGTTCCACAGGGCTCAGTCCTGGGCCCTCTCCTGTGGAACATCGGCTACGATTGGGTGCTCCGTGGTACCAATCCCCGAGGCGTCGCTGTCGTCTGTTATGCAGACGACACGCTAGTAACAGCGACAGCCAGGTCTTTCCAGGAGGCCACCCTGCTCGCCTCGTTCGCAACCGAACAGGTGGTGGGCAGGATTCGGCGACTGGGCCTTAAGGTGGCCCTGAACAAATCCGAGGCCCTTTACTTTCACGGTCCTCGGATTCGGCCACCTTTAATGCCCCACATCAATGTGGAGGGGGTGCGGATTCCCATCGGCTGTACAATGAAGTACTTGGGATTGATTCTTGACAGCCGGTGGGATTTTCGTGCCCATTTCAAGGAGTTGTCGCCGAAATTGGTGCGGGCGGCGGGCGCGCTCGGACGCCTGCTGCCCAACCTGGAGGGACCTAATAGCCCTTGCCGAAGTTTATACGCTGGAGTCGTGCGGTCAATGGCCCTGTACGGATGTCCCGTATGGGCCCAGTCCCTGAAACCCCGCTGCGTCGCCTTGCTGCGCAAACCGCAGCGTTTGTTGGCGCAGCGAATAGTAAGGGGCTACCGCACGGTCTCCCACGAGGCGGCCTGCGTATTGGCCGGCACCCTCCCTTGGGAGTTGGACGCAAAACTCCTCTCGTCCGCGTTCTTCTGGCGGGAGGAGGCGTCCAGTCGCCGTCAGGTGAGACTGGCCCCGAGGGAGATTGCGGCCCGATTTCGCAGAACCGCTGTGGAGGAGTGGCATACCAGGCTGGAAAGCCCAAGTGCGGGCTTGAGGACCGTCGCGGCAGTGCGTCCTGTCCTAAAGAGATGGCTAGACAGGCGCCACGGTGCGCCAACTTTCCGGCTGACGCAGGTACTGACGGACCACGGGTGTTTCGGTTCGTTCCTGTGTCGGATCGGAAAGGAGGTGTCTGCCGTGTGCCACCATTGTGGCAACTGCCACGAGGACACGGCCCAACACACGTTGGAGGAGTGCCCAGCCTGGGACGAAGAGCGCAGCGCTCTCAGAGCAGTCGTCGGAGGAGACCTCTCGCTGCCGGCCGTGGTGTCGTCCATGGTCGCCAGCCGGAGGTCCTGGCGTGCGGTGGCCCACTTCTGCGAGAGCGTCATCTCGCAGAAGGAGAGTGCCGAGAGGGATCGGGAACGAAATGATCCCTCCCGCCGCCAGAGAAGACGTAGGAGGCGCCGGGTGGACGACTGACCGGCGTCTCCCGCCCTGTGGAACGGGGGCGTTTGAATTCCACCACGGTAACCCCTGCCTGTCGTACGAGGCGTCTAATTGGGGCCATCGGGGGTCGCGGGCTCGCAGCGGGGGGCTGTCAGCCCGAATCGATGCACTCCCAGTTTCGGAGCATCGTGCGACCCCGAGATGGACGGCAGCGCGTGTGGTAAGGCCTCGTTCGCTGTCGTTGTTCGGTGCGCGGGGGCTCCTAAGCCCTCCCATGGAGATGGGCTGCCACGCAGCACCGCGCAGGGGCGGTTCCGGCAGCAATTCTAGCACTCCTTAGAATACCCCGGGATCGCTCCGTTAGCGCCGAAG
Source organism: Laothoe populi (assembly GCA_905220505.1). Taxonomy (NCBI): domain Eukaryota; kingdom Metazoa; phylum Arthropoda; class Insecta; order Lepidoptera; family Sphingidae; genus Laothoe; species Laothoe populi. The sequence continues at coordinate 7,392,041 of HG992167.1, read as the reverse complement.
AAGGCCACCGCGGGGTTTTAGCTGGTAGTGTCGGGTGGGGTGTACATAGGGGGTAGGGACTCGACCCAGCGGCTGCCCGGATAGCCATCATCCGGGCGAGGGGGAAGCTGGGTCGTAAGACCGGCTAGTCCAGCATAACCGTTTTATTCTTATTCCGCTTCCCCCCGGAGCGGGCGGTAGTAATAAAACGCTTTCCCCGCGACAAAAAAAAAAAAAAAAAGGCTCCCATCAAAATGTGGTGAAAAACCCCTCATAGTGAATAGTTTCTGTGAGTAGCGTTCCGGGGTTTGCTGGTGTATATGCAGGTATTTCAGACCGTTATAAATAAATAACACCCAACAGACCCACACATAGCTCCATCCCCACACATAGATACTACGACTTAGGGACTACGAGAGACTTTCGGTCTCACAACACCTAGACCCCGGACACAAATATCTGTCTATCACACAAACATTTGTCCCGGTGTGGGAATCGAACCCACGGCCTCTCGTTTCACAGCCGGCTACTCGCCAACTGCGCCACGGAAGCTATAATTCGTTTATATCGATCATGTTCGATTTAATATCGTTACTGTTCCTACAAGTAATATAATTTTGTTTATGATCAAATGTCGCCTTACGAAAAAATTTACTACGTGAAACGAACATTTGTATAATTTTGCAAGGTTAAATATGTTGATGATATCGAAATAGATTTTTTTTTCTAAAATACTTAAATGTGTTTCATAGATCTCAGCCTAAGAATAGAAACCTCCGCACTATTAAATCCACCGGAAGGCCATGAAATAAAAATAGTTTGTTATAAGAGTGACAGATAAAGCTTTCGATTAATTAGTTGAGACGAGTTGTTTTGTAGCGTTGCACTTTGACAATGGCTTCATTGTGCGTTCACTTTCACATAAGACATGCGATAGAACCCACTTCCGGACAGTTGATATGTTTCCTACTCCTTTTCTTGAAAACATTTATTTTTATTTATAAGTAATTTTGTTAATACTATGTATGTTGCGCCTCGATGGCGCAGTTGTAATTGCACATGCGTTACGATTGCTGTGCTGAGGTTCGATCCCCGGGTCGGGTAAGGTCATATAGAGTTTTTCTGTTTAGAAATACTCAGTATAAGCCCGGAGTCTAGAATTGAGCCCGGTATGGCGATAGGCTCGCCTCCTATCACATTATGGGACCGTAATAAATTCGGCGTAAAGTGGGTGTACTGGTAACACCGCTGTCTACCCTTTCGGGGATTACAGGCGTGAGTGTATATGTATGTGTGTAAAGTACCTATTTGAGAAATCAGTCTCTTTCGAATCGTGCAAAATCTGTTGTGTGGTATCGCGTCGCCTTCCGGATGGAACTGTCTCTGCTGCCGGTCATTCAAGAAACCCTTATTATTTCTGACATTGAATGGATATTTTCTAAATTTTATTTAAACTCAAACACAAAGTTATAATTTATGTATCGGATCAGTAATCGAATGTACTGATCACCATTGAAACCATGAAAACGGTATCCAATTAACGCGAAATATAAAAGAAATTAAAATTATTTCCACAGTTACAATTTGAAGAATCACCACACCGGTACTTTACAGTCATCCAATTTGCATTCTTATGATTGAGATACGTTAGTTTTGTACAATAACTTTTGTGTGTTGCAGACCGTGAAAATAAAATAGCGAATCATTTTAAAATTAATTTTTTGAGAGTTGTTAAATTTATCAATTTATCCTGTTTTGTATACTTAGGCTAAAGAAGCATTGGGGCATATTTGTCTGTCGTAGCATCATCCTGTTAAGCTAGTCATCCCGATTTTTCGAACATAGAAAATACAACTACAAGAATATACAACTGTCTGACTACAAGAATATACAGGATGACGAATAATTTGTTCGATTTCATTATAATATTATGTTTGCCGGTAATTTTTTTACAATCTTGATCAGCATACATTACATTATTGTCACATTATCTGTAGTTCTGGTTTGAGATTGTTTATTGACACTGGCCGTTTACATGTCTGGTCTGAGAATGACACAGGCTACTTAAAATAGTCAGTTCCTATGGGATAGCATAATATATATAAAGATGTAATAGCTTAAGATGTCTCCATGGATTTTATACCTTTTCTTTCAAAAATGCCTACCACGTGGGCAAAGCCGTGAACAAAAGCTAATTTTAACGGTAGGCAGCGGCTTTGCTGTGCCCTGGTATTGCAGAAGTCTATGGGCGGCGGTGACTACTTACCATCAGGTGGTCCGTCTGCTCGTCTGCCTATCGAAGCAATAAAAAAAAACTAAATAAAAAAACCTTGATTAGATTTACAGTCCAAATAATACGCATGGAAGTAGCGCTATCGTGTCGCAATAGGTCAGCGGTGTTAAATTACTCCACGGTTCGGTATTTACGGTTTGTTCTGAACGCGGCCCATTAGTTTTGCCATTTGTTCTAGTCGACCTCGGCAAATGGTTTCGTTCCTTATGTAAATAAACCATTATTTTATACTAGATGCTCAGATGTCTCACGGGTTTCGTGACTCTTTATTTTATTTAGTTGTATCTAATTGCATAATTTGTATTCAAAAGACTTTGAAATAGCGAGCAATTGGGTCACCTGGTGGTAAATGATCTTCATCGACCAGAATCATCCACAATACCAGAAGAATGATTCGCAGGCTGGTATGACTGTATCGAGTAGCGAGGTACGGTTGCCTCTTGCTACTTGACACTGTAACTGGACCACACTGCAGTGTGCAGTGTGATTAAAAAAAAATGTTGTAATGTTCTGAAAGAAATGGTATGGGCATAGGGAAAAGCAAATAGCCCGCCAATTTTCGAAATGAAACGCAACGGAAAGTTGTAATTACTAAACGTCGGTTTTTTGTGAGGCAGTGGTACAAACCCAATCGAGTCAGCGAATTCATGCTGTAGTGAAAACTATAAGTTTTTAAACTGACATGGTCATTAACACAATGTTTAGTTATTAAAACGGGATATTTACCATGTTTTTTATTAAATGTAATGTCATGTAAATATCCCGTTTTAATAACTAAAGATAGTGAAAACTAGTCCACAACGTGGCTTTTTTATCGGCAGTAACATATAATGCTATACATAAACATATACAAATAACAACCCTTGGCGCTATCATTGCGTAAACTAGGGTTACCAACCCCGGAATTCAAATACTAGGGTTTGAAGTAATTTAAAAACTGGACGCATGTGTGTTTTAAAATAGCGTAAACACTTGCGAGCCGAGGCACCCCCCCAAAAATAAGGATTGCAAAAGTAGTGCGCGAATTTTAAAATACAGGACCTTATCATGGCGCTTTAAAAACCCAGGACGCTGCTTAAAAACTATCCAGGACGCTCCAGGACACTCTAAAAACCAGGACATGTCCAGGGAAACAGGACGGTTGGCAACTCTAGCGTCAACCAAAAAGTTGTTCCGTTTGTACAGCGCGTTTGGGTAGGATCATCGTGTTTGTTTTGACAGATAATAATAACACTAATTGTACAGACCATCATTGCTTACGTTTAAACGGACATTGAACTCATTTTATTTTAGCGTTATGTATTAATTTAGGTTGTAATATGATAATTTGCAAGCACGAAATATATGTAACACTAGATGTTGCCCGCGGCTACGCCCGCGTGGAGGCTATTTTTATGATATTTTATTAAAAATTGTTCACGGGTAATGCCTTACACGGATGTAAAACCTTCGAAACGTCGGGTTAAAAAAGTAAAATAAACCGCGATATAATCCGTAAAATTAGTTTTATTTCAATGTATAACATTCGCGTAAATATAAGAAACCATCACCTATTAATAAGTTCAATAAACTTAAGAAGCTAACTAAGCCAGAATGGTAAAGACATCCATAGATGTGATCGCTATGCCGGCTTATAAATTCTGTATTATTCTGTTCTAATTATATGTTAGTGAATGACTAAATATTGTCAACATGTCTGGAATTAATAACATGCCAGCAATGTGCGATTCTGATTAATATTATTATCAATGTGTTTCTGTTACTGCCGATGATAATTTGTTTTGATGATGCTGCACAAATTGACACAATTATCATTTGTATATTCTATTTTTATATTTTATCTAAACCAATTGGTTTGTAGATCCAACCATATTGATATCGTAAAAATCGCTACCTACATCTGTCAGCTGTCCTGGCTAACATCCAGTTTCAATAAACGATCTCAAACCACATGTACAGATCGATTCCGAAAATGAACCGATCAAATAATGGCGTTTTAAACTTTATTCTGATTAGCTCATTTCTGGATACGATTTGTGGACCAAGATTGAGATTATGTATTCAAACTGGCCGTTAATGATGCTGCACAAATTGTCACAATTATGATTTGTATATTTTATGTAAACCTATGAATAGATCCAACCATATCGATATCGTAAAAATCGCTACCTACATCTGGCAACTGTCGTCGTGGCTAACAGCCAGTTTCAATAAACGATCTCAAACCACATGTATAGATCGATCCCGAAAATAAACCAATCAAATAATGGCGTGGCATTGAAACTTCATTCTTATTTGCTCATTTCTGGATACGATTTGTGGAACAAGATTGAGATTATGTATTGAAACTGGCCTATAATGATACTGCACAAATTGTCACAATTATGATTTGTATATTCTATTTTTATATTATATCTGAACCAATGGATAGGTCCAATCATATCGATATCGTAAACATCGCTACCTATTATACACCTGTCAGCTGTTATCGTTGCTAAGAAAAAACCATAAATAAACGTAAAGATTTGTCCTTGCTCCTCACACCCAAGTCGATGCTTACGTTTTAATGCTTTTTAAATGATATAGAAATATGGTACAGTTGGTAATTAGACAATGCCTCATCACTAACGGTTTTGTTGTAAATGTTTTTCTCATTACGAGGACGTCACGGTCGCCGCGCGGATCGGGTGTTGCTGGAACAAGCGGTAAATAGACTGGGGATTTCGACCTCATGAAATACGATATAATGTGTAACTGGCATGTTGTAATTTTATAAAATAAATTAAATAAAAAAAACTGGTGCTCATAATCTTGAAGATATGAAAGATTTTTTAAATACATGTTTGGCTAATACCGATTTACTGAGCAAATAAAAGCTACCAGGCTAGAGGGACTAAATGGTGACTAAGAAAATTTATGATGATGAAGCCTTTAGAAATGATAAATAGCGCAATCAAGTATTCGATTAAGAGACTGTAGAGATTTTTATTGCTAATGTAGAAGAGATAAAGAACACCATTGATCAGTGTTAGTATAAAAAGCTGTAGTTTTGCACAATCACCTTATTCACAACTTTCATTTCTGTTCACTAATAAAAATGAAGCATTACTTTGATAAGATAGTCTTTAACCAAGCTGACATTAAGCCATTACTCTGAATTCTGATGTATTCCATATGACACTAGTCTCGCGTTCAATAATATTAAAAAACAATTTACAAATAAAAATACAAGTCGGATATTTGTTGTGTTCTATGATTAACATTGGTTAGTTCTTCATTGTTCGGTCTCTAGTCCAGTCTACTATTGGAGTAAGTTCGGCCTGTACAGTAACATTATGGAGCAGTTCCGTAAATTAAAGACGAAAAGTAACACCATCATTGAAATTGCTTTGAGCACTTTGGTAAGATTTTTTCTTATTGAATTATAGTCTTTCTAACCTTCAATTTAATTTTGGTTATCACCGTTAAACACTGTTTTATTCTTACAATATGACGCGTTCTGGCAATGTTAACCTAAACCTTGTATTTATTGTATCAGGCGAACGTGGAAAGAATACTAATCCTGTCAATATAGGTCAAGAATGTAACAAAAGATATTGTTTGGCCGTTTTGAATCATAAAGAAAGAGGAATAGACCATCGAACCATGTCTTTAATTAAAGATTATTAATAGTGTTAAAGCATATCTTGATACTTTATGAATAATAAAAACAATTTGTGTGGAAAAGCGACGTTGCCATGTAAATTGAATGTTAACTGGCCTCCTTTCACTGGGGCTTTTAAATACCTGCGTTTGTTCTGGTTTAACAGAGCGAAAATTATCTATTTCAAATACTTTCATTGTACAAGTACAGCACATTTTAATTGATTTAATGTGTACTGTTAAGAGTAGGCGCATTATCGTTCTATTCACTAACAAGCTCGTAAATTACTTTGTTTATGGCTAATTAGGTTTGTTTGTGAAATTTCTAACACATAATATTAATTAGTATTAAGATTATCTTCAACTTCAGATGTTTGTAACATAAGCTCATGACTATATCCACTAAGGGACCATCCATAAATTACGTCACATGTAAATGGGGCGGGAACGGGTGGGAGGGTCCTAATTTTCGTGACGTCACATTTCAAAATGTTCTTTTGATGTTGATATTATTAAAAATATATATTTAAATGTAAACATAACTAATTTCGAAGCTGCTACTTGAATTTTATTATTTCTAGATGTAAAATTACAAATATTATGTGACGTCACATTAGGGATGGGGAGTCTCACAAATGTGACCAGCTGTAGCAAGGAGGATGAAATACGTGTGACTTAATTTATGGATGGCCTTAAGATGTGAGCAGCGCTGCAACTAGTGTACAACGGCTCATCGAGCGCGTCCGTCTGTCCCATGATATCAAGTGTAGCGAGCCTACCGGTCTCAAATTCTAATCATGTAATGTAAGAAATGTGTGATTTTTCAAATTTAAAACTCATTGTGTTTTCTTGGCCTGTGATCTAAACCCATGTCTTCATAGGCTTAGTAAACAACCACAAAACCTATGAGGTGATCTTAAAGCGTGTCATTCATCATCATGTATCATAATATTTTATTAATTTCCTTGGTATATTTCCAAATAGACACTGGTTTTAACTGGTGTCTATTTGGAAATATAGCTTTGTGATCTGGCTACAAATGTAAAACTAAATAATTTATTAGTTCTTACACAAATGAACGAATAAATTGTTTGTTATCAAACCGTTGAGAATTACTTTAATTGTTTTATCGGGTAAATTGCTATTACAAGTGGTAAATTGCAATAAATAACGTTCCACTTGATTGATAAAAAAACAGTTCACGCGTCAGTAACATTTGTTTTCTTACTTCGCATTTCATTTTAAATGAAGTCTTTAAACGGCCCTACTTACCCACTTGTACAGAATTCGATTTGTATGCATACACATCTGTATGCGTACACAATTAATTGCGATGATATGTGCTGGAAACTCGTTTTTGATACACTTTCGTTGGCAACCTTTCGCGCACGCTCCCCATCAGGAATGTCGTTTTTCGCAATTGCAGGAACTCGTCAGGCATCATATCCAACTACTGTTATATGTCTCGTCATTGAGTCTGCGACGCGAAACTGAGAGTCGTTTATAAATGCATCGAATATAAATTTAACGTTTTATTGTAACTCAATAGAGGTTGTTATCGCGTATCAGCATATCGTAAGATTAATATCTACAGGTGTCAGCTGTTGATAAATTACCGTCTTTTGTTTTGCCCCATTCGATCAGATCGGAGAGTCATTTGCTGATGACTCGCTAATTGCTTGAATGATTAGACTATTATAAGCCCGCTGTGGCATTCAAATTATTCGCCGTTACGTCTAAGAGTCAGTTGTTTACTCAAAAATTTTCACTTGACCTTCATGGCCATTGAGCCGTGGCTTTGTGTTTACAGTTAACTGAAATTTGTATTTTTATTCACAGGTGCGACGGTCATTGAAGCTGCGAGGCAGGCGCAAGGAAAAAGAGAAACTACCCTCCGGTATAACGGCCGACTACACTGCTTCGCTGTTTGCGCACTTGGAACAAGACTCCAATTACTCCAATTATCCTCTGATACCAACTTCGGGCTCTAATTCTAACTTGAGCGACGAGAACAATCATATCTATCCCACAACGCACGGTTGGAACAAAAAGGAAGGAATTTTACAATCTGATAGTTCGGAAACTTCCCTCAATTCTCTAAATAATCCAAACAACACCAACACCAGTCCGCGACAACCGCCCAATCTACCTCCTATACCACCGCGACCACCAAAACGAGGAATCCTTAAAGGTCATCGCCTAAGCAATACTAGTTCTAATTCTCTAGAGAGCAATGTCCAAAGTACAGACGCCGTTGACAACATCAATGGCCAAGATTCTAACCTGTTGGCTCGCAACACACATCAAAATGAAATTATCTCCTATGGAGTCCCAGGTTCGAAAAGTACCTCTTCCAGTGACGATTTACAGCAAATGCAGAATTTTACCAAAAAAGTCATTCACAGCCCCGTAGACACTCAATTTAAAAATTATAAAAATAATGCGAGTAATCCGTCAATAACCACACAGGATGTTGACGCAAGATCTGACGAAGCGCCTAAGACGAATGGAAACACCTACCTTGGAGTTACTTCGACATCGCCTAGTGCTGATTCCTTGACCGACACGACGACGAATTCTTCGTTCGCTACACCTCCGTTTTCTACTTCACCTGTTGGAGAATCACAAGGTTTCCACAGGTGGTCACGGACCAGTAACTTTGATGATGTGTACTTACCACTACCGTCTCTAACTCCATTGCAATTGCCTAAACCCAGGCTCCTAACTATACAGAGACAAAAAGCTCCACGAAACGATTTCGGCTTTAGCCTGCGACGAGCTATGGTGCAAGACAGGATTTTCATTGGAGACATTAATGGTCATGAGAATGGCTTATTTAATGGCGATAATAAATGTAGTAGCACCGCCAATCTGATCAGCAAATTGACATACAAAGCCGTAATACTAGCTGAACCGGGATCGTATCCAGGAGCAAGTGAAACAGGCTTGCTTCCTGGAGATAGATTGCTTGAAGTAAACGGTGTGAACGTTGAAGAAAAAAGTAGAGAAGAAGTGATCGACCTCATCAAGGGCAGTCACGATTTCGTAACTATTAAGGTGAGTCAGATCTTGATATTTATGTAAATGATTTGATAAACGTAAACGTCGTAGTTTACCGTCCGCCATATAAAAACTGCTAAGAATTGAATTATTCTTTTTGAAACACGTACCGTTAGAAACATAATGTTGATGCCAGCGTGTCTGGTAATTTATTGTATTGTCGTGAGCAATTAATTTGTTGTAAAAATATTAATTTTCTTTTAATCTATCGGTTTGTTATCTTTGAAATTGAAGCTTTGATTGAAGAATTGCTATTTTGTGCTATACCTTCGGTTAGATGTTATAGGCAACATAGATAAAAATGAAAGAATCAGTAGAAAACCATAGTCAAGCGAATAAAGTCCTATAAAGTGATTATTAATGTTATTAAGAGTTTTCATTTGCGAATCATAGCTAACGATTGAACAAAAAATGCTCAAAACATCCATTCAAACTAGTTTTACCGTTGTTTAACGTATTTCATTTCAAAGAAATGTGTACGTACCTTGGTAACTTTCTCTCGTGATGTTTATGAGAAAAACCGCTAATGTAACGTGTTGGAGTTTACTTATTTAGGTTGCTGCTTCGTTTGATGTCTTACTTAGTGTTGCGTTTGTATTAGCCATTTAAAACGATTACGAGCTCGTGATCATAAAGTTATAAAAATCATTTACAATTTTGTCTGTAAAATACTAGTAGTATCCACTATGACACATATTCAAGAATTTTTCTTTTACAATTTCTTCAGAGTTATATCTCGCCAACCATTCTTACATAATATTAGGAAAAGTGCAGTTATTTTGCAATACCTCGGGATTTCTTTTTTAGCTTTTATTTTTTTGTTCCAGTTGTTATAGGTTTGAAAAGGTTAATAATAAAACAAATGTTATGACTGTATACTACAATAAAAACAGCGTTAAAGCCGTTTCCCCGCTAGTGTGCTTGCATCTTTAACTTCTTTTTTCTTAGAGATATAAAACTTAGAATATCGTACCTTTGCTTCATGCGCTTTAAGATGTCATACAGTTTCATACTTTTTTTTTTATTATTCTGGCGCGGCAAAGTGACCACTGCACCTGATGGTAAGCGCAGTGCCGTCCAGATAGAGTATCAAGTAGCGAGAGACAGTCTATCCCCCGCTACTCAACACAAGCATGCCGGCCAGCTGTTTAGCTTCTTCACATTACGCCTAAAGGACCCAGGATCATACTTTTGACTATCCGAATGAAAAGGCACAATAATTTTAAGAATACATGCACACTATTCGTGATTCCTCCGTATGATGTAGTTTAGCTTATCTAGGCTTAATACTATGGCATCTCTACTCTGAGAAGCCCTGGGGCCTTTAGAAAGAATCAGAATGTACTTTATTATAAGACAACCTCCGTGGCGCAGCGGGTGAGTAGCCGGTTGTGAAACGATAGGCCGTGGGTACGATTCCCGCACCGAGACAAATGTTTGTCTGACAGATAGTTATTTGTTTCGCGTCTGGGTGTGTTGGGATCGGAGTCCCTCGTAGTTCTTGATACCCACAATACAGGTTTTACCTAGTTTCGGGTCAGAACTATGTGTGTGACTGTTGGGTGTATTTATTATTTGTATGCGGATACTGTGGACTCGTTACCCTTGAAAACCCAGGTACATTAAAACACTTCAATCCAATCAGGTGCAACCAATAGCTGAGTTGTGCGAGCTGTCGCGCAGGCGAGCTGCGGACGGAGGCGGAGACGTGGATCTCTCAGACAGCAACGTGCGTTGTGGGACACTCAGCCGCTCCGGCAGCCGCAGGTTCAACAGCACTCAGGTAAGTCAAATGACGCTGATGTCTATGTGTAGTGATATATTAAGGAATGTGTATTGTCACTCTCTAGGAAGCTCTGTGTTGAACTGAAAATTTCAGACATTTTTTTTATCCTGGCACGGCAAACTGACCACACTGCACCTGATGGTAAGTGCAGTGCCGTCCAGTTAAAGTATCAAGTAGCGAGAGACAATCTATCTCTCGCTACTCAACACAATTGTGCCGGCCTTCTGTGTAGCTTCTTCATGGATACGGCTTTGGCCTTAAGAATGGAAAATATCGGACATGACATTCTCCTTTTAAATTGATGAAAACCACAGATATGGCTTGGCCTTTTGACTTATACTTACAAAAACCAGAGAAGAAGAATACTTTCGATTTTAGCTCATATTTAAAAATAACAACATGGCTGCATGGCGGAGAACCGCCGTGCGTCTTTCTGATAAATATGTTGTAGCCAACGTTTATTCTTCAATTGCATATAATTACAAAGGTAAGACATATAAATAAAGCAAGTTATATGGTTTTTTTAACAATGTTATTATTTTGTTTAGTAGCAATTAATATTATTCATAATTATTGTCTAAACATTTATAATAATAATGACGATAAACGTGAAATGTACCTACTACAAGGCTTTTTTTGAATGCAAACTTTTATCAGTATTAAAAAATCTGTCTAAGAATGAAATGTCATGATCAAACAAATGTCTTGATACCTAGCTTCAGTATCACTTTCGGATTGTTTACTTGGTGTGAGGAATCTTATATACAAGTCATACTCCATTGTGTTATTTATCTTACATCTTACACTTTACACGTAACCCAGTTGGAAATTGATAAATTATTTCATTGTAAACTCACTGATTCATTACTATGAGCACGCAGAAATGAAATTATAAAATCTACTTTTTTCTGTAATATTCATTTCTAGTGTGATAAGGTTAATAATATTTGCAACTAGATATCGATGAAGTTCTATAAATGCGAAAGTTGAACACTCCTACTTTACATGGGAGAAAAACTTGTGCAAGCGGAGTCAATTCAAAATAAGATCTATATGTTTGATAATTACTACGCAGATTTGGAAATACCAGATATAGTGAAACACTTAATATTATTATCTGGTTTGGCTTGGCTGCGTTTACACACATCATCTCCCTTATATTTTTGACTTTAGCACTATTAGAACTTTACTGACAATAAGTCTCGATTAGATCGCCCGATCTGGAAATGAAATCTAGAACGTCACGGTTCAGTACTTCTCTAGGTAATAGGAAACTTCATTTACGATCTTAAACAGAAGCTGGTAAACGAACATGTGGCTCATCTGGTGGTAAGAGATCTCCAGAACCTTATACGTCACACATTAATATATGAATCATTCCATTTCGGATATTAAAGGAAAGGGATCAGGATTGGGATGGAGAAGAAAATTTTGAAATAAGAATAGAGATTGGAAATCTAGGGGAGGCCTATGTTCATCAGTGGACTTCTAAAGGTTGAAGGTGATGATGATCAACACAACACTTATGGGTTAACTGTTTAACCCTTCCAATACATGCTGTAGATATATATTGTGATTAGATCTTCTAAAGATTTTAATACAATTTCAAAAGGAAGTAACATTCCCACGTGAGATAGCGTTGTAAATTATTTGACCGCTAACCATAGAGCCGTACATGATTTTTCCGACGTACTACCGTTATCATTTCTCGGTGTGTCGTAATAGCGGTAACAATATTTCGGTTGTAACAATACTACCGCAATAGCTCTCACTTACTCCACAAATCTATAAAAATGTTGCGTAGGCGTCATAACCCGGTCGCAATCTTGATTATGTATGGCGAGAGAATGGTATCGATACAATATTGCTCTTGTTTTATGCGTAATACTTTGCTCATAGGTAATAGTGACAGGTGTATTAGGAGAGAGGACTACGATGTTAAATCTATACTAATATTATAAATGTGAAAGTTTGTATGTTTGTTACTCGATCACACAAAAACGGCTCAAAAAAAAACATCATCATCATCATCTACCTGCCCTTATCCCACACTAAGTTGGTTTTAACTCTTCACGCAGCCCTATCATGCGTCAAATCTGCATTCACTCTTTTCACGCGCATGTCCTCATTCACGCAATCCATCCACCTCTTATTGGGTCTCAAAAAAAACATAAACCTAGAAAATAAAATACTGTGTAATGTAGTCTATCTCATTCTCACGCCGGCTTAATCCTATATATTTATGTGTTTGTCTCTTCGTCTTGACGCATTTGAGTATCAAATCACAACGGTTCTAAAGAAGTTTCACTTCAACAAGGCAAAACACCATGACTATGACAGATGTAAAGAACGTTATGTATAATTCAATATTAATTGGATTAAATAGATGACATATTCCTCTACCAATTTTATACGTCATCTTTATTGTATCAGTAATGATCAGAATTAATAGTAAAATGTACGTAATATGATGATAAAGCACTTTAACAGCGTTTTCCCTCCTGACTGGATTTAATATTGAAACTGAAATCTTGAATGTAACACAATAAAATATTTTAGTCAGGGATTGTGCAACTTTCTATTAGTGGAAGAATTTTTAGAATCGGTTCAGTAGTTAAAGATTTAGCATCCACATACAAAACGAACAAAATGTACCTATTTATATATAGTTGTGGACTAAGGCCTAACCCCTCTCATTAGTATAGGAGGCCCGTGCCCAGCAGTGGGACAATGTTTAATACAGGGCTAGTATTATTATTATATTATATATAGCTGTATGTAGAAGCCTATTCGAGACGGTCTTTAATACAGCAATCATGCTATGTAAATAAAAATACTACATTACCACTGCACTTAAATAATAGCCATATTTCTACACATGTTTTAACAGACTTCAAAAAAGGAGGAGGTTCTCAATTCGTCGGAATCTTTTTTTTATGTATGTTCCCCGATTACTCGAAGACGCCTGGACCGATTCGAGAAATTCTTTTTGTTTAAAAGGGTATACTTCCCAGGTTGTCCTATTGGCACCAAGCTAGGATCTGATGATGGGATCTCAGAAAAATCGAGGGCAACCCTCAAATTTTATAGGGACGCATAATTTGTTTTTATGGAAGTCGGTGTACTTTTAAATAAAAAAACTTTTGTACTTATTGCGTTACAATATTATAACCATACAATGGCGTTGTTATTTCGGCACGCGCGGTTGCTCTATAGTTTTGCCGGGCGAATGTTGGCGTCAAATCAATGCAGGCCTGTCGGCCGACGCGACGCGGTGCGGCGCCATTATTCTTGCCGCAAGCAATGCTGTACAGCAGACTCGGACGGATGATATATGTACGATAGCCACCGCGGTCGGAAAAGTCTTTTTAATCAACCTCGTTGTCCCCTTGTTGTTCTCATTTGTGATTTATGATTTACTGCTGGCTATAACCCTAGTTGGTAGAAATCAACGATATTTATTCATTAATTGCTAAACAAAAGCCTTTTCCTATTTACTTGGAACTCCCACTACGCTGATATAATATGGGTTGATGGCACAATAGCCATAAGGTCGTCTTGGAATGGCCCTATGCCTAATTTGAGAGTAAAAGAACATGTCAATCAAAATGTTATGTTAAAGCTGTTTTATTCGAAGGCAGTTTAAATAAAAAACGTTTAAATTGCAACTGAATTCAGCGTTGACGAATTCTTACACTCTGATGATAGTTACATTTAGTTTCTTAGAGACATGTGCACAATTACCAACAATGAAACCTACATATTAAACAACGCTACAGGTAAGGTCACGCGATTTGCATCACTCACCCAGTAGGCTCACCATACTAGCTGCAAACTGTCTGCCTAGTAACGTTGGCAGAGCTACCTTTCTGTACTTTGCCTCGCTTATGTGCCGACCACAAATTGCGCCGACGCGACGCAACATTATTGTGACACAGTATCATTGGATCGTAACTGAAACGGCTTATTTACTTCGCAAAATTACTTAATAAAGTACAAATTGGTTATTTTACTCGCTATCAGTGTTGGGATCGAAATATTATTATGAGACGTAAGACAAGAGAGTCTTAATAACTGACATTCAAGGACGTATTTTAAATGATAGAAAGTAATCAAAGAAACTTGACTGCCTCGGTGGCGCAGTTGTAATTGCGCATGTGTTACGATTGCTGTGCTGAGGTCTCGGGTTCGAACCCTGGGTCGGGTAAAGTGATATTGTGTTTTTCTACCTAGAAATACTCAGTATTAACCCGGAGTCTGGAATGGTGCCCGGTGTGGCGATAGGCTCGCCCCCTATCACATTATGGGACCGAAATTGGGCGAAAAGTGGGTGTACTGGTTACACCTCTGCCTACCCCTTCGGGGATTACAGGCGTGAGTGTATATGTATGTATGTAATCAAAGAAAATAAATTGATACAGTGCATATGTTAATATATTGTCATGATACATAAGGGATTGACGTGACTTGTAAATGGTAGTTTTAAACTGAACACTGTATAATAAAATACAGTAATTTTAAGATGTTTATACAATACGACTAAGTTGCAAAAACAGGGTTTTCGAAGAGAGCTTTCTGGTACAACACCCAGACCTGAAACAAATAAAGCGATTTGATGAGCAGATTTCTCAGACATTACTTAGGACTCAACCTAAATTTTGATTCGGCTTAAGTTACAGCCTTCTTGAATTTAAAACATAACTCCTTTATCCCCTACATATGTCCTTAAAGCTGGCTTTCACATAAATGGCGTAACATTAGCTATCGCCCACAACTTGATACAAAATTACTGTTTAATGACATGTTATTATACATGCAAAACTTCTTCAACAATAGTGAAACAGACGAAATCAATTCAAACTCATATACATAACTCGGTATTAAACTGGATAAATGGATAAAGACATTTGAAAATGCGGAACACTAAATTAATTGAATCCATTTTTATAAAACGTATGAAATTGATTTTCGAACAACACAGTTTTTTTACCTGCCTCGGTGGCGCAGTTGTGTGTACGCGGTACGACTGCTGTGCTGATGTCTCGGGTTCGACCCCTGTACGGGTTAAGTATTTGGGTTTTTCTATCACGAAATGCTCAGTATTAGCCGGGAGTCTGGAATTGTGTCCGGTATTGCGATAGACTCGCCCCCTATCACATCATGGGACGGTAATAAGCTCGGCGAAATGTGGGTGTACTAGTTACAGCTCTGCCTACCCCTTCGGGTATTATAGGCGTGAGTGTATATGTATGTACAGTTTTTTTAATTCTTCAGGCATGGTATAAGACCGAATTATTGAATGGGCCAAATAATTACGATTTAGTATAATAATATAATACTAATAGTAACATACATAGCTTCGACCTCACAATAAAATACTATTATCTTGTATCGTATCAGTAACTACCAGAGACTTTCGATCTCTCAACACCCAGACCCGGAACAAACATTTGTAGATCACCAAAAAAATTGTCTCAGTGCGGGAATCGAACCCGCGACCACTCGTTTCACAGTCGACAGCGCCACGAAAGCGTCCAATATACTCATATTTATGAATCGGGATTCTTTAAATTCCTACCGCAAATAAAGGGTGCCAAACCGTACAAGGGGTCACTAACCAATATTGGTATACGCTTCGAGCATGAATTCACTACTAAATAATTCACTTTATCGGAAAAATAAATAAGTCGAAACGAAGATCTATTGAAAACGAGAGTGGGGCAATATCCTCTCCCTTGCGTTAATGATCAATGACTCATTCGTGGGGAGAGGGCGGTATATTCGATCTTATTCGGGTCATACAGTTTCCCGTTCCGTTTGTTTTGAGGTCTGTGACACGGTCAGATCGAGCGGATTCTGTTGGTGATACAATTTTATTACACGTCGTGTTAGGAACATCAACAAAACTATGCAAGATGGATATTTAAAAGGCACAAATACAATGTTTATAATTTATTGATTGATTTACACGACACTGTTACACATCTCAGTGCTTAATATTAACAGACACGCATGTCAGGATTCACTTAAGGCTTCTCTTTATAATTAATCTACCAGCATTACCCTTTAAGCTGAACTACGCGGCCATTGAACTGATTACGATTAACTCTTACAACACCGAACCACGAATACACTGGCTATCGTCTTGTCCACTTTACAAAACAACTGAACGAACTGAACCCCGGAGCGCGGAAGGCACTCCGTTTTATATTAAACATTTACTACTCCCACTTTGGTTGTCATTATTAACTACCCCCAACTAGTCTCCTAAATACCTACTAAATACTAATAAATAAATACTAATACCTCAGTGATACCTTCGGTATTTCTAATAATAGGAAATACCCTCAAAGTCGAAAGATTTTATATAGTTTAGTGGTAGTTTAGGCATGTTTATATGGCTCAATCGGATTTCTGATTCTCAAAATGTAAAAGCTTTGGTTTAGGTATAGTGAATATATATTAATCAAAACGGTTCGGATATAAAAATAATAATAAATAAATAATGGTTTCTTATGTTAATGCGAATATTACACATTAGAATTCATCAAAAAATACACCGACTTCAATAAAAAACAAATTATGCGTCACTATAAAATTTGAGGGTTGCCCTTGATTTTTCTGAGATCCCATCATCAGATCCTGACTTGGTGCCAATGGGACCACCTGGGAAGTATACCCTTTTAAACAAAAGATAATTTCTGGAATCTGTCCAGGCGTCTTCGAGTAATCGGGTAACATACATAAAAAAAAGATTCCGACGAATTGTTAACCTCCTCCATTTTTGAAGTCGGTTAAAAATAAAACTAATTTCAATGATTTTATCGCGGTTTATTTTTACTTTTGACGTTTCGAAAGCTTTACAACCTTTATGGTCACAAGGTGGACTCAGTTGTACAAATGGACAGTGTAAGATTTCCTTAATTTAAATAATTTAGAATTTTATTTATTAAATTAGATATCTATGAATTATCTGTAGTGACTTACATACCTCATTCTTTAATTATGGTCAGAATAGAATTTAATAAAAAAATTGCCTATTGAATAAATATAATATCTATGAATAAATATATCGGTGTTTAACATACATTAGTAATTAAATTAATGTAAATGAAATCGAATATTTACGAATCATTGATATTTATATATGTAATAATTATATGCGAGTTTCGCGTCACTTTCCTTCCTTGTTACAACACAACACGTGAATATGAATTGGTACTATGATTCGCTAAGTTATGGTATTCTTTGTGATCGTCCAGAGGTCGAATTTCGACCGTAATTCATTAAATATTTAAGTTTCAACGTTCTTGAGGTTCTTTTGTCAGAATTTAACCTCTCTAATCATTGCATATTATAATTTATTTGAATTTTGACAGTAGTCATTTTTCGTAGTAGGATGTTCATATCCGCCCGGAGAGCGACAACCGTACACAGGGTGTAAACCCGCCATAGTGGCACACGCAAGTGTGTCGCGTTCCGGGATCAGCCAGTGTACATCCGGTTTTTGTCGGGGGTCTAGAGTTGGGGTACGATGTTTGGCCGTTTTGCGGCCTTCTGAGTACTCTGACAATAGACCCTCGACCGATTCTTCACCATCTTGCCCATGGCGTAGTGTGAAGAAGCAGGCCGGCATGATTGTGTTGAGTAGCGGGGGATAGATCGTCTCTCGCTTCTCGGTACTTTAATTGGACTGCACTGCGCTTACCATCAGGTGCAGTGTGGTCACTTTGCCGTGACAGGATAACAAAAAACAAGCTAAATGACTGTCAATCAATTAATCTGTCACACTTAGCCAGAGTCCAAGGTTTGTTTACACAATCGTATTAATGAACGTATTATTAATTAGTACCAATCAATATTGATAATCGTCAATGTAAAGTTATTTTTAAATATATAACCTAAATCATATAATTACTAGTTCGACCGAAACAGGAATTTCTATAGAAACCGAAACTTTTCAGACATGTTAAAATCTATTGTTTAGTGAAATTTGGCTTATTTCATAAAAATTATATATTTGTTTGATATTGCCATTATTTTTACCCGATTAAGGCGAAGCGAAAGCGAGGGTTACGTTTTTGACCGGTATGTGAGTGAAACTTGCCGAAATTGAAACCGAACCTTCGGTTGAACACTAATAATTACTACTAGGATAATAATACATATACATATACACTCGCGCCTGTAATCCCCGAAGGGGTGGGCAGAGGTGTAACTAGTACACCCACTTTTCGCCAAATTTCGGTCCCATGATGTGATAGGGGGCGAGCCTATCGCCATACCGGGCACAGATAGGATAATAATAGGAAGATATATACCTATTTGTATCTAAAAGAAGCAATATATTACCTATCAAAATGTCTATTTCAATTAACATACCATCGTGTCGCCATAAGCATGGCGGAAAACTAGCATGTTTATTCAATTTCCGCATATAGATAAATGTTTGTCATCCGTATCACTATGTTACTGTAATTCACGATGATTCCTTAGGGCTTCCTTTATAAACTCCACAAAAAGTAACAACTATGATTACTGTATTCTATATATATTTTTTTAAATATATACACCCAACAGACACACACATAGTTCTGACCCCACACTAAGTAATACCCTGTATTGTGGGTATCAAGAACTACGAGATACTTTAACAACACAACACAACACCCAGACCCGATACAAATATCTATCAGCCACACAAACATTTGTCTCGGTGCGGGAATCGAACCCACGGCTTCCCGTTTCGCAACCGGCTACTCTCCCGCTGCGCCACGTAGGCTGTGGAGTGTTTGTATTGATATAGGTATTCATTAAAAGAAAAAATAATTTTTTGTTAGTTTTCATATATATATTACTAAAAACAATTGTTGTGGTTAACTAGCGTTGGCACACTTTTGGTATTCATTTATTAGGTGACATTTATTATTTAAGTGACTTGAGTACTAATTTCAGTAATTTGGGTATAGTTGACAAATACAGTTTGTTTAAATTCACAAGTTAAAATACATGTAATTGTGCAAATAGCTGCTTCTGCGGTTTAACATAATTCAATTTAATCAGTTTGCTCTACATTTGGTATTTATTCAGTCCCGATGTAAATGTAGAGTGACAACGGATTTAAATGATTAAGAACTTGTTTAGGGTTTTAAAATATTACTATATATATTTTTTTTTAGTGCCTCGATAGGCAGACGAGCAGACGGGCCACCTGATGGTAAGTAGTTACCGCCGCCCATAGACTTCTGCAATACCAGGGCACAGCAAAGCAGCTGCCTACCGTTAGCAAAGCCGCTGCCTACCGTTCATTTATTTATTACATATATACATAGATATTCTCGGTTGTAATCCCTGAAGGGGGAAGGCAGAGATGTAACTAGTACACCCACTTTTGC
Source organism: Laothoe populi (assembly GCA_905220505.1). Lineage (NCBI taxonomy): Eukaryota > Metazoa > Arthropoda > Insecta > Lepidoptera > Sphingidae > Laothoe > Laothoe populi. Next base: position 7,371,886 of record HG992167.1, on the reverse strand, counting down.
CGAATTTATTACGGTCCCATAATGTGATAGGGGGCGAGCCTATCGCCATACCTGCCACAATTCCAGACTTCAGATTGATACAAAGTATTTCGTGAGAGAAAAACTCAATATCACTTTTACCCGACCCGGGGATATAACCTAAGACCGCAGCACAAGTCGTATAATCGAGTTTTTTGTTATATAAAATGATTATCTAGTAGATAGATAATAAATGCCGCAGAGGTATGTATTTTTCTTAAAAATACAGAACTTCGCAGCATTTTTTTACCAACTGTGTAAATAAACACTGTCTATCTTACTAATCTGAAGATTGGGATTGTTGGAGAAAATTTTAGGCTTCGTTAGTTCCATTGCGTTACGGAACCGGTAAAACGGCTATTTTTCAATAAGGTAACCGGACGATCGGTTTGGGCTTAGTCCAGCCCCACCACGCTGGCTTAATTCTAGTTGGTTGTATATCATAATTCAAATTTCATTTACTGTACACTCGAACACCTTAGAATTCTTTCGTCATAATTTAAATGGCATTGACAGCCCTAGGCGTGTGCCTAGTGCAAGTGTATACTTACATATACAAAAATGCACTCGACAGCCACAATGAAGTTCCACCATTCGTCATTAGTTACAAGTACTAGGGGTGTCAGACTTTAGTTTACACGTCTCTATTCTTTTGGCTCTAGCAGAGTGCGTTCTTGCATTGTACTTCGAGTACCGGTAACTACGCTATGGTGCGCGTTGTTTGACGGTTAGACATAGGATGTGGAGAGTTAAACCTGGAGTTATGAAGGCAGTTATAATATCAAGATTCTCAAGTCTCTTACTAATATGATTCGATTGCACTGTATTTACCAGGTCGTTTTTTTTCCTGGCACGGCAAAGTGACCACACTGCACCTGATGGTAAACGCAGTGCCGTCCAGTAAGAATATCAAGTAGCGAGAGACAATCTATTCCTCGCTACTCGACCAATCATGCCGGCCAGCTGTTTCTTCACAATACGCCTAAGAGACCCAGGATCATAGGAAGGAAGGAACACGGCAGCCCACAACTTGTTCCACAGCTTGAGTGTGCGGCAAAAGAACAAATTTATACATCTCTTGGTTCGAGTCAGGGTAGACACCACAAAGCTGTGGCTCCGCAAGCCAGTACGTGTAGTTCTGGTGTGGAAGGGAGAGCATAGGATAACATTAAACAATTCTCCAGAACATTCGTGTAGTCAATTTGTGTTAAAAGTGTAGAAATGTTATACTATTTTATTGGTGAATATTTTGGAACAGATTTTTCTCATTGCGGATTATTATTATTTGTAGTGGAAATACAAAATTCAATAAAAGATGCTTCTGTATCTGTCACAGATTTGAGTTTGGAAAACAAAAGTCGTTATAGATACCTACAACACTAGGTTAGTGCAGCAAGTAAGGTCAACGCTATATGTTGGGCTATTAAGATAATGATGTAATAACAACGATCAGGGTTTATGGCATAACAGTAGCCAACTATAACTATTATGATCTCTCATCTCGTTACAAGACCAAGGACAATAAAAAACAGTCACACACATAGCCCCGACCCCACACTAAGATACAAGTCTTGTGTTGTGGGTATCAGGGACTAAGAGAGACTTTCGGTCTCACAACACCCAGACCCCGGACACAAATATCTGTCTCTCACACAAACATTTGTCCCGGTGTGGGAATCGAACCCACGGCCTCTCGTTTCACAGCCGGCTACTCGCCAACTGCGCCACGGAGGCTGTCAATTTATTTAACTATGTGTTAAATAAATTTAATAAATAAGTTTCTTTGGTTAGGAAAATTGAACTCAGATCTCTGTATACGACTGAAATTTTTATTGTATTATTTTATTTTTAACTTAACATTTTAATTGTTAATATTTAGTACCTACTATTATATTTCTACACTATGTTTGTAAAAAAGTTATTTTAAGTTCTATAGTTATTTTCTGGTCCCCAAGATACAGGCATAGCACTAGTTTGGGGCCTCCTGTCAAACACTGAAATACATAATATTGTAAGCACAAAGTGTGTAGTTAGAATTTATTGTAAAATTATGTATGTATGTGCAAAATAAATAGATTTATTTATTTATTATTATTTTATACTAACTATCGTTAACTAACTAACTATAGCTGTTTTCGCCCTTTTTGTTCCTGCACGGCAATGTGTCCTGCACCGCACTGCACCTGATGGTAAGCGCTGTGCCGTCCAATCCCGCTACTCAACACAATCATGCCGGCCTACTATGTAGCTTCAAAATAATATTAACACACCCATCATCCTTATTATATTGTATATTTAGAGTACTTTCGATTACTAATAAAAATGCAAGGCGTATCTACCTCAATAATAGAGCTCTACAGGACGGCGAACTACGCTCGTCTAGACGCCACGCCCTAAAATAAGCCACGGGAAGGTTATATACAAATCTGCCCTACCGCTAGGTCGTCGATCGAAGTGCAGCTAAATTGGTAAACGATAACCGCTCTTAATGCTGTCTATTTAAATAGTTTCAACCTTTGACCATGGACTGAAAGCTTTCGGTTATTATGAGTTTTAAAAAGAATAAATACTTTATGATTGAGTAATATAGAAATACTGGCTGGTGCTTGTACAGTGGCCCCCGTGACTGCAATTTATGAATAAATAAAAATTACTAGAACTCGACAACAGCATCACTTGTCGGGTCAAATACTATAATTTGCCGGTGGTGTGTTGTGTTGCGGCCTTCTGAGTACTCTGACACTAGACCCTCAACCGCTTCTTCACCTTCTTGTCCCATGGCGTGGTGTGAAGAAGCAGGCCGGCATGATTGTGTTGAGTAGCGAGGGATACATTGTTTCTCGCTACTTGATACTCTAAAATAGACGACATTACGCTTACCATCAGGTGCAGTGTGGTCACTTTGCCGTGCCAGGATAAAAATAATGTTTGAAACTGGAATCAATCATAGACATTCACAAATCTATAGAAATCAGTTGGGCGGTTTCGGAGATTAGCAGGTGACACAGACACATTGACACGTGTTTTTTTATATATTAATTAAGATACTCATTCTGGGTTCCGTACTGAAAACCAGCGCTGCAGTATGGGTTAGCCTGTACTGCAGATTGTAGCTGAATAGGGACTCCCATTGTTGGTTCGATTATTATTATTATTGTAATATTTTATATCTCTATTACGTTCCAACAATAAAAAATCTTTCTTTCATTGAGTTGACAGCTTTTGACAATTATAAAAAGTAACTGAAGTATTTGAGGCGTTAAATATTTTAATTTTGAGCAAACAGTGCGTCGTTGGTCGACTTGATCGATGCAGTGGTAAAAAATATTTTGTGATTTTTCCGCCTAATCCTCTGTAATAGAGAGCTAAAAATAAATTAAAATGCACGATACAGTTCCCCACATTACAATTACTAGGAAACATCAGTTTTAATTAGTTAAACAGGCCACCGCTCTCGCATGTGTTCGTTTACTGTAATGCGCTTTGTGCTGCTCGCTTGTCGTCTTTTAGACCTTTGTAAAAGTTATTTGGTACTTTATTGCTATGTGTTAGATGTTTTTGGAATTCATTGTACATACTGTCATACAAGTTCTAAATTTGAAATTCAAGTAATGGATAGACATGGGCTAAATAAAGCGTAGCAACTTTTACCTTTTTTTTAGTGCCTCGATAGGCAGACGAGCAGACGGGCCACCTGAAGGTAAGTAGTCACCGCCGCCCATAGACTTCTGCAATGCCAGGGCACAGCAAAGCCGCTGCCTACCGTTTAGTCACCTACAATAATTATATTGCTATTTTGTAGTCTATATATCTAAATCATCAGAATCCTGAATATAGTATGTAATAATTATAAATACTTTTATTTTTTATTATATATGGAAATGATACACAAGCGATAAATAAAACCAGAATACAGTATTTTATATATTTTTAATTCATAAAGTGGATAACTTTACACATTTATAAATAAACGTTTTATGTTATTTATTAGAATAAAATATAAATATTCATATTTACTGTCTTGTTCAATTCAGGCACACAGTTTATATATATTTTTTTCTTATAAATAAATTTCTGTTGCACTTATAATTTAGAAATAATGAATTTACTTTAAAAAAAATATATTACAATAAATTATCATTATCAGAAATGTTATATGAGTTATATAAAATTAAGGTTTCATTATACATAGAAAAGGCCGTGGCCAGTTGTGACAATAAATATAACATATAGCATTATAAACACCCATCCTGAAAGTAGTTTGCAAAGAATATGCTACTGAGTTGATTTCAGTAATTTTAAATTTTTTTTTCCTCGGATTAATTATAACTAAGTAAATAACAGTCACCATGATAAACAGTTGAACAAACGAAATTGAAACATAAATCCGGGTGAAAAGGCCTTTTTCAAATGAACAAAATTCGTTATAAAAAATAACTTTATACAGAGGGATATATAAATTCTTGTATATAATCTCAATGGTGTAAGTGTGTATAAGTTACAATTGTACCTATGTTTCATTAGGATGTCTGAGGGTCTGTGTTATTACAGTGAGACTAGAAGACTAAAAATATTGAGTAACAATAATTTTTAGATTTTTATACCTTTTTAATAAATAAAGGATAGATACATCACAACACAATGCACAAGCAGGCACAAAAAATATTAAATATGGTTCTAAAAATCGATTGTAGATAACACCGATGTTGAAAATAGTGATTTTTATTGAGTCTGAAAACCATCTTTATATATATAATTCTACTGTACATGTATGTCACTGAACTCCTTCTAAACGGCTGGACCGATTTGAATGATTTTTTTTGTATGCGTTTGGGTGGCGCCCTGGATGGTTTAGATTCACAATTGGACCTGGTAGGTGGCGCTGCTGTCGGTGTGGCGCTGCTTTTCCGGGCAGTATGACGTCTGCACGGTCCGCTAGTTATCGTTTGAAGAGTGAGTAAATCATTCCTCTTTATCCTCTAAATCTTTCTCACTACCAATTATTGAGAAATAACAAATTAAATTGCACAGATATTTATTACTTTTATCTAGTAAAGTACTCTGAGATTGAATTAAATTCTGTATAAAAATAATCTGATAATTCATTTATTTATTTAGGACCATCTACAGAGACTACAATTAATATTAGCTGGTACAATTTTACATTTAAATACAGGTACGTTTTCGTTGTGTTTCTTATAATAGATGGACATAAAGAGTGGTTTGGTCGTCTGAACCCCAGTTAATTTTTTTATAATTTATACTATTTTTAAAATATTGCTATTTTTCTCACATTTTACCATTACTAATTATCAACTAGATGTGCTGATTTTTAACAATGGGACCATGTTAAGCAGAAAAGATCCAACTGATGTTTTCATACATTTGATTGAATGCAATTTAAAGTTTGACAGCGAATTTAAAAATAGTACCATGCAGCAACTAATTGAAAATTAGTTGCGTAATTTGACTAGTTTTTTTAAAGGTTTACGTCATCAAAATCCCCAGATCTTTTGTGCACATGTGAAACTTAATTAGGAGATTATGGCTATGTATTTAACTCGATTTCATAAAAATGTTGGTTGGATCTTTTCTGCATAACAGGGTCCATTAATGGTTACTACATACATATCTTGATAATGTACAATTTTAATACTGATTTAATTTAAAACCTACATGAAATGAAAGCTATTTATTAATAAATATTAATAAATGGCATACATGGCATCTGGTAGTACAGTGCTGTTGTCTGTTTACTTAACGGTTGTTAAGTGATATTTTGGCAAATTTGGTTATATATACAAAGTAATAAAGCCATTCTTCTCTATCAATCAGTCTGGGTCATATTAATTAATTTATAATATAAACCGGTCACGGCTTACTACATACTTTTCTAGGGATATCATCTTCATGTTTGTAAATTTCTCAATGATAAGTTTATTCACTTAACAGAGCTTTTTAGTAAATAAATAAATAAATAGACGACATAATGCAGTCCAAGTCTAACGACAACTGCTGAGATATTGTGCCTCTCAATGCTTGTCAAACATATATATAACATATTGTCTTGAAATAACATATTATACATTTACTGACTTCAGAGAGCCGTCGCGGAAATCACTACAGCGGATTTATTGACATGTGTCTGTATCACTATTCAGTTGAGTACAACAATTAATATTGTATCATGATATTTGCAATAATAATCTGAGTAACAATTTTATGTGGCACTAGCTGTTGCTCGCGGCTCCGCCCCCGTGGAGGTTATTTTCGGGAGCAGAAGTATCAATGCAAGGAGTTGTCTTCTGCACTGAGACACCTATAGCGATCGTCTTGAATCTAAGGTGTTGTGACTGTCTAGAAGGCTAGACAGGCACAACTCCTAACTTAAACTTCTAGCTCTCCTTATAATACCCCGGGATCACTCCGTAAGTGTCGAAGAAGGCCACCGCGGGGTTTTAGCTGGTAGTGTCCGGTTGGGTGTACATAAGTAGTAGGGACTCGGCCCAGCGGCAGCCCGGATAGCCATCATGCGGGCGAGTCCAGCATAACCGTTTTATTCTCATTCCGCTTCCCCCCGAAGCGGACGGCAGTAATAAAATGCTTTCCCCGTGACAAAAAAAAGTGTTGTGCCTGAAGATTGAGATTACATTTAAAGAATACCTCATAAGTTAACTCCTCACTTCGCTCTTTAAGGGATGATTTGGTAAAAACGTTGAAACACGTATTTCTTTATTTTTTACCAAAAGCCTTATATGAATTTTCAGATCCCTAAGTTGAAGTATTACGGATTGCCCATTTTCACAAACTTTTAACCTCTATTTCACCCCTTTCAAGATATTTTTTTGAGACAAAAGATACCCTATGTCCTTCCCTAGGATATAATCTATCCCTCTACTGAATTTCATTAGGATGCGTTCACCCGTTTACTCATGAAAAGGCAAGAAACAGACATACAAACAACAATATTAATTTTGCTGCGGAGATATTTTAAAACTGTTATATCTTCTAAGATATTCATTGAAATCAAATGACGTAAAGGGCAACTTTGTTCAAAATTAAATACTCGTGATGAATAAAGTATTTATTTGGATAAGGATTAATACCATGTTTATAAAAACCCCTTTCCAAATAATGCATTGTTTCAGAACAAATTCGATAACCATTAAAAAGGTTATAGTGAGCCAACCGAAATAGATAGACATATGCTATCGCGGACTTTTTTAGACCTTTTTAAGCGGAATAATTTCGTCGTACATGATTGTTATGTAACTTTAACCGTTAACGCAGCGTACGCAACGGAAGCTCTCAAAAGGAATCAATTTTCCCCGTTTTTGCAACATTTTTCATTGCTGCTCCGCTCCTATTGGTCATAGCGTAATGTTATATAGCCTATAGCGCTCCTCGATAAATGGGCTATCCAACACTAAAAGATTTTTTCAATTCGAACCAGTAGTTCCTGAGATTAGCCCGTTCAAATAAACAAACAAACAAAGCAAACAAACAAACTCTTCAGCTTTATATAATAGTATAGAAGTATAGATTGGCAAAATTGGGGAATCGTTCAACGACCATAAAAACAAGAACTGTTTTGTTTCATTTAATCTTGTAGCATTTATGTAAATAAACAGCGATTTGCCTAGTTGGTTGCGGTACGGACTGTCAATACGAAAGTCGTATGTTCGAAACCCAAGTGGCATACATCTCTGACTTTTCTAAAGTTATGTGTGTACTAAAATGTTAATTATCGCTTGCTTTAACGGTGAAGGAAAACATCGTGAGGAAACCTGCATATCTGAGAATTCTTATACGAATTTCGAAGTTATGTGAAGTCTACCAATCCGCATTAGGCCAGCGTGGTGGACTAAGGCCTAACCCCTCATTAGTAGAGGAGGCCCGTGCCCAGCAGTGGGACAATGTTTAATACAGGGCTGGTATTATTTATTTATGTAAATATGTATTAGTTACACTCCTACTAGCAAAACAATTGCTAGTTATATACATATATATCGTGGGATAAAATATATAAATTATTCATGGCATCTCTAAAACAATAACATTTTATTTTATAATGACTTCTGTTTACGCGAATATTACACATTGAAATAAAACTAATTTTACGGATTACTTTTGAGTCCTGACGTTGCGAAAGCTTTACAGCCTTCATGGTCACGGGGCGGACTGAGATGTATGTCGTCATCAAAGATTTCAATGACATTTTAGGTATACATAATGAAGTAATTATTATTACTTATAAATTAAAATATGAATGACGCCTATACAAATTATTTTTATAAATAAATAGTGATACTGTATAAAGGTAATATTCACTCACAATGTGTACATCAACAAAGCCTCACGACACGACGCTTCGCATCATTTTATAGCACCAATAGTAATGTACTATTTTCTAGATGATTCCGTTCATATCATACAATAACTCAAAAGTTAAGGTTGCTCTTGTCAAAACTCTGCATTTCATATTTCGCAATGACGTTACACACTTCCATTTTGACTTTGGGTATCAAATTAGGCTGCAATTTCTTGACACTTGCAGCCATACTTCTGAAGAAAACGTCTATTTCATTGGTGTTCTCTTTAAGAATTTTCTCTATGAGTTTGTCTATGGTCTGAGACCTTTGCTCATTTTGTTTATGGTCTTCTACGTACTGTAGTATCTTTGGCTCATTAACTACTATAGGTTTTGGTAGTATTTTGATTGGAGGTATGTTCCGAGGCAGAGGCACAGACTTTTTGCGTCCAGCCTTCTTTCTGCCTAGCTTCTTTGGTAACTCTTCGTGGCATTCCCTTTTTGGAACTAGTTTTATAAATGGTTTCAAAGCTTGCTCTGGCGGTCCATCGACAACTGTTATCTGGAATACAAAGATATCAAAATTAATACAACTTTAAAAACTGTGTGATAACCTAATAAAATAGTTATTTGTGCCTGTCACTGTTACTTTATTTTCACATTATTTCATGAATTGATGAACAGATTTTCGTTACGATTTTACTTTATAACCAAACAAAATAAGCACCGGTAATAATATAGGCTACAGAATTATTTCTGTAATTTTTTTTTCTGGAATTTATTATTATGCTCGAATAATTATTATATCAGGACTGGGGCCAACAGCAAACATTACATTACATGACTAATTTACTATGATGAGAAAATCAATAATACTATACCTAAATAACATACATTTAAATATCTAAAAACATTGCTATATACTTAAATCTATACATCAGAAAGTTGACTGTACTGAAATATATTTCTCAACTCAATCAACCAGTCCATTTTCATAGTGGTAAAAGGTGCAAAAGCAAGGTCTTTAAAATACTAATTGGCATATTACATACCTCATAATATTCTTGATTATCAGTGATAACCTGTTGTTCTGTAGTTATGGCGTCCTCCTGCATGGGCTGATCTTCCACTTCAACCTCATCATTACCATCAACCTGTAACATTCAGATTCTAACATCAATTTGAGATCCTCAGTAAGATGTGACTCATTGCTATGTATAAGAGAACCTGAGTTACATCGTCTCATTAAAATGGAATACTGTACTTCACAAATATTTGCTTTCTTGGATGTTGAGATAGGAAGACTCGTCACCTTTATATTTTATTGTAAGGTCAATAATATTTGGACAAGTATTGTGACTTAAGAATGAATAATTTTCTGTCACTGTCCCACTGTTGGGCACAGGCCTCTTCTACTACTAAGATGAAGCCTTGGTCCACCACGCTGGCCGGTGCTGATTCGTAGTCTCCACTCACCTTAAAATTTCTATAGAATTTTCAGACATGCAGGTTTCACTAGAAATACCCAACATGCATTCAGTCATATAATTTAAACTTTAGGACTCAATTTATTATCTCTAAGAAATCTTGTAGAAAACCAACTTCAAGTGTAGTGGCTGCCCATTTCACAATGTCAATTGCTTTCCTCTGCAATGCTTTTCCCAGCAACAGCCCATGCAACACACTCATAACTTAACTAGTACTCTGGGTATTCATGAATGGTGAAGATCACATATCTTCAGCTGTTATGAAGATATTTTGTACAACTAAAATGAATATTCTATTGGATTTAAAGATTTTTTGTTTCTCAAGCCATTATAAAGGCTTAATTTAATACTCACACTTTCATCAAGGAATTGCAGTTTCCGAAACACTCCCACTTTTGTGATATGCATAGTACCAATTCGTTTGCTTCTCATGTAACCATCTCGGAGACCGCGCCATCGTTTCTTGCACTCCTCCACTGGAATCAGTTGATTAGGGAATTAATGATTAAATAAATCTATACTATAATAAAGCTGAAGGGACACTTTATCTGTACATTAAATATATTTGCTAAATTTTGATTGTAAGATGTTATATTAACAATATAGAACCCTAAAGAATTGTTCTTGGAATTATTGTCTCCGTCTGTCTGTCAAAGCATCACATTCAAAGTACTTTATTACAACAAAAGTCAATCGTCAATAAAATCAGAGTGTATCTTGAGGTAACATTTACTCTTACTTTATTTAAATCGGTGCATTCAATCAAAAAGGATACCTGTTTGAACAATGTCTGTATTATGTATGCAAAGAGTAGTTGTAAGATATGAAATGATTTTATAAATAGTCTAAGATAACTTTCATGCGCGGTAGGCAACAGCAGTCATTACTAATACTGAGGATAAATACTGGCCCTTAGCTGTGCTAAGATTGTATAGAAATATGAGTAATGTGAAAATGGAGTGTTGGATCTCCACAACCTCTAAACTACGAGATGAGTAATTATTTCTGAATTTTGTATTCAAAACTTTTGTATTAACATAAAAATCGAACCTGCGATCTTCCAGTATACAGCCTATTACTTTGCTGCTGTTAAAATTTGTTCTGACAAAAAATTATAATTCTATTTGCATTTCTCATTATTTTTAATAAAAACCTTTTAAAGGTTTGTACTAGGCTTGTAACCTAATTAATTTATATCACAATTTCATTCATTTCAATAAATTGAATAAAAATAATGTAAACGTAATATCAGCTGTTAATATTTACATTTGTTTTGTATGTAAACAAATACAAATGCGAACTTATTTGGATAATGTTCAATTTTAAACATTATTACTGGTTTAAAATCTTTATAATAAATAGAATTTAATGCATAATAATATCTATGAAATACGAAGTTGGGCACGTATTTCTAATTTGGGCTTTTTATCTGTTATTACAATCGTGTTCCGCTGCAGTTGTGTAACGCAGCAGAACTTTTGTAAATAAAAACCAATAAGAATTTATTGTACCTGGTTTGGACAGTTGCTGAGCTATTTCTTGCCATGTAGACTCCCTTGCCAGAATGTTTTTTCTCGATGGATCCTGTAGATTGTACAAATACGAATGTGGTTGCACTAATTCAGCGAGTTTTTCGTCTTCTTCTGTAGACCACCCGAGTGCATTCAGTGGCATGTTTTATTATTCGGTTGTTCTTTGCGTCACGACAATGCCAAAACAAAATGTCCGTCGCCTATCAGAGAACGGAAATTGTCGCGCTGCGCAGCACGACGTCATAACCTGAATGGTATTGCTTTTGGGTTTCTGCGTTCTCATTGGCCGTTTTCTAACAGCGCATTATGAATAGTGCTTCTATATACTATGTGGTAGTAGAATCATCATGAAATTTTGTGCGCGCTAGATGGCAGTGTATGTATTAAAGTAAATTCTACTATTAGCCTATAGATGGCGGTGAACGTTGTGCGGACTTTATTATAAAACCAAAATAATTCGCGATATGTAATATGTATATGTATGTGTATGTGTAATTTAAAATATTTTTTATATTATATTTTATTTGAAGCAACGATAGCCTAGTTGGTTGCGGTACGGACTGCCAAGACGAAAGTCGTAGGTTCGAAACCCAAGTGGCATACACCTCTGACTTTTTTAAAGTTATGTGTGTATTAAAATGTTAATTATCGCTTGCTTTAACGGTGAAGGAAAACATCCTGAGGAAACCTGCATATCTGAGAATTTTTCGAAGGTATGAGAAGACTGCCAACCCGCATTAGGCCAGCGTGGTAGACTAAGGCCTAACCCCTCTCATTAGTAGAGGAGGCCCGTGCCCAGCAGTGGGACAATGTTTAATACAGGGCTAGTATTATTATTATATTATATTTTAACATACTTATATTCCTGAAAGGGTACCTACAACTGAATTTATTCCACTCACAATCCAGCGAGTTCCATCTTATGATGTGATAGATAACAAACAGTTCAATGGTAATATCAGGAATAAATTTCAAAACGTGTGTGTTTAAAAAATAATGGACATTGGTTCTTTTAGAGTTTTGACCCATACTCAATAGTTTCTCAGTCAAGCTCATTAATTGAAGTTCTTTTTTGTTTCAAAATAATGATATTTCTAACATCCCGAATAAAGTGTATGTTAATTAGGTAATTTTACTCTTGTATTTAAAAAAGAATCTAGCGTCGACCTAGGGTATTTAATATTTATTTATAGCGGTAAAAGAGCAGATAGAAATCGTTTTGATCAAACAATTAACGACATCTATAAATCGTGTTCTTAATTTAATTTAATTATTATACAGCACAATCAGACCATTTACATTTCGGTGTGCCAACATTCGAATATCGAAGTTGTAATCTACCAACTTGCCGGCCGTTTAATTAAGACATAATGTGGGCCGTACTCAATTATAAATATCTTTATAAATCTACATTAATTAACACGGCGGGTATTTCTCTCATTATCGAGTATTGATCACAAATAAAAGCACAAGAGTACTTGCTGTAGTGTTTATGTTGTGGGTAGGTGCACGATCACATACTTTGCAGAATGTCTAGACCATCAGCAAAACTTTCTCGTTTCAGTAACGTAGTATTTACATTGACTTGCATTTCGAAATTAAATATTTGTTCTGGTGGTAGGATATTCATATCCGCCCGGATAACGACCACCGTACACAGGGTGTAAAACCCGCCATAGTGGCACACGCTAGTGTGTCGCGTTCCGGGATCAGCCAGTGTACATCCGGTTTTTGTCGGGGTTATAGATTTGGGGTACGATGTTTAGCCGTTTTGCGACCTTCTGAGTACTCCGACACTAGACCCTCGACCGCCTCTTCAACTTCTTGCCCATGGCGTAGTGTGAAGAAGCTAGACAGCAGGCATTATTGTGTTGAGTAGCTGGGGATAGATAGTCTTTCGCTACTTGATACTCTAATTGGACGGTATTGCGCTTAACATCAGGTACAGTGTAGTCACTTTGCCGTGCCAGATAAAAAAAAACTTAATTTATATTAGAGCAATATAATTATAACGAGACTTCATTTTTATAATCTATCGTCTCGCATTCGTGACTTTTCGTCAAATTGTTAAACTCACTCTATGACAGCGACACCTATAAATAAAATAGTTATAATGGATTCCTCACTAATTAAATACTGTATGAACACGGATCTCTCCTTTGATGTGGCTCCAATCATAAATCTTCCTATAAATTGCTTTCAGTACGGACTTGGGTGACCAAAATAAAGCAACGCGACTGCTCAGTTCTTATGACTAGTCACCGTTCATAAAAACTTGTGTTAGTAATGCGTTCCCAATGAAGACTTTATTTAAGTTGTATTAAACAATACTAGCTGTTGCCCACTGCTCCACCCGCGTGGTATTTATTTTTGACAGAAAAGGTACCTATAACAATCCCTGGAGTCATCTTAGGCTATTACATCATTCTATCTTTTGCTACATACATATACACTAACGCCTGTAATCCCCGAAGGGCTAGGTAGAGGTGTAACTAGTAGATACACCCACTTTTCGCAGAATTTTAGTCCCATAATGTAACAGGGGGCGAGCCTTTCGCCATACGCCATGTCTTTTGCTATAGGTACCATAGGTTAATGTGCATTTTTCCGGGAAAATCGCCAATCCGGGCTCAATCATAGACTCCGGGCCGATATTGAGTATTTCTAAATAGAAAAACCCAATATCACTTTACTCGTTCCGGGGATCGAACCCGAGAACTCAGCACAGCAGTCGTAATGCATGCGCAATTACAACTGCGCCACCGAGGCAGTACATACTAATTTTATAGTATGTACTGTACTTATAAAAATGAACAGCAATGTCATAAAAAAATCTTGTTGAGTCATTATAATGTTACGTATTCAACCATTTCGGAATTTGTAATTCTTATCCTTAAGGAGTCCTAAGAGAAATTTGTTCGTTTAGTCTTGTTGACAGAAACAGCTGATTAACTACGAGGATAACCGCACTATTGTCATGAATAGAGGTGGGTCGGTGACGGTTTTTGTGTTAACGAAATGAAACCGTTTTCTATAAACGGTCAACTAGTTGAAAAACCAGTTGACGTTTTTAACTGGTTTGCAGAAACGTCCACAGATCTATACGTTAATTTCCCGTTTTGTTAGCGTCTGCCGTTGATTCAACGACGTTGAATGAAACAGGTTAGTAATTTCAACTAGTTTTGCGGTAAAGAGAAAACATTTGACTCGTTAACAGTAGAAAAACAGTTAAAAAACAGTTCCTTGATTAAACGCCCACTCCTAGTCACGAAGCGCATGATTTCCTTGATTTTATGTGAAATTGCTCAATACATCGGCACTTTTATCTGTGGTCGTACATACATTGTTATCTATAAATTCTGCCTAAACGTTTGAAACCTGAAGTTGCGGTTTGCCGCTGGCGTATCCTTCCAATTATATATTTAATGCTATTTTTATGGTCGACTTTCCAATGACGGTTACCGCTCAATTATATTCTATACACATGATACACTTGTGTGATAATTTAGAGTCGTTGTTTTGTAAGATATACATATATAAAGTTGGGTCCAAAGTTGTGTCCAAAGTTGGGTCCTATGTAGAAGGCCTAAAGTGCAAAAAACTTTACAGGAGATGCGCCCAAAATTGAATTCTAGTATACACATACATTTTATATGGTAAAGCCGTTTTACTGCTACAAAATACAGAGTCGCCAAAAATAAATTACGATTTCTTTAAAGTCCTACATTTTAATTAGGCTGAAAAGAAACATACACAAACAGCCAAACTCGTCAAATTGTTAGTTTGGCTCATATACGTAGGACCCATCACTAACTTATACTATTACCGTTGTGTTGCAGGGCAGAATAAAAGTTCTTATATTCTGTGAAAATGTTTTAAATTATTAAGAATTATCGTCAACCAAATTAAAGCAGTTCTACTATTACGACTAATTGTTAGAAACATGCCTCCATAGTGCATACAATAGCGCATAGTTCAGTGGATTCAAGCGATAGCTCAAGATACATGACACAATAACCCGAAAGAAATCCGTCAAAAGAATATGAGATGAAAGCGTACGAGAAAACATTACTAAAACCATCACACGAGCCTCTGTCGCCTTATTGTATGAATATCTTTTGTTTATCATATTTACAAAATCTGCGTTGAACTGTACTTCATCATCTGTGTGTCAGCTTACGCCTAGCGTAAACGTGTAGCGGCTCGGATCACAGGAGCTGTAATGTAATGTGGAAATGACACGCGGGGTGACGGCCGATGGCGCGTGCTTCCGTCGCGGCCGCTTTAACAACGTAACGCGACGGGAGCTTTATACTTACTATGGAAGGATCGGCTTTCCGTCTATACTCTCATTTAGGAAGTGTATTGTGATTTACATTTATTTATTGTGAGTAATATAGTATAAGTTTCAGATAATGCTGCGGTCATGAGAGATCCTTCGAATAAAATTCGATTTCGGCTGTAAAAAAATATTGAAGCGTTCTTAATCTCATATTATAAATAGGTACATCATATATGTTTACATGTATCTTGTTCTAAAAAAATTGCCATCCAAAAAAGTAAGTCTGTACATTTTCACACACACACACACATACACATACACTCACGCCTGTAATCCCCGAAGGGGTAGGCAGAGGTGTAACTAGTACACCCACTTTTCGCCGAATTGCGGTTCCATAATGTGATAGGGGGCGAGCCTATCGTCAGTACATTTTTAACGTTGTTAATAAATTACATATAACCACCGCTAAAAGCTGTTACCCTTCTAATAGGCGCAAGATATTAGGGGCTACTTAGCATATTATATGGGGTGTAAAGGGCTTACACAATCTTCAATCGTCAATTTTTGACCTGGTGTGCAATCTTAACACTGTTTTGATCATAAATTAAATAGAACATGACCTTTAATTGCCGTACTCTACGATCGCCTTACGGCCAGCTTGAAAGATCAGAATGAAGGATATATGGGTATTCTAAAAAACCGCTATCACAAAGAGTGGAGCACCTTTGACTATGGTATATCATCCTACTATCCTACTAATATTATAAATGCGAATGTTTGAATGGAACGATGTTTGTTACTTAATCACGCTACAACGGCTGGACGTAGGTGGTTGAAATTTAGCACAGAGATAGATTAGAGTCTGGAATAGCACATAGGCTACTTTTGCAGTGTCAGTTTAGGGATCAGAAAGTGACATTGCCACTTTTTATCCCGAAAAAATGCTCGCTTCCTATGGGATAGCAAAATATAGAAAATTGTCATAGCTTAAGATGCATCCATGGCTTTTTATATAATAGTAATGAATTAAAAAGGTTTGTTATGTTTTCTACATCATTCCTAAATGTTAATGCGTCTAGTAATCCCTCTCTTTAGTTTCTGAGATAAAAATGAAGAAAGTGTAGATACGGTTAAGATAATATTTGATTTCGTCAGACGTGGCATTTCAATATAGAGAATGAACGCACAGAGTGGTAAGTTTTTTTTAATTAACTCAAATCCAACGTTTATATGTATTATAAATAAATAAACTATTATTATCGTTTGTACCTTTTGCGTTTGTTTCAAGTGTAAATTCGACGTCTTTGTCTATATGACCTTTTATCCTAAACTAATAGTCCCGGGGAGACGTTGTCCTATCATAAATTGCCTTCTCTGTGATCCGAATTTTCATTGAAAAATTAAGAAATTCTCTCCACAAGAGCGCCAACTGTCAGATCTAAAACTATCCTATCATATAAGTTGGACTCAACTACACGCATAGACAAAATTTCATTTAAATCGGTTGAGTGGTTTCAAAGTCTATAACGGATATAGGTAGAAACAATTTTTGTGTTTTACATGTATTTAGATGATATCACTTACATATATTTTTATAATTATGTTATCATAGTAAAAAAATTAAACGCTTCTATTATGTAAAAGTATTTTACCCCCTCATAAGCGTAGTGAAAGGGAACCACTTACACTTTGGCCATTAATCCCGCATGATGTAATTTTTAAGTCGTAAAATATAGCGATAATCAATTTCAAGTATCGGCGTTACAAATGTAAATGTTTAAACGCTATTGAATAATACATAAATCAATGCATTAAGCAATTAACAAAGTTACGCGATGTAAGTGCCATAAATTATTCATATGTAACGTTATGAAATGACGATACTGAGGCGGGCGCAGAAAAGCTCGCCTAGTAAATAATAAATAACACCTAACTGTCCCACAGCCCCGATCCCACACTAAGATATAAGTCCAGCGGGTATCAGGGTCTACGAGAGACTTTCGGTCTCACAACACCCAGATCTGACACCATATCTGTCACACACACATTTGTCCGGGTGTGGGAATCGAACCCACAGCCTCTCGTTTCATAGCATGTGAAGACTGTATTTATCATATCCCTGGAACCCCCGATACAGATATGCCTAGTCGCAGTCAAACATTCTAGATAAGCATTGATCTAATGTACATTTTTTTACATAAATAGGCTTGCGTTTGACCACTAACTCGATGGTAAGTGATGATGTGGTCTACGGTGGAGCACACTTGCCTAGAAGATACCTTTTCACTCTTGACTTAAAGATACCCAGGTTATAATTTACGGGAAATATAGGCTCCGGCAAAGAGTTCCACTATCTAGCGGTGCGCATGATAAATGTACAAGCAAAACGCTTCGTGCGCGCTGGTGGAATATCATCCATGTATCGATGACTTAGTAGTGTACTTGTGTTACAAAACTAGGATTTGAAGTTGGACAAACCAGGACAATTCAGTTTAAAAACCGTACACGTCTTTGTTTTAAAACAGCGCGGGCAGCGCAAAAAATCGCGAGTCGTCAGGGCGCTTTAAAAACCCAGGAAGCTGCTTAAAAACTAACCAAGACACCCCAGGACACTAAAAACCAGGTCATGTCCTGGGAAAACAGGACGGTTGGCCACTCTACACTTTAATATGACGCAATGTAACATACAATAATAAATGCGTAATAGGACGAATTAAAGACGAACCCACGTTTAGGTAACTTGAGATTTGCCTATACGATTTAAATATCAGATGAACACACGTTTATTGAGGTTACTTTTTAAAACTAACTGCCGCTTTCAGAGAGCTTCCTTAAATTAGCTCTACATGACGATTCTGAGTGAAGTGAGTGTTCAATGTCATAGACAAAATATGATCCTTACCACACCTATAACACATTTATGGCTGCATAATGTATCGACTTCATATAGTTATATCGGTTACTAGTTATGTGCTGCCTCAAAGAACCTTTTTTTTTTTTTTGTTGTCGCGGGGAAAGCGTTTTATTACTGCCGCCCGCTCCGGAGGGAAGCGGATTAAGAATAAAACGGGTATGCTGGACTAGCCGGTCTTACGACCCAGCATCCCCCTCGCACAGATGATGGCTATCCGTGCTGCCGCTGGGCCGAGTCCCTAACCCCTATATACAACCCACCCGACACTACCAGCTAAAACCCCGTGGTGGCCTTCTTCGGCGCTTACGGAGCGATCCCGGGGTATTCTAAGGAGTGCTAGAATTGCAGCCGGAATCGCCCCTGCGCGGTGCTGCGTAGCAGCCCATCTCCATGGAGGGCTAAGGAGCCCCCGCGCACCGAACAACGACAGCGAACGAGGCCTGACCCGCGCTGCCGTCCATCTCGGGGTCGCACGATGCTCCGAATTTGGGAGTGCATCGATACGGGCTGACAGCCCTCCGCTGCGCGCCCGCGACCCCAGATGGCCCCTATTAGTCGCCTCGTACGACAGGCAGGGGTTACCGTGGTGGAATTCAAACGCCCCCATTCCACAGGGCGGGAGACGCCGGTCAGTCGTCCACCCGGCGCCTCCTACGTCTTCTCTGGCGGCGGGAGGGATCATATCGTTCCCGATCCCTCTCAGCACTCTCCTTCTGCGAGATGACGTTCTCGCAGAAGTGGGCCACCGCACGCCAGGACCTCCGGCTGGCGACCATGGACGACACCACGGCCGGCAGCGAGAGGTCTCCTCCAACGACTGCTCTGAGAGCGCTGCGCTCTTCGTCCCAGGCTGGGCACTCCTCCAACGTATGTTGGGCCGTGTCCTCGCGGCAGTTGCCACAGTGGTGGCACACGGCGGACACCTCTTTTCCGATCCGACACAGGAACGAACCGAAACACCCATGGTCCGTTAATACCTGTGTCAGTCGGAACGTAGGCGCCCCGTGGCGCCTGTCTAGCCATCTCGCCTCAAAGAACCTGGCAATTATTACTGTAAAAGTCATTCTTACTGACACTAACGAAGGGTTAAGTGGACAATTAATATTTACGACTCCCTCGTATATTTATATTTGATTAATTTAACATTTAAGCATTCCCAGAGACTCGCCAAGTTTCATTACTCGGTGTCGAAAAAAAATGTGTCATAATTGTCGATCCTGGCTAAACAGGAGTTACAATGGCAGGTGTGTGGGCGGTATAGTCTCTCTAACGAAGTATTAACTCACTATCGAGTGTTGTAATTAAATCTTTA